>CM028384.1:65195079-65229212 GCA_013146195.2 Codonopsis lanceolata | reverse complement strand
CGAAACAATACTTACTGGAACCCCGTGCAATCTAATAATCTCCTGACATACAATGCGCTAAGCGACTCAAGGAATAAGTCATAGCAATCGGAATAAAATGACAGACTTCGTGAGCCGTCAGCAACAACCCAAAATGGCATCAAAACCTCGTGTGCGGAAACCGAAACAAAATCCATCGTAACATGTTCCCATTTCCACTCTGCAGGATATCCAGCAGTACAACCAAGCGGGTCTTTGGTGTTCCGCCTTCACTGACGACAAGTGAGACACCTCGACACATAATCCGCTATTTGTCGCTTCAATGCCATTCCACCAAAATTGTTTCTTCAAATCTCTATACATTTTCGTACTCCCCGGATGGATAGTATACTTTGCCTTGTGAGCTTCATCCAACACAAGTCGCTTTACATCATCAACTGAAGGAACACAAACTCTACCCTTGAAAGTCAAAATCCCATCTTGGTTCATCGCGAACTCATGCTCCTTATTCTCACTCAAACCATCAATAATTTTCACCAACTCAGGATCTTTCTTCGAGTCTCCTTAATTCTCTCAATAAAAGCGAGGAATAGCCGCTTGCTAGCAAATAATACTCCATGATTAACCTCGCTAGATTCCAATCACGGACATCCTCCAACATTTTCCATTCCCCGCATCATCAAACATGACAAAGTGCACTTTTCTACTCAAAGCATTCAACCACGTTCGCCTTCCCGGATGATAAAGTATCGTGCAATCGTGATCCTTCAACTTCTCCATCCATCTCCGTCTCATGTTCAACTCCTTTGTGAGAAGAGATATTTCAAACTCTTGTGATCCGAGTGAAAATCTCAAACTTCGAACCATACAAATAATGCTTCCACTTGTGCAAAGCAAATATGATCGCCGCTAACTCGAGATCATGCGTGGGATAATTCATCTCATACGGAGACAACTTCCTTGAAGCATAAGCAATCACCTTCTCATTCTGCATAAGCACACAACCCAATCCTTCTTTCGATGCATCACTATAAACAACAAAATTATCACCTCCGTTAGGCAATGCTAAAGCTGGTGCCGTAGTCAACCTTTTCTTCAATTCTTGGAAGCTTTCTTCACACTTATCACTCCATACAAATGCGGTCTTCTTTTGAGTCAAATTCGTCATGGGCGTAGCAATCTTCGAAAATCCCTCTATGAACCTCCGATAATAACCGGCTAGCCCCAAGAAACTCCTAACCTCCGTAACTGTGGTCGGTCTCCTCCAATTCATTACGCCTCAACCTTTGGAAGGATCCACCGCTATCCCGGCACTAGAAACAACGTGCCCCAAGAATGAAACCTCCTCTAGCCAAAAGCACACTTGCTAAACTTGGCGAGAGTTGCCTCTCCCGAAGAATAGACAAAACCATCCTCAAATGTTGTGCATGCTCCTCCCGAGACTTAGAATACACAAGGATGTCATCTATGAAAACCACCACTTAAGCAATCAAGAAAATTGTGGAATACCGGTTCATCAAATCCATAAACACCGCCGGCGCATTAGTCAACCCAAATGGCATCACCATAAACTCGTAGTGCCCATATCTCGTGCGAAAAGCCGTTTTTGGAACATCCTCGGCTCTAACCTTCAACTGATGATACCCGAATCTCAAGTCAAGCTTGGAATAGACCACCGATCCTTGCAATTGATCAAACAAGTCATCTATGTGTGGCAATGGATACTTGTTCTTGATCGTTGCCTTGTTCAACTCCCGATAATCAATGCACAATCTAAGGCTCCCATCTTTCTTCCTCACAAATAATACCAGTGCACCCCAAGGCGATACACTTGGCTTGATAAAGCCAATGTCAAGGAGCTCTTGCAACTGAACCTTCAACTCCTTTAACTCCATAGGTGCCATTCTATACGGCGCCTTCGAAATCGGTGTAGTCCCCGGCAACAACTCAATGCAAAATTCAATCTCTCTATCCGGAGGCATCCCAAAATCTTTAGAGAAAACATCCGGAAACTCACACACAACCGGCACATCTTCAAGATTAGAAGTAGAAACCCGTTTATCCACTACACAAGCAAGATACCCCGTGCACCCACGCGACAACAATTTCCTAGCCTTAAGAGCAGAAATGACGCGCAAACCACTAGGTGCATTATCTCCCAAGAATACAAATTTAGGAACGCCAGGCAAAGCAAAAGTAACCCTTTTACTAAGGCAATCCACCAATGCATGATATGTGCACAACCAATCCATGCCAAGTATCACATCAAAATCACGAAGTGGTAACACCACCAAATCCGCATGCAACACATGTTTATCCACAAGTACATCGCATGCTCTATAAATATCTGAAGCCAATAAACATTCCCCAAGAGGGGTAGATACTTCAAGCACATAAGGTAAAGACTGAGGCATAACACATAGCTTGTCAACAAAATGCGATGCAACATACGAATGCGATGATCCTGGGTCTATAAGTACACGAGCCTCATTACCGAAGATAGAAACGGTACCTCCAATCACTGCTGTAGACTCAGGCACTCCTCTCTGATCTAGAGCAAACACGCGACCCTGCACCTTAGCTTTACCATCGCTATCTCTCTTCATCCCAACTACAGGCTGATTCGAACCTCCTGACTGATTGTTCTTCAATTTAGGACAATCCTTCTTCATGTGCCCCGAAACTCCACAGTAGTAGCACTCCATTGGTGCTCCATTCTTGCTCCAGCATCTATCCTCCGTGTGCCCAATCTTGGAACAATAAGAGCAAACCAATGCCACACTACGATCTCTCTGAGTAGGTGTAGTACTAGTCCCCTTGCCACTCGACTGATTCTTCGCATGCCCTTCATAATGAGATTTTCCACTTCCCTTCTTGCGATCATTACCCCCACTAAAATTTCCACGGCTACCCGATCCATGACTTCGCCCAGAAGACTGCTTAGGCTGCTGAGAAGAACCCGAAATGTGCATAGCACGATGCTCCTCAATATCTCTCTCAATAATGTAGGCTCTATCAACGGCCTTCCTGTACTCCACAAACTGATGAGAAAGAAGCTGCTTCCTGAACTCCGTCCTCAAACCCTTTACAAATTTATGTGTCCTCCTAGCCTGATCTGGAATCAAATGTGTGCAATAACGAGCCAACTCTGTGAATCTGGCCGACTACTGTGAAACTGTCATGCTCCCCTGCACCAAATCAATAAATTCTTTCTCTCTTTTCTCTCGAACAACTTCGGGTACATAGGAAGCTCTAAACTCTCGAACGAAGTTAGGCCATATCTGTGGGACTCTATGTATGTCCCAACTCTCCCTCTAGTACTTGCCACCAATGCTCTGCAGCACCCTCAAGCTTGAATACTGCTAATACAACCTTTTGCTCATCATCGCAACCCAAAGGTGCAAATATTTTCTCCAAGTGTTCAATCCATAGCTCGGCTTTCGCAGCGTCCGGCTCTCCATTAAACTGCCTCGGCTTTAACTTCACAAATCTTTCAAGCATAGTATTGTCATTATGTCGAGCATCCTGCCTCGGCCTCTCTACTTGCGGTTCGGGCTGTGGCTCTGGCTGTGGTACTCCTTGTGGTTCCACTCTACCAAAACCCCTTTGATTCATTTCGTTCATCATATCAAGCATGCCACGATACATAGTTGCCATCGCCTCAAACTGCTCTTCCGGTGTCCGCAGTGGAGGAATATTCTGTTGACGGTTATCGTTAGCATTTCTGCCACCGCTAGCACCTCTACCGGCACCTCTACCAGTGCCACCTCCAGAACTCGCTCCATCTCTGGTATCCACCATTTAAACCTACAACAACACTCGACGTTAAAAATAAATCTATCACACAAACCAACCCCCAAAGCCAAGGAACCTATCCCGGCTGAAAGCTAAATTTATAATCATAGCTCTGATACCAATTGTGACGACCCGACCCAGATCCCAAGACGAAATCCCAAGGTCGTGCCACCGGGAAACAAATAACAACAAGCAAGTAGCAAATAATGGGTAGGGCCATAACGGCGATACGCCAACAACTCAAAACATATGCGGAAGCGAAATATAATGAAACAGTGGCGCCCGAGCTAACAAGCTCAAACTAAAAACAACCAAAGAGATGATTAATCTCTCGGTCAAAAAATTCGACGCACGTGCCGCAACATTGGGCACGTCGGACTAAACTCCCTGTCATGCAGTTCAAATATATAGCATAATATACCAAGTCATCGGCGAAGCTACGGCCGGAACCCAACATTACACTAAGTCTAAGACTCTAGTCTAACAACTCAACGGCTAACACATGCCGGAGAACAAACATAATACTTTAACTAGCAATGTAACATGCTAAAACATAATCACCAATTAACCGAGCACGACTAACACCAGTCGGCTACTAACAGAATAAGTACTAATAATTATAAGTACCAACAACAAGAAAACATATGGAAACGTAACCATAAATGTACACCAAGCACGACTACTACGGTCGGCTACCAAAAGAATAGGCTAACAACATAATTACAATATTACAAATCACAATTAGGTTTGCTACCCATCATGAAGTTTACATAACTTCATCTTTCCCAACGACCTTACCAAAAGAAAATAAACTATCTAAGTAGCAACCTTGCCAAAAGAATACTTCGTCAACGCAACCTTCTCGATTTACTTGGATCCGCACGCACGGCTCGGATCTAGGGAAAAACAATCAACAAATAAAAGTAAGTCACAAAGACTTAGTAAGTTACTAACCATAACTTCCTATCATGGCATAATGCTCAATCATAAATTACATCATGCTATCATCATGAAATAATCATTGTATTAAAATTCATGTCATGGCATTCATGCTCAACCATACTAAAACATGTTATCATTATAGTATAACATCTCACTAAAATTCATGTCAAGGCATATTAGGCTCAACAATAATAATACATGTTATTAGTATAACATATCATCCCCATAATATTCATGTGAAGGCATATAAGCTCAACAACCATAAGATTCATTTTATCCGTAAAGTATAACAATTATGAAACCAATTTAACCAACATATCATATCCAAATCACAAAGCACATTATTCACATAAGTACTTGTGAGGCAATTCATGTAAAACGGATATGATACCATTACCAATTCTTCCACGCGTGTCGCTCCTGCAAAAACACGTGCAAAACCTTTATGTGCCCTCGATATCTCTCTCGTAGATATCGACGTCCCCGAGATAGTCTCCGCTCGAGTTCCATAGTTATCAAAGTCATGTGTATTACTACAACTGAGATAAACTACTTCCCCACCGTGGCCATCGATGGAGGGGTGTGTGCAAACCCGGCAAGGCGATCCATCGCGATCACGAATCTCACAATTCGTGAAGACGATGTATCGTCCCACCAAAGACTCAACAGACCGACTCCAGCTGGACTCAAAACCCAAGCACAAGTAATATATACTCATATGCTCAAAACAAGTAGGTAAACACTCTACCATCAAACTAGTCATGCTTTTCATCCACAACTAGCATAAATATCACAATAGAGAATCATATAAGCTCTCATAATCAAGTGTCCTTCATACACTTCAAAACTTCTTGGAGGCTCGACCTCCATGATTTCTACCCAAAATTCCGTAGGACTTAAGATTATAGTTCCCTAGGATTCATACTAACCCAAAGGTTGACTCCGTTGAGTCCAATCTAAACTTTCCGAAAATTTAGGGAATAGAAGCATGGGCTTCAACATCCCCCCTATGTTCATAACTATCGCCAATAATCATAATCCCAAGTTCAATGAACTCACATAAACCCCACAAAACATTTATCAATGCAACATAGAACAATTTCATCTATTTGTGCATAACTTCATTTAGTTCACCTTACCAATCATATTTTCCAAATCATGATTAAATCATACAACATGGTTTAATATACTCTACTAAACATGTAAAACATGGTAATCAAGCTCACAACCATAATTTGTAAGCCAAAACATAATTAGGGAAAATCCCCTTCCAAGTATCTCTACTAAATCAAGCTCAATACCCATGGATAATTCACATAGCAAAGTTCAATAGACTATTTAACACATGAATTTCACATAAATCAAGGTCTCACATAGGTTCAATCAAACTCTATCAACAATTGAAGACCTAGGGTTCATGGCATCTCTACAAACCCTAACAATTGCATCCATTGACCTCACTTAGCAATATGATTGTTTCCCTAGGGTCAATGGAGCCAAAAGAAAAAGGAAGAGAGGTAGAAACTTACTCAATTTCAGCCCCTCACAAGCTGCAAATCTGAAACCCAGAGATGAGGTTGTTCTCCTCAACCTTCTCTCTTCAAGTTCACGGGTAGGAAGGGGGAAAGAAGATCCCTAGCAATGGCTTCTGAGATTGAGCCCTTCAAGAACCCTAGAATCGCCACTCTCAAGCTCTCTATCAAGTCTCTGTTGAGTGCTCGTAGAAAAACGCAAGTAGAAGTCGTATTCTGTTGGTCGACTAAGATAGAGAGTAAGTCAGTTTTGGTTTAAGTGGGTGGATTAAGTGGGTGGATTAACTCTCTTTAATTAACCCACTAATCAACCTTTAAAACTCTAATAGGTGTTTAGGACAAGTCTTAGGCTAATAAGAAAGGTTTAGGTGGGTAAAAATCGGACAGTGCGCGAACAGATTGGAAAATCCCGTAACAGGCCACATAGACCCTTGCGGTCGCATCATGTAGGAGGGATGCGAGCGCATCCTCCAGCATCACACAATCCCACCTTTGTTCATTCCTTGCTCGGTCCCGGACTCTCCCGCATGCATTCTTGAGTCCTTCCAAGCCAAAAAGGGTCTACAATTCAACCTTAATGTCCTCCAATCTATAACCAAAGCAATCAAGCTTCAAACCTCAACAAAACATGGCCAAGAACTCAGGCAAAACACTCCCGAATGACAACCGAAAAAGTCAAACGAAGAAGGGTTAACGCTAGAATCAAACTAGCAACCAAACCGACGATGCAACAAGCATCCAACCAACATCCAAGGCATATAAATGATGTTATGAATGCCCTCTAACAATTATCCACATGTTTACAAAATAAATCACAAACCCGAGATTCAAAGCATCTCGTGAAGGAAAAATGCATACGTGCATCTCAAACGACATCAACGAACATGCTATTGACTCCAAACATATGAGTGAGCTAAATGAACATGTTTATGATGATTATAAATGTATGAGTTCATGCACAACACAAGCAAGAAACATTCTAGGGTTTTACAAGAATCACCAGTAGTAAATGCTGCCGCGAGGAAGTTTGGGGACGTGTATACATGTTTGGCTCATGGGCATTATTGGCCAGCCGGTCCGGGACTCGATCAGGACGGCTCTCCGGTCCCAGGCCTCGACCTTGCCTGGAACCTCAGATAAAATCCTAAGAAAGCTGGAGTTGGACTGGAGACCAACCCGGCCAAAAGCATCGACGCTTAGAATAAATAGTCGCCGGAATATATTCAAGGTTGGCTCTATCCGTAGTAGACGACACGCCACGGTATATGCCATCAGGGCTCGGACTGTATTTAACATAAGGTCACCGGGAATAGGGCCAAACTCCTTAAGAAAGCGAAGGAAGAAGGGATCTAGGGGTAGACGCAACCCTACTTGGAAAAAATCAGTAAAATATAGCAGCTTTCCATCCTGCTCGCGGGGATACTCTTCATTCGCTAAAACGAATTTCTCTACTTGGTAAGTTTGAGGGTCCACTCCCAGTGAATTAAACCACGCGGTGAGTTTGGCAGGGGTATCTAAAGCGGCCCAGTGTGCGGCGTAGAGGGTTTCATCAGCCTCTGACATCCAGTCAGGCACAGGGGCAAAAGTAGTAGCCTCATCTCTTGTATGGGCAAGTTGTCTCCCTCTCTGGGCTAATGGGAGGTTATCAGAACTCTCCTCCCCCGAGTTAGGGGCCTCATTTTTTTTTGGAGGAACCAGGGCGGCACCTACACAATTTTATTAAATAAAGAGACAAAAGAACAAGGAGGGGGACAACTAGCCTTACCCTAAATAAGGGGGGACAAAGGAGCCGAACCTCCAAAACATACAACAAGGAAGAGCAAATCAACTACGATAAGAATATAAACCCAAACTATCATGATGAAAGGCTTGTTGAACCTCGATAGGGAGCTCCCTAAGAAGCCCGAACTGATGTTTACCTTTATGAATATGGCCTATCGTGGCTAACCGATCAGCAACACCATTCTTTTCATGGAAAACATGCACCACTGAGTATCCAACCAACAAAGTATGACACGATCGTAACAAATATTCAAATTTCCAAGGAAGAAGTTGAACACCCTGAATACCCAGAGCAGCCACCTTAGAGTCAGTTTCAACAACCACGTTATTCAACTGTAAATCTCTACAAACTTGAGACCATCCCGAAGACCCAATAACTCAGCTAAAGTGTTCATGCTAGTTCCATAGAAATTGGAAAAAGCATGAATCAAAGAACCATCACTATCGCGAATAACTCCGCCCCAAGTACAAATACCATGAGTCGAGCCGTCCGTATTCAGTTTGTATAACCCCGAAGCAGGTTTCTCCCACCTAAGCCAAGAACCAATACGCTGAACCACTTGATTACAAGGGAGACGAAAATGTTGAAGAATTCGCATACCCCTTGCATCTAATACAGCTTTGGGATGAAAACCATACATCAAATCCTGTAACCCAGTATAAACCTTAGCAAGAACCTTTGTGAAATCCAGCTTACAATCATAAAAAATAACACTGCACCGAGCCTTCCAAATCTCCCAGCAAACCAAACAGAATATCCCTAACTGAAGAGCACCCAACTGATTGTTTGTAGACACCCCATCAACCCAAATGTCAAACAAGTGCTGAAAAGAGACATAATAATTGATCTTGTTAAACGACATAGAAACCTTATCCCACAAAAAGATCGCTAATTCAGAATGCAAAAACAAGTGATTCAGAGATTCTCTAGCATGATGGGTAGTGCAGCAAACGCACTTAAAGGCTAGGCATATGTGTTTTTTGTGGAACATAAGATCAACCAGAAGAGCCCCGTGTAACAGACGCAACATAAAACCACTGACTTTTAAAGGGATCCAAGGTTTCTAAATCTTCTTAGCCCAAGATAAAGAAGGATGAGGGGTCTAGCACATATTCCAAAACGTAGCTGTAGAGAACTGACCTGAGTTTGTTAACGTGCAAACCAGCCTGTCTTTAAATGTAGGATCAAGGACAACATCACGAAAGAAGTGATGCAACCTGTCAGGAAGCAAAGGGAGGAAGTCCTTTGGGTTTGAGAGAGCTTGATGGACACGAAGGTTTGCATCGATAGGGAGGGGACCCTGCAGAACCTCACCGCACCAATTGGCGGTCCATAAACCCACATCACCAGAGCCAAGCAGCCACCTAGAGCATTCATCAATCCTCAGCATTTAATCTAGAATGGCATGCCATACGTGGGAAGACACAACAAAATGATAAGAGCCGTCAGCCGTACCATACTTAGCAGTAAAGAAGCGGGAAAGTAGACTACCCCCTTGACGAATCGACCACGCCAACTTCCAATGTAACGTTTCCATCACATGTACTAAAGAACAGATGCCCAAGCCCCCCTCCTCAAAAGGTCGGCAAACTACATCCCAAGAAATCCAGTGAGCTCGACGATCCCCCGCTGAATCCCAAAGAAAGTTGCTCATCAAACCTTCAATTCTGCAACGAACAACCTTAGGCATTTTGAGAACGGCTAAAGAATAAACTGGAATGCTACTGAGAACTAACTTAAGAAGAACCAACTTCCCACCAACAGATAAAAGATTTGCTTTCCAGCCACTGATTCTGTTCAAGATATGAGCTTCAATATCTTCATAATAACATTGTTTCACCCTCCCCTTAAATAAAGGAATGCCAAGGTACTTGACTGGAAGCCGGTGATGAGAGCACCTAGTCCGTTGAGAAATGAGACTAATCTTGCTCCTAGAGCACTTCCCAGAGACATAAAAACCACTCTTCTGAAGATTGATGAGTTGACCCGAAGCCTTTTCATAATTCATCAAAACCGCCTTCAAAGCCAAAGTAGATTTCGTGCTCGCATTACTGAAAATGAGCATATCATCTCCATAAAGAAGATGAGTAACAGGAATACCCCCACGGCCATGATAATATGGTAAATTACTGCCATCCATAAAAGCTCTATTTAGATTAAGAGTTAGCACCTCCTGAGCCAAAACAAATAAAAGAGGGGACAGGGGATCACCCTGATGAACACCCCTGGACGAATTAAAAAACCCCACGCCCTCCCCATTAATCTTAAACGAGTACCATATATTGCTCACCAATCGATAAACCAAGTCACAGCTTTGCTCGTTAAAACCAAAACCTTTAAGAGCACGAAGAAGAAAAGGACATTCCAGTCTGTCGTACGCCTTGGACATATCAAGTTTCAAAACCATATTCCCACCGCGAACCTTAATATCTAACTTATGAATCAACTCGTGAGCCAGAACAATATTATCCTGAATAGCCCAACCTTTCACAAATCCAGATTGCTCCAAAGAAATGAGTTTAGGAAGAAAACCAGCCAACCGAGAAGCCATGACTCAAGAAATAATCTTGCTAGAGAAATTACATAGAATGATAGGCCGCAGATCACCCAAACCAATCGATCTCGAAACTTTAGGAATTAACACCACTGTGGTTGATGAAATCCCTCGATGTAAACAACTACCCCGATAAAAATCTTTAACCGCAGCAACCACCTCCTTTTGAATAATAGGCCAACAGCCTTGGAAAAACCAGCCCGTGAAGCCATCCGGGCCAGGCGCACTATCAGCATTCAAAAGCTTAACTGCCTGCCAAATTTCCTCACTGTCTGGCACCTGTTAAAGGAAAGAATTATCATCACCATTAATACGGGAAGGAAAATCACTGAATAAAGCTTCATTTAAAATAGGGCGCGTCGAAGTGAACAAGTTATTGAAATATTGAATGGCCATTTCGCCAATCTGCTTAGTCTCCGTAACCCAGCTTCCATCATCCAGTCGAATTTTAACTTTATTCATACTAGCTCTCTCCTTAATGCTTGCATGAAAATAAGCAGTGTTCCTTTCACCTTCACAGATCAACTGACCCCTAGCCTTCTGTTGCATGAGTTCAGCATCCCACTTAAGTAAAAGGCAAAGGTTATTTTTCACCACTAAATATGATTTATAAGTATCCTCAGACCAGCCTTGTTGCAGCTCTACCTCCAAACGTAATAGATCATCCTGACATGTCTCTAGTTGACGATGAACCTTGCCAAAAACAGTCCAATTCCAATTGCGAAGTTTCTCACGTAAGAAATTAAGTTTTCAGTGCAAAACAGCCATGGCCGAGTCCACCACTGGAACCTCCCAGATCCCTCGAACAAAATCCATAAACTCGGGATGATCAAGCCACATTCGATGGAAACGAAACGCGACCTTTGGTTTCGGAGCAGGAGAGATAGAAATCAACAGCGGAGAATGATCTGAGAGAACACGACATAAGTGCTCTACCTTACTAGAGGGAAGCAGCGATTTATAAAACCCATTCACCAACACATGATCAAGTCTCTGCCAGATGCACACAGCCCCATCCTGATTATTGCACCAAGTAAACACACTGCCTTCAAAACCGACATCATCTAAACCATTTGGATGTATGAAATCCGTGAAGTCTCGCATACTCAAAAAGTCACACGGACCACCACCCAACTTTTCCGACGAATGAGAGATCACATTGAAGTCCCCTCCAACTAACCAAGGAACTGAAAGAGTAGAGGCAAACCTAGTTAAATCTTCCCACAGCAATTGTCTTTCACCTCTACTACACTTGGCATAGACCAAAGTGCATATCATTTATATAGAATCAACAGTCTGAACTTGAACTATAATAAATTGATCAGTGTCTTGAAGCATAGAAACATTTAAATTCTTATCCCAAAGCATCCAAATATGAGAATTAACAGGCTCCGAATGCAGAAAATATTTAAATCGAAGGTTCTTCACAATCTTTTTGAGGCGTTTACCAGCAATTTTGGATTCCAAAATGACACATAAAGAAGGTCTATGTTGACATTTAAGAAGCCGAATATAATCCACTGTTTCCTTATTTCCAATACCCCGAGCATTCCATAAAAGAATCGACATAATAACTAGAAGATGAGGGGAACCAATTATTGATCCTTAGAGGCGGCCCTAGTCGATCGTTTATTGTGCTTGACAAAGGATCGAGCCTTTGCCTTTTTAAGTTGCTTCATGAACATTTCAATACTCTTCTTAGTTGGAGGAAAATCACTTAAATCGTTTAATGAGAATGATCTAGTTAACTTAGTTTTGCAACTTAACCGAGTATCAAGGTCATCCTTGGCCCACAGGTTCCTTACCTAATCAGTGCCCCTGCCGCCCTTATCAAACATGGTCTCATTGGCCTCATTAGTGACATCATGATCATTGACCTCTTCATTATCACCCAAATCAGAAAGAACCGCAAAAGCATTCTTGGAAATATGCTCAGATACTGAAATTTTTTCATTGGGAATTGGATTCCTAATTAGAACTTCCGCTTTCTCATCATTAATTGTCGTAACAAATGGAGCCTCAACTCGAGCAGACGGGTCTTCCTGATTGTGCATATTCAGAGCTAGAAGCGCATCGTCAACTACATCAATAATCTCAACACTCTGAGGGTTACCATGTGAATCCTTCGTGTTTGATCCTGATCCGTTCTCAATACCCGTACCTTTAGTAATAGGAACCCATTGTTGCTGCTTAGAATTGTTAGCTGTCTTGATCAAATCCGGGATACTGACTCCCTTATGCATCGACTCCTTATTGATTTTAGATTGAACAGCCTCCTGTACCCTATTCGGGGCTATAAATCCTTTGCATTTCTTACGGTAATCAGCCGTAACATGTCCTAACAATCCACAGTTTCCACAATAAGAAATATTGCCCTCAAACTCCAAAGATTGCCAGAAACTATTTTCTTTGGAAGTGCCAATCCAAACCCTTGAAGGTAAGGGTTTTGACACATCAACTTCTAAACACACCCAGGCATACATCGGATGAGAAAGAGCCATAGTGCCTCCTGTACGCTATTCGGGGCTATAAATCCTTTGCGTTTCTTACGGTAATCAGCCGTAACATGTCCTAACAATCCACAGTTTCCACAATAAGAAATATTGCCCTCAAACTCCAAAGATTGCCAGAAACCGTTTTCTTTGGAAGTGCCAATCCAAAGCCTTGAAGGTAAGGGTTTTGACACATCAACTTCTAAACACACCCAGGCATACATCGGATGAGAAAGAGCCATAGTGCAATCATCAGCACACAAAAACCTACCCACCGACTTCCCAATTCACTGTAAAGATGCCAAATTGAAATAGGTTAATGGAAGCTGGTACATACAAACCCAAACAACTACAAATAGACTATCCTTTTTGAAGGCAAAATCAGGTGACCATCAGAAGAGGTGATACATGCACACATGAATCACGCAAGATTCTTTAGATAACGCCTTAATCACGTCAGCTTCTGAGGAAAGATGGATCATAACATGCTGAGGATCTAGAAGGCCAACAATGACAGATCCTGTTAAGCGCCAGTTCTTAGCAATATGGTCCAGAGTGATGTTAAGCTGTGGTCGACCAACTGAGAATTTCATAATTAAGGTGTTGACAAACTGTTTATCCAGTAACTCGATCTCAACCGGATAGAATAGGCACCCAGGTTCGTCCATGATAGAGATGGCAGGCCGTGAAGCCAAAGAAATTTTCGGAAGCACTGGAGAGACATTAGGATTCATACCTGGATGGGACAAGGGATGTGCAGCTGCCACTGCATAAGAGAGCCCTGATTTTACGTTACCTGGTGCTGTAGAGGACGAAGGAGCCAAAGGGGGTTGGGTCGTAGGAGGAGCAGGGACGACCGGAGGTTGAACCTCCAAGCCATCCGGCGGCATGGGGATTAAACCCTAATTAGGGTTAGGAAACGTGGAAGCTATGCTAGAGAGCGAAACCTTAATACATCATTACCCCCTTAGCCCTTAGGGGACTCATTAACTGCAACAACTTCCATAGCGTCAAGAAGCATCTCATCACTAGCTCTTTCCTTGACCACAGGCTCCACTCGCTCGGGCAGCTGTGCTGGGCCTTGCCCGCCAGCCACGCGACCTTGTTCCACCTCTCCATCAAACAGGCTAAGTTCGGTAGAAGAATCGGTAAGCGCAATCACAGGCACATGAGCTCGCGCCACAACGGCCTCTCCGGCGACGGACTCATCTCCCTCTTCTACTTCGACGTCCGGGGAAGGAGACCTCTCACTACTCAATGGGTCATTCTGCACTCCATAGCTGAAAGCTTCTCTGTTGTTTTCTGAGTACTCTCCGTCAGACATCTACATGGAGATCGAGGAAAATAAAGGTCAGACTTTGCTCGCGTCATAGAACAATTTTTTTTTTTTTTTTTAGAGAAACAGGGACGGCACCCTGCAAAATTTTATTAAAAACAACAAGAATATAAAACGGAGGGGGACAACCCGCCAAACCCACAAACCGGGAAAGGCAAGGAGCCTAACCTCTAGCAAGACTATCAACAGACGCAAATCAACTACGATAACTAAACAGACCCAGATTATCGAATCTAAAAGCTTGACGCCTTGAAGCTGGGAACTGAGAGATATGATCAAAAGTCTTGTACGAAGGATGCGAATGAGCAAACTCCGCAAGCATCGACAACACCATTCACCTCTCGAAACACATGACGAATAGAGTGCATGCCCAAAAGCTCCTTCATCGCTAAGCTCATAAGAATACTGCCAAGGAAAACTTTGAGTGCCCGATAGCCCTCGAGCAGCCACTAAAGAGTTAGACTCAACAGAAACAATTTGTAAACCCAAGTTTTGAACTGCTAACAAACCATCCCTCAAGGCCGAAATTTCCGCAAAAGTATTTGTCCCATGGCCATAAGATGTAGAAAAAGCATATATTAAACTACCCCGGTGGTCTCTAATAATACCACCGCTTATTGACCTCCCAGAAGACCCGTCGAAGTATTCAATTTGAAACCATTAATTATCGGAGGCTCCCATCGAACCCATTTACCTTTAGAGAATGAAAGCTGTTTTGGTTGGAATCCACCGAGAATGAAGACCCGGCATGCCAAGTTGTGCGGACTCCAATTTCGGCTGTAAGTAATCATCATGTCACGAACCCCTGACCAAACTTGTCGAATAATCACCTCCCCCCTCATAGGTATATTGTCGTAAACCGCCCGACACCTTGCTTTCCAAATCTCCCAACACCCAAACATAACAACCCCTATCCTGCATGCACCGATTTGATGTTTTATAGACACCCTATTCATCCAGATGAAGAAAAGATGTCGCAACGAGTCATAGGAATCAATCAAATTAAAGCATGGGCTAGACTCGACCAAACCAACTGCGGTTGCGGAGAGCAAGAATAAGTGCAACAGACTTTCCTGCTTATGGAATTGATTGCAGCAAACGCATTTGGAAGCAAGAGAAACATTTTTCCTTTGAATCTGGAGGTCCACCGGAAGAGCTCCATAACACAACTTCCAAACAAAGCCGCTAAGTTTAGTAGGGATCAGTACGCCATATTTTCCCTGCCCATGCCAACTTACGCTGTGAGTGCGCACATCTTTGCCGGTGATCCGAGACCGAAAACAACTGAGGTCGAGTGTTGATAAACCAAGACATCCTCCTTAAGAGTATTTAGCCGAACCCTTTGAGCCCTGTCCATATTCTCCTCCGATAATAAATGGCGGAAATTCTCCAAACAAGGCAAAGCATCTTTGACTTGGAGGTTCATATCCACCGGATAAGGCCCTTCCAGAATTGTGCCGCACCAGTTGCTTCCCCAAAAGGATACCTCACCCTTGCCGATTAACCATTGACTGCACCGCTTAACATCCTCCAAATGGGTATAAATGGTACGACTGACTGGAGACATCAAACGTTGGTGAATCAGATTATCCACTCCATATTTTGAACTAACAAATTTCGCCCAAAGACTCCTCCCTTGCAATAATGCCCATGCAAGTTTAGCCTGTAGAGCACTCATCACATCCCGTAAAGATCGAAGACCCAGTCCCCCTTCATCAATAGGACGACAGACCGTATCCCAAGCTATCCAATGAAGACGGGATTCACCATTATTATTCCATAAAAACGCAGCCATCGCCGATTCAATACGAGTTAAAACTTTTTTGGGCACCCGAAGCACAGATAGAATATAAATTGGTATACTACTAAGCACAGAACGAAGAAGAGTCAGCTTTCCCCCAAATGATAAAAGTTTTGATTTCCAACCTTCGATCCTTCGTAAAATTTTTTGAAGTAAACCATCAAAATATTCAATCTTAACTCTGCCGTAGAAAAGGGGAATACCCAAATAAGTCAT
Source organism: Codonopsis lanceolata (assembly GCA_013146195.2). NCBI lineage: Eukaryota > Viridiplantae > Streptophyta > Magnoliopsida > Asterales > Campanulaceae > Codonopsis > Codonopsis lanceolata. The sequence goes on along the minus strand of CM028384.1, from coordinate 65,212,782 downwards.
CGGAAAAGTCTTAAAAGGGCATCCCGACCAATCGATAATATGTCTAATCTTTCTCCCCGAACAATGTTTGGAAACAAAAAATCCACTTTTTCCAAGTTTATGAGCTGCCCCGAGGCGCCTTCATATGCTCTCAAAGTCTCACGCAAGGCAAGGATGGATCCTTTACTAGCATTACAAAAAATTAGCAAATCATCTGCGTACAACAAATGGGAGATTACCAAACCCCCTCGACCATGCACATAAGGCAGAATCTGACCATTTGCAATTTTATTGTGGATGTTGTGTGTAAGGACTTCCTGGGCGATAATGAACAATAAAGGGATAAGGGATCCCTTGTCTCACCCCTCTAGAGGACTTGAAAAAACCATAGCTTTCTCCATTAATTTTAATTGAATACCACACATTGTTAATCAAACGAAGGATCATATCGCAGAATATATCGCTAAAACCACATCCCCTTAGCGCTCTAATGAGAAAATCCCATTCCAGTCTATCGTAGGCTTTGGACATGTCGAACTTAAAAACAGCATTACCCCCTCTAGTGCGCATATTAATCCGATGAACCATCTCATGAGCCAAGGCGACATTCTCCTGAATACTTCGACCTTTAACAAAACCCGTTTGCTCTATCGAGATTACTTGAGGAAGAATTTTGGCTAACCGAGTTGCAACAATCTTTGAGATCACTTTGCCGACAAAGGACATAAACTAATCGGGCGGAAATCACTCAAACCCTTAGGATTATCTATTTTCGGAAACAAAATAATAGATGTAGTTGCAAGACCCTTATGAATCTCATGACCCAGGAAAAAAGCCTCAATAGCAGCTATGAAATCCCTCTTAATTATGTCCCAACAAGAACGAAAAAACCAGCCTGTGAATCCATCAATTCCGGGAGCACTATTAGGATTTAAGTCTTGCACAGCCGCCCATATTTCATCCTCCATAGGCATAAGTTCGCTTCGCATTCTCTCTCATCTACCATAGGAAATTTTGGAAAAGCCCTTCATCTACAATATGATCCGAACACATGAAAAGGTTGCCAAAAAATTGAGCTGCTCGATCCCCAATAGTTTTGTTGTCTGTACACCACGAGCCATCAGCATTTTGAAGTTTGATAGTATTTCGACGTTGTCTATCTTTGAGGCTAGCATGGAAGAAACCCGTATTTCTATCACCATCTTGCAGCCATAATTGCCGAGATTTCTGTTGATGCAATTCAGTTTCCCATTTAACTAATTGAGCTAAATCTGCCTTCGCTGCATTCAGTTCATTAATAGCAGTATCTCCACCTTGTCGGGCACAAACATCCTCCAAATATTGAACTTTTTCTTGTTGTTGCGCTAACTTTCGGTGCACGTTACCAAATATTTCCCAATTCCAGCGTTTGAGCTCCTTTCTTAAAAAATGTAATTTTCTATGGAGAATTTCCATAGCAGTCCCATAAATCGGCCTATTCCACTGCTCCCGAACAAAACCAAGAAATCCTGGGTGATCAACCCACATCCGTTGAAAACGAAATTGAGTTTTTGGCTTTTTCACAAAAGGAAAAGTCACCAGAAGCGGAGAATGGTCTGACATAACACGACCCAAATGTTCAACTGTAATACCCGTATACTTGGCAGCATAGAAACCATTAATTAGAACACGATCTAGTCGTTGCCAAATTCGGGATCCGTCCTCATGATTATTGCACCATGTAAAGGTGCTACCTGCAAAACCCGCATCTCCCAGACCCGCAGCAAGCATAAAATCGTTAAATTCTGTCATACCTTTGTAATCGTAGCCAACCCCTCCCAATTTTTCATCCGTACTAGCAATGATGTTAAAGTCCCCCCCTACTAACCATGGATCAATGAAATTAGAGGCAATATCAGCCAAATCCTTCCATAAAATTTGTCTCTCATTACTTGTACAAGCTGCATAAACAAATGAAGCAAGAAGACTATTACCGTTATCTAATGTCAAAGAAACTGTCATCTGTTGCTTAGAAACATTCACCAAATCAACTGTAACCCGATCATCCCACATAAGCCATATATGAGTGTTCACTGGATTTTGTTGCAACCAATTACCATACTTCAAACGCCTCGCAATTTTTGGAATCCGATCCCCAGGAATTTTTGGCTCCAGAAATACGCACAATGCCGGGTTATGCTGCCGAAGTAACACCTTTACGTAATCAATCATCTCCTTATTGCCAAGACCCCTCACATTCCATAAAAGAATCGTCATAAATCAATGCAAAGGGTGGGACTTCGAGGCCTTAGCCTTACCGCTCTTCGCCCTTGTCAGGCGTACATTATTTTGAGCATACTTGTTTTCTTTTGCTTTCTTCTCCAGTTTGTGACAATAATCCTTGAACTCCTTAATCGTTTCCTCCGCATGCTCTAAATCCTGAATATTATCTAAAGAGGTCGTGCGGTTTATCTTAATAGACTTCGATGAAGGATTGCGATCAAGAGATTTGGAATCCCGCGATAACGTCTCAAGTAAAACCCCATTGTCATCAAGATCAGCCAAAATATCAAAAGGATTGTCTAAAGATACATCATCTTCTTTTGGCTCAGGACCATTCCCCTCTGCTGGTGCTAAATTGTCCGATGGCTGGCCACTGGGAACACTAGCATCATCCGCTTGTTGGGCCACATGTATAGGCTCAGCAGCCGGTTGCACCACAGGGTCATCCCCCGCCTTACCATCAGCCTGACATGATGGAGCCTCAACTTCAGTATGTGTCACTTTAGGAGAGTGTACCACATCGATAACTTCAGTCTCAATTGGTTGCCCATTGTGATCTTTTGTATGGGAAGTAGACCCATTGACATTCCTTTGTAGAATCTTTACTGGTTGCCACTGCTGGGGTTTAGCTCCGCCTGGCGAAACACCAATAGGATGAGTTTGAATATGCCCAGTAGACGACCCACCCTGATTAGCTTGTTTGTGGTTACGATGCTCCTTGCCGAAATTCGGTGAGACCTTTTCTTCTTGTGCCGCGGGTTTATTAGACGAACCTTTCAGCCTTTTACGACACTCCATGGCCAAATGCCCTAACAAGCCACATCCAAGATGCAAGATGCAATATTACCTTCAAATTCAAGCCCTTGCCAAAACCCATCTTCTTTAGAAGTACCCAGCCACATGCGAGTCGGCAGCCTTTGAGAGACGTCAATCTCCACACAAATCCGGGCGTACATGGGGTGGGTTAAAGCTAGAGTATGATCATCCGCACGGAGAAAATTCCCTAAACCATTGCCGATCCTTTGAAGATACGAAATATTAAAGAAAGATAGAGGTAAATGATGCAAACGAATCCACACTGCCACCCTTGTGCTATCCTTTCGATACGCAAAGTCTGGAGTCCACCGGAAGGACCTAAACATACACCTTTGGATCATATTAGACTCCTTCGATAACGCCTTTATCATATCCTCAGCCGATGCAAGGCGCACCATCACATGACGCGGATCTAATAGCCCAAGAACAAACTCGCCATTTAGCCGCCAGGAGTGAGTAATATGTTCATGTATAACATGTAAAGAGGGTCGGCCCATTGAGAATTTCAGAATGAGAGTATTCGCAAACTGTGCATGAGCAGCCTCCATCTCAATCGGCGAAAAAAGAACCCCCGGTTCATTCTCAACGAGGACGGATTGTCTAGGCGGAAGAGGAAGATCTTTCAAAACAGTCGTTTTTGAAGGATGTTGACAGTGGACATCTCCCTTACTCTTCACAGCTTCCGCGAAGGATTTAGTAGAAGAAGGATCCGACGTGCATGTGGTACCCGTGTCCTTAGGTTCCACCACCGGAGGGGGCGCCCCCGGCGGGACTTGATCAGGCGGCATAAACGCCCTAGCCACAAAACCCTAGAATAGGAAAGAAAATAATTCGCACCACTACTGTGTGTATTAGTGTGTATTTCCGTTTTAGAACAATTAAAAAAGGGGGAAAACCCTAAGTCTAGGTATGCCTAGGGGCCATACCCTCCTAGCGAGCAAGACGTTTGGGTGATTTTCCTTGATCTCTACCTATGGTCTTTTCCAACCCCACGAATTCTACCAAGAAAGTTTTGAGGATGAAGAGGAAACCCAGAAACTCAAAAACAAAAGAATCAAAACAGAAAAAGATGAGAAAGCTGACTGTCAAGATGGGGTTGAGTTCGTTTTCCTCTGCACAGTCGGAATTAAAATGAAAGCAGGGAAATACTTGAAAGTGAGGGGCAACGACAATAGCACTAAAAACAGGAAGTCTTCTAAGGAATCAGTGGCAAGAATGCAGAGTCTTTTCTCTCTCTAAAAAAAAATATTGGAGCTGGTAAAAGGCTGGAAACGTAGAGGGGTTGGCCTTTAATAGGCAAAGTTCAAGATGTTTTGGGGATGCCGAAACGGCGCTTGAAAAGACGACACCCATCATTAGCACACATGTGCATTTAATGCGCTGCACCGAAATCCGAGCCCCCATCAAGTCTCACCTTTCCTTGACGGCTCACGCGCTCCACACCTACTCGCCCCGCGGTACTCTCAATGGAAAGCTTCATCAAGACGCTCCAGCTGTCCACCAATAAAGATTCTAGAACCTTCCACAAGTCCATCCGACTCATTAGCAATTTTTTATTTTTTTTGAAAATTCACAAGTATTGAAGCCCGGCACAAGAGCAACACCGTCGTCATCAAACAAAAACGCTCCTCGCTCCGAGCATGAATACTCGCCAGACAAGGAGCTAGGGGCCACTGATGTGCCCAACTGATAGACGTATTTTATACATCGTTATCAGGTACTTTTATAACCTAAATTGAGCAGTTCCGCGAGGCTTTTGGCTACTGATTTATATACCCAAATTTTTGGAATAAAAATATTAATTATTTTATTAATATTGTAAATTTGTTTTGGGCTAAACTTAATATCGTTTGGTCCTAGTTGTATTTGAATATTAAAAGCCCAAAGTTGGATCTTGTGTATTTTGCTTGGACTTGGATTAGTGAGCTCTTTTATTTAGAGCATTGGCCCATTAGAAATAGTTTTTTTAAACATAAATATATATAATAATAACATAAGTGGTCATAATTAGTTTCTTTTAAAAAAATAATAATAATGCTAGCATTACACAGGATGACGAGAAGCAACCGGAAGGGGAATCGACAGGGGCACGTCAATGGACGCCTCTTTCTCTTCCCAAGCAAGCCTTATAGTATTTATAATTGAAAGCAATAAGAAAACAGGTTAGTCACTTTTTCCAGAACTAAGAAATAGAGTGGGAGTGAGCCGGAATCCGGGAAGAAATTGCCGAAGAAGACGAACGGAGAAGGGCAACGGGATAGGAAGGAAAAACTTTCCGGTTGTGACGCAAAAGCTGAGTTGAGGTAAACAAACTTCATTCGGATTTCGAACACTTTGCTCCTATGTTTTCCTAAATCTTGTAGAAATTTCTTTTGGAATTGGGTTGGATAGAGGAAGAAGAATTAATCAACAGTAACAAATAATGTTTGGAAATCAAAGAAGGAAGAATGAAGGAATTAGGAAATTGGGTTTCATAATTATGAAGGAATCAATAGTAACAAATAATATTCTGCAGATCGATTATGTAGCCTTGAATTTGGAAATTTGCAGACCAATTATATATCTGGGTTTCCTTGGTGATAACGGGTAAATCGGTTCAGCAGATGAATTATGCAAATGCTTCGTTTGGTTGTTTCATTGGAAAGAAAGAAAAAAGAAGCAGAAGTAGAAAAAAATAGAAAAGACGAAGTGCAGGAAGGAAGAATAAGGAGGTAGTGCTGGGAGGAATAGGTTGACAAAAAACAAAAGAAAGAAAAGAAAGTTGAAGGAAGAAGTGGGTTATATAATATTTTATTAAGGTTGATAGTCAAATTCACTCACTCAAACAAGGAAAGAAATTTTGAAAAAAAAGAAAAGGATTGGTTGAACCGTGGGTGGTGAATCTGTAAATTTACAGATTCACCCCCCTAACTTTGGAGGCTGTATTAATAGTTTATAATTTCATATTTTTCCCAAGTAACAAAAGTTCGAATTAGACCCTATATAATTTTATTAATTATAAATTTAGGAATTGTTATTTAGTTTTTATTTTTTAAAAGCTATTAGAAGGTCTCTAAATTTAGGATTTTTTTTTTGTATTGTTATGATTTAGATTTGGCTAAGTGCGGGTAGCGTTGCTTTGTGCTCGAGCTAATTTTCCACCGCATTGCTAAGGTAATGGATTATGCATCGTTTAGATTATTTTGAATTCTTAATTCCCAAATGTTAGGCTTCCGTTATTTCTTTGGCATTTACATTTCTTTGAAAACGTGTGCCGACCTTGGGTTGGTATTTGAACTTGAAATCCCGTCGTATCCGTCCTTTCGTTATTCGTAATTGTGAATTTCTCTATGAATCTCACAAATTGTTTAAACTCGATGTGCGATATTTTATTCGGTTATCATTGGTATTTGATTTTGATGAAATTGTAATTATATTTTTGAAAAACTCTGTTATGATCACTAAGATAATTTGAATGACCATTTGGTATGTTAAGGCAACATTACACCATAGGAACTATGGTGGGGTAATTCGGATATACCATTTTGCTTTTGACCCTTTTGCAGTACTTTGATATTTGAGGTTCCTTGGAGCGACCTTTTGTTTGGTCTAAAATGACCGCTTATGTGATCATAACATCCTCCTTAGTATTTGATATTGAATTGATTGGTTCTTGCGAACTCGTTAATTGTTCTTCAATCAATATGTATTTAATCTTGTGGATATCAAGAAAAATAATTCCTTTGACGTCTCCATTTTTATTGTTTACACTATATATCGTTTGACTTTCTTCTTGGCCAACTCCTCCTTAGAAACCGGAGGGGTTGTATATGAACTTACTGGGCTTTTGTTCGCTCACCCTTTTCCTACTCCTTTTCTTTCAGGATATAAGTAAGGAATGGAAACATGAAAATTTGGTTCGGTTTGGGTTGGTCGAATTGAAGAAATTAAAATCTTTTTATGTTATGAACTATTATTTATAATCGTTAATTGGATTTTGGCAGATTTATTAAGACATATGTTTTTATTGTAACTAATTTTTTATTAAGGGATTTATGTTCGAATATTTGATGTTTAAGTGGAAGATACATTATTTACGTTTTGGGTTGTAGTATGATTTTTGAGGTTTTTGGTGACGTGGCCATTATGTGGGTTCCTATAGTTGGGCCTAAATTTTGGGGGCGTTACAGTTGGTATCAGAGCTTAGATTTTAGATTTAGATGGGTTAGAAAGTAAAATTCCTAAGATTTAATCGTAGGGTAAGAGTTGGACGATTTTGCACTTGAGGTTATCCAATATCATTAATTAGGTGCATGGCTTACTTAGAGAGATAATAGTGATGTCAACACAACTGATATACTCTCTTTGAATTTGTAGGAAATGGCGCATAACAATACAAATAGGTGTAGACACCCCAATTTCATACCCCTGGTATGTGACTGACATAAAATATCAAGAACTGTTAAAACTTAACAAATGTCAAGTTACAGGAGTCAAAAATGCGAAAGGAAAAGCAGGATGCGCGAAACAGTGAACTGCAGGGGGGTAAAGTGCAAAAATCTGGAAGTTGTAAGGCTGCATGGTGCCGCACCAAAGCCCCTTGGTGCCGCACCAAGGGTGCTTTGGCCGCACCATGCACAGCACTGTGCGTCTCTCTCAGATTGCTATGGTACAAGTCTTGAAGCACAGAGTACAACTCATTGATGCACGGAGAAGAAACTCAATAATTCCCGCCGTGTCCTTAGCCCTCAGAATAAATAGAGGGTCCGGCCTCTCATTTCGTTGCTCATTCCTCCGCGATTTTTTTGATCGCAGCGAAGCTCTGCTTCGTTTCCTTCGATATCACTAGTACGAGAGGTGCGAGATAGGTGAGTGGAAGCCCCTATAGTCTCCAAACCCCGTCCAAACTCTGCCAAATCAAAAACCCATAGGTTACTCTGCCCGAGTAACGAGCTAAAAAGTCAAAAAATTAAGTCTAGGTTCCGCTCAATAAAAAAGGCCAAAACCTATCCAAATAAGTTGTCACTCTGCCCGAGTTGATAAGCCCAAATCTTCAGAAATCAAGCAGTCATCCTGCCCAATTCAAAACAAAAAGACTCCCTCTCCCTGAAGGACAGAGCGAGCACACCGCCGCTCTAAAAGGTAATACCTTTAAAAGCGTATTTCATTTTATTTGTATTTTCTGTCTTTTATTTATTTTTCAAAAGTTGTTATTTAAATCCGGGGCAATGTAGCCAATATAAGCCGTTGTGCTGCCCGGATTAGATTAGGAAATATTATGTAAAAGAGCTGTTATAATGGCCAAATATTCTTAAATATGTCTGTAATTATTGGAAGGAGGCGGCTGCGAGTCCGTAAATAATGTAGCCACGAATGTATTTGTTTAAATTTCCATGTCATTATAATACCTTATTTATTTGCTAGATAAATATAACAATGAGCATACTTCAGCCAAAAAACGTTTTGAGACCGAAAGGGCGAGTTGGGTGTCTAGCACCTTCCCAACTCGTAACATAGCCTCCGAACCCGCTTTTTAAAATCTCTGGTTTTCTTTTCTGGTTTTTCTTTATTTTTGCCTTAAAATAAAGGTGGTGACTCTAAAACTTTCAGATCCAGTGGGGCCTCGCAACATTCCCTCTTTGCACTTTCCTGTTCTCCCCTAAAAAAGGGAGATACGGGAATGGAGGGGTGATGCATTTCCATATCCTGGTATCCCCTAAACAAGGGATAACTTGATGTGGGAAACTCATAGCTCCCATAGTGATCTGAATGGGCCATAAGGCTATTTTCAATAAATCCATAGTGGGGGCGTCGCAATATCCTTTCTTGCACTTCTCCGTTTTCTCCTAAAGAGAACAGGGGAGAATGGGAATGGAAGGGTAATGCATTCCCATATCCTGGTATCCCCGAAATAAGGGATAACTTGATATGGAAAACCATTAGTTCCCATTTCGGATACAAAATCCATTCAGGGCAACCGAGGCACATTCCAACGTGCTAACATAGACAGCACTCCTCTCGCACTTTGGATTTCATCTTCCCCTAAACAAGGGAGGGTGGAACGAGAGCAGTGGTGTCCCGCATCCACACGTACGCGCACCCCTATCAAAGGGCAATCGGGGCGCGGGTCACACCCCGGGAACCTCACAGTGGCGACTCTGCTGGGGAGTTGTTTTATTTTAAATAAAATGGAGGGCTAGACTCATAAAATAAAATCTTTTTTTTTTTATTTGTTTTTGGCTGCAGTATGCTTGTTATATTAATTTACGCATTTCAATAAAGTGTTCCCATACGGCCGTGGCTATATTTGTGGATATGATCCTCCATCTGGCAGCAGTCTCGTTCTGATACCTGTTACGGATATGTTTAAGAGTATAAAAAAATTCAAAAAAAAATATATATATATATATATATATTTATATATACATAAAAAAATTCGAAAAATCAAAAAAAATATCTATTATATATTACAATAAATTCCGGGCAGCACAACAAAAGAGCTGGGGCTTTACTTCCGGCTCTATTTTTTCATTTATTTCTTTCAGTTCATTTTCTTTTTCACTTTATTCTGTACATTTATACATTTCTGCATTCAAGCTGTCATTTTATTTTGGGGACATAGGACCAAAATTTTAATTAATAGGGATAGATAGTTTCCCCACTTTTCTTTCTATTTCTTAAAATGGTGTGCTTGCTTGCTTGCGCTCAAAAAAAAATAAAAAGCCGAGAAAATCCACATATAACAGCAAGACATGCCATATTTGCTTTATTTTTCTATATCTGTAAAATAAATAAAGATTTTACTGCTTTCTAGATACCGCACACACGTGCACGCATGTAAATATATTCTGAACTGTTACCCTACACCATGGCCAACCTACCCCCTGCACAAGCCAACGTTAGAATGCATATAGTCTTTCAGGACACTTCACAGACCGACCGGTTTTTGCATTTCTGAATTGTGGGTCAGCCCCTGTAAAAAAAAAGGGAATATATATATATGTCAAAAAAAATGCGCAAGTTAAAAAAAAAATAATAAGAAATAATAATAAACAGGGACTGGCTTATAATTCTCAGATGCTCAACCTAGACCATTTCGGATGGTGGATCCTGGAAAGAGTATAGGCCCTTCGCTTTGGGACGATCCGATCTGAGGGAGTCGAAAGCGAGGTGGAATACGTTGGTCCTATACTCTGGAGAAAGAATCCACTGTTCCAGGAAAAGTCCTGAGACTGTCAAAATAAAGCAGGTGCTTATCCGGTCAATTGTAGGGAACATGAAAATAAATATAATAATAAAATACTAATAAAAAAAGGGCACGCTATACTCCAAGCCCAGATAGCCTCTAGCCAGCCTTCTGATACCTACCAAACCCCATTTTCCTCGAGACTGGCCGAATTTGGAAAGCGAGAGATAATCTTGGCCGGTTGATTCGGGAAAGTAGTCGAAATCGAATCGAGAGGGTATCGGTTTCGAGATCGAGACAAAGCGAGAATCGATTCGGCGGGCACGATCCGTCGGTATGGCGGCGAAAGTGAGCAGTCGGCTATGGAGTGCAGTTCGGGGGCTCCAGGGTATGTTCCACCTCTGGCAATGCAGGAATGGATTGACCAAAGGTTGGGTGCAGCGATGAGTCAAATGGATAGTTTGGTACAGAGTCTAAAATCCAGTGGTGAGGTGAATTCTTCCCCTACTATTCCCCAAGATGCATCTACATCTCAGGTGCCTCCAAACCCAACTCCTCAGCCAAACACTAACCCACCAAATACTACCACTATCCCAAATCCCAATCCTCCACCAAGTCCCTATTACCCAAATATATATCCTTATCCACCTTATCCACCATATACTCCCCCAAATACCCAGAACCCAAATGACCTTCCTTTTCCTATGACTAACCCACTCCTAAATAGTCCACACATGGACCCAAAAAGCTTTAACCCACCAGGCCAAGTTACCACATATTTACCTCCTAATGATCCTGGTCGCCCGACTGAAGCTACCAATAACCCACCAATCCAGAACCCAAACACTAACCAAAACCCACCAACCTAGAATCCATATATTACCCAAAACCCACCAAACCAAAACCCCTATACTATCCAAAATCCAATAACCCAAGACTTTTATCCAACTCAATACCCATATTCAGCCCAGAATCCTTATAATGCCCAAATTCCATTAACCCAGAACCCATACACTGCCCAAAACCCATCAGCCCAAAATCCCTACTTTCAACCAGAAAATAACCCAACCTTCCCAAATCCAGCCAGTATATACCAAAGACCAACTCCCCCAACCACCAAAATGGAGGCCGACATGGAAAATATGTAGGCCATGATGCTTAAACTCCTCAATAAAGGGGAATTTTCTACTCGGGCCCTAACATTGCAACCATCGGCAATACTTCCCTCAAAGTTTAAAATGCCCGACATAGAAAAGTTTGACGAGACTGGATGCCCTATATCCCATTTAAGATCTTATTCCACTGGCATGCAGTCACGGGGAGCTAGCTTTGAGGCTATGGCTTCCAATTTTCACCTCACCACAGGTAGGAGGCCAAACAATGGTTAATCTTTGTCGACAGCGGTACCATGAATACTTGGACCGAATAGCAGGCGTTCCTTGAAAGATACAAAGACAATACCGGTCCGAAAATAGAAGGGACCTTGAATCGTGCACCCAGCGGAAAAACTGCTTGAGTTTGCGGTCGGTGGAAGAAAGGCGGAGACCTTTGGCGACTGATCCGGCCGAGTCATGCTTAGAATGTTCATAAAAACCTCCAACCCATTTACGGAACACATGTGGTACCTCCCTATACCAATTTCAAAGAAATAGTGGAGATAGGAGCCCGTATTGATGATGATATACGGGTGGCCATGGCCATTAAAAACCAATACGTCTCCTAGTTCTTTCCGTTACTCAAAGGAAAGACAACCGCACCGACTCCGGTAGTCAATATGGTAGGGAATGCCTCAACCCCATTTTCTACCCAAAATTATAGCTACGTTCCATGGTATTATGGGTCGGACAGTCTGTCAACATAGTGGGAGCAAATAATGGCCCGGCCGAAACTTGAGAAATCGAGCGGGGTAAGCGGCATTTTGATGAGCGCAAGCTCCCGATGCGTGATTGCGGGGGCTAATGGCACAAGGAGTGTTGAAGCCATTGGAAAATTATAAGCCACGACCCCCCGGGACTTGGAACCATGCCCGATCTTGTGAATATCATCGCTCGGTGGTCACCTCACCGACAAATGTTACACCCTCAAAAATGCTATCCGAGGACCTAATAGATGATAAGGTTATTGAAAAACCTCCACCAGGACCAAATGTAGTCAATAACCCTCTACCTCAAATCAATATGATTGAGGTTGATGAAAACCCTTTGTGCCCAAGTTTGAAATAAATAAACACCCACTTCCATATATCCTCATTCCTATTCCTCCACCCTTATCCATAAAAGAGCTTAGGCGTAATATGCTCTCTTGGGACACCATCCTTGGTAGCCAAAAACTGTAACATTGAAAAAGCCACTTGGGTTGGTGGAGATGTTAGCCACCTTACCCGATCTGGCCAGAGCCTACCGGCCAAACCACGAAAGAGGTGACCACTCTAGAAAAAAACAAGTAACGAATCTTTGGGGCTAAAAGCGATGGAAGATTCTTTATTAACTCGGATGAAGAAAACTCGAGCCAACATTTCCATCAGGGGCTTACTATGTGCTTCAAAGACCCAGAGTGATACAGGCTAAGTCGCTAAGCCGAGGCGATCGTTCCTATTGAAACCTCCCCAGCGAGCTCACTCGGATGATCGGGAACATTCATTTCGGGAGCGTGATAATGTTTACCGATCTAGACACGCCAAGGGAAGGAACTAACCACATTGATGCTCTTCACATCATTGTGGGAATTTTAGAACGGGTTCCCAGAGTTTTGATAGATAATGGGTCTTCATTTGAATGTATGTCTGCCCGGTACATTAGCCAAGCGGGGATAAAGATATCGAAAACTCACTCCTTCCTCAAAGCAGTTAAGGCATACGACAACACCGGTCGATGTGTCTTGGGGGTAGTCACTTTAATGTTAGCTGTTGGGCCCTTAAACATGCCGGTTGAGTTCCAAGTCACGGACATACCGGCCACCTTTGCTTTGTTGTTGGGGCGCCCTTGGATTCATGGGGTAAAGGGGTAGCCTCTTCATTACACCGGCGTGTCAAATTCATCCACGATGACCACATAGTAATCATTACGGCCGACAAGATCGTGGAGAATAAGGAAGCGAGGATATCCCAATCCTCGAGATAGAACATGAAGACAACGGTATCTTTCTCGGTGGCTTTGAGGTTATCCCCAATTGTGATCAACGCCATTGAATTATGGCCGGCCGACATCATTGGAAGAAAGTTACTTCCCTAGGAAACATGGTCCCTTTAAACATGTTCAGAAAAATGAATTATATGCACTGGTCTAGGTCTCGGCAAATCGGCAAGGACTAGTTAATTTAGTCCAAGATGAACTTAAGGAATGTATCCCTCCTTTCGGTCTAGGATACGCCTACTCACTAAAGTAGCCGCGGTCATGAAAGCGAAGCGTAAGAAGAAAGGCGAGAAAGGAAAAAGCTTCCTTATGAATATCCCCTCTCGACCCTATAGAAAAACCTTAAATGGTTATTTTATGCGTAAAGGGGAAGCTGAAGCCTATCTTATGTTTCTGAACCTGGATAGACGAGAATGGGAAAAGGTGCCACTGGTTGGGAAGTCTTTGATGATGTCGATATTCTCTCGAGATGATATGGAACAAGTTACCACAGGCCCTAAATTATAAGGCTGTCACCATTGAAAATGCTTGGTCTATAGACCAAGATGATTATGCTTTGGCCTGCTAGATGATGACGGTCTAGGAGGCGACTTTACGGGTATGATAGGCGGAGGCAGATTATGAAAGGCTCCTGCGAGTTCGAGTCTATTTCTAATAAGCCTCTGCGAGGTGGTACACTACTACCGGTCCGCTCGACACCCGCGGACACAGTAGACCGCTTGGATATACTATCCCGATCCTTTCCTAGCTTTATGGATTGGTCATCTACCAATCCGCTACCTATAATTGAGGATCTCAAACCCCGGGTCCTCAACAATGTAATAACCCATACAATGTGCTTTTAATAATAATATGGATGTCTTTGCTTATTCCTTAGTTGCACCTAATTTAAAAGGCGCATTAAATAATAATAATTATGATAATGAGTCATTTAATAAAATGGACCCAAAAGATAAAATTATCTACTTGAGCTTGCAAAGTCGGTCGAGTACCGAGGAGCAGCGAGCCATTCATCGGCAAATCTTGAAGACACGTCCACTATCAACTGAAATTTGGACAATGAAATCAAAAGAAATCGAGAATCGGCGATTACCTCCAAGGTCCAGAAAGAAAGGCACTCATTGATCTCCTCAAAGAATTCATAGACATCTTTGCCTAGTCCTATGAAGATATGCCCGGCCTAGATCCGGCTATAGTCGAGCAGGATTCCCACATACAGGATGCTCGCCCGATCAAACAAAAGCTCCGCCGCATCAAGCGAGAATGGTCACTACAAGTCAAAGAAGAAATCATGAAGCATTGCGCGTCAACTTCATTCGGGTAGTTGAATACCACAGGCTGTCCAACATAGTGACCGTTCCCAAGCCCAGCGGGAAAGTCGAGAATCTGTGTAGACTTCGCGACCTCAACAAAGCGTCGCCCAAAGATGACTTCCCCCGCCCAACATTGATATTGTGGTAGATGCCGTCGCGGCTCACAAAGTCCGATCCTTAAATCGGCGGCATCTTTGGGCTATAACCAAATCAAAATGGCGGCGAGAAGACCGGAGAGAAGACCTCATTCACTACTCACAGGGGACTTGCTGTTATCTTGTCATGCCATTCGGACTAAAGAATGCCGGAGCCACTTACGGAGGCTGCCACCACCCTCTTCCACGACATGATCCATAAAGAGATGGAGGTCTATGTCGATGATATGATCGTGCATTCTAGCGCCTATGGTGCTCACATTAAAGATCTCGATAAGTTCTTGAAAGACTCGAAAGCACCGGATGAAGCTTAACCCACCAAATGTACATTCGGGGTTACGAGAGGCAAAGTCACAGGGATTCTTAATAAGCGAGCAAGGCATCGAGATCGAGCCGACAAAGATCAAAGCCATCTTAGAAATGCCACGGCCGAAAACTCCCACCAGAAGTCAAAGGCTTCCTAGGCGGTTGCGATACATCGGCCGTTTCATCAGACAGTGACTACCACTGTGAGCCCCTCTTTAAACTCCTCAAAAGAATCTTGATCAAGTGCGGGGCGAAGTGCCCGGCTAGCCTTCGAAAAAAAAAGCCTACCTTATCAATCCCCTTGCTAGCTCCACCTCATACCATAAACCTCTCCTCATATACTTAACCGTCACAGACACATCAGTAGGGGCTATGCTCGCCCAGGAAAAGGAAGATTCCTACATTGAAAACGCCATATATTTCATAAGTAGGAAGCTACAAGGAAGCGAGCTAAATTATTCGGCCTTTGGAAAAAAGGCCTCGGCCTAGTGCAGGCCACTTTCGAGACTCAAAACCTATCTCGAGGGGAAGGTCCATCAAGCTCATATCCGGGATGGACCCTATCAAATACATCTTCGGCAAGCCATCACTATCGGTAGGCGGCCAAGTGGTCCTTTCTTCTTAATGAGTTTGACATAACCTATGTCACACTCAAGTCTATCAAAGGGAGCGTCATTGCAGACCACTTAGCCGATCTACCTCTAAAGGCCGAAGATGCAGCGAGCCCGATTTCCCGGATGAAGGTATCACGGAAATCAGCGGCCAGGGACACTGTTGGCGGAATGTTCTTTGACGGAGCCGCGAACAAAAGAGGCTTTGGCATAGGAATCTTATTAATTGATCCTGCTGACTCTCATACTCCGCTGGCTATAAGGTTGGAGTTCGAATGTTCAAATAATACGGCGGAATATGAAGCCTGTATTGCTGGCCTAGAAGAAGCTCTCAAAAGGGGAGCTAAAGATCTCGAAGTCTACGGAGACTCGGCCCTAATCATAAATCAAGTCGAAGGAAGATGGAGGACCCAGGATCCTCGGCTGCAGCTCTATCATGCCAAGTTAATAACAGTCGCCGCCCGATTTGGTTCTATCTCGTTCCATTACTTGCCACGAGATAGGAATCAATTCGCTGATGCCCTAGCCACTCTGGCGTCACTTGTCAATTCTTGAAACTAGAGTCCACCATTCATAGTCGGGAAGAAGGTCACTCCGGCATACTGTTTCAAAATCAACGCAGCCCCTGAAGCAGATCCACGAGCCCTGGTATGCTGACATCTTAAATCTGCTCCAGAAAAATCTTTATCCTCCTGGCTTAGACAAAAGAGGAAGAGTCTCCCTGCGAAGATGGGCCTCCCAATTCGTACTCAGCGGTGGCAGCCTGTATAAGAGGCACTATCAAGGCCTCAACTTACTATGTGTCAATCAGGCTAAAGCTGAGCAAATTATGGATCAACTACATGGTGGTACCTGTGGGCCCCACATGAATGGCCATATGCTATCAAAGAAAGTCATCCGACAGGGGTACTATTGAGTGCGCTCAAAGCGTATTCGGTGGGTGCGACATTGCGACAAATGTCAACGCTTTGCCAATCTGACATGTGCCCCACACGTCTATACAACTCCACGGCCTGGCCCTTCTCAACATGGGGTGTCGGCGTCATAGGCCAAATTCACCGAAGGGATCAATGGCCAAATACGTCACAGTAGCCGTCGATTACTTCACAAAGTGGGTAGAAGCTTCTTCCTACAAGGTCTTAAACGCCCGAAAAGGTGTCAATTTATCGAGGGCCAACATCATATACCGCTATGGGGTACCTTTCGAGATCATCTCGACAACGGCTCTCACTTTGAAGGGGAAGTGAGCCGTCGCTAGGCGAGTTCAAAATCAAAGACACAAATCCTCCCCTACTTAGGCCACAAGCCAATGGTGCCGTTGAAGCACCAACAAAACTCTCGAGAACATCATCACAAAAATGGCGTCTGAGGAAGAGGCGGCGAGAAAAATTGCCACTAGCTCTGGGGCTGCAAATCGTCGCACACCTTGGGGCTACCCCTTACTCTTTGGCATATGGCATGGGCGGTACTACCAATAGAGGTGGAAATTCCATCATTAAGAGTGATGATGGAAGCGATATATCAGAAATCGGCGGGGCAGGCGTCTGACGGCCCCTAATTGATGAGCGGCCTGTTAGCCTTGGAGCATACAGGGCATATCAAAGGCGTATCGCTGAAACCTTCAATAAAAAGTCAAAGGCAGGAGATATTCCAAGTCGGAGACCTTGTGCTTCGAGAAAAACCCCTAGTTATGTTGATACTAGGGAAAATGGAATCTCCTGGATGGGACCATACATTGTTAAGGAGATCGATCGGGGAGTGTCGTGCTTCTCACGAACCGGGGACGAGGAAGACCTTGTCCAGCCTTTCAACCTCGACAAACTCAAAAGGTACTACGCTGAGCCATCTGTCCACTAATGCTTCCTCTCCGGCCCAGCTAGGCGAAAACCCGAAAGAGGCGGTCTAGCAAAAATTAGGGCATAAAAATAGATAAAAAATAATAATAAGAGCTCGCTAGGCTGAAAA
>CM028384.1:65150828-65194979 GCA_013146195.2 Codonopsis lanceolata | reverse complement strand
AACAAAGCTAGACTGGTTGCACAGGCTATCGACAGGAAGAAGGAATTGACTTTGATGAAACTTTTGCTCATGTTGCTGACTAGAAGCACCGACTCTTTCTAGCCTATGCATCATTCATGGACTTCAAAGTGTATCGATGGATGTAAAGAGTGTCTTTCCGAATGGTGATCTCCAAGAAATCAGATACGTGAATGCCTCCAGATTTGTCATTTTAGACAACCGATCACGCCTACCGACTCAAGAAAGCTCTCACGGCCTCAAGCAAGCTCCTAGAGCTTGGTATGAAACTCTATCCAAGTTCTCAATAGAACAAGGATTCGTGAGAGGAAGGATAGAACAAGGATTATCAACACAAAGGCCATTCTCTTCTCGGTACAAATCTATGTGGACGATATCATCTTGGATCAACTAACCAAAGCCCGTGTAAAGATTCGAGAAGCCGATGCAAAGCAAGTTCGAGATGAGCATGATGGGTGAACTTACCTACTTTCTAGGATCGCAGATACAAATGCACTTCCGACTTTTAATCTTCATCACCAAACCAAATATGCAAAGGAACTAATCAAGAAGTTTGGTCTTGATTCAGCTAAAGGATTCAAAACTCCAATGTCTACCGACTGCCATATTGACAAAGATGAGAAGGGAAAGCAAGAGAACATGACCAAGTACCGAGGAATCATAGGTTCACTTCTTTACCCATCGCTAGTAGACCGAGCATTATGTTTGTCGCTTGTGTTTGCGCAAGATTTCAGTGCATCCAAAGGAGTCACATTTGCTTGTCACGCCAAACGTATCATCGATATGTCTCAAAAACAACAAATCTAGGCATCTAGGTATTCCAAAACAACAATTTCAATCTAGTTGGATACTCGATGCAGATTATGCAACCCAAAGTGAAAGAGTGAAAGCGTAGAAGCACCAGCTGGGACTTGTCAATTCCTTTGAAATAGACTTGTCTCTGGTCATGCAAGAAAAAGGATCAGCTTGCAAATTCAACCACGTAGTCGAATACATTGTCGCAAGTGTTGTTGCTCCGCTTCCTCAACTCCTATGGATGAAGCAACAACTAGTGGACTACAACATCAAGATCGCAGAATTGTCCAATCATGTGTGACAACACACGCTAATCTCAATCTCCAAAAATCCAAGAATGCACTCCAAGACAAAGCCCCTTGATATCCGTTACCACTTCCTCAAAGATCATGTGGAGAAAGGTAACATCAGCTTGGAATATGTTCCAACTGAGCATCAATTGGCTGACATACTCACAAAACCACCGGATGCCACCAGTTTGCTTATATAAGGAGAAATCTTGGTATGATTGATCCTACTGCTTAATCTCAAAATTATTGTTAATATTTCTTTCATACCGGTAGACTTAGTTTTAGACTGATCGAAAGACGTAAGTTCTCCTTTACTGGAAGACTTAAAGGTTAGTATTATTACTTAGTCTATTATTTTAAAGAGGTTTCTATAGCAACAAAGGGGGTCAAGGATAAAATTTGGCACTTAAGAAAATATCTTAAGTTCCCGCCAACTAAAATTTTTCGCCTATAAATAGACCTTGAATCACCTTGCAAAACTTTTACGAAACCCTTTGTCAAAATATTTCTCTCTATTCATTCTCTCTCTCAGATAATCGCTTTCCTGCAAATCCAAATCTTTCTTGTTTCTTCTTCTCATCAATCGACAATGGTAATGCCTCCTCTTCTTGAAACTTACTACATACTGTTCTGCATTTCATTTCATAACCTAAAAAATTATTTTGGGAATCCAAACGGTCATTTTTGAGTTTCATACAGTTTCCGCCATTCTTGTTCTTTCAAACCTAGAATACTAACAACATACCATTATGTATTTTCAATGGTTATTCTTATTGAAAACTTCATTATACATTTCTGTGTGTATACTCAAACATTCTAGGGTTTCAAGTTTTTGTTTCAAAAATTCAATTGTTTCTAAAACCTTGAAATTTCTACTTGTTTAGTTCTTGAGGTGAAAAGCCCTAATTTTATTTATATTTCTTTCGTGCAAAAACCTCAAAAATCTATCTAGCACAGAGGAAAGAAATTGAACCCGTAAACCGACATTCCTCCTAGTAAGTGATGTCAACCTTCCGGATATCCAACCTTTCCGCTCTCATGACATAACAAGGGCCCTGACCCAAAGATGTACATTCCGTGATGCATTGACCTTCCAACTATCTCGCTCAATAGTCTCCTGTCGTGCTATGCGAGGATATGAACGCCTCCCAAGATACTACCTCTTCTCGCCTCAACGACAAGGATTACAACATCTTTCTCGTAAGAATTTTATCGTAGGATGGAACTCATGAGCCCGAATGCTCTTCGAGGATGGATTAGGGCCACCTATCTCCATCACCGCCAAGAAGATTTCCACCATCATCGGCGCACACTTTGGTGGACCTCTTGAAGCAACCATTGCCGAGGGCAGTACATGCCCGGAAGCCATGAGAGGAGTAGACACTTACAGAGAACCTCAAGGGAAAATGCTCAAGTCTGCTCCTGACGTCCATCTTCGCCTCCAAACCCCACCTTATTGACAAGGGGCTTCTATTCAAAAGTGGAGCACATGACATGTTCACGGCTCAACAAATCAACCTTACCAGTGCCGTGTTCCTTTAGCTTCGTCTCAACTGGGGGGCCATCATCTTCAACGAATTAAAGCAATGGGTAGAGAAAGCTAAGAACAACCCCACGTGCAAGCGCCCCTTCGTAAGGCTTATTAATGCTCTTCTTAGAAATGATGTAAATGTCAACTCTTCCTCAAGGAAGATGAATTAATTGTAGTGGCCAAGGAGAAACAACTCACGCCCTCGCTCTTCTTAGTACACCGAGTACGAGAACAAGCGAAGGTTGCAGGAGGGACTACCGCCAGTCACCCTTGATAAGGTTGCTAAGCCTGTACCGATATTGGTAACTCGCTTCAACATGGAAGCCCATGACGCGGCAAGCAGAACCTCTTCAAAAAGGCCTCTGCAAAGTTTGACGATCAAATAGCCGCGTCCCTCCATCAAAAGGCTAAAGACCTGGCTGATGAGGCAGAGCAACTACTAAGAGCCAAGATGGCAGCCAAGGGCAAAGCAAAGAAGACAAGGCCGGAAGAGGCCACTCCAACTGAAGAGGAGCAGGCCAAATGGATACGGAAAGAGATGAAGGAAGGCCAAAAGAACCAGCCTACAGCCAGACCAGCTCCTTCCTCTACCCAAGCCCAAACCTCACAAGCCCAGCCAACATCTCAAACTCAACAAACCACTTCCTCCCAGCCACCTACCCAAACCAGTCAATCACCCTCACCCTCTCCTGCACCCACTCCCAAACCCAAACGAAGGAAACTTCGTAAAACTTTTGAAGACCAACCACCAGCAGTCCCTCCGACCGCTACCGATGAAGCCGCTAAGCCTCCTATTCGGCCACTGAGGAAGAAAAGGAGAACTACTGGTACCAAGACCTCTACCATCACACAACCCTCTACCGCCAGCCCAGCCACTACCGACGCCCAACCATCTACCAACACTCAACCAACTTCCACTACCACTACCCAACCCTCTACCGCCACTCCCACCCCACAACCCATTCCTCCTGAGTCATATACTCAGAGGAATTCACCACCTCCGGAGGAGCCTATCCCTCAGGAGGAGCCTCAAACTCAGGAGGAGCCAGCCCCACTCCTCCTCCTCCTTCACCTTTCAACTACTCACCTGACCCTTCTACCCCTTCCTCACCTCACCAATCCCAACCAACTTCATCAACCACACCACAACCAACTCCCATCCCTCCCCCACAGCCAATAGACTCTGCTGCCGCCAAGTTCCTTTTTGAACTTTCGTCGGTAGTAGACCTATTCACCCCTACCCAACAACCTCCTCAACCTTCCCTACGAAAACCAAAATCCCTCTTCTACCCTGCCCCTTCTTTCTGGTTTTCTCCTGACCCTCTTCCCGAATCCTCCCATATCAGTGAAAATTCTGACACTAATATGGAACTGGATTCCCCACCAACACCACCTCCCCCTCCACCCATCATCATATCTTCCTCCACTAACACCATACCAACCTAAGACTCGTCCTCTTCCGACTCCATCACTCCTCCACTCCAACGCCCATACGGCTCGGCGACTTCCTCTAGGCACCATTCATATTGGCCAGCAACCTCTTCTCATCAACTAGCCAATGATGAAATTTTGTCACGGCTGGATGCCATATATGAACGGCTAGGCGCGTTTACCAGCATCACTACCGCTACCGCCAAAATAGCCACTGCCGCTTCCAAGGTCAATGACCGAACTGCCGCTCTTCTTCGACAATTTCAAGAGGATGTCTGGACTCGTTTTGGACAGATACGACACGACTTCACAGATGTCAAGATCAACGTTGAGGCTCAACGTGATGAGTGTGTACGTATCTGCTCCTCCCTTTTCTATGAGCTTTTCCATGCCATCACTCTCCATCTCGGTCACGGTCGCCCTCCGGTTCTAGAGCTCAACAACTTAGCTCGAGACTCTGCTCACAACATTATGAATGCCCCATCGTGATCGTGATCCGCCATCACGGAGGAGAAGCAAATGAGGTCAATCAACGTAATGCCGATGGAAGAGAACAACCGCTTCGTGAAGAATCGACTATCGTTCTCGCTCCACCGACCTCCCTACCGATGCGATGATGATGATGAATCTGACAGTGAGAATGGAAGAGCTAGAGCGAGAACGAAGAGAAAAGGAAGCTGCAGACAAAGGCAAAGGGAAAAGACCTTGGTAACTTTTGTATCTTTTCTTCCCTTTACCTTTGTATCTATCCTATTTTGAAAACTCTGTAATACGTAAACATCTTGTTTATAATACAGAAGATTATTTACTCTTCAAAATTGTATTGTTTAAATTCTTGTTTCTTTATTTTCTATATCCACTCAGAATTTAAACACTCAGTTTAAATTCATATTTGAACTGTCTTTACTATTGATCTGTGTGCTACTCTCTGATTTCCTTATTCTTGTATGCACTTAGATTATTTCCTTACACTTGAGGTGCTCGTCTGTTTGATAGAGACATGTCTTCTACTTCAATATATAAAATTCTCAGACATGCTATTATCTATCACATAGTACTTTTAGCCCTCATTTGTAGTAATGATGACCGATATAAAGAGGAGGAGATTGTTGATTCTCATGTTTAGATTTATATATGTTCAAGACATTACATTAGTTTTATACTTGATGGCTAATCGGGCGTGATCGATTAGCGTGGCAACTGTGTATAGAACTTTGCCAAGTATAGTTTTTATAGGACTTTACAGGTTCAGCGGAAGACCTCTTCAAGCTTCACCGGAAGACCTGCTCAAAGCTTAAGAACGGCAGACCTTGTGTCCACCTGGTCTCGTATGACGTGTCCTATCCAGCAATGACTCATTGGATTAATTCAATCTAATCTAATCAGTGGTTGAATTAATCCAAGACATTCCTCGACATATCAAGGCTGCCGAAAAGCAACTTTCCGAAAAGCAGAAGACTTTTCGTCTGAATGTGAAAGCACTATCTCCTACTGCGCAACAACTCTCGGATCCCGACACCTAAATCGCCCACCTTTTTGAAGATCTCAGAAATCATTACCTGCTCTAGATATCTGTGAAGACGAAAATCCTTGACTGACAGCCCCATGCATTTAATGCATTCATAAAAGAGCTGTTGAAGTATTCGTCTTCTCTCAACGGATCTTTTCAAGTGCACCTGCTATAAATACTATCATTAAAGATTGGAGACATAGCACTGTATAGAATTAATCGAACACTTAAAGGACTACTTTGAAACTTCACAACTCCAAGTCTTACAGCTCAGTGCAATCAAGAGATCCTCAACAGATCTAGAAGTCCTCATCAACAACAAGAAGCTGCGCATCAATACTTATTGTTTTAACTTCTTGTTGTTTACTTTCATTAACTATACTGATGCACGAATTAAATATCTTGTATTTACAGATATTTAATTCCCTAGACCCCAAACACAAGTCAATATTTTGTACACGATCCATTAGGGATATTCTTTGTAATTGATCTAGTGGAAAACATAGTGCACTATTTAAATCCAAGGTTGAATGCCTTGGTGGTGGGCGTAGCACTTTTTATAGTGTGAACCATCCCAAAATACTTGTGTTATTTCTTACTGTTTGTCTTTCAATTGAACTGTTTATCCTTATCCATTTACAGCAGAACTCAAGTATCTTGTAAAAGGTCTACCGGTAGTCCTTATCGGCAAACCTGGAACAACTATCTTGAAGGTCTTCCGCTACTTCTATCTTTTCTATAGATTGCAAGTACCCTTCAAAGAATTTAACAAAAAGTTTTAAGTGTTTAATAAGCTATTCAACCCCCCCCCCCCTTCTAGCTTATTATTGTGCCCATTGGGACCCACACATTTCCTTCTACTTCTTCTTCGGTATTCCTCCGCTTCCATTGCTGCGGACATTTTTTTTCTTCATTCCTTCTCCTTTTCTCAATTTTCTTCCGCCAAATTAATTGTTTTTCTTGATAGATGGCTTCTTCCTCAAGATCCAGGAGAGGGAAAACACCGATGCACACCAGGAATCAGGCGAGGAACGCCGAGAGCTTCCTCCTCTTACTCGGAATTTCATCAAGTATTGGTATTCTAAGGATGATTGGGGAAACATCCTTCGCGATCGGCACAGACATGTGTCCAATCTTCCTGATCTGGCTGTAAGTTTCTTCTTTTTCACCAACCCACTTGGTTGATTTTCAGATCTGTTGAATTTCTTACCATATTTGGGCTTTTGGAATATACTTGCTCTTGGTTTCAATGCTTATGCATGCAATTTATATGCTAAAACGATGCAATTTGATAATTGTAATAGCAAAAATATGAAATTCGTGCTATTTAATTTTGCAATGCATATTTATACATTTGACACTATTTGATTCAGCGATGCATGTTTTATGTAATTGATTTATTTTGACTATGTAATGCATGCTTGGGCTAAAAATATTTTAGATAATGCGTATTCATGCGATATATTATTCAGACTTATGATGTATTTTTTTTCTTTTCTTTTTTAATTATTTATATTTATGTGATTATATTTATATGCTATAAATGAATATTTTAATATGCTAAATGCAACAGATATGCCTGATGTGTGCGGAATGCAATATTTATTCATGCATGCGACATATATATATATTTGTATTTTATATGGATATGTACATATGCTGCAAAATATGCAAAAATGCAACGAAAAATATACATTTCTAAATACAATATATGCAAAGGCAACTTCTTATTTTTCTCTTTATTATTATTATTATTATTATTGTTGTTGTTGTTGTTACATGCAAAAATATAACCTAGTTATTATTTTATTACAGAATGCAACATATATTGTTTATTGCATACAATAACATAATTATGCAAATGGGGCATGGCATTATTTTTATATTATTGCATGGAAGATGCAACATAAATTATGCATGACAAGAATGACATAATATTACGGCATGCATAAGGGCTTTTTTTTTTTTTTTTAATAAAAAAGGGTAAGAATTCTTACCTTCTTTTCTTTTATGATTTTGAGATGCCGTTTTTTTTCTTCTTTTTCTTTTTATTGAGGCACCCAGAATTCTGACCAGGGTTCGGGCTAGCTGTGATAAAGTCGCGGCTATTTTTAATTTGATGCCTTTGCAGGCACAACTTCTGGTGGAGTCTTCCAGCTTTGGCGTATTTCTGCGAGATTTTCGGCCTTTTCGTAGTTATATGCCCATTTTTTGAGGTCATGCGGGATTATTGGTCGGACACCACCCACACTTTTCATTTTAGCTGGGGTGAGGCCACTTTGACTTTATGCGTCTTTGCCGCGATTACGGGCATCTCTACCGGCATTGGCAGGACTTTGGAGCCGGATTATACCCTCAGACATCAACACGATGTGGTTGAGGCTCTTTTTGGCTTTGAGCCTGAATATAAGACCGCTGACGAGATCAAGATCAAGAGCGTGAAGAGTTGGTTGGAGCAACATGCTGGGCAGGTTGATGATGACGATAGCGAGGCTGTAGCTCGTGTTGCTAGGGCATTCTTATTTTTCTTCTTGGGGATGTCATTATTCGCCAACTCGTCCACTACTCTGAGGGTTTCCTTCTTGGGATGTCTGTAGGATTTAGACCACGTCATTGATTATGATTCGGGCAGGAAGGCTTGGCTGAGCTTTATGCTTCCATGGATCAGGCTAGCCGCAATGACTCTCCAGTTCTTAATGGCTTCGCTCCAGCTTGAGAGGTATCTTTCTCTCATCTTTTGATACTTGTCAGTATTTTTTCCTTTTTTTTTCTTTCTTTTTTTTGATGATGATCTTCCCCTTTTTTTTTTCTTGTACGTTTGGGCCTATTCTGTTTTCCATTTCACTCTAGGCCCACTGCATAGTCGCATTCACGAGCCACCATTTATGGCTGAATTTGTGAATGTCAACCGAGTAGAGGAAGATCGGGAAGGTAAATTTTTGAGCAAAATAATGATGCGAGACAGGGTTACGAGCTCGAGCTCGGGCACGGTGCACCTATTTCCCTAGAGGGGCTTGGTCGGGCCTTATCTGATCTCTCTAGAGATAAACCGCTGCAGGATTCTGATGGTGTCGATCATGGTCGACTCTTTGTACATGGGGGAGCGAGTTAACCGTCAGCACTTCTTGTATCCAGTGCCTCTAGTGACACCACCTGCACCACCAGCTTGGGTGATTGTACCAGATTTCTTGCCAAACCGGTACCTGTATCTGTCTTAGGCATATTGTCCCTCGTGAGGATTATCCTATATATCATGGCTTACGAGGAGTTTCTGAGGACAGTGCTTCATCCAGCTCCTATAGCGACTAGGCGTGCATCAGACGTCTCTGATAGGCCGAGGCCTTCTCGCTTAGTTCCCGATGTGCAGTCAGATTTCTTTGTGCTTGCCGAGGATTTCTCCACCTTTCAGTATCGTCGTGATGGAAGACTTGTGGAGGAAGTTTTGCCCAACGTCGAGATCCCTGAGCGATTTCAGATTCCAGAGCGGACCCGCACGATATATTTTTCTTTTTTCCAGACTTGCATCATTTTTTTCTTTTCTTTTTTTCTTTTTCTTCTGAAGCTAACACATATCTCTTTTTTTTTTTTTTCACACCTTCTTTGTCAGGTTGATGCTTCTTTGTATAGGAAGGTGGTAAGGGGCTTTCTCAGCGTCACAAAATTATGCCAGCGATTGCTGGATGAGTTTACTTGCCGGGGAAATGACGTTGTCAGCCAGGCTAGGCGTCGTGGTGAGGATGATGATGACGCTGCTAGGTCGAGTCATGCTCGGTCGAGAGAGGTCGGGAGTATAGGATTGGCGGGACCGGCCCTCGAGTCATGGGTGGAGACTTAGGTAGGAGCATATCTTCTCGTGGCCATTAGCCCTTGTACGTGCATTTATTAGCTTTTCTCTATTTGTGTACCAGACTCTATGTACTTTTCTAAATGAAATATATTTTATATTTATTCTATGATGCAAGATATATACTCAAGACTCGATTATTCTAGGAAAACCTAAAAATAAAAGAAATCTAAATCATTATTTACGGTAAAAGGCACATTGCAGTTAAAGAATTAAGGTATGGAGGAATACACCTTTCGGTTTGAAGTGGGGATATCTGGTGTTTTGCGGGGAAAAAGAGGTAGCCACCTCTTCTTGTATTTGATGTATTCTTTCAATTAGTGAAGGCTAATGCCTAGCCTCACCCTTTTCTTCTCTTTCTCGTGAATGAATAGAGCGATCAGTGGAGCACGTGGGTTGAAAAACTGGGATACCAGGTAGTTTCAGGAGACAATGGTGGGGCCTCTGGCGCCACCCATGGAGGTACTGGGCACGGCACCTAGAGTAGCTATGGGTGGCGCCCATAGCTTCTCCTGTGCATTCCTGTTTCGACCACTATTCATGCATTGTGCTCAAAATTCAGTCGTTTCTTTAATTTTTTGTATAAAAAGGGAATCAGGGCAGCATTCCATTCTACACCATTTCCTTCTTTCTTTGTTTAGCAGCAAATATCAACCTGAGCTTTTTGTTCTATTTCTCTTGCTCCCAGAATAATTTCTTTTTTGTTCAGAAATGGTCGCACCTAGCCAAATAACTCTAGAGATAGAGATATATGAAATCTCCCTGAATTACTTGATTCTTTTATTTAGGGAGGATGAGCGAGAGTGGTTTGACCATATTTATGGCTTTCGATGCCTCCTCTCATGGCAGGGCCTGCGCATAAACTGGGACATGCTGAGGGCAGCGTCCAGGTTCTGGTCTATGCAGAGTCACCTTTTCAATTTTTGCCTTAATGAAATGTGTCCTACGTTTGAAGAGTTCTATGGTATGGTAGGCATGCCAACTGCCGGGCCTATTGATGTGCCTTCGGTGCGGTGACGTCCCTTTATGGCAATAAGGGAACTATTTGGCTCGACTCGTGCCACCACTCCTGATTTTTACAATGGGTTTAATTTTAATTTGACTGTTCTTCCTTCTGCACATATTGAATATAGGGAAGACCCAGTCTATTCGCGACAACGGCTGGCTGCTCTTTTCTTGTATGTGATGGGGAGGTATCTCCTCATAGGACAACCCATGTATATTGATGTGCGGGTTGTTGATTTAATTATGCAGGCTCGATAGCGTCGGGTAAATGTCATCCCTATTATTTTGGCCGAGACTTTGGTTGGTCTGGACACCTTTTCGACTGGCGATGAAGTTTTTCCTTCTGGCAGCCCCATTCTGATCCATATGTGGTTGGAGGAGCACTTTAACTAGGGTAATGGGTCCCAAGCCTGGATGAGTAGTGTATAATCCCGGGCGCTATGACTCTCACAGCCATTACCACAAAATTCATTCTACGGAACGCGACTGGATCGAGTACTTTCTGCGTATCGGCTCCATGGAAATAGTCTGGGTAATCAGCTATTGGCAGATTCATTATTTCTTTCTGTTTACCGAGACTTATGCCCAGGTCATCCTACCGAGTATTGAGCAAACCGCTTTTTATCTGGCGTACCGGGTTCTTCGGCAGTTTGGCAGAGAGCAGGTCCTTCCGGACGTGAACAGTCCGCTGATAGAGGAATTGCGGATGGAGAGAGATATGGGTGGTCTCGTCCGAGACATGTCGGAGATTGACTATCCGCTGCGGGCCACGGCTTATACCTTTGCTGAGAACATGCTATAATCC
This sequence comes from Codonopsis lanceolata, assembly GCA_013146195.2. NCBI lineage: Eukaryota > Viridiplantae > Streptophyta > Magnoliopsida > Asterales > Campanulaceae > Codonopsis > Codonopsis lanceolata. The sequence continues at coordinate 65,183,750 of CM028384.1, read as the reverse complement.
CACGAGTATCTAGCGTGGATATTAGTTGCTGCCGAGGACACTCTTAGGTGATAAGGCATGTACTGAGGAGGATCCTTGCGAAGCGAGTGATTAGTGGCATAGACGCTCGACTGATGGAAATCGGGAGGATCTGGAAATCTTAGGGCTAGTGGTTCCTCAAGCTCTGCAGGCGGATTTTCGGTGAGTGCATGGCATAGGAGCTCAGACAACTCACAATCCTGACAAGGCGGGACCCAGTAATGCACCTTCGAGATTGAGCAATACGAGTCGACGGAGTAACCCCCAGCGGGCTGATGATGCCGGTCCAAATCGGGCAGGGAGGCGGAGCAACGCTCAAAGGGATGTTGGCGCTGGACCAAGCCGTGCTGGTACCCAAGAAAATAGGGATGGTGATGACGAGGAAGAGGACACCTCTGAGGGTTCCCATGCTGGTGAGGTTGGGGCCTCTTCTGCACCTCGCAGAAGCATTTGGTCTCGACGTTGATGGACCATTCCGAGGTAGAGCTGCATGAAGAAAGAGGATATATATGGGGAGATAAGGGGATATAGGTAGTATGTATAGGTACCTGTATAGGAATAAATGATAATCTAAATATCTTAGACTTATTCCTAAGTTGCACCTTATGGATTGTTATGTTTTGATGTTTATGAGCCCTGCTGTGGTTTTTCTCTTGGCCAGTTAAGACCATTGGCAAGCTGTCTCTTCTTGTGATGGCGCTTTTTTCTGCCGAAGAATTTTACATGCTGGAGACCTTATGCTTGGGAAAACGGCCTTCCCTCTCCCATTCTCCTGTTTTTTCTCTTTTTAGTTTTGCTCTAACTTTTGCCTAGGCTGCCCTTTCGGGTTTTCAATCTAGCAAGCCCTTATTCTCCTTTTGTTTTTTTTCTTTTTGCTATAATTTTTACCTAGACCGCCCCTTTGGGTTTTCGATCTAGCAAGCTAGAGAGGGATGCATATATCAGATTTTCTCGACTCATGCATAATATCTTTTAAGCTTGTCGAGGTTGAAGGCCTGAATCAGGTCTTCCCCATCTTGATTGGTGGGGATTACGACACCTCCTGACCGGATTTGTCTGCCGATGTAGGGTCCCATCCAAGGAAATTTTCATTTTCCCCTAGTGTCGACATAGCTAGGGGTTTTCGCGAAGTACCAGGTCTCTGACTTTGATATCACGGCCTTTGACTTTTTTGTTGAATGCCCGAGCTATTCGTTTTTGATATGCTCGAGTATGTTCTAGGGCTAGCAACCGTCGTTTGTCTAACAGGGCTAACTCTTCGTAGCGCTGTTTAACCCAGTCGATTTCTGTTATATCTGATTCCATCATAACCCTTAATGATGGGACTTCTATTTCAATGGGTAGTACGATCTCGATGCCATAGGCTAGAGAATAGGGGGTAGCCCAGTGGGTAGTACGGACTGAAATACGATAGCCCTAGAGGGCTAGTGGCAATTTTTCTGGCCAGTCTCTTCCTGTGTCAGCCATTTTTCTGATAATGTTTTCTAATGTTTTGTTGGCTGCTTCTGTGGCACCATTTGCTTGAGGTCGGTATGGGGGAAGATTTTTGTCTTTGGATTTTGAATTCTTCGAGAAGTTGGTTTACATCCCCTTCGAAGTGTGCACCATTATCAGAAATGATTTCGAAAGGCACCCTGTATCGGTATATGATGTTGGTCTTGATAAATTCGGACACCTTTCTGGCATTCAGTATTTTGTAGGAAGAGGCTTCTACCCACTTTGTAAAGTAATCAATGGCTACCAAAACGTATTCGTGGCCGTTGGATCCTTTTGGGTGAATTTGACCAATGACGTCAATTCCCCATGTTGAGAAGGGCCAAGGGGCTGTGGAGTTGTATAGTATATGCGGGGGAACGTACTGTAGATTTGCGAAGCGCTGACATTTGTCATAGTGTCGTACCCACCGAATAGAATCGGTTTCTAGTGTATACTACAAGAAAAATGAGATTTTGTGACACTTTGCTAGAGACACTTTTCAAAAAGCCTCCTAAAGCTATGTGTTAAGGCTTTTATAAGTGTCATTTTACAAATGACCAATTTTATTTTGAAAGGCCTTATAAAGTGATTTATTAGGGCTTTTATAAATGTCACTTTACTAAAAAAATTAATTATTTTTTAAAAGCCTCATAAAATATATATTAAGGCTTTTTTAAGTGTTGTATAATTCATTAGGATGTTGGGGCACTTGACAATCAACCCAAAAAAATTTACCGCCCTCACAATTCAGGAATAGGCGGGTTTTTTTCTCCACTTTTTCCTTTCCCGCACTAGTTATTTTCTCCCTATATTCCCAGCCACTATATTCTGCACTTAGGCTCACACCCTCAACCACTGGGATAGCACCTACGCTCACTATCGTCTTTGCCATCGCCGCAAGTTGCCGTCATAGCCACCTGCAAACACTCATGGTCCTAATCCCCAAACTCTCTCAGCCGCTCGCCCACTTGCATAACAAATCCCGCTGTCTGCGTTTGCCTCCTCAGCCACTCCTATAACACACCCCACTCTTTGCGTCTGTTAAGGAACAAGACGCAATTCTCTGTCTCCCGTAATCTCAAGTCTCTCAGCCTCACCCCAACAACTGGCAAACTGCAATTTTGTTCTGATTTGGTAAGATTGATCTCTAACTACTAATTAATTATTAACCCTAATTTATTTTCCTACATACCAGTGGATTGTTTCAATTTCAACTTTTATTGGGCATTTGGGCTATTTAGTTTGTAGAGATTGTTTCAATTTCAACTTTTATTGGGCATTTAGGATCTTCAGTTTGTAGAGATCGACTAGAAAGGGAAGCCCTCTGAATAATCTGATCATTTTTGTGTATTTCTTGCATATTTCGTCAAATCTAGTGTCTTTTTAAAAGCTAAGGGTTAATTGTGTTGACTTCAGTGCTCTTAGACAAAAAGGTGAGCTATTGTGTTGTTGGGTCATGTCTTTTTTTAAAAAATATGATTGCTGTAGGAAGTTACAATGTATGCTTCTTGGATGAGAATAATGTTTCTTAAATTATTTTAAGTTGTAGTTTTTGAAGTCCAAGGTGGGGTTTTACTTTCGATTTCAAGAAATATTGTGAAAGGTAAGTAATTGTTTAATCCAATTGTTGCTTTTTATGCATATTTGGAATATTTAATTGCATTTAGAATTGTTTATTGAGTTGTTTAATTGTTTAATTCCAAGTGGGTTATCGCGAGATACTATTTGTTTCATGCTTATTAGAGTCTCTGCTAGCACTGCGTGTATAACCTTGAATTGTTTATGTTAGGAATTGTAGGTTGAACATATTTTTGGGATTTTGCACAATCGCACAATTGTTATTCTTTTGTCGACTTCCGTTCACAGTTCTACTATGAACAAACTCTTATGATTTTATTATTAGCTTAAACAACTGTTAGATTCGGCAAGCTATGATTCATTATTTCCCTCATGAGCGAAAGACTGAAGGCCTTTCAGCGCGAACCGAAGATGGATTATCTATGAGATGACTTGCTTAATTTCCCCTTTTCATCTCATATGGGAAAGTTTGTAAGTCCATTTTAGAACAAAAATCTCATGAATTTCAACTACAGTCAATCTTGAGGGAGGAGATTCTCTAAGCAGTAAAACGGGAAAATATCCCTATTAATTTTGTTAATCTTAGCTGCTTTCATGATACAGATATATCTTAAATGTTCTAATCTACACTAAGGATTAATATGAAAATACGAACAACTTTACAAAAATCTAATGAAATGACTAGAAAAAAGATCTTAGGGAAAATAAAAAATACTAAATCTCATAGCAGTGCCCAAGAGTTAGCCAAAAAGAACTGGTGTCACAATAGTACAAGAAGCCGCATTAAAGAAATATTAAAGGAGAAAATGACTAGAAACGAAGAATGGTTGAATCTCCTGAACATAAAAATTAAACCTTATAAAGTTTGGTTATGAGTAATTCTGTCAGTTCCACAGGGACTTTTAACTTAGATGGCTCGCTTAACACATTCAGATTCCAATGTTTGAGATGGTTTAAGCTTCTAATGGATTGTAGGGAAAGATCTTTGCTAGTTGACCACTCTCCAAATGCATACACCAGCTGACTAGCCGCTTGCTGCGAGAAAGAAGAAATAATGTAACTTCGGCTCACAATTAACAAATGAGCAAATGCTTGGACATTTATCTTGAACAAGGTCGGATCTATTTCCACGTGAATTTGTAGATGAGCTCGCCAAGTTGCAGGTAACAGCTTAGTTTCTCAACTAGTACTCTTTAGAAAATGATATACCAAAAGCAAAGATTTACAGAAAAAATTATAAATGCATGTGTAATTATATGGCATAATTCTAAATGATACAAGCCAGCAAGGTTTCAAATGCTTTGATGAACGATTTTCTATATTAAATTGCTTTTACAATACTTTTTTTAACTTGTCTTTATTGTCTTGACTTTGATGTGTTTACACTTTTTCCACAGTGATCAGAAGTTAACTACAGATTCTAATTACTTTGCAAGTGCTTCAGATCTGCACGCTTTCTCACCAAAAAAGTAAGAGCCTTCATTGAGCAAGAATTAGAGCTCCAGCTTGATCAACTCTTCAAGGAGTTTGAAGAGCGACCAATCGCAATGCTAGTCTTGGTCGTGTTAGCTCCATGTATATAAGTCGTACCTTTATGGCCTAGCTCTGAGCCTCAGAGATTTGTCAAGCACTTGCAATGATAGATTAGAAAAGGTGGGAGGGAGAAATTTTACTCAGGTTTTCTATCATGCTAATCATTCTGATATTGTCTGGTCATGGAAAAATAGTCAAGTGTGAAATTAATATATAATCCTAAAACGTATTATTGTAGGTGCATCAGTTCATCTAGCCAAACAAGTAAAAGGAAAGCATTCAGATTAATTGACTTTTTCTTATGATATACAATGTATACTGTAGTTGTAGTAGACTGATGTTTGTCTTATCCTTAATTTTCATTTTTATCTATTTTGTCCACTTTCTTATATGGATCTCAAGAAGATTTTCCTTTAGGTACATCGAGCTATCTTACATAATGGAGGGAAAGTAGTTGTGAAAGTCCAAAGACCTGGTTTGAAGATACTTCTCGACATTGATTTAAGTGAGTAAATATTTTATGAAACTGCACACCCTATCTCGGTGTTTAGTATTTATGATAACCGCCATCATCCTTTCATCCGTAAAATTTAAAGCTGATTGCTGAGTTTTTCCAGAGGAGTGAAACTTTTGGTGGCCCGATAAGGGTCTGGATTAGAATATATGAAGAATGTGCTAAGTAAGTATCCAACATCAACGAGTTCTATGCAATTAAATTAAAGGAAATTGCATGCAAATGCAGTCATTTGGGTTCCATTTATCATACAACCACATGCCTTATTATGCATTGTAATTTCAGGATTTTGTATGAGGAGATTGATTATATAAATAAAGGAAAAAATGCTGATAGATTCCGCCGAGATTTTTGAAATGTGAAGTGGGTTCGAGTGCCTGTACGTTAGTTCCTAAAAGACTGCAATATATTACTCAATTCAATACTCCTTACTGGTTTTTCCCCATGAGTCTGGTTTGTAATTTCTCTTTGAATTAGGAATTATCCTGGTAAAGAATGTAGATATAAAATGTAGTACTTCTTGCAGCTTTAAACGGATTTCCATTTAGGTGTATTCTAAAAGAAAACTTGGCCATATATGGTTCTACTTCTCGAGATATGTTTGCAGAGGACTGAGTAGAAGAAACCTCTTTCTTTCTTCCTAAAAAAGGATGTCATGGTGATGCTTTGTTGTTCTATGGTTCTTGATTTCCAATCAAAAGAACAAAGTGACTAAGAAACCTCTTTGTTTTTCCATTCATTGTCCACTAGATGGTCAAAGATGGACTACCTAACCGTGTAGCCTAATACCGAGAAACAAAGAGTTCCAACTTTGACTCACACCTTCTTTTAAGGATGTATTGATCTCTGATCATACTTCTTTCTTGTATCAATCGCAAGCTTAATGAATCAGTTGCAAGTCAAGTTGCGATAGTCTTTTGGGATCCCTAACATTTTCTTAGGAGTATTCCCCATGAAGGGCAATACCAAGAAGGTCTTTGTTGCCTTTCAATGCAGGGTTACTAGGGTTACTGTTACTCCATTTAGGAATACACATCTATTGAATTGTTGCAGTTTAAACCTTCTTTCGTATATTATCTTGAAGCATATAACCAAATGTACCTTCATTCACGAAAAATTAGAACAACATTAAATGTAACTTAAGAATTGCACTTTAGTTGGCTTTAAGTTATTTTTGGGACATGTAACTCATTCTGTTACTCTCTAATGGTCTATGGATCTATAAAATTAAGTGAGTGCAAAAGCATAGAGTAGGCATTACTATGTGGATAACTATTGCACAACTTAAGTCTCCTTATGCCGGGGTAGCTTGACTGGTGTATGTTTCCATCTTTGTCTATTGCAATTCAAAATATAGGGCTTACTCTGCCGACACCAACGTTACAATCAAGCGGATTCAGAGAAAATTCTCAAGTAAAGTATGTTTGATGAATTGTTTTCGTATATCTGTCTACATGCATTCAACAAAAGCTCACAATTTTGTCTCACTTTGTGCATATTATAGTTTTGGTTAAGCACATGATATTTATATTGAGATCTTCTCTGAATTTTTAGACTGCAGAAATAGAAAGGCAGATTCAGCAGGAAACTAAGGCTGAGAAACATATTCAGAAACTTCTTCTACTTGGTATATATCACTTTAATTGTACTTCTTTTGTACTACTATTCTTTGGTACACATGCTTTTGTCAGTTTCATGTGTTCATCCAGTTTGGTAATGGAGGATGGGCAAGTGATTAAGTCAGTTGACTATTGTGTTTTCCCAGAGCTGTGTGAGATATTTGAAGGAAACTCTGAGATTGAAGATGTAAGACCCCGATTCCCGGTTAGCTTGAATTGCGTGTAATGCTCGCATTTCTTCTTTGGTTGATTGCTCGTTGGGCTTGTGAGAGAGTCTGGATGTGTATGAGAGATCACATTAAGACCAAAATGCTATTAAGATATGCCATATAGTTGTGGACTTGCTAAAGTCACAAGTCGTAACTCGACGATAGTCGAAATGCGACGCGATTGAGAGTTTACTCGGGTTTTGTGTTCCTGACCTCGATTTGGTCCTAGATCTTTACATGATGATTAAATAACATGTTTAGATGCATTATAATTCTTATTGGATGTATTCTTTAAGTCTCATGAAGTTTTGACGCTTCGAGGATAGCAATTCTCCTGATCGCGTAGTTCGAGATTGAGCCGGGTGATCGTCTCGTCGTTCGGGAGTCCTTTTCTCCTATCTGTTGTTCATCATCTGAGAGGAATTCAGGCCTATTTTGTAGCCCTTATAGGTGTTTACAATCATGGGTTATTACCCGTCGGTTTGTGGTTTCATTAGATGTTTCGTTAGCGAGATGTTGCGCCTTGTGTCGGTTTTGCACCGGGTTGCTTCGGGTGTTTTTTATGGGAGTTTAGACCTACTTTAAAAGTGGTTTGAGACTTGTGTGATTTAGCCAAGGTTTTGAAGACTTTAAGGGTTGAATTATAGGCCGTTTCGAGGCTTTAAGGCTTGCGATTGCATCCGGGAAGGACCGGATGCGAACGAGGATTGCAGAAACTTGCCAAATGCTGGAAGGTGGACCATGCGCTCGCATGGCTTAGTATGATGCGACCGCATCATACCCCATTCCCTGTTACGGGATTTTTCACCCATTTCACCCAATTGCCTATCCTATCCCCACCAAAACACATCCTAAACTAATCCTAAACCTTCCTAAGTGTCTTATGATTTGTTCTAACCATCTATTAGAGTTTTAGGGTAAGATTAAGGTGGTTAATTAGAGAGAAACATCCCCATTAATCTAACCTACACCCACTTACTTTCTAACATATATAAACCACCAACACTTCATTTAACCTCCAATTTTCTGCCTACACTCAACAAAAAACGTGGGAGAGCTTGAGAGAGGAGATTTCTAGGGTTCTTGAAGGTCCATCCATGGATTCCATAGCTTGGGGCCTCCATTTCACAATCCACTCCATAGAATTGAATAGGAGAGTGAGGAGAACAAGACCCACCAATGGGAATTTCGAATTGGAAGCTTAAAGGGACTGAATCAAGGTAAGTTACTACCCTATTTCTCTTTTTTTGGCCCCATTGACCCTAGGGAAAACAACCTTGGTGCTATGTGAGGTCAATGGGTGCAATTTTAGGGCTTGATTAGAGATGCCATGAACCCTAGGTTTCTAATTGATGAATTATCTTGGATGAACCTATGTGAGACCTAGATTTATATGAGATTCATATGTAAAGTAGCATATGTATCCTTGCTATATGATTTATTTCATGTTTATGAGCATGATTGGTGAAGATACTTGGAAGGGGATTTTACCCAAATGATGATTTGGCTTATTGAACATGGTTGTAAGCTCGATTATTATGTTATACATGTGTAGTAGAGTATATTAATCCATGTTGTGTGATTTGTTCATGTTTGGTAGGCATGATTGGTGAGGTGACCTAAATGGGTTTATGCACAAAAATGTGAAATTGCCCTATGTTGCCTTGTTAAGTGTTTTGTTGGGATTATGTGGGTTTAATTAACTCGAAAATATGGTGATTGGTGCTAGTTATGAACATGGGGAGGGTATTGTAGCCCAAGCTTCTATGCCCTAAATTTTTGGAAAGTGTACATTAGACTCAACGGAGTCATTTTAAGTTTGATAACGTGCTTAACGAACTTGGGTTGAAATCCTACAACGATTGGATTTCGTTTGATTAATGTTGTGAAATGCATAGTCTCCAAACTTTAAATGGAATTATGATTATGATGAACTTTATGGATTATTAGGCTTGGGAATCAAGCCCGAATGAATATTGAGATTTTTGTTGTACACTTTAATGAAATATTAAAGTGTGGATTTATGAAACACATAAAGAATGAAATGTGGTAGTAAGACTCAACGGAGTCGTTATAAGGCCAATAAAATGATAATGAGCCTTGGGTTGAAACCTTACAATGTTGGGTTTGTTTGGGTTATGTTCGTGCACACCGGGTTTTTGGGTTTGTGTCCAATTGAGATGTTCGTGTTATGGAGACTTACTAGAAATATATTTTTGAGCATGCTTGTTAGAGGATGGGACAATAGAGACCAACGTATGGTCACGGGTATATTAAGTGAAGATTAAGAAAGAATTCTCTCCTTAAGGATTTTGGTGGCGTGCATATAAAAGCACTATTAAGAAAGTGACTACAGAGTAGTCATGATGTTCTTGAGTATGAAATTGGTGATGTCGAACATGTACGACGATTAGGACTATGATTGAGTCCGGTGTACTTAGAATAAAGACTAAAATATTAAGTCTTGAATTGTGGATATTTTTAGACTAACGTAGTAGTCTTTGGTTTGATTTGAGTTGAGGATTATGATAGACCTCACATTATGTTTTATTAAGCTTGTATGCCATACTTGATTTGGGTGATGACTTGAGGAATAATGAGTACCTCAATAAGTAGTTCTTGAACTAAACTTGTAAGTTAGTTGAACACATTGGTTATATGCAAATATATGCATTGTTCATGATACTTGGTAGAGCATTATGTCCTACTTGATTATATGCAAATATGTGCATGGGTTATGGTATTTCGTGGAGCATTATGCCCTACTTGTTTATATGCAATTATGTGCATGGTTTATGAGATTGTTGTAGAGCATTATGTCCTATATGATTTAATGAGCCCGATAATAATGAACTTGGTCTCATTGGTTTATGCAAGTAAATATCTACTTGATCGTTTTGGTTTAAGTCCAGCTGGCGGGTTTGGTTGTTGTGTCGGAATGGGGCGATTCATAGTCTTTGGAAACAATCGCTATGAATCGTTGCATTGATCCTTTTCTCCTCACTATCGGCCAATAGTGGGATGTGGTCTCGAGAGAGCCATCTAGCCTACTTTCGAGCTCCCATTTCTCATCCGAAGACTGGATGAATGTAATGAGTACTCATTAAGGGAAACTGATGAGTTGTGATTATTTGGGGACGAAACCCTAGGGTATGATTGATTGGGTATTGAGCCCGGATCTTGGTTTGAGATTGGATCTCATGGTAAGTTGGTTGGGTGTTGGACCTGGATTTGGTTGTAACAGTTCGATTTACGTTTCTTGTTACACATGTTTATTTATGAGCATTTATATGAAAAATATTATGCTATGTGGGATTATGTGCTTGATAATTAAGTGCATGTTTATTTTTGGTATACTAGTATGATACCATGATACTTATATGTTCATGCATTATGCCATGCCATGACATAATATGTCATGAAGTTGCATTTAGTAACTTATTGGGTCATTATGACTCACTTCGTGTGGTTGTTTTTCCCTAGTGTGTGCAGTGATCCCGTTAGTACGCGCGGCGGCTTCGGATAGCAATTTCTAGCAGGTGGTCTTCCGAGCAATAAGCTTGGAGTTAATATTATTATTTTTATTAATAAATTGTGAGACTCGGATGTAAAGTTATGTAGACTTTACTTGGGTGGATTATGTTAGTATGTTATTGTTATTTATTTGGGAGCCGGTTGTGTAGCCGAGCTTTTGTATCTTTAGAAATTATTCCCGTTGTCATTTCGAGCATGTGTGGCTCGTTTATTCTAGTACTGAGTTATTGTTGTTTCTATCTCCGAAAGCTTTAGTCGTGAGATATTGGTTGGTGGTTTAGTATTTGATATTATATTGTTGTAGTTGAATTGTCCCTCTGGCATGTTGTAGCCGTTGAGTGGTGTTTATCAGGTTGGGATTTTGTAAGTTGCCGGCCTTTGGTTGCCGATGGTTTGTTGCGCGTGTCTAATGTTGCGTCACGTGCGTCGAATTTTTTTTGGGCCGAGAGATTTACTATCTCTTTGGTTGTTTTTATTTCGGAGCTTGTTAGCTCGGTTCCCATTTTGTTTTTGCTTCCGCAGGTTTTAGTTTTTATTATCCCGTATCGCCGTTAGGGCTTTGCCTTCCTGTCTTGAGCTTGTTGGCTCGTCTTTTGACTCGCACCATTATGCTTAACAGATGCTTGTCTATATCTTAGCTTGTCCTGACGGCACGACCTTGGGATCTCGTCTTGGGATCTGGGTCGGGTCGTCACAGAAGACATCCATCTTACCGTATTTCCCGCTTCATATTGAACGCTTTTACTTGAGCAATTAAATACCGTAACAGGTGCATAATCAAGCTTGCTTCTAGCGTGCAAGCAGAAAAAGAAGAAGCTTGCTTGTAACTAGAAACTGGCTGGTTTCTCCTACTTCTTACTTCTCCTTAGGTTTCTCTAGGTCCCAGCTGCCAAGGTTGCTTGTCTATAGCCTGTAGAGATCAGTTTTTTTGTTTATTATTATTATTATATTATTATTATTATTATATTATTATTATTATTATTATTATTATTATTATTATTATTATTATTATTATTATTATTATTATTATTATTATTATTATTATTATTATTATTATTATTATTATTATTATTCCCATATTATGATCATTTTACATATTCTGGTGATCACTTGGGGATTTAATTCATTCTATTGCTCTACAAAGGCCTTAATTAGGTGAAAGGCGAGAGTTTGTTTTGTGTTCGTGACATTTCTAAATTATCAAGACCCTTTTATGGCAGATTAAGGCCGTAAAAGTCAAAATTTCTTGTTATTTGTTAGTTAGATTGTATAGGCTTGTTTTTCTTGGTTGATTTATCAGGTTTGTCGGAATTTGACCTTCCTCTCAGAATCACGTATAAGATTTTCATTTGATTTGTGTCTTGTATGGAAAAGTGAACACAAACTTCCCTCGTCAACTGAAAAAGGACTATCAGTAGAATAGAGGAGACCAAGACAGTAAATTGGAAAGCTGAGATCCTAACTAAGTTAAAGGGTAAGCTTGATATTGGAAAAACCACCTGGTGGAGGATTGTGGGAATACTGATGAAGTTCAATATAGGTGGAAAACTATAGGGTTACTGACTGATTGACCTTGGCCGTGTATATGCGCTGGGATCTGTATTTAGGTCAAAGTTGACTTGTGGACTGCAGCGATTGCTTGGAATTAACTCCTTTGTTTTGGGAATAGAAAAAGAGAAAATATATAAATAGAGCACAGGGAAGGATACAAAAGACAAGCAATAAGTTTATCAAAGTTAAAATATGCGAAAAAGCTTTAGACGCTGCACATACCCATTGTAAATCTAAAATGGGCACCCTTCGGAAGACACCCCTAGCTGAAGTTCATAGAGATGCCATGACAACTACTCTTTCACAGAGCAGAGACCAAGAAATTTACTGGTCCCGTAAAATTCTGGAATTCCCCTCGGTCCATAGACACCAAACACGCCACATTTCCAGAACAAACTAGTATGTCTTCCCTTGACAAAACCTCTCACTTGCATCTAGGAAAGGCTGTAATAGATATAGGACCGACCCAAGTTTCCCTAACACCTCGAACAAGTTATTTCATAAAAATTGGTACCCCCCCCCATGTGAAGGGACAAATGATCATGAGATTCAAAGGCACACTTAGACATAATACTATAATCTGGGCAAATCCTTGTACAAGCATTCGCAACAGATCGTTAGTCTTGAGTTTACTAAAAATCAAGGTCCAAAGACTACAAACAAAGGCACTAATTTTGTAGGGAGCTTTAGCTTTCCAAATGACTGAAGAAAGCAACAAATAATAATATTTAGGCTAGGTGAACGAATCAAGAAAAATAATAAAGATTAAGAAGAGAGTAACCTAGAGCCCTCAAAGTCCAAGATCAAGAGACAGGAACATGGAAAAGACGCGTATTAGATATCGAATCAATCTGAATTGGGTATTCCGCAGCCTTCCTGTCATGAAGATCATGAAAGAAGTGGAAATTCCAAGAAAGTGGAAACCCTTCGCCAGTGAGAAAAGCAGAGATAAGGGCCCTGTGCAAGATTGCTTGGTATTAATGAATTTCGTGAAAGTTCATTTTGACAGGTCTCTCTTTAGGCCTCCATCTGATTATGATGGCCCAATGTAGCTCTGAAAAAACATTTAAGGATGATATGCGATAAAATGAAAAGGCCTATGTGAACTTGTTTTTATTAATACTTTTATCTCTTCTCTACATCTTTTGAATTTTTCTGTACATTAGTCCTTTTCTTTTTTGTCACAAGAGTTGACCAGGTTAGTATTGATTATTTAACTGTTTTTCATTGTTAAGGTGTTGGAGAGTCGGGGGAATCTACTATTTTTAAGCAGGCAAGACATCAAATAACTCTCTCTATCTCTCGTGTCCCCTTGAAAACTTCTAAAGCTTTATTTTGTATGCAGATAAAGTTGTTGTTTCAAACAGGTTTTGACGAGTCGGAACTAAAGAGCTATACTTCAGTCATCCATGCAAATGTCTACCAGACCATAAAAGTATGTAATACTTGAAAGGGTGTGTTGGTTGTTTCTTTTTTGGCGAAATAGAGTAGTTTTACTTGCTTAATAGAGGTAGATATATATAATCTGGATTAGATCAATAATTTTATCTTTGTAATGCAATTCAATTGAGTTTGGTCATAATAGATGTACTGAATGGATTGACGTGTTTGAGCAGATATTGCATGATGGGGCCAAGGAGTTGGCTAACACTGAAGTAGGTTCCTCAAAGTATGCCTTATCCATCAAAAATAAGGTCTGAATCTCTGCTTCGATCTTCTAGTCCTTTGGTCTTCCCCTATTATTGGAATTCCCAATTATATAAATTTAAGTATCTATTTTACTTATTTCATTATTTGTTTTTTTATGACAAGTGTAGACCCATTTAGCCAAATAAATACTCTTTCCATGTTCATGTTTGGTACTCTTAGCCGTGCTTGGATTGTAGAATTGGATTACTTTTGCCAATTCCCAAATGTTTAGGAATATATTTCAAGAGTTGTTATGGATTCCTGAAGTACTCAAGGTCCAACTACTTGGAGTTAGCTACAGGAGTCCTTCCAAACCTATTGCAGAAAAACCTTAAACTTGTTGACAAGTTACCATTACCATTTTCTGCTTCACCCCACTTGTCTGTCTGGTCAGTCCAGAGTACTTAATCTTTTTCTCCAATCAACTTGTTCCTTCTTTTTATTTATTTTCAATTCTAATGTTAAACGTCGGGTACATAGTAGTAGTTGATACCCCATGAAGATTGGCAAAAACTTGAGTTTTGTTGGGTACATTGTAGATGATACATGATTATCTTCTTTCTATCATCTTCTACATTTCATCTTCCTTGTACATAAGATGAAATCAATAAATACCTCAAAATGATTTTTTTGTATTACCATTTTGATAGCTTACAATTCATTGTTTCCACAAAGAAGATTTATGCTTTACAAAGCAAGATAATGGATATTAGCATCTCTGAATAAGAATTCACATTGTTTCTAGAAGATTTTTGCTTTACAAAGCAAGATAATGGATATTAGCATGTCTAACCATGGAACCCAATTGCTTGTTATCGATACCTTTCGTATTTGTGAAGCAAACGGGGCTGAATTTTTCTATGTGCCGGCAATTGGGGAGAAACTCGAGAATTGGAGGCAGGTTTGATCACCCTCGCCTCACTGAAGAGTTCGCACAGGATATTAAAGCGATCTGGAGAGATCCTGCCATACAGGTAATTTCTTCCACATTAGAACATGTTTCAATTTCACTAGTGGATTTACCTCCAGATTAATGTTGGGTTTATTTTATTTATGTTTTAGGTCGGTGCAATAGTCTCTATCAAGAGTATTGTAAATGCAGACCATGTTGTTGCCAAGGGAATCATTTCTAGTAGTGATCCAAAAACACAAGTGGGGTGGTGCAGATTTAGGTCGTAATTGGAGTGAAGTATAAGTTCAAGTTCTTGTGGAATGGGACGAAGAGTTACTTAGGCCATATGGACTTTTTACAACAATTGGAGATGCGATTGGAACACCTATAGCTTGGCCTTTATCATTAGTATGTTTGTATTATTTAAGTCTATTAATCATTATAATATGTGCCTGTATGTCATTTTTTTTACTTCTACTAATTTAAATTTATATATTTTGTAGGTAACACTGTTGGATTTTGACTCAATCTAGTTGCAACCTCAAACTAGTGTAGATGGATAACTTCATTGCAATGAACGACTTATGTTTTGTTAGTGTGTTAGATTATTTTTGCTAGTATGATACAATGCCTACGCATGGTTAGTTTTATTTTGATATGCGTTAATTATCAAAATACTTGGTCTGGGACAATGTAATTAAAGTGTTGGTGATTAATTTTATGATACTTTTTTATGATTATATGTTTTTGTATTTAATTTTTTATACCTTTAACTATTTTTTTCTTATCTTGTTTATAGATAAAACAACAATAGCATGAAATTAAATATATTAAATAGGTTGATGTTATTGGGGGGCTCTTTTTGATTGCCTTAATAACACTACTTAGGGCCTTTTGACGTGCCCCAATAGCAAGTGGTAAAACAACATTTATAGATTACATATAGAGGCGTTTTGAAGTGCCTTAACATATAATTATTGAACAGTCTCCACAGAGTAGTTATTGAGACACTTCTAGGTGTTGTTTTAATAGTTCTATTAAGGCATTTTATGGTAGTTAAAACAATTTGAATTTTCTAAAGTGACACTTGCAAGAGTCGCAATAGTTAACTTTCCACATTTCAAAATGCTTTACGGGGCACTTGTAAATAACACTACATAAAATCTATTAAGGCATTTATATGAGCCTTGTAAAGTGATAGCCTGTTGAGACACTTGAAATAGCCTCAATAGTCTGTTGAGGCTTCAAAACAAGCGACACTTAGTCCAAGTGCCTCAAGGTTCAAAAAGCCTCAATAAGGTACCTATTGAGGCACTTTTAAGAGCCTCGTAAGACATAATTTGTTGTAGTGTTATTTTCCTTGCAAGTGGACAAGACTATTATAGAATAGTATTGGAAGCAAGAGTCGAACTCACAGAGACAAGAGATCACAAATAGCGCAATTTATTGATAGCAAATTATTAATCTAAAGGGGTTTTTATAATTATTTTATTCTAGTCTACTATTAATATTTAGGTGTTTAACTAATTAGCAGTAATTACAGGTTATAAAGATCGTATAGTGGATAGCAATCTAGGATTCAGGTTTCACTTGTATCTTTTCTATGTTTAATTCATAATAATTATCATTCAATTTCTTGAGTTCGTTCACAAAAGATAGATATAGTTTGTTGAACAATTGGTTCAGCCTCCATCCCCGCAAAATTCATCCATTCTATATCCTAAGCACAAGAACATATGGTCTATCTGTCACCTAGAGCATGTATGAACCTGGTTCTAACTTATCACTCTCATGCATCGATAGGTCCAATTTATTGTGATGGTGAGCTAGTGTACGACATATGCACATTGGTCATGCAGTTATCCACACCTCTAGGCCTTTATTATTTGCGATTACATTCATTTGTTCAAAGCGAAATAATAGAGGGATTGATAAACACCACAATCAACAAGAATTGAATGAACATAAATATGAATTAAAACATAATTTCGATACAAGTTACCTCCCACCTCCTAGATTATGGATGATTTAGTTCATCATAGACAATGAACATCACATGGAGATGAACGGAAACATGATCTGATCTTCAATACTTGTAATTACACAATCTAACTATGTTATACAACCTAACCTTGCGGTCGCAAGGTGTGGGGTACCTTGCGTCCGCAAGGTCTCCAGTTTTTCGGCCCTTGGTTTTCTGACTTTCTGTTCACCTTGCGGTTGCAAGGTCTGAAACACCTTGCGACCGCAAGGTCTCCATTTTGATATATCTTCGTTTGTTCTTCATTTTTCATCTTGAGCCCTTCTTAGAATTTGCATATAAAACCCTTGTGTTTTGCATATTTTCACTAAAAACCCTGAAACTTACAAAACTCACTGAAAACACATATCAGTAGCCAAAAAGCCTCGTGAATTAACATAATTTAAGTCATAGAAGCATATGAAATCGACGTATAAAATACATCGATCAAATACCCCAAAACTTAAACTTTGTTCGTCCACGAGTAAATAATACTTATAAATACAAAAACATGTAAATAACAAAAAATAATAATACGAAAATCTTTTTTGGAGGGTGACACTATTTACACTCCTCTATAAACCCACAAACTTAAGGAGACTCTTTCGAGTGACTCGACTATGCATATAAATACAAAAACAGATAAATATAAAAGTTGATTAAAATTATACTAAAATAAAATAAAAATATTTTTGGTTTCAACCCCAAGTTATAAAGCATGGCATACCAAACAGTCTCAGTTCGATGCTCACCACATATATGCAGGCTAAATCACATAAAACCAACTGATCTTTTCTTAAGAATGCTACTACTTTTAATTTCTCCGTGTGTGTGTGCTCACCAGTCTTAGAAAATATCTTAACTAAAACAGTTTTATTAAGCTAAGGACCACATTCATATGAAAATCAAAGTTTTAATTAAAAATCATGCATTGTGAATTATGAGATCTACCATCCAAACTCAGTCTATCACAGAAAGAGAGGTCCCAAGGATTTCAAAAACTTATACATCCATCCCATGCACTTCTATGTATGACATACAATGCTCTCCTATCCCAATGACTTGTAATAGCTAAGATTATGCTAACACAGTGAGCTTTAGGGCGAATAATAATGAACATGAAGTATTAGATCAATTCTATATGACTTACTTAGGAAAGAAAACATACACAAGCATTGGCAATAAGATCATTAGGTCTTTATTTAGCTTGTAATGTAAGGCCAAGGTGATGGGGGATATGAAGGAAAGGAATTGAAATTCAAAGTGAGAGAGTAAGACTACCCTTTTATCCCTCATACTTCCAAGAAAAAGGAAGTTTCCCTATTTAGGCTATGACCTGCAAAGACTACAAGAAAGGGGGGTGTTTACTGTTACTTTTCAGTTCTTTTTCTTTCCCCCCCCCCCTCCCAAACTTGTTTTGGGCAATATATACTTCTAAAAATAACACATCATTCTTTTCAGCAATAATTTCTTCTAACATAATTTCTTTTGAAAGCTATGCTTCCATTTGAATCTTTTTGCACCCTTCTTCTTCCGTTTCATTTTTTTCGTCGATCTATTTTATTTTTATTTTTTTAATTTTTTTTTCGACGACGGAAAGAAGAAGTCTTCCGAAAAATAGCTAACTGAAAAAGAATTGGTCCTCTATAATCAATTTCCCACCCACAATCCTACTTTCTCAAAGGGTATGCTAAAAGTGTATAGGCTTTTAGGGTTAAGTTAATGTGGGTAATAGAAACGATGTCGAATGTGGGCTTAATAGTGTGCTTGACACACTCCATTCTTTTTAATTAGGCTCAAAGGGGACACTAGGGATATTTTTAGTAAAGGTCAGCGAATATTTAGGCTCTAACGATCCAAAGATGGCCTAAGTCATTTCTTAATGTCAAATGCTCATGCAATTTTTAAAGCAAGTAAGACACACAAAACATCATATCAACTATGGAAATTGTGGGGTTGAATTTTTAGCATCACTGAATTTCACATAAGCATTCGCTAAGACAGATGGTAGGGACAATTGAGACTAACATGCAGACACGGTTCGAAAGTGTGCTTGAGATATATAAATGAGAAAAATCCAAGGGATCTAACTATCATGCAGTTGACCCTAAGTCGCAATTTAATGCAACAGTCATGTTCAAATGGCTATGCATCATATTCTTGTGCATATCTTGTTGTAATGAGTTAGGTGCTATAAACTTTATAAACCTATTCTAACTAATCCATAATTATGACTGGTGTGGGTGCATGAAGAATCTGGAGAAAAGTAAAAGTTTCGCAAAATCAAGTAAATTCCAGAGGGATTAACAGACTTGCTATGCGGTTCATTGCATTAACTCCTCATCGACTAGTACTACGACACCTAAAACTCGAGGCTAAAATATTTGAAATAAAAAATATATTTTTTTTAAAAAGAAAATTGGAGATGTTGATGACACAATTGATGATGGGTCCCCACAAGAGGAACCCACGAGCATCCAATGCCATAGTATTCTGGTCAAGGCAACATCTCCAAAAATAAGAAAAAATTAAAAACAGGAAAGGCGGGTGAGGAGAAGACACGATAGAGGAAAAAGAAAATTTTCCTCACCCTAAAAATGTAGCCCAACTCTCATTAGGCTAGGACATGCTAAGACTCTGGGCTTAGAATCCCCCCCCCCAAAACTTAATTTCTATTTTGTCCCCAAAATTGAGGAACATATGAGAGGATTAACGGGGAAGGAGAAATATAAAAAGGAAATAGCAGGCCCACCTAACGAAAGAGGATGGAACTTGGGCCTCGACTCAAGGTGAGTCGGGTGGAAATAACAAATGAGGACGAAACTCGGGGATCGTGCTAGGAGGCAGCCCATAATAATTTGAGACATTTTGTCCCACAGTGTTAAACCACCCAAAACAGTTGCTCTTGGTTGGCATGAATTTGTGCCAACTGTTGAGTTGTCATTTGGGCTTTGAGGGCAACCTCTTCTAGCCTATTGGAGATCCCTTCGAGTGGGTCCTCCTCCTCCTCTTCGGATTCCTCCTCGTGAGGAACCCGCACTCTCGGCTGCTGGTGGTGTTCAAACAAAATGGCCCTAGTAATGGCCGGACCAGCCTTAAGCCTCTTCGCATGTCGGGGCCATCTAACGCATGCCCCCCTACACAGTCCGGTGATCAAATGCAGGAACGCGAACCCCGTATTTGTTGCACCTCTAATAAGGGTCTTAAGTTGGCCGTTGATCAGGCGGCCAACATTGACAGACCCACCGGTCACGATTGATATGATTCTGACCACCAACCAAGAACCAAGATTGTCACAAGCAAGGGAGAGGCATTGGAAGCATGTAGATCAAGGTTCGAGGGTTCATATGAGCATGGATCGAGGTTCAAGGATTCTAAAATGCATAGAGTATGATTGGAAGATTCAAGAGTTCTATACAAACTTAATTCGTGGATTTATTGGAGATTCGGGTTATTACAATGGCTACTCTACATGTAAGACCCCGATTCCCGGTTAGCTTGTATTGCGTGCAATGCTCGCATTTCTTCCTTGGTTTATGGCTTATTTGATTTCTGAGAGAGTCTAGATGTGTAAGAGAGATCACACTAAGACCAAAATACTATTAAGAGATGACATTTAGTTGTTGACTTGCTAAAGTCACAAGTTGTAACTCGACGATAGTCGAAATGCGACGCGATTGAGAGTTTACTCGGGTTTTGTGTTCCTGACCTCGATTTGGTCCTAGATCTTTACATGATGAGTGATTAAAATGTTTAGATGTATTAAGACTTCTAGTTGGATGTATTTCTTAAGTCTTGTGATGTTTTGACGCTTCGAGGATAACAATTCTCCTTATCGCGTAGTTTAAGATTGAGCCGTGTGAGCGCCTCGTCTTTCAGGAGTTCTTTTCTCCTATCTGTTGTTCATCATCTGAGTGACATTCAATCCCATTCTGTAGTCCTTTGAAGTGTTTATAATCATTTTTATAAAGTTTACATGTGGTCACGACGTTCAAAGTATAGTCGTCGTCATATGTTTGATTTCGCGATTCGCGTTTTGTTAACGTATCGCTTTTCGTATTTTCCTTACACTTAGTTTTGGTGTAACATTGGGTATGTGTTTGGGACCTTTCATTAGTATTTTAACATGCTTTAAAACAAGTAATTATGCTTGTTCATTCGTTGTTTCGATCGTTAGTTTGTTATGTGTAATTTCATCCGTTATACAACAATTACGGATTGATTTTTGGTACGCGGCTGATTTGTTTGATCGAGAAACCTTCGAGAAAATTTTTGTTTGGTTTGGGGTTTTTGAGGCTTCTACTTAGGACATTTACAGAGTGGCAGGAGAAGAAATCGCGTCGTTTCGTCGAACGGTGTTCAAACTGGAGCCATCGCAAGTTGGATGCACGCAGCGCGAGTACTGTAGCTACAGCACTGTAGCTTCGAGACAGCTTGTCCCTGTTTTGCAAATTTGAAGTGTATTTCCTATTCTACCCTCCTTAAACCTCTTCTAAACCCTCCCTAACACCCATACTTAGTACTAATGATGTCCTAACACTCTTGGGGAGTTAATTAAGTTTGGATTAGGGGTTAATTACAACTAACAATCACTAATTGTACCTTGGAAGTTCCTATTGTGCCCTTATTTGTTGGGAAGTATATAAAGCCCCAATCCTTTGTAAATTCAGCAAATCCTCTCATTTTCTCCTCCATTCTTCAACCGTATGATAGAGAGAGTTGGGGAGTCCATGGAGTTTCAAGCCCTAGCCTCCTTCTTCCTCAAATCCTTGAAGATCCAACCGTCGGATGATCTCCAAACTTTGGATTCGCGAAGCCCTCGTCAAATGGAACAACTTCACCGATTGGATCGTGATTCTTTTGAGTTTTCATCTAAGCCAAGTAAGCTACTAGATTCTTTATTCTCTTGATTTTGTGCTCATTGACCCTAAGGAAAACAAAGATGATTGCTATTTGAGGTCAATGAGTACACAAGCATGTTGTGTGTGGTTTTATTTTGATTTTTTTAAACATTTGTTGGGTGAACTTGGTAGAGGCATAAGTAGGATGCTTTCTATGTTTCATGAAGTATATTATTAAGCTTCAATTGTGATTTTTGGACTTGAGATTGATGAGCATTTAATCCCCTAGAAACCTAGGGTTTGATATGATGAATGTGTAGTAAATGGGTTCTTGATTATATGAATAATTTTGGAGGTTGATATTGGATAATATGAAATGTTAGAATCATAAGGATATATGTTTGGGAGTTTGGGAGAATACTTGTTAAATCTCAAATTTTAGGTTGTGATTATGAAAGGGGAATTTTTACAATGGGTTATATGTTGAAATGCTTCGTTTGACTTTTGGGAATAAAGTTGACCTTCATGTATATAAGAGT
This sequence comes from Codonopsis lanceolata, assembly GCA_013146195.2. NCBI lineage: Eukaryota > Viridiplantae > Streptophyta > Magnoliopsida > Asterales > Campanulaceae > Codonopsis > Codonopsis lanceolata. The sequence goes on along the minus strand of CM028384.1, from coordinate 65,161,737 downwards.
ATGAAGGATGAATTTTTTTTACAATGGGTTACATGTTAGAATTCTTGATGAACCTCAATTGTTAATTGTAAGCATAAAGGATGAATTTCTCACAATGGGTTACATGTGAATGTTTCGTTTGACCTTCGAGAATAAGAGTTGACTTTCATGAAAATAAGAGTATGTTGATATCTAATTCATGAATTTTTGATTGTAAGCATGCATAATGAATTATCATTATGGATTGTATGAATAAAATGTATTGTTTGACTTTATTGGGTTGAGTTGACTTTTATGCAAATAAGAGTATGTTGGTCAACTATAATTCATGTATTGAAGGTTATGAACATGTTAGATAGATTTACATGTTGGTTATGAACATACTAGATGAAATTGCATCTTGTTTAGATTAATGGTTAATTTGGATGAAAGCATGCTTGAATAAATGCTATATTGTGATGCATGCTAGAAATGTAATGGTTGACTGTAAATGTTAAGTGTTGACCTATGAACTATGTTTTGGGGTTTTGTTGGGAAAGAATGGATTGTTGGGTTGCACAATGTTGCTAACCTTAAGAACTTAGCCATGAATAATAGCTAATGAATAATAGGAGGGCTATGATGCAAATAGCTTCTATGCCTCCAAATTTGAAAAAGTAGAAATGACTCAATCCAGTCGATTATTGGACTAATATGAATATAGTTAATCACATATTATGATCCTACGAATTTGGGGTAGTTTTGATGGAGGTCAAGCCTCCGAGCATTTTCAAGTGTATGAAGAACACTTGGGTATTAGAGACTTGATACTATCGCTCTAAGATGTTTGTGTTAGTTAGCATAGAAATGCATAACTATATGATTTATAAGTAAATATCTACTTGATTGGATTAGTACGGTGTGTTGTACTTTTCCTTTATTTGAGCATGTGAGTATATATTACACATTGCTTGAGTTTGAGTCAGTGGCGGTTTTGGTTTGAGGTTTTATGGCGGATGCATTGTCTTCACGGTGTTGTGAGATTCGTGATCGCAATGGGTCGTCGTGCCGGGTTTGCACACACCCCTCCACCGATGGCCACGGTGGGGAAGTAGCTCATCTTAGTTAGAGTAATACACATGACTTTGATAGCTATGGAACCCGAGCGGAGACTGTTTCGGGGACGTCGATACCACGAAAAGGGTTATCGAGGGCACGTTTGTTTCCGCAGGAGTTACACGCTGGAAACAGGGAAAAAAAAATCATCTTCTCTCGTTGATGTGGTTTATTTTATGAGCACGTATGAATTGTTGTGCTACATGGTTAATGGGATGAGTTTTATGAGATGATGATTTCTTGATAAGATGTTATAGTAAAAATATAACATGCTAGTGAAATGATGATTTTTATGATTTATGTTATACTAAAATTATAACATGCTATTTATGATTTGAATGGAAACAATAGTCTCTCATTCATGAATTTTTATATGAGTTGTAATAAATGAAGAATTATGAAACTCATGGTGCAATTGGTTTATATGGTTTGATGGGAGTTTAAATGTAGAAATAAAATACTACATATTACTAAATTTAGAATCATAATCTATTGATATGATTTATTTCATGATAATTTATGAAGAATTATATTCCATGTGACTATGGTTGGATTTGATTTGTGTAGAGCATTATACCATGAAATGCTACATCATGAGTATGACATAAGATGTACATGTTTTATTTGAGCATTATGCCGTGCCATGACATTGCATCTTTAGTAGCTTACTAAGTCATTATGACTTACTCGTTTGCTTTGTTTTCCTTAGATTCGAGCCGAGCTAGCACTCGAAGGAACCCATAGAGAAACCTACGATAGAAGTGTAATTTTTATAAAGGTTGCTACTTTAATTTATTTTTTGTAGCCTTAGTTATTTGGAAAGGACGTTTGGGAAGTGAAGTTATATAGACTTCACTTTGGGTAGTAAGATTGTGTTATCGATTTGGTTCTTGTAATTGTAAATTACTAATAATTGGTTTTTGTGAGCCGACAATTGTTAGTCGAGCCAAGTTGTTTAAATACATATTTATTCTATCTCAAGTTATTTATATTGTTGGTTATGTTGTACTCCGGCATGTTTAGCCGTTGAGTGTGTAGACTAGAGTCTTAGACTTAGTGTAATGTTGGGTTCAGTATGCGTAACGCCGATGACTTGGTTTATTTGTGCTATATATTTGTATTGCATGACAGGGAGTTTTGTTCTACGTGCCCAATGTTGCGGCACGTGCGTCGAATTTTTGGACCAAGAGATTTATGATCTCTTTGGTTGTATTTGGTTTGAGCTTGTTAGCTCGAGCGCCACTAGGATATTTTGTTTAGCTTCCGCATGTGTTTTAAGTTATTGGCGTATCGCCGTTATGGCCTTGCCCATTATTTGTCATTGCTTGTTGTTTTGTGTGTTTGGCGGCACGACCTTTGGGATTTCGTATTGGGATCTGGGTTGGGTCGTCACAATTGGTATCAGAGCTATTGGTTAGCTGTCTGCCAGGATAGGTTCCTTGGCCTAGTTTGGGGGTTGGTTTTGTGTGATTTGTTATATCTTAACGTCGAGAGTTATAGTATGTTAAGATGTTTGAAACTAGAATGAGCCTTAGCACTAGTAGAGGTGCTGGTGTTGATGAGTATAAGGTAGTATTTGTAGTATCTATGATTGGGAATCCATCGGAGTATTGGTGGCAAATAATATGAGATTATGGTTCAATATTTGGTGATGATCACGGAGTTAGCTCATTAGAGTAGAGTACTTAGTACCGGATGAGACTAGGAAGACTTCGTAAATCGTGAAAGAGTTAAGGATTAAGGATAAAATATTATGGGCAATTTATTATATTACAGCTTGCATATTTTCGAGGGGCTGTGGACTATACTTATGAGGAAAGGGTTAGATATTAATGAATGCACACGAGAGAGTACCTCGGAGAATGTTAAGGATGATTGATGTGTTTAGAGGGCAGTTAGCACCTCATAAAGTTGTGTAGGCAAATCCGTAGACTAGTAAGCAGAGTGATGCTGTTACCTATAGTCGTAGATGACGAGGTGATGAATCATTGTGTAAATTATGTTCGGGAAATGAAACACCGAGCGTAGGTGTTGGAGCAATACATGCTAAGTTTTTTTTTTCTTGTGGTAGTGATCACATTAGAAAGGATTACCTTAAGTTGAGGATTTATGAGTTTAGTGTGCTAATAAGCAGTCTAGTGATTCTTAGTGAAATGGTTATAGACGAGCTGGAGTTTGAAATTGTGTGTGCGCGTGGCAGTTGGCCATTGCGGAGTTTTGAGACCTACCTTGGATAGGAATTAATTCATTTTACAGATATTATGGTTGCTATTACCGCTATTATGAGTGCACGTTGTATCGGTAGCTCATATGCATTCATACATACATTGCATTGTGTGTTGAGGTTTATTGATTTTTGCTTTCCTTGATTTATTGATATTATTGAGGGAGGATATCCCGGTATGGGATTGGTTTATGGTTTTGGGTTGAATCTTGATTTGTCGGTAGGCAATCAATTATGGTATGAAAATGTGATTTTAGTATGCCTATATATATGGCTATGTTATGCATATATGAAGAATGTATATGTGATAATGTTACTAGTGGTGATTACTAGTGGTGTGTTAAATTTGTATGCTCTATAGAGATATGTGTAATTATGTAAATAAAATAATTATACGTTATTGTGTGATTTTTATGCGAGTAAGTGCGGCTCGAATCGCATGCGGGTGATAACTTGGTGGTTATGGGATGCGTTAAGATTATTACGGATCGGTATACCGTTTTATTGCGACTAGTAGAGTGTCGTTGTCACGCGAGGGTATTTCGTGTGTGTTTTATTGAAGACGAGATTTTTGGGTTAAGGTAATGATAGACTTTACGGAGTTTTGATGATTGAGGGTGCTAGAGCGAATATTACCTCTTTTCCTTGGATTAGTTATGAAAATGTTGTTAGGCGAGTATAGTGGATATACAAACCTTGTAATTTGTTAGAATTATCGTTGTATAGAAAATTAGCACGATGGAACTTTATGAGAATATATGATTGGATTAGTAATTACACATAACATAGTAATTGCTTGATTTTGTCGTATGCATGGCTAAGAGTTATATGAACTACAAGGATTATATGAGTTACATGTGTGCCCCGCTCCTTCGTTGTCTCGGTTTGCGTGCTATATTGCACTTCTTCCCTTGTCGACGGTATGTTTGGTTTGCGAGAGGGTCTAGATGTGTTTGAGAGACCATATTAAGATCAAAACAGTATTAAGAGACTCCATATAGTTGTTGACTTGCTAAAGTCACAAGTCGTGACCCGACGATAGTCGGAGTGCGACGCGATTGAAGGATTGCTTGCGTTTTGTGTTCGTGACCTCGGTTTAGGTCCTAGATCTCTTTAAGATGGTTTATTAACATGTTTAGATACCTTAGACTTCAAGTTAGGAGTATTCCCTAAGCCTATCGTTGATTTTGGGAGCTTTGGAGATAGCGTTCGTCTCTATCGCGTAGTTCGAGAATCGAGTCGCGTAATCGCCTCTCCTTTGGGATTCTTATTTCCCTAGTTGTTATTCAACTTCCTAGAAGTATTTAAGCTTCTTCATTAGCCCTTAGACTTGCCTTTAGAAGTCCCTCTCATTGCTCGCTTGATTTCGAGTTCGTTCTGTCGTCCCAGGTTGCACGTTGTTTGCACTTTCCTTCCGGTTTTCCTCCGAGTTGTTTCGGGAGTTGTTTGGGTGTGTTTAGACTTGTTTTGAGTTGGGTTAGACCTTAGGATGGTTGCCCATAAGTTTGGGATCATCTAGATCAAGTTTAGACCAAGTTTTGGAGGTTCAGAGCCGGCGCGCCCGCATGGGATGGAGCGAGGCGCCCGCCTCGGATACTCGAGAGCAACCTTTGTGCAGGTGGAAGGAGCGAGGCGGCCGCATGGAAAGGTTGGAGAAGGTTGAGGCGCCCGCCTCAACCCCAGAAGCTGTTACGGGATTTTCTTCCCCTGTTTTGAGTTGTGACGTGTTTTACCTATTCTACCCTCTTTAAACCCCCTCTAAACCCTTCCTAACCTCTCATACTTAACCCTAAACATGTCCTAACATTATTTAGAAGTTAATTAAGGTTGGATTAGAGCTTGATTACCCCTAATCTCCACTAATTGCACTTGAGAAATGCCTATTGTGCCCCTTTATTGTAGTGGAGCATATATAGCTTAGCCTCCTCCTTCATCCGAAACCCACCCTTCATTTCTCCTCCCACATACGATTAGAGAGAGAGGGAGACTTGAGATTCAAGCCTAGCTTCATCCTTCCTTCGATCCAAGGCGATCCGACCAACCGATTTCCTTCAAACTTCTGGATTCTTGAAGCCCTCGACAGTAGTAAACGACTTCACCGATCGGATTGTGTTCTCTTGAGTTTTCACTCAAGCTAGGTAAGTTACTTCCTTTTGATTTTGGTCCATTGGCCCTAAGGAAAACAATCTATATGCTATTTGTGGGCAATGGACACTTGTATGTTATGTTTGCCCAATTTTTGGGGATTTTGGAAGTATGATTTTGTTAGGAGCATTTGTAGAGTGATTTCTATGATTTTTGAATATGTTATTACTCTTCATTTGGTGTTTCTAAGCTTATGAGCATGCTAGAAATCCTACCTATATGCTATTTGTGTTTATTGTGGAATTATGCCTATGATTGGGGCTTTGGATGTATGAACTTCCATGATATCATGGGTAGGAGCATTTAATTGAAATAATGTGACTTATGGAATGAGCTTTGAATTGTGTTGGGTTTTGTAATGAATTTGGGGCTTGAGAAGTAAGCCCGAAATATTGGATACATATTGTTGATAAATAAAGTGGGTGTGAATGTTGAAATTGGTGAAGCGCGTAAATGATGAAACTTAGCAATTAGACTCAACGGAGTCGAAATAAGTTCACTAGAGTGTTAATGAACTCGGGTTGAAGTCCTACGTCATTTGGGTTGCGTTGACTATGTCTATGATGAATTCGTGGATTTTAGGCTTGGGAAATAAGCCGGATTAATTTTGGGATAATTTCTATAAACTTGAATGATGTGCTAAGTTTGGGTTGTATGAAAGGTGTATTTAATGAAATGCGATATTAAGACTCAATAGAGTTGTTATAGGTTCAATATTATGTTGGTGAGCCTTAGGCTAAAATCCTTGATGTTTGGGTTTGGTTAGTTTTGATTGTGAGTACTCAAGCATCTCGAATTGCGTCCCATTGGTGACACCCATGACATAGTAGCTTATTGGGGATTTAACTAGAGCGTGCTCGTAGAGCACGGAGCATTAGAGATCAACTTATGCTCTCGTATTACCTTAAGAAATGATTATTTGAATGAGTTCTCTCTTAAGGAATTTGGTCGCGTGCACATGTAAGCACTTGCAAGAATATGACTACGGCTTAATTTTAGTACCCTTGAGATTGGTTGTGAATGTCGGGTACGTATGACAATTGGGACTATGGTTGAGTCCGGTGTGCCTTTAAGCAACGCCAAAACGCTAAGTCTTGATTTGTGATTGTTCTTAGACTAAGTGATAGTCTTTGGTTTGATCTCGAGTAGAGGGTTATAGTAGACCTCACATTGTGATTTCTTGAGCTTATATGCTACATGCGATTTGTTGATGACTTAAGGATTATGGGTTCCTCATTATGTGGTTCTTTGACTAAACTTATAAGTTGGTTGAATTTGTTAAGTATGTGCAAGTATGTGCATTGTTGAAATTGGTGTGTAGAGCTTTATGACCTACTTGATTTGATAAGTCCGCTCTTGACGGTCTTGGTTCTTGTTTGAGCATGAGTAATTATCTACTTGTGCACTTCATAAAAGCCCAGCTGGCAATTATATGGATTTGGTTTTTAAATCGTTGGGGTAGGGCGATACATCGCCTATACGAATCGTCGGTCGTATTCGCTATGGATCGCCGTACACAGGACCCCACACACCCTCCACTGTTGGCCCCAGTGGGGAAGTTAGCCCATCTCGTAATCTGTAGAGCGAATGGATCATGCTAAGCTAGGCGAGAAAGGGCCGCCTTGCGTAGCTTCCGGTATGTCGATGTAATCACGAGCATCGATGGTACAACCGATAATATTGTGTATTGCGGGGAGCAACACAACGAACAATTTGGGTATCTTCTCTATCCCTTATGTGGCTTTCTATGAGCACTTATGTGAAAGATAATGTGCTATGTGATTTATGAAGTTTATGATATTCGATGACTTAATACAGGTTTATTGTTGGTATACGATTAAGATGCCATGATTTTACATATGCTTGTGCATTATGCCATGCCACGCCATGCTATGCCATACATTGCATTTAGTAACTTCTTGGGTCATTATGACTCATTTCGTGTGTTTGTTTTCCTTAGTTTTTGCAAGAAGCTGGCTCGTTAGTACAAGCGTTGAAGCTTGATCGATAACAACAGGTGGTCTTCCTGCGATAGCTTGGGTTTATTAGTATTATTGTATTTACTATCTTGTGAGACACGGACGTGAAGTTATGTAAACTTTACTTGGGTAGTTATGTTAGTATCTTATTATTGTTTCATTTGGGAGCCGACTTGTTGGGTCGAGCATTGTATTTATTAGAGTTATTCCGTTGTCTTTCGAGCAAGGTTTTAGCTCGCTTATTCGATATTGTGTTATTGTTATTTACGTCTCGACAACTCTAGTCGAGACCTTGGTTTAGTTGTTAGTATTTGAATCTCTTATTCTTTAGTTAATTTATTCCTCCCAAGGCATGTTATAGCCGTAGAGTTGTTGTTTATCGAGGTTGGGTTCTTGTTGCTTGGCCTTAGGTTGCAGATGGTTTGTATTAAATGCGTTGCCTTGATGTTTGCGTCACACGAGTCTGTAAATAGATTTGTCGAGAGATAGTCGTCTCTCGGCCTTGTGTCCCTTAGTTTATAATTATAGGCTTTGGTCCCACTTATGATTTGCTTCCGCATGATTTTAGTTTTTGGTTATTCGGTTTTCCGTTATGGCTTTACATTCTGTTTAGAGTTTGTTGGTTCAACTCTTGACTCGCACCACTACGCTTGCCGGGTGCTTGTCCATCTTTAGCTTGTCTTGGGCACGACCTTGGGATTCCACATTGGAGTCGAGGTCGGGTTGTCGCGATTAATTATCGAGCTATAGGTTAGCTATTTCGCCAGATAGGTTCCTTGGCCTTGTTTGGGTTGGGTTTATTGTTGAGTTATTAACGCCGAGTGTTCTTTGTAGGCGTATACTATGTCGGGAACTTGGCGTGGAGCTAGTTCTATTATACCTTGTTCGAAGGAGTGCAGCTCGGGCGTAGCGTGAGTGGAGAGATGTTAGTGATCCGCGTGTGACTCTGTGTCAACGGATGTGTGAATTTGATGAAGGGAAGATGATTCTTGCTTCTTGAAATTCTTGAAGTTTAAACCGGAAAGTTTCGATGGAGAGCCCGATACTATTGAGGCGAAATATTGGCTAGAAAGCATGGAGAAGATCTTTGCGTTTGGGTAGTACGTCGAAGAAATGGTTACCTTAGCGTTGTTTGGATTGGATGGTGCGGCCGAGCAATGGTGGCTTGAAATCTGCGAGATCATTGGAGACGACATGGAGTACCTCGAGTGTGGGAAAACTTTGTCAAGGAGTTTATGTTACGGTTTGGTCGGTAGTAACTCGAGAAAGGGAGAGATGGAATTCACGATGTTAGAACAAGGAGATATGACCGTGGCTCGTATTCAGGCAAAGTTTACTGAGTTGGCTCGAATCTTGTAGTTACTTGGTGCCGATGAGGCTAAGAAGACAGAGATTTGTGAAAGTGCGAAGGCAATTATCGTGGCGGCTTATTCGTTACTACTTACGGATTACCAAGGGGCTGTGGATCGTGCATGTGCGATAGAGTTAGACATCGAGGAATACACTCGAAGGAAAATATCAAAGACTAATAGGGGCCCTGAGGATAAGGGAAGACAGTCAGCACCTCAAACAGTTAGTCAAGGAAAGGTGCGTTCGGGTGGCCGGAGTGGTGTTACTACTTCTACTCGGAAGAGGAGGTGGCGAGTTGACATGTAACTTTTGTAGGAGACAGGACACACAGAGGATAGTGTCTGAGTACAACAGGAAAATGCTTTATTTGTGGTGGTGGCGATCATGTTCGTAAAGATTGCCCGAAAAGGAGAGTTAGTCAGTCTGGGAGTAGTAGTCAACAATTCGGTGGCTCCAAGAGGGATTGTGACGGTCAGCCTAGAGTTTGAAGCAGTACACGCGTGGCGGTTAGCTGTCGCGGAGTTTTGAGACCTATCCGAAATAGGAAGGTACATTCTTGTATATATATACGTAAATTATATCGTTACTACTATTACCCTTATTATGCGTACGCGCTTTAATCGGTAGCTCATGTGCATTCATACATACATTATATGGTGTATTGTGTATTATTGGTTATTTATTTGATTGGGAGTGATACACCAATGTGAGATCGATATATGATGTGGTCCGTTTGTGAATTACCGGTAAGTAATCGTACGTTGTGTATGGATTCTTGTTTAGTATATATATAAGACTATGCTATATATAGAGTTGTGGTTTGTGTGGTTATATAGAGAGGCCATAGTATGTATATTTTTGAAGCATGAATCGTTTATTGATATCTATAGGTTTGGTATGATGTTTGTATATTTTGTGAGGATATATTTTATGTAATAAGTAATATTATGCTATATTGTGGTTAAGGGTTATTATGCGAATGAGATATACATTCGACTTGTGAGAAGGTTGAAGGTTGCGATTTAGAGTATAAACATGGTTACACGGGAGAGATAGGCGGCTTAGTGAGTATTGAGACGTTAACGTTGTGTTAGGATGCTTAGTGCACTGGTTGTAGACTTGGTCTAGAGCTTAAGAAAGAATAGTGTTGCGGAGTATGGACGTTACGGACATTAGTAGCCTTGACGATTCATTGTGATTACTAGGAAATTATATTGGTTGGGTGTACTAGGTACACGAGTTTTGTGATAGCTATATTGTTGTTTATCAAGGTGATAGACCTTGTTACTTGGTCTGAATTTTATTCAGTTATGTGCATTAGTTGTAGGAAACACCTACTCGATGCATTACATTGTAGTATACCAATTACTCATTTCATCATTATTATCTCCTACTCATTCATTACCTTAGCATAGGAGACTATTAAAGGATGCTTAAAACCTTTTTAATCATGAACCTTCGCATCCTTGCAACGAAAAACTTTTGAAATCAATTTAGTGGTACCTAAATTGGTGATCAAGAGGTTCGTTGGTGGACTAGGATTGGTAGTGAGTAGGTTAAACATTGACTATACCCGTTACCGAATGGAATGGACCAAAATGGAATGAATTTTCAAAACATTTCATTAATGTGCTCTTGTGTGTTCCTACCCGCGATAGGGGAAATCGCGATTATGATTTGCATGGTTTGGAATGTTAATTTGGTTATCTTTGATTTGTTGGTAAATTGCTCCATAGGCAATTATTAATTCTTGTAACTTAGAATCTTTTGTACTTGAATTTCATGATGTGCCCCGAAACAAATAGTTTCGGTAGTTGGACGTGTTCTTATGTTGAAAGTTTGGGATTTTGCCTACATGATTGGCGTAACATGTTCTTGTGTGTATTTGCACTCAAATATGAGTCAGTTATTTTCAACCGTAGTCTTTATGTTGTTGTGTCTATTGGAAATTCTTAGACTTTCGAATTTGGATTATTAGAAGTTTAACCCTCGTGTTATCAGTGGTGGTAGAATCTGGGATTCGAGTCTAGGTTGGTGGTTTTTGGACCTCGATGTATTGTGGTTTGTATTCTGGATTTAGAATTGACCCATTCTTTTTAAAATGGAGAGGGTGTGACGCCTGCCCTTCGTTGTCTCT
>CM028384.1:65115066-65150728 GCA_013146195.2 Codonopsis lanceolata | reverse complement strand
GTTGCTTTTTACGACTTGACATGTCGGGGAATGATTTGGATTAATTCAAATAATGTATGGGAATAAGTTTGAATTAATCCGGTTAGCTTCTTTGGAGGGGACACGTTGAAGCGGATCACCGGACACGAGGTCTCTGCGATCTTAAGCTTTGGCGGAGGTCTTAGGTGAAGGCGAGAGGGGTCTTCATTGAACCGAAAAAGTCTATAAAAAACTATACAAGGCAAAGTTCTATACACGATTGCCACGCTAATCGTCTGACCCGATTGCCAGCGATAAGTATAAAACTAATGTAATGTCCGACGATATAAATCTAACATAAGAATCAACACCAAGTGCATATGTTGTACAACGGCTCACCAACCTGATAAATTGGACCTATCGATGCGAGAGTTATAAGTTAGGACCGGTTCTTACATGATCTAGGTGACAAATAGATCATAAATCTAGGTGACTTTAGATTAATAGTTCACATTGCTTAGGATATAGAATGGGTGAATTTTGCGGGGATGGAGAGAACCAATTGTTCAACTTGAGACTATATCTATTTTTAGTGAAGCGGACCCAAGACATTGAATGACATTATTATGAATTGAACATAAAGGAGATATAAGTGAAACCGGAATCCTAGATTTCCACTCACCATAAGATCTTCATATACATTATTCTTGTCTAATTAGTTAAACATCGAACTAGTAGATTAGAGTAGAATTAAACATAAAACCCCCACTTAGGTTAATAATTTGCTACCAATAATCGCCTTTGTTCGTGATCACTTGTCTCTGTGGGTTCGACCCTTGCTTCCAAGTCTATTCTATAATAGTCTTGTCCACTTGCAAGGAAAAAGATTAATTAAAACATCGATCAGTGACCACTCAGGCAAAGACAAAGAGACAGATACTGGGGCTAAGGAGGTGAAAGATACTCTGTTAGCTCAGATGAAGAAAACTCAGGCCAACATTTCCATCTGGGCTTACTGTGCTTCGAAACCCCTCCAGTGATACCACGGCCAAATCTCTAAGTCGAGACAAGCGTTCCGATTGAAACCTCCTCAGAATGAGCTTACTCGAGATGATCGAGAAACATTCATTTTGGAAATGTCATAATGTTTCTTGATCTAGATCTGCTTGAAGGGGCCGACCACATTGATGCTCTTCATATCACTGTGGGAATAATGGAAAAACGGGTTCCTCGAAATCTGATAGACAATGGGTCCTCTCTAAATGTATGTCCCGCCAGCACCTTAGCCAAATTGGGAACAAAAATATCAGAACTCACTCCTTCCTCACAGACAGTAAAGGCATATGACAACACCACGTCGATGTGTCTTAGGGGTAGTCACTACACGACAGTCGACATTGGGCCACTAACCATCTTAGGTCGAATTCCAAGTTTTGGACATACCGACCACTTTCGACTGTTACTAGGACGCCCTTGGATCCATGGGAGTAAAGGGGTAGCTTCTTCATTACACCAACATGTCAAATTCATCCACGATGACCACATAGTAATTATTACCGGTGACAAGATCGTGGAAAACAAGGAAAGCGAGGATATCCCAATCCTCGAGATAGAGCATGAAGACACGGGTATCTTTCTCAGTGGTTTTGAGGTTATCCCCCAAGCTGTGGTCAACGCCCTTGAATACGGTCGAGAAACCAACATCACTGGAAAGAAAACCACATCCCTAGGAAACATGGTCCCTTTAAACATGTTCCGGAAAATGAATTATATGTCTGGTCTGGGTCTTGGTAGAAACCAACAGGGGCTTGTCAATCTAGTCCAGATGAACTTAAGGAATGTATCCCTCCTTCGCCTAGATACACGCCTACCCAAATCGAGGTAGCGTGTCATGAAACAAAAAACGTGAGAAAAGAAAGGCGTAGGAAAAAAGCTGCCCTACACACATCCCCTCTCCAACCATATTAAAAACCTTAAATGGTTACTTCATAAGGAAAGGGGAAATGTAAGCCTATCTCATGTTCCCGAGCCCCTGGATAGACCAAAATGGGAAAAGATGCCTCGTGGGAAATCTTTGAAGATGTCGGGCTTCACAGACATTAATGGAACAGTCATCCCGAGCCCCGTGGCACTGCATATAAAACTGCTACTTTTTAAAACACTTGGTCTATAGATCAGGATGACTATTCTCTGGTCTTATTTGATGATGATGGCCTAGGAGACAGCTTCTTAGGTATGATAGACGAAGGCACTAAATATGACAAGCTCCCTGATGAGTTCGAGCTTCTCACTGCTAAGCCTCTGCAGAATTGGTACACTACGACCGGTCCGCTCTTGACTCGTGAGCGGTAGACAGCTTGGTATACTCCCCTTTCTTCTCCTAGCTTTACGGATTGGTCATCTACCGATCCGCTCCCTAATAATGAGGATCTCAAACCCCAGGTCCTCAATAATGTAATAACCCCCGTGCAGTTTGCTATTAATGATAATATGAATGTCTTTGCTTATTCCTTAGTTGCACCTACATTAAAAGATACATTAAATAATCATAATAATGAGTCATTTAATGAAATGGACCCAAAAGATAAAAAATATTTGCTTGAGCTTGTAAAGTTAGTTGAGCAACAAGAACAACATCACTCGGCGAAGACGGCGGTTGTAAATCATCAATGCGAAATTTGAACAATCAAGTCAAAGAAATCAAAATTGGCAATTACCTGCAAGGTTCTGAAAGGGTAGCACTCATCGATCTCCTCAAGGAGTTCGTAGATATCTTCGCCTGGTCCTATGAAGATATGCCGGGGCTAGATCCAACCATAGTCGAACACCGGATCCCCATATATCCAGATGCTCGGCCAATCAAACAGAAACTCCGCCGAATCAAACCAGAATGGTCACTGCAAGTCAAAGAAGAGATTATGAAGCAGCTCCATGTCAACTTCATTCGGGTGGTGGAATACCCGATCTGGCTGTCCAATATAGTGATTGTTCCCAAGCCCAACGGGAAGGTTAGAATCTGTGTAGACTTCCGCGACCTCAACAAAGCGTCGCCCAAAGATGATTTCCCACTACCCAGCATTGATATTGTGGTAGATCTTGTTCTGCTGCTCACAAGATCGAGATCCTTAAATCGGCGGCATGCTCGGCTACAATCAAATTAAAATGGCGGCAGAAGACCAGAGAAGACTTCATTCACCACTCCTTGGGGTACCCTCTTGTTACTCTTGTCATGCCATTTGGGCTCAAGAATGCCGGGGCTACTTATCAAAGGGCTGCCACCACTCTCTTCCACGATATGATCCACAAGGAGATCGAGGTCTACGTCGACGACATGATCGTGCATTCCAGCGATGCCAACGGTGCTCATGTCAGAGACCTTCGAAAGTTCTTCGAAAGGTTAAGAAAGCATCAAATGAAACTCAACCCCACCAAATGCACATTTGGGGTCACCAAAGGCAAGGTCCTGGGATTCTTAGTGACTGAACAAGGCATTGAGATCGAGCCAGCAAAGATCAAAGCTATCATAGAGATGCCGCAGCCAAAAACTCCGACAGAAGTCAAAGGCTTCCTAGGCCGCTTCTGATACATCGGCCGCTTTATCGGGACTCACCACCACATGTGGGCCCCTCTTCAAGCTCCTAAAGAAAATCCGACCAAGTGGGATGAGAAATGCCCCTAGCCGAAAAATAAAAGCCTACCTTACCAATCCCCCTGTGCTAGCCCCATCCCATACACATAAACCTCTCCTCATATACTTAACCGTCACAGACACGTCAGTGGGAGCCATGCTTGCCCAAGAAAAGAAAGACTCCTACATCGAAAATGCCATATACTTCAGAAGTAGAAAGCTGCAAGGAAGCGAGCTAAATTATTCGGCACTGGAGAAAAGTTGTGCTGGCCTAGTCTGGACAACTTAAAGGCTCAAAACCTATCTGCAGGGACGATCCATCAAGCTCATCTCCAGGATGGACCCTATAAAATATATCTTCGGCAAACCATCACTTTCCAGCCGACTGGCTAAATGGGCCTTCCTTCTCAACGAGCTTGACATCACATATGTCACGCTCAAATCTATCAAAGGCAGCGTAATTGCAGATCACTTAGCCGACCTACCTCTGAAAGCCGAAGACGCTGCTGAGCCCATGTAAGATCCCGATTCCCGGTTAGCTTGAATTGCGTGCAATGCTCGCATTTCTTCTTTGGTTGATTTCTCGTTTGGCTGTGAGAGAGTCTAAATGTGTATGAGAGATCACATTAAGACTAAAACACTTCTAAGAGATTTCATATAGTTGTTGACTTGCTAAAGTCAAAAGTCGTAATCCGACGATAGTCGAAATGCGACTGGATTGAGAGCTTATTCGGGTTTTGTGTTCTGGACCTCGATTTGGTCCCAGATCTTTACATGATGATTAAATAACATGTTTAGATGTGTTAGACTTCTAATTGGATGTATTCCATAAGTCTCGTGAAGTTTTGGCCTCGAAATAGCAATTCTCCTTATCGCGTAGTTTGAGATTGAGGCGAGCGTCTCGTCTTTGAGGCCTATTTCCCCTATCGTTGTTCATCATCGAGAGGCATTCAGGCCTATTTTGTAGCCCTAATAGTTGTTTACAATCATGGGTTATTACCCGTCGGTTTGCGGTTTCATTCGACGTTTAGATAGCAAGTTGTTACGTCTTGCGCCGGTTTTGCCCCGGGTTGTTTCGGGTGTTGTTTTTGGGAGTCTAGACCTACTTTAAAATTGGTTTGAGACTTGGATTGATTATTTTAATGTTTGAGGACTTTAAGAGTCCAATTGTGAGCCATTTCGAAGCTTTAAGGCTCGAGGATGCATCTTGAGGGGAATCCGGGACCGAGCGAGGAAGCGAAAAACCTTGGATCTTTGAGTACAAGTGATGCGGTCGCATCATGTAGCTTCAAAGCGACCGCAAGGGTCCCTGAAGAAGATTTACGGGATTTTTGTTCTTTTTATGTGCTGTCCGAAATTCAGCCAATTAAACCCAATCTAAACCTACCCTAAACCCATCTACTTAAGCTAATACTAATCCTAAACATCTATTAGGAGATTAGGGGTTGATTAGTGACTTGATTAGAGGATTTAATCCCCCATATAAAAAGAAATTCAGCCGCATTCTTCCTCCTAGTTCGGCCAAGGCAATTCGACTTTCCCTTTGCTCTTAAGCACTTCAACCCAACCAAAGAGGAAGCTTGAGAAGGTGATTTCTAGGGAGATTGAAGGGCTTAAGCTTGGTGTCCATTGCTAGGGTCTTCTTCTTCCCCATTCTACCTACAAGATTGAAGAAAGAGTTGAAGAGAAGACACCATTGTTAGGGCACGAAATTTCAGATTGTTAGGGCTGAGTTTTGGTAAGTTTCTACCTTAATTCTCTTGCTTTTGGGCTCCATTGACCCTAGGGAAACAATCATTTGTGCTATGTGAGGTCAATGGAAGCCATTGTTAGGGTTTATAGAAGAAGCATGAACCCTAGGTTTACAAATTGATGATAGAGCTTGATTGACCTATGTGAGACCATGATATATGTGAAATTCATGTTCTAACTAGTCTATTGAGCTTGATTATGTTGATTATCCATGAGTTTTGATGTTGGTTTGGTTGAGATACTTGGAGGGTGTTTTGCCCAAATTTGGTTTAGCTTGCAAAATTATTGATGTGAGCTTGATTACTATGCTTTATATGCTTAATAGAGTATATCAAACCGGGTTGTATGATTTAATCATGAATTGGGAGTTATGATTGGTAAGATGAGCTAACTGAAATTGTGCTCAAAATGATGAATTTATTCTATGTTATATTAGTGAAGGTTTTGTCGGGTTTATGTGAGTTAAACGAACCCGGGATGATGGCTATTGTTGATAGTTATGAATATAGGGAGAATTGAGAACCATAGCTTCTATGCCCTAAAATTTTAGAAAGGGTAGATTGGACTCGACGGAGTCATTATAAGTTTGATTATGTGCTAATTGTGCTTGGGTTGAAATCTTACGATGATTGGATTTCGTTTAGTTAATGGAGCGAAGAACATAAGTTCCAAACTTTAAATGGTTAGTGATTGTGATGTGTTTTGTGGGTTTTTAGTCTTGGGAATTAAGCCCGAATGACTAAGGAGATTTGGTTGTAAACTTTAAGAAATTATTACGGTGTGAATTTATAAAACACATAAAGAATGAAATGTGTTAGTAAGACTCAACGGAGTCGTAATAAGGCCAATAAAATGATAAAGAGCCTTGGGTTGAAACCCTACAATGTTTGGGTTTGCTTGGGTTGTGTTTGTGCACACCGGGTCTTTGGTTTGTGTCCAATGGAGACATTCATGGTATGAAGATTTATTATAAATATGTTTTAAGCATTCTTGTTAGAGCATGGGATAATTGAGACCCGCATTGTGAAGACCCGACCCAGATCCCAATACAAAATCCCAAAGGTCGTGCCGCCAAACACACAAAACAACAAACAATGACAAATAATGGGCAAGGCCATAACGGCGATACGCCAATAACTTAAAACACATGCGGAAGCTAAACAAAATATCCTAGTGGCGCCCGAGCTAACAAGCTCAAACCAAATACAACCAAAGAGATCATAAATCTCTTGGTCCAAAAATTCGACGCACGTGCCGCAACATTGGGCACGTAGAACAAAACTCCCTGTCATGCAATACAAATATATAGCACAAATAAACCAAGTCATCGGCGTTACGCGGGAACCCAACATTACACTAAGTCTAAGACTCTAGTCTACACACTCAACGGCTAAACATGCCGGAGTACAACATAACCAACAATATAAATAACTTGAGATAGAATAAATATGTATTTAAACAACTTGGCTCGACTAACAATTGTCGGCTCACAAAAACCAATTATTAGTAATTTACAATTACAAGAACCAAATCGATAACACAATCTTACTACCCAAAGTGAAGTCTATATAACTTCACTTCCCAAACGTCCTTTCCAAATAACTAAGGCTACAAAAAATAAATTAAAGTAGCAACCTTTATAAAAATTACACTTCTATCGTAGGCTCGGCGGTTCCTTCGAGTGCTAGCTCGGCTCGAATCTAAGGAAAACAAAGCAAACGAGTAAGTCATAATGACTTAGTAAGCTACTAAAGATGCAATGTCATGGCACGGCATAATGCTCAAATAAAACATGTACATCTTATGTCATACTCATGATGTAGCATTTCATGGTATAATGCTCTACACAAATCAAATCCAACCATAGTCACATGGAATATAATTCTTCATAAATTATCATGAAATAAATCATATTAATAGATTATGATTCTAAATTTAGTAATATGTAGTATTTTATTTCTACATTTAAACTCCCATCAAACCATATAAACCAATTGCACCATGAGTTTCATAATTCTTCATTTATTACAACTCATATAAAAATTCATGAATGAGAGACTATTGTTTCCATTCAAATCATAAATAGCATGTTATAATTTTAGTATAACATAAATCATAAAAATCATCATTTCACTAGCATGTTATATTTTTACTATAACATCTTATCAAGAAATCATCATCTCATAAAACTCATCCCATTAACCATGTAGCACAACAATTCATACGTGCTCATAAAATAAACCACATCAACGAGAAGATGATTTTCTTTTCCTGTTTCCGTGTAACTCTGCGGAAACAAAGCGTGCCCTCGATAACCCTTTTCGTGGTATCGGCGTCCCAGCGATCTCGCTCGGGTTCCATAGCTATCAAAGTCATGTGTATTACTCTAACTAAGATGAGCTACTTCCCCACCATGGCCATCGGTGGAGGGGTGTGTGCAAACCCGGCACGACGACCCATTGCGATCACGAATCTCACAATTCGTGAAGACAATGCATCGTCCCGCCAAAACCTCAAACCAAAACCGCCAGCTAGACTCAAACTCAAGCACAGGTAATATATACTCACATGCTCAAATAAAGGAAAAGTACAACACACCGTACTAATCCAATCAAGTAGATATTTACTTATAAATCATATAGTTATGCATTTCTATGCTAACTAACACAAACATCTTAGGCGAGCGATAGTATCAAGTCTCTAATACCCAAGTGTTCTTCATACACTTGAAAATGCTCGGAGGCTTGACCTCCATCAAAACTACCCCAAATTCCGTAGGATCATAATATGTGATTAACTATATTCATATTAGTCCAATAATCGACTCCGTTGAGTCATTTCTACTCTTTTCAAATTTGAAGGCATAGAAGCTATTTGCATCATAGCCCTCCTATTATTCATTAGATGTTATTCATGGCTAAGTTCTTAAGGTTAGCAACATTGTGCAACCCAACAATCCATTCTTTCCCAACAAAACCCCAAAACATAGTTCATAGGTCAACACTTAACATTTGATCAACCATTACATTTCTAGCATGCATCACAATATAGCATTTATTCAAGCATGCTTTCACCCAAATTAACCATTAATCTAAACAAGATGCAATTTCATCTAGTATGTTCATAACCAACATGTAAATCTATCTAACATGTTCATAACCTTCAATACATGAATTATAGTTGACCAACATACTCTTATTTGCATAAAAGTCAACTCAACCCAATAAAGTCAAACAATACATTTTATTCATACAATCCATAATGATAATTCATTATGCATGCTTACAATCAAAAATTCATGAATTAGATATCAACATACTCTTATTTTCATGAAAGTCAACTCTTATTCTCGAAGGTCAAACGAAACATTCACATGTAACCCATTGTGAGAAATTCATCCTTTATGCTTACAATTAACAATTGAGGTTCATCAAGAATTCTAACATGTAACCCATTGTAAAAAAAATTCATCCTTCATACTCTTATATACATGAAGGTCAACTTTATTCCCAAAAGTCAAACGAAGCATTTCAACATATAACCCATTGTAAAAATTCCCCTTTCATAATCACAACCTAAAATTTGAGATTTTACAAGTATTCTCCCAAACTCCCAAACATATATCCTTATGATTCTAACATTTCATATTATCCAATATCAACCTCTAAAATTATTCATATAATCAAGAACCCATTTACTACACATTCATCATATCAAACCCTAGGTTTCTAGGGGATTAAATGCTCATCAATCTCAAGTCCAAAAATCACAATTGAAGCTTAATAATATACTTCATGAAACATAGAAAGCATCTTACTTATGCCTCTACCAAGTTCACCCAACAAATGTTTAAAAAAATCAAAATAAAACCACACACAACATGCTTGTGTATTCATTGACCTCAAATAGCAATCATCTTTGTTTTCCTTAGGGTCAATGAGCACAAAATCAAGAGAATAAAGAATCTAGTAGCTTACTTGGCTTAGATGAAAACTCAAAAGAATCACAATCTAATCGGTGAAGTTGTTCCATTTGGCGAGGGCTTCGCGAATCAAAGTTTGGAGATCATCCGACGGTTGGATCTTCAAGGATTTGAGGAAGAAGGAGGCTAGGGCTTGAAACTCCATGGACTCCCCAACTCTCTCTATCATACGGTTGAAGAATGGAGGAGAAAATGAGAGGATTTGCTGAATTTACAAAGGATTGGGGCTTTATATACTTCCCAACAAATAAGGGCACAATAGGAACTTCCAAGGTACAATTAGTGATTGTTAGTTGTAATTAACCCCTAATCCAAACTTAATTAACTCCCCAAGAGTGTTAGGACATCATTAGTACTAAGTATGAGTGTTAGGGAGGGTTTAGAAGAGGTTTAAGGAGGGTAGAATAGGAAATACACTTCAAATTTGCAAAACAGGGACAAGCTGTCTCGAAGCTACAGTGCTGTAGCTACAGTACTTCGCTTGCGGCGTCCAACTTGCGATGGCTCCGGTTTGAACACCGTTCGGCGAAGCAAGCGATTTCTTCTCCTGCCACTCTGTAAATGTCCTAAGTAGAAGCCTCAAAAACCCCAAACCAAACAAAAATTTTCTCAAAGGTTTCTCGATCAAACAAATCAGCCGCGTACCAAAAATCAATCCGTAACTGTTGTATAACGGATGAAATTACACATAACAAACTAACGATCGAAACAACGAATGAACAAGCATAATTACTTGTTTTAAAGCATGTTAAAATACTAATGAAAGGTCCCAAACACATACCCAATGTTACACCAAAACTAAGTGTAAGGAAAATACAGCGATACGTTAACAAAAGCGAATCGCGAAATCAAACATATGACGGCGATACTTTGAGCGTCGTGACCACATGTAAACTTTATAAAAATGATTATAAACACTTCAAAGGACTACAGAATAGGATTGAATGTCACTCGATGATGAACAACGATAGGAGAAAAGAACTCTGAAAGGCAGGCGCTCACACGGCTCAATCTTAAACTACGCGATAAGGAGAATTGCTATCCTCGAAGCGTCAAAACATCACAAGACTTAAGAAATACATCCAACTAGAAGTATTAATACATTTAAACATTTTAATCACTCATCATGTAAAGCTCTAGGACCAAATCGAGGTCAGGAACACAAAACCCAAGTAAACTCTCAATCGCGTTGCATTTCGACTATCGTCGAGTTACAACTTGTGACTTTAGCAAGTCAACAACTAAATGTCATCTCTTAATAGTATTTTGGTCTTAGTGTGATCTCTCATACACATCTAGACTCTCTCAGAAATCAAATAAGCCATAAACCAAGGAAGAAATGCGAGCATTGCACGCAATACAAGCTAACCGGGAATCGGGGTCTTACACGCATAAGGTCACGAGATTATTTAAGAGAAGATTAAGAGAAAATCCTCTTCTCAAGGATTTTTGTTGCGTACATATGAAAACACTTGTGCGAAGTGACTACGGGGTAGTCATGATGTTTTAAGTATGGTGTTGGTGTTATCGATCATATATGACGATTAGGACTATGATTGAGTCCGGTGTACTTAAAATAAAGACTAAATAATAAGTCTTGAATTGTGAATATTTTGAGACTAGCGTAGTAGTCTTGGTTTGATTTGAGTTGAGGATTTAGGAAGACCTCACATTATATTTTATTAAGCTGATAAGCTATGCTTGAATGGGTTAATGAATTGAGGAATAATGAATACCTCAATATGTTATTTTTAAACTAAACTTGTAAGTTAGTTGAACACAATGGTTATATGCAAATACATGCATTGTTCATGATGTTTTGTAGAGCATTATGTCCTACTTGATTTTATGCAATTATATGCATGGTTTATGAGATTTCGTAGAGCATTATGTCCTACGTGGTTATATGCAAATATGTGCATGGATTATGGGATTTTGTGGAGCATTATGCCCTATTTGTTTATGTGCAATTATGTGCATGGTTTATGAGTTGTTGTAGAGCATTATGTCCTACATGATTTAATGAGTCCGATAATTATGAATTTGGTCTCATTGGTTTATGCAAGTAAATATCTACTTGATGGTTTGGTTTAAAGTCCAGCTGGCGGGTTTTGGTTGTTGTGTCGGCAATGGGACGATTCATAGCCTTTGGGAACAATCGCTACGAATCGTTGCATTGGGTCCTTTCTCCTCACTATTTGGCCAATAGTGGGATGTGATCTCGAGTTATGCCATCTAGCGACATCGAGATCTCATTTCTCATCAGGAGGCTGGATGAATGTAGAGTACTCATTAAGAAGCCCGATGAGTTGAGATTATTTGGGGAGGAAACCCCAGGGTATTATTGATTGGGAATTGAGCCCGAATCATGGTTTGAGATTTGATATCATGGTAAGTTGGTTGGGTTTGGAACCCGGATTTTATTGTAACGGTTCGAAATACGTTTACTGTTACGCATGTTTATTTATGAGCATTTATATGAAAGATAAAATGCTACTTGATTTATGTGAGTTTATGTGCTTTAAAAATTAAGTACATGTTTCATGATGGTATACTAGCATGATACCATGATTTTATATGATTGTGCATTTATGCCATGCCATGTCATAATATGCCACATGTTGCATTTAGAAACTTACTGGGTCATTATGACTCACTCAGTGTGATTGTTTTCCCTAATGTGTGCGTGATCCCGTTAGTATGCAGCGGCCGGATAAGCGACTTTTAGCAGGTGGTCTTCCAAGTCAAAAGCTTGGAGTTATTTATTATTATGTTGTTATTATTTGTGAGGCTCGAATGTAAAGTTATGTAGACTTTACTTGGGTAGATTATAGTATTATATTATGGTTGTGTATTTGAGAGCCGGTTGTATTGCCGAGCCTTTGTATCCTTAGAGATTATTTCCGTTGTCGTTTCGAGCATGTGTGGCTCGTTTATCCTAGTTGTGGTATATTGTTGTTCCTACCTCCGATAGTTTTAGTCGTGAGGTTTGGTTGGTGGTTTAGCATTGATATATGGTTATAGTGAATTGTTCCTCCGGCATATTATAGTCGTTGAGTGTTGTTTATCAGGTTGGGATTTTGGTTGTTGCCGGCCTTGGTTGCCGATGGTTTGTTGTGCGTGTCTAATGTTGCGTCACGCGCGTCGAATTTTTGGGCCGAGAGATTTACTATCTCTTTGGTTGTTTATATTTAAGGGCTTGATAGCTCGGGTCCCATTATGGTTTTTGCTTCCAGTTTTGGTTTTGATTTCTGTATCATTGCCGTTATGGCTTTACCTTCTGTCTTGAGCTTGTTGGCTCGTCATCTTTTGACTTCGCACCATTATGCTTAGCGAGGTGCTTGTCTCTCTTAGTTTGTCTCGATGGCACGACCTTGGGATCTCGTATTGAGATCAGGGTCGTAAATCACGATTAATATCGAGCTATTGGTTAGCTATTTCGCGAGGATAGGTTCCTTGGCCTAGTTGGGTTGGGTTTATTGTTGAGATTTTTAACGCCGAGTGTTCCTTGTAGGTATATCATGTCGGGGCTTGGCGTGGAGCTAGTTCTAGCACCTCGCTCGAGTACCGTTCGTGGTTATGAGAGAGGAGAAAATGTTAATGATCCTCGTGTGACTCCTCAACAAATGTTTAGAGGGGAGAATGATTCCACTATACTTGGGAGATTTTTGAAGTTGGAACCTGAGGGCTTCGATGGAAGGCCGATGCTTCTAAAGCCGAACATTGGTTAGAAAGCATGGAAAAGATTTTTGGCGTTATGGGTTGTACATCAAAAGAGATGGTGACCCTAGCGGTGTTTACCTTGAGTGGTGTGGTGACCATTGGTGGCACGTGTTCGAGATAATTGGAGACACTTTGGAGTGCCCCAAGTGTGGGAAAATTTCATCTTGGAATTTAGGGCACGAGTTTATTCAGGCGTAGTTCGGAAAGAAGAGAAATGAATTTATTGCGCTAGAACAAGGAGATATGGCTGGCTCGGTATTCGTTCACGAGTTGGCTCGTTCTTGTGGTTACTTAGTACCGAGATGAGGCTAAGAAAACCCACCGGTTTGTAAAAGGCCTAAAGATGAAGTATCGTAGGCGGCTTATTCCTTTACGGCTCACGAGTGCCGAGATCTTTGTGGATCGTGCTTATGCGATGGAGTTAGACTTCGAGGAGTATGCTCAAAAGAGAACCTCGAGAGTTATTAAGAGTGATGATAATATTGGGAGGCAAGTAGCACCTCAGAAAGTTAATCAAGGAATCACACGTCTTGGTAGGCAGTGATGTTCCTACCTCTAGTCGGAGGCAGCGACGGCGGTGAGTTGATATGTAATTTTTGTTCGAGGGCGAGACATGCAGAATAGATGTTGGGAAAGGCGGGGAAAGTGCTTTGCTTGTGGTGGTGATCATGTTCGTAAGGATTGCCCGAAGATGAGGGTTAATCAGTTTGGGAGTACTAGTCGACAATCTGGTGGCTCCAAGAGAAATGGTGATGGTCGACCTAGAGTTTGAGGTCGTATGCGCGTGGCGGTTGGCCATTGCAGAGTTTTGAAACCTATCCGAATAGGAAGGTATGCTCTCGTGTATATATATTATACCGCTACTACGATTATTTTTTTTATTATGAGTACACGTCTTATCGGTAGCTCATGTGCATTCATACATACATTACATGGTGTATTGCATATTGTTGGTTTATTGTTTGATTGGGGATAAAGCCCCAATGAGATGTTGGTTTGTGGTATTGTTTGATTTGTGAATTGCCGGTAGGTAATCACACATGGTTTAATGGATTCTTGTGTAGTCTATATATTTATAGGACTATACTATATATAAAGAGCATTGAGGATGAATTTGTGTTACGATGATAGTAACCAATGGTTTTATGGGGTTACGGTTTTGTCGGCCTATATTAAGAGCCGGGGTATGAATATTCGTATATATATGTATATATATATGATGAATCATGAATTGTATGATGATATTTATTGGTTTGATATGATACTTGTATATCCTATGGGGATATGTTTAAGGTGATGAATAATATACATCTACGATATTGATTATGATTATTATGCGAGTAGGATACACTCGATAAGTGCGAAAGTTAAGTATTACGATCTATGGGTTGATTTTAATGCGTGAACAAATATGATGTTTCACCGCAATGTCGTTGAAGTTTTGGTGATTTGGGGACGTTAGAATATACGTCGGTTGTAGACTTGGTCTAGAGCTTAAGAAAGGTTGGATTTGTGAAGTATAGACGTTACGACTACTAGTAGCCAGAGTCGATACGTGGTGACTTCTAGCGAGTTTTCATGGTTGCGTGCTAGGTGCACGAGTTTTGTGGTAAAATATGGTTGTTGTTTGTCAAGGTAATAGACCTTGTTACTTGACTTGAATTTATTCAGTTATGTGCATTAGTTGTAGGGAACACCTACTTGATGCATCTACATTGTAGAATATTAAATTCTCATTTCATAAATTGTTATCTCCTGCTCATTCATTTCCTTAGCGTAGGAGACTATTAAAGGATGCTTAAAACCTTTTTATCATGAACCTTCGCATCCTTGCAACGAAAGCTTTTGAATATCCAATTTAGCCGGTACCCTAAATTGGTGATCAAAAGTGATCGTTGTTGGACTAGGATTGGTATGAATTGTGGTAGAATCGACTATACCCATTACCAAAAGGAATGGACCTAAATGAAAAGAATTTTCAAAACATTTCATTGTTGCACTCTTATGTGTTCTTACCCGCGATACGGAGATCGCGAGTATTGCTTGCGTGGCTTGAAATGTCCACTTGATTGTCTCTGATTTGGTTGAAAATTGCTCTATAGGCAATTATTATTCCTTGTGACTAAAGGTCTGTTATGCACGAATTTTATGATGTGCCCCGGAACAAATAGTTTCCGTAGTTGAAGGTTATGATGTGCTTGAACTTGTTTCATGTTTAACGTTGGGGTTTGTGTACGAGATTG
Source organism: Codonopsis lanceolata (assembly GCA_013146195.2). NCBI lineage: Eukaryota > Viridiplantae > Streptophyta > Magnoliopsida > Asterales > Campanulaceae > Codonopsis > Codonopsis lanceolata. Next base: position 65,135,442 of record CM028384.1, on the reverse strand, counting down.
GTTAGTACTGTTCATGTGTGTTTTCGCGACTCAAATATGAGTCATATTATTTCCAATATAAAGAGAGTTTAATGTTGTTGTGCCTATTGAAAGGTCTTGAAACCTGAGTTTGGGATCACGGTAGTTTGATCCTCATATACTTGGTTTGGTTATTGTGATGGTAGACTCGGAGACTGAGTCTAGGTTTATGGTTTTTGGAGCATCGAGTGTTCACTCGAGATTGTGAGACACCGTAGTGGTGTCTGGGTATTTCATGTTGGGATTATGACCTAGCATTGGTTTGAGATACGGTTTAGAATTCGGGACGAATTCTTTTTAAGGGGGAGAGGATGTAAGATCCCGATTCCCGGTTAGCTTGAATTGCGTGCAATGCTCGCATTTCTTCTTTGGTTGATTGCTCGTTTGGTTGTGAGAGAGTCTAAATGTGTATGAGAGATCACATTAAGACTAAAACACTTCTAAGAGATGTCATATAGTTGTTGACTTGCTAAAGTCAAAAGTCGTAACCCGACGATAGTCGAAATGCGACTTGGATTGAGAGCTTATTCGGTTTTGGTGTTCGGACCTCGATTTGGTCCCAGATCTTTACATGATGATTAAATAACATGTTTAGATGTGTTAGACTTCTAATTGGATGTATTCCATAAGTCTCGTGAAGTTTTGACGCCTCGAGAATAGCAATTCTCCTTATCGCGTAGTTTGAGATTGAGCCGGGCGAACGTCTCGTCTTTCGGGAGCCTATTTCCCCTATCTGTTGTTCATCATCTGAGAGGCATTCAGGCCTATTTTGTAGCCCTAATAGGTGTTTACAATCATGGGTTATTACCCGTCGGTTTGCGGTTTCATTCGACGTTTAGATAGCAAGTTGTTACGTCTTGCGCCGGTTTTGCCCCGGGTTGTTTCGGGTGTTGTTTTTGGGAGTCTAGACCTACTTTAAAATTGGTTTGAGACTTGGATTGATTAGTTTAATGTTTGAGGACTTTAAGAGTCCAATTGTGAGCCATTTCGAAGCTTTAAGGCTCGAGGATGCATGCGGGGGAGTCCGGGACCGAGCGAGGAAGCGAGAAAACCTAGGATGCTGAAAGTACAAGTGATGCGGTCGCATCATGTAGCTTCAAAGCGACCGCAAGGGTCCCTGAAGCAGATTTACGGGATTTTTGTTCTTTTTATGTGCTGTCCGAAATTTAGCCAATTAAACCCAATCTAAACCTACCCTAAACCCATCTACTTAAGCTAATACTAATCCTAAACATCTATTAGGAGATTAGGGGTTGATTAGTGACTTGATTAGAGGATTTAATCCCCCATATAAAAGAAATTCAGCCGCATTCTTCCTCCTAGTTCGGCCAAGACAGAAATTCGACTTTCCCTTTGCTCTTCTGCGAGCACTTCAACCCAACCAAAGAGGAAGCTTGAGAAGGTGATTTCTAGGGAGATTGAAGGGCTTAAGCTTGGTGTCCATTGCTAGGGTCTTCTTCTTCCCCATTCTACCTACAAGATTGAAGAAAGAGTTGAGGAGAAGACACCATTGTTAGGGCACGAAATTTTAGATTGTTAGGGCTGAGTTTTGGTAAGTTTCTACCTTAATTCTCTTGCTTTTGGGCTCCATTGACCCTAGGGAAACAATCATTTGTGCTATGTGAGGTCAATGGAAGCCATTGTTAGGGTTTATAGAAGAAGCATGAACCCTAGGTTTACAAATTGATGATAGAGCTTGATTGACCTATGTGAGACCATGATATATGTGAAATTCATGTTCTAACTAGTCTATTGAGCTTGATTATGTTGATTATCCATGAGTTTTGATGTTGGTTTGGTTGAGATACTTGGAGGGTGTTTTGCCCAAATTTGGTTTAGCTTGCAAAATTATTGATGTGAGCTTGATTACTATGTTTTATATGCTTAATAGAGTATATCAAACCGGGTTGTATGATTTAATCATGAATTGGGAGTTATGATTGGTAAGATGAGCTAAATGAAATTGTGCTCAAAATGATGAATTTATTCTATGTTATATTAGTGAAGGTTTTGTCGGGTTTATGTGAGTTAAACGAACCCGGGATGATGGCTATTGTTGATAGTTATGAATATAGGGAGAATTGAGAACCATAGCTTCTATGCCCTAAAATTTTAGAAAGGGTAGATTGGACTCGACGGAGTCATTATAAGTTTGATTATGTGCTAATTGTGCTTGGGTTGAAATCTTACGATGATTGGATTTCGTTTAGTTAATGGAGCGAAGAACATAAGTTCCAAACTTTAAATGGTTAGTGATTGTGATGTGTTTTGTGGGTTTTTAGTCTTGGGAATTAAGCCCGAATGACTAAGGAGATTTGGTTGTAAACTTTAAGAAATTATTACGGTGTGAATTTATAAAACACATAAAGAATGAAATGTGTTAGTAAGACTCAACGGAGTCGTAATAAGGCCAATAAAATGATAAAGAGCCTTGGGTTGAAACCCTACAATGTTTGGGTTTGCTTGGGTTGTGTTTGTGCACACCGGGTCTTTGGTTTGTGTCCAATGGAGACATTCATGGTATGAAGATTTATTAGAAATATGTTTTAAGCATGCTTGTTAGAGCATGGGATAATTGAGACCCGCATAAGGTCACGAGATTATTTAAGAGAAGATTAAGAGAAAATCCTCTTCTCAAGGATTTTTGTTGCGTACATATGAAAACACTTGTCCGAAGTGACTACGGGGTAGTCATGATGTTTTAAGTATGGTGTTGGTGTTATCGATCATATATGACGATTAGGACTATGATCGAGTCCGGTGTACTTAAAATAAAGACTAAATAATAGTCTTGAATTGTGAATATTTTGAGACTAGCGTAGTAGTCTTGGTTTGATTTGAGTTGAGGATTTAGGAAGACCTCACATTATATTTTATTAAGCTGATAAGCTATACTTGAATGGGTTAATGAATTGAGGAATAATGAATACCTCAATATGTTATTTTTAAACTAAACTTGTAAGTTAGTTGAACACAATGGTTATATGCAAATACATGCATTGTTCATGATGTTTGGTAGAGCATTATGTCCTACTTGATTTTATGCAATTATATGCATGGTTTATGAGATTTCGTAGAGCATTATGTCCTACGTGGTTATATGCAAATATGTGCATGGATTATGGGATTTTGTGGAGCATTATGCCCTATTTGTTTATGTGCAATTATGTGCATGGTTTATGAGTTGTTGTAGAGCATTATGTCCTACATGATTTAATGAGTCCGATAATTATGAATTTGGTCTCATTGGTTTATGCAAGTAAATATCTACTTGATGGTTTGGTTTAAAGTCCAGCTGGCGGGTTTTGGTTGTTGTGTCGGCAATGGGACGATTCATAGCCTTTGGGAACAATCGCTACGAATCGTTGCATTGGGTCCTTTTTCTCCTCACTATTTGGCCAATAGTGGGATGTGATCTCGAGTTATGCCATCTAGCCTAACATCGAGCTCTCATTTCTCATCCGTAGACTGGATGAATGTAACGAGTACTCATTAAGAGAAACTGATGAGTTGAGATTATTTGGGGAGGAAACCCCAGGGTATTATTGATTGGGAATTGAGCCCGAATCATGGTTTGAGATTTGATATCATGGTAAGTTGGTTGGGTTTGGAACCCGGATTTTATTGTAACGGTTCGAAATACGTTTACTGTTACGCATGTTTATTTATGAGCATTTATATGAAAGATAAAATGCTACTTGATTTATGTGAGTTTATGTGCTTTAAAAATTAAGTACATGTTTCATGATGGTATACTAACATGATACCATGATTTTATATGATTGTGCATTTATGCCATGCCATGTCATAATATGCCACATGTTGCACTTAGAAACTTACTGGGTCATTATGACTCACTCCGTGTGATTGTTTATATTTAGGAGCTTGTTAGCTCGGGTCCCATTATGGTTTTTGCTTCCGCAGGTTTTGGTTTTGATTTCCTGTATCACCGATATGGCTTGATATTCCTGTCTTGAGCTTGTTGGCTCATCTTTTGACTCGCACCATTATGCTTAGCAGGTGCTTGTCTGTCTCTTAGTTATCCTGATGGCACGACCTTGGGATCTCGTATTGAGATCCGGGTCGGGTCGTCACAGCCCAGCTTCCCAGATGAAGGTGTCTTGGAAATCACTGACCACGACACCAGCTGGCAGATGTTCTTTGACGGAGCCGCAAACAAAAGAGGCTTTGGCATAGGAATCTTACTCATTAACCCGACAGATTCTCACACTCCACTGGCCATAAGATTGGAGTTTGAGTGCTCCAACAACACCGCTGAATACGAAGCTTGCATTGCCGGCCTAGAAGAGGCTCTCCAAAGGAAGGCCAGAAATCTCAAAGTCTTTGGAGACTCTGCCTTGATCATAAACCAAGTCGAAGGGAAGTGGAAAACCCAAGATCCCCGGCTGCAACTTTATCATGCCAAATTAACAGCACTTGCTGCTCGGTTTGATTCTATCTCATTCCACTACTTGCCATGACGTAAATCAATTTGCCGATGCATTGGCCACTCTAGCATCACTAGTCCAAATTCCCGCATAAATACAAGTCCAACCCTTTGTGGTCGGGAAGAAAGTCACGCCGGCATACTGCTTCAAAATTAATGCAGCCCCTGAGGCAGATAGCGAACCCTGGTATGTTGACATCCAAAATCTGTTTCAGAAAGGAATCTATCCCCCTGGCCTAAACAAAAGAGGGAGAATTTCCCTGCGAAGATGGGCATCGCAATTTGTGTTCAGCGGTGGCAACTTATATAAAAGGCACTACCAAGGCTTCAATCTTTTATGTGTCGATCAGGCCAAAGCAGAACAAATTATGGACCAACTCCATGGTGGTTCCTGCGGACCCCACATGAACGGCCACATGCTATCCAAGAAAATTATCCAGCAAGGGTACTATTGGAGCTCGCTTGAAACCGACAGCATTCGGTGGGTGCGACACTGCGACAAGTGCCAACATTTTGCAAATCTACAGTACGTTCCCCCGCACATCCTATACAACTCCACAACCACCTGGCCCTTCTCAACATGGGGAATCGACGTCATAGGCCAAATTCACCAGAAGGGATCCAATGGCCATGAATACGTTCTAGTAGCTGTCGACTACTTCACAAAGTGGGTGGAAGCCTCTTCCTACAAGATCCTAAATGCCAGAAAGGTGTCCGAATTTATCCGGGCCAATATCATATACCGCTACGGAGTGCCTTTCGAAATCATCTCCGACAACGGTTCTCATTTTGAAGGGGACGTGAATCGTCTGCTCGACGAGTTCAAAATTCAAAGACACAAATCCTCCCCTTACCGGCCACAAGCAAATGGTGCCGTTGAAGCAGCCAACAAAACTCTCGAGAACATCATCAGAAAAATGGCTGATACAGGAAGAGACTGGCCAAAAAAACTGCCGCTAGCCCTCTGGGGCTATCGCACCTCAGTTCGTACACCTACCGGGGCTACCCCCTACTCTCTAGCATACGGCATGGAGGCAGTGCTGCCTATCGAAATTGAGGTACCATCATTAAGAGTAATGATGGAATCTGACATAGCAGAAGTCGACTAGGTCAAAGGGCGATTTAAAGAATTAGCCCTGATCGATGAACGGCGGTTACTAGCCCTAGAGCACACTCGAGCCTATCAACGACGTATAGCCCGTGCGTTCAACAAAAAAGTCAAAGGCCGTGACATCCAGGTCGGAGATCTGGTACTCCGAGAAAAACCCCTATTTATGTTGACACTAGGGGAAAATGGAAATCTCCGTGGATGGGACCGTACATTGTCAAAGAGATCCGGTCAGGAGGTGTCGTACTCCTCACAAACCAGGAAGGAGAGGACCTCGTTCAACCCTTCAATCTTGACAAGCTCAAAAGGTACTATGCTTGAGCCAATCTATCCGACAAAAGTGCTTCCCTCTCCAGCTCGCTAGGTTGAAAAACCCGAAAGGGCGGCCTAGGCAAAAGTTAGAGCGAAAAAAAAAACACAATAAGAAGGAGAAATAAGGGCTCGCTAGGTTGAAAACCCGAAAGGGCAGCCTAGGCAAAAGTTAGAGTATAAAAAAATGAAAAATCAGGAGAAAAATGAGAGGGAAGACACTCTTTTGAATCCTCGGCATACTATCTCCAGTCTTCGGCATGCAACAAGCTCAACTGACAAAAGAAAAAGAAAAACCACAACGGAAGCACACATTAAAATACTTAAATATAATATTACAGGGTCTTAAGGTGCAACTTAGGAATATTTATTTAAGACGTCTATATTATACATTAACTGCATTGCACATATATATATATTCCTGCCTACACCTCACTTGTTTCCCCCAGATATTCCTTCCTTTTGCGGCTCAGCCCCCCGAAGTAGTCTATCAATGCCTGCGGCGTCCACCCAGCTGGGCCCATATTCCTCTTTTGCAAGGCGCAGAGGAACCTCTATTCTCAGAACCGCCGGAAGTATCTCCTTCATTATCGCCAACATCTCCATTCTCCTGGACAGTCGTGTTGCTAGGACCGGCCCCGTTATCTCTGAAGCCAGTGCCCCATCCAGGCTGAGGGGGAGGAGCAGCCTCTTCCGGTTCCCAGGGATTGTGTTGTTGATTGCCATCATCAGGCCTCACAGCAGTGCCCCATCCAGTTTGAGGGGGAGGGACAACTTCTTCCGGCTCCCAAGGATTGTGTTGCCAACTTGCATTACTGTGTCGAGGGACCTCATAATCAGCATACCGAAACCGGCCCCATTCAGGCCTGGGGGAGCAGCCTCGCTTTCCCACCATCGGGACCTACTTCATTTGGTCCAGGAGCCACCGGGGTGCCAAGATTGTGTACTCGCCTAAAATCTTCCTGCAAGGCCTGAGGGATGACCAAACCCGAGCTCTCGATCTCTTCGCCTATCTCCATAAGGCGAGCATCAATACCCGTAGCGACATGACGGCCAAACAAGTTTCTCAGTCTTCGCCGAATCTCGCGAGAAGATCCCTCAGCAATCACCATTATCCATGCCAAGTATTCGAGGGACAAAAATATATAATCAGAGAACAAATAGGCCACCTGAAGCCTATCAAAGTCAAGCCGCCACATCCTCTGGAAGTCAAAATTCAGAGTCCTGCTATTTTCCATCTCCAAGAACATAGGGCGAGTCGTGTCTGGAATAATCTGTTCCAGCCCAAATTGACGCAATACTCTATCAGCACTATAAAAAGAGGTTCTCCTGATGCCCAACATAACAACCTGGGCATAGCCAGCGGAATGCAAAATGAAGCACCGAATTTCCCAGTGGTGAATCACCCAGGATATATCCATCGAGCCTCTTCGAAAGAAATCCTCAGTCCAGTCATAGTCAGAATAATTAATTTGGGGAAAACGGCCGCGAAAACCATAGAGCCCCGGATCATATATCGCTCCGAAAGATGCAGGAGCCATCACACACTGAAAATGCTCTTCTAACCACATGTGAATCAAAATGGGACTGCCGGTAGGGAAAAGTTCATCACCACCGGCAAAAGCATCCAGACCAGCCAAAGTTTCTGCCAAGATTACCGGGACAATATTGGCCCGACGATCACGTGCCTGCAAAGCAAGATCCATGACTCGCACGTCAATAAACCCCTATTGGCCCACCAGCAAATATCTCCCCACCAGGCACAAGAAAAGAGTTGCAATCGACGCCTCAGATAATCCACATCATTCTCCCTGAACTCCGTGAAGGCTTGAGGGAGAACAGTCAAGTCAAAGTTCACCCCGTTGTAGAAACCCAGGGTGGCATCTCGAGTGGTGCGGAATAGTTCCCTAATCGCCATATAAGGACGCCTCCGAGGCGAAGGCACGGCAATACGACAAGTGGCAGCTACTCCCAGCATTGCACAAAACTCCTCGAAAGCCAGACACATCTCGTTCATCCCAAAATTGAAAAGATGATCCTGACGAGACCAGAACCTGGATGCCCCTCTTAACATGTCCCAGTTGATCACAACATTTCTCCAGGAGAGAAGACACCTGAAGCTAAAAAGATGATCAAACCAGTCGCGTTCGTCGGCTTGAAGGGTGAGAATCCAGAGATCGAGGGCATTTTCGTAGATCTCTATTTCCAAAGGTGTGTGATAAGGTGCAGCCATTTGGGCAAAGATAGAATATTTTCTCTGACGAGAGAGGAGCAACTGAGGAGAGGAAGAAGCTTTGAAGAAGTGAAGGCAGACTGAAATAAATCAGACGTAAAAATTCATGATTGTCGGGCTTCCTTTTATAGATGAAATAAAAAATCGACAAACAAGGATGAACAGTGATGAATAGTGGCCAGAAAAATCTCCCAGGAAGGCAAAACTAGGCGCCACCCCTATAAAAATTGGGCATGGCACCCAATTTTGATATGTGCCATGCCCAGTTTGCTCAATAACTACTTCATAAATCAGCTGGTGTTCTGGTTTCTGTCCAAATCGTCAATTGATGTCTCGTCTGATCACGGAAGTTTTGGCAGACTATCAAAAGAAAGGCTACATGAGAGTAGATGGCTGCAATTATATTCTCTCGCACAGGAGGAGGCGGCTGCCTCTTCCTCTACCCGCAAATCACCAGAAAAAGCCCCCTCGAAGTCGAAGGTGTATTCTTTTCAAATTCATTTCTAAAAAATGGCGTGCCATTACCCTTAAGAGTCGGTATAGCTTTATTTTCTGCATGTGTTTTGAATGTGCATTTTTTATTTTATCATGTCACTTAAAATTATATTGCATTTCATAATTCATGTTTGTACATATATTAATTACAAATAAAAGAAAAAAAAAAGAAAAGCTGATATGTGCAGAAAAAGGAAGTTAATAATCAAAGGACATTCTGCCTCTGCCAAAGCCACCTCCCCTGACTCGGTGGCCCACCCTGCCGTCAGCTCTACGTATTCGTCCCCTGCTCTGGGCGCGACTCGATCCTGCGTCTGCATCGTCATCATCATCATCACTGCGACGCCTGGTCTGCCGCATAGCATCATTGCTCGACAAGAAAAATCATCCATTAGCCGCTGATAGAGCTTGTTGATGCTAACAAAGCCTCGCAATAGCCTCTTGTACGTGGACAGTTTGACCTGGAAAAAAAAATAAGAAAGCATCAATCAAATAAAAAAAAGAGCATCAGTCAAATAAAAAAAAAGAGAAAGAGAAAGAAAAAAAAAGATGATGAATATACCGTGCGGGCATGATCAGGGACACGGTACTCCTCAGGGATCTCAACGTCGGGAAGGACCTCCTTTATGAGCCTATCATCTCGCCGATACTGGAAGGTCGAAAAGGCATCATCAGGAATGGAAAACTGAAACTGCGCATCCAGAGTAGAATGAGAAGACCCAGCCCAATCACCAGCGACAGATGCACGCCTTCCAATCACAAGAGGAGGAGGAGGAGGATGGAGCATCGTCCTTAGAAAATCTTCATATGCTATGACCGGAAAATCACTGGCAAGCATCTCATATTTGGACAAATAGCGATGCTAGTTCAGCAAAAAGTCTGGGGCGATTACATTCGGAGGAGGTGCCACCGGCGGTATCGAAAACGGAACATGTTGACGGTTGACCCGCTCACCCATGTACAAGGAATCACACATGATCGATACCATCAAAATCCGGTAACGACTCAATATCAAAGTAACCTCGTACGGCCCTACCAGATTCGCCAAGGGACCAAGTGCACCGAACCTGAAGTCGAGCTCGCTACTCTGTCCTGCAGCCCCAATGACTCAACAAAATGGCCCCTGGTGTCCTTTTCCTACCAATTTGCATTCACAAATTTGATCAAGTAAGGCGGTCCAAGAGCATCGCTGCGCAGTGGGCCCGGATCAAAGCCAAAAACAGAATAAGCCTACACCTCAAAAAAAAAAAGAGAAGCAAAAGTCAGGAAAAAAAAAGAAAAAAAATAATAAATAATGCTGACAGAAAAAAGAAAAGGGGAAGAAAAATGTACCTCCCAAGCAGGGGCAAAACCGGTCATAACATTTGAGTCATTTCGACTCAACCTATCCATGCAAACATAGAGCTCAGCCAAACCTGCCTGCCCCCAATCATAGTCAATCACATGATCCAAGTCTCGAAGGCAGCCCAGCAGAGAAACCCTCAAGGAAGTGGAAGCATTAGCAAAAAGGGATGTCCCCAGGAAGAAAAATAAAAATGTCTGGGCAACACGAGTCACAGCGATGCTATCCCCGGCATCAACCTGCCCGGCATTCTCTAGGAGCCACCCCTTTACACTGAGAATGGTCACCTCGTCCGCTGTTTTGTACGTGGGCACAAACCCCAAAAGGTCTTCCACCTCGTCATGACGCTCACGGAGGGTGTAATCATGGGCCAAGTTCTGCCCAATACTGGTAGATATGCCAGTAATGGCAGCAAAGTCACATGGAGTCATAGTGATCTCTCCCCAGCTGAGATGAAAGGTGTGGGTGGTATCCCACCAGAACTTCCGCAGCACGTCAAAGATGGCTCTATAACTGCGGAAGGGGGTAAAGGCCCGCATGAAAACCCCAAAGCCCGTCTCCCCCACTAAAATCCGGGCCGGTGCAAGCATTAAATGGTAGATATCAGACACCTTGGCACAAGTAGCTCTGACCTTGTCCAGAGGCCTGCGCTCCTGAAGAAAAAGAAAAAAAGAAAAGGAAAATAAAGGTAAGACTCTCACAAACCCCTTTCTTCTTGTATAATTAATACATTAGTTTTTTAAAAAAAAACATTTGTACATTAAAATTGTTTTTTGCACATAAATATACATGTCAGCATTTTAGGTGTTACAAAATAATAATAATAATAATAATAATATATATATATATATATAATAAAATAACCATGCATTCATGTAAAAAAGGCATCTCATGCATATTTAGCACCGCATTTGCATCAAATAAAGTAGTACATGCATCCGTTATTTGCATTTATTAGTCAATAAGTTGTATCAGGAGTGCGCTAAAAAGAAATTAAAAATGCCACCCGCCATGGAAAAAAAATATCTCCTAGGCATTTCTTATATCCCTACAGCATCAGCATGCATAAAAAATCAATTCTGGTACATAAAATATATCTGTTTTGTCTTGCATATACCCGAAAATGTATCCGAAAAATGTGTCCGGAAAAATTTGTATTTCATTCCGAAAATTCCGTATTGTGAATATATGTCATGTAAAAATATTTTTAGATCTAAAACATACATCATATAGCCTTATTTGTATTAACATTATAAATCATGCATAGTAGGGTCAAATAGTGACTACTAGTTCAATTTGTGCATCGCAAAAATAAATTGTCCAAATTTCATGCATTGTTACCAAAATTGCATCATTTTAGCCCATAAGTCACATGCATAAACATCACAAGCATCATATATATACTCCAAAGGTCCAAAACAACACAGAAATTAAGCAGATATGAAAAATTAACCAAATGGGTGTAAGAAAGTTATACTCACAGCGGGATCAGGAAGATTTGAGATGTGCTTATACCAATCCCGCACCAGATTGCCCCAATCGTGTTTCGAATAGTAATAATTGACGTGATTCCGAACCAAGGGAGGAAGATCCTTCCTTTCCTCGCCAGATTCTGGGTTCATCAGTGCCTTTCCTTTTCGGGATCTAGAGGAAGAAGCCATCTGTGCAGAAAAACAAAATTTTTGGCGGAAGAAAATTGAGAAAATGAAAGAAAATGGAAGAAAATGAAAAAAAAATCACTCCGTCGGCAATGGCAGAAACTGGAGCAGAAGAGAGGAAGCAGAAATGAAGACTTACGTCTTTATCCTGAAAAGAGAAAGGAGGAAAAGTGGGAATTTTCACTTTTCCCCCTCCAAGCAACTCAGAATCAGCACTTAAGTCCTCAAAATTTCAGAGTTGCAAAGCGGCCCCTAACGCTTAACAGAAAGTTAACAAAAGCAATTTTGTTAACCACATTCGATGGCCTTTCATCCAAAAAGCAAGAAAAGCTCATATCCCCAGCAAGTCAGCCGCCAGACAAGCAGAAAAGTCAGAAAATTCAGCGGCAAAAGGTAAGCCCCTTTTCCTAAAAAATAATAATAAAAATGCAAAAATAAAAGAAAAGAAAAACCAATCAAAGAAAAGAAAAAAAGAGAGTCAGAGAAAAATAAAGTCATAAAAAAAACAAAAAAAAAAGAAAAAAAAAGGGAAATCCCCAGCATGAAAAGTCAGAACGGTGGAAATAACCAAATCAGCTGAGCCAACAGCAGCAGTCAAAAGCATGAGAAGGTAAGAAAGGTAAGATTTCTTATTTTTCTTTCAGAAATAAAAGGAAAATCTTTTTCAAAAGGTTTTGTTCAAAAAAAAAAGAAAAAAGAGAGGAAGAAGAAAAAGAAAAATCTCTTTGTCGTATCTAGCGACAGATTTTGATCGGTTGGATACAGTTTTCGAAAATTTGAAGAAAATTCCCTTTTGTCGTATTTGACGACAGTTTATCGGTCGAATACAGTTTTCGAAAATCTGAAGTTTTCTTATTATGTTTGGAAACCGGATATATGGCCAGCCAGACAAGATTTTGAAAATGCCTCTTAACGTATTTCATCGACAGGTATTTTCCGGGTGAAATATGGTTTTCGAAATACACAAAAATCTTCATACCATATTTGACAACGGTTTCGGACCGTATGAATACGACTTTTCGAAAAACATGAAAATCTTTTATTCGTTTGTGTTCTCGGACGGGTTTGACCCAAAAAAGAGCACAACATCCTCGTTGGTTGTTTGTTTCGGCTTACGCCAAACTACATTTGGTCTAATTCCTTTTATTAAGGGATACGTAAGCAGCCTACATTAGTAGGTCCGACCATCAGAGCACTTAATTTGCATATCTGCTTAAAAACTGCGATAACCTGCTATAACTGACTAAAAAAGTCTAGGATATGGAGGTTTGATTCATTGCTGCATTATAACTGTTACCTATTGCATCTTTCTCCCTCGTTTTGTAATTGAACGAAATTGGAGAGCCTATTCTTATCAACGATGTTCGTCTACTCAGTAAGCTGCGGGTTACCCGTGAGACTCCATCGTTGAGGGGCTCAGACACCCCAATTTCCCACTCTCGGTATGTGACATGACATAAAATATCAAGACTGTTAAAACATTAACAAATGTCAAGTTACATGGTCAAAAGTGCAAAAGGACAAAGCAGGATGCGCAAAAGGACGAACGGCAGGGACTAAAGTGCACAAAAAGGGCCAAGTTTCAAAATGGGCATGGCCACCCCCAAAATTGGGCATGGCGCCCAATTTTAGTGGGTTTGGCGCCCAATATCCTCACTTCTGCGCACAGTGCTCCATTCATTTGCCGTAAAACACAATTTCGTCTGCGCAATGTACAACCACTTGATGCATGAAGAAGGAATTTTATTTCCTTCCGTGTCCTTGTTTCAGCCTATAAATAGAGGCCTTCAGTCGATCATTCAGCACACCTTTCCTTCATAAAGCTTCTCTGCGTTCTCGTTATGCTGGAGAAATAGAGAGAGCGACGTGAGATAGTGAACGATCACCTCAAAAAGCCTCGAAACCCTGCCAAACCTCCGCCAAACACAAAACCAACCGGTAGAAGTGAACCTTAGCCCCCACTAGGTATCCACCCTTTTTCCCGGTCCAAAAATCGTGGAAAGAGCAGCTTGCCCAGATTTAAAAGGTCAAATCACCGTAAATAAGCCGTTATTCCGCCCCGATTTCACCTACCTCAAGTCAACAAACAACCAAACACAAACAGTTACTCTGCCCAAACCCCGAGGCCAAAAGTAACTTTCAAGAGCAGTCACGCTGCCCAAATTCACACAACACACAACACAACAACAACAACAACAACAACAACAACAACAAAAAAGACTCTCTCTCCCGAGGACGGAGAGCGAGCACACCTAGGTCATAAGTTTTATATTAAAGTCTTTCATTTTGTAAAGTATTATTTCCAATCCGCCCAATGTAGATATGTAAAGCGGATGTCTTTGCCGGGATTTAGTTAGGAAATAGTACTAAATATAGCCGTTATTATGGCCAAATATTTTCAGATGTATTTATTTGCTTTATGTATTCATTAAAGTCTTTATTTATAAAAGTATTATTTTCAATCTGGTCCAATGTAAATATATAAGAAGTTATGCTGCCCGGATTTAGTTAGGAATAGTACTAAATGTAGCCGTTATTATGGTCAAATATTTTCAAGTATATTTGTGATTATTTGTAAAAAAGACGGTTGCAAGTCTGTAAATAATATAGATGTAATGGATGTATTTGTAGGCAGTTAATGTTTTATTTATCTGTTAAATAAATATAACAAAAAACATACTTTAGCAAAAACCGTTTTGAGACCGAAAGGGCGAGTTGGGTGCCTAGCACCTTCCCAACTCGTATCTTAGCCTCCGAACCCGTTTTCATTATCTCTGGTTTTCTTTTTTTGGTTTTGCTTTATTTATTCCTTAAAATAAATATGGCGACTCTAAAACATTTTGGATCCAGTGGGGCCTCGCAGCATCTTTCTTTGCACTTTCGCGTTCTCCCCTAAAAAAGGGAGAATGAGAATGGAAAGGTGATGCATTCATATGTCCTGGTATCCCCTAAACAAGGGATAACTTGACATAGAAAACCCAAAGCACCCATAGTGATCCGAGATAGGCCATAAGGCTATTTTCATAAAATCCATAGTGGGGGCGCTGCAACATTTCTTCCTTGCACTTTCACGTTTTCCCCTGTGGGTCCCAATGAGCACAATGATAAGCTAGAAGGGGAGGTTGAATAGCTTATCCACACTTTAAAAACTTTTAAGTAAGTTCCTTGAAAGTTACTTGCAATCTATGAAAAGAATCAAGTAGCGGAAGATCTTCAAGAAAGTTGTTCCAGGTCTGCCGATAAGGACTACCGGTAGACCTTTTACATATTACTTTAAGTTCTGCTGAAATAGATAATAAAAACAATGAAACTAAGCAGTTCAAGTAATAGACAAACAGTAGGAAATAACACAAGTATTTTGGGATGGTTCACACTGTAAAGAGTGCTACGTCCACCACCAAGGCAGTCAACCTTGGATTTAAATTGTGCACTATGTTTTCCACTTAGATCAATTACAATGAATATCCCTAATGGATCGTGTACAAAATATTGACTTGTGTTTGGGGTCTAGGGAATTAAATATCTGTAAATACAAGATATTTAATTCGTGCAGAAGTATAGTTAATGGAAGTTAACAACAAGAAGAATAAAGCAATAAATGTTGATGAGCAGCTTCTTGATGTTGACGAGGACTTCTAGATCTGTTAAGGATCTATTGAATGCACTGAGCTGAAAGACTTGGAGTTATGAAGTTTCAGAGCAATTCTTTTTGTGTTCGATTGATTTTGTACAGTGCTCTTCATTCCAGTCTTCAATGGCAGTATTTAAAGCAGGTGCATTTCAAAAGAATCGGTTGGAGAGGGCGAAGACTTCAACAGCTCTATTCATAAATGCATTAAATGCATGGAACATCGATCGAGATTTTCGATCTTCACAGATATCTAGAGCGAGATAATCATTTCGAGATCTTCAAAAAAGTGGGCGATTTGGTGTCGGATCGAGATGTAGCGAAGAAGGGGGACGATGCAGCACTACGCTTTCTGACGGGGCCGAGAAGTCTTCCCCGCTTTTCGGAAAGTTGCTTTCGGCTTGACATGTCAGGGAATGACTTGGATTAATTCAAATAATATATAGAAATAAGTTTGAATTAATCCAGTTAGTTTCTTTGGAGGAAAACGTTGAAGCAGATTATTAGGACACGAGGTCTCACCGATCTTAAGCTTTGAGCGGAGGTCTTCAGGTGAAGCCGATAAGGGGTCTTCCGCCGAACACGAAAAGTCCTATATAAAAACTATACAAGGTAAAGTTCTATACAGGTTGTCACGCTAATCGATCATGCAGCCCGATTAGCCAGAATATAAAACTAATGTAATGTCTTGATCGGATATAAATCTAACATAAGAATCAACAATCTCCTCCTATTTATATCTGGTCATCATTACTACAAATGAGGGCTTAAAACAAACTATTTGATAGATAATAACATGTCTGAGAAATTTTATATATTAAGAAACGGAAGACATGCCTCTATAAAACAGAATAACACCTCAAATGTAAAGGACTAATATAGGTGCATACAAGAATAAAGAGTCAAAACGAACAAAGACACAAATTAGCGGCAGGTTCAAATAAATTTAGGCTGAATGTTTAAATTCTAATTTAGATAAGCAATAAAGCAGCAAGAATTTAAACAAGATAATTTTTAAAAAAACAAGTAATCATCTGTATTTATAAACAAGATGTTTACATACAACAGAGTTTTTCAAAAAAGATAAATACAAAGGAAAGGGAAGAAAAGATACATAAACTACCAAGGTCTTTTCCCTTTGCCTTTGTCTGCAGCCTCCTTTTCTCTCCTTTCTCGCTCGAGCTCTTCCATTCTTCGTTGGTATTCATCATACGCATCGATCGGATGCGGTGGAGCGAGAGCGGTAGTCCGGTTCTTCACGAAGGCGGTTATTCTCTTCCATCGGCATTACGTTAATAGACCTCATTTGCTTCTCCTCAGTGATGGCGGATCACGATCACGGTTGGCATACATGATGTCATGAGCTGAGTTGCGAGCGAGGTTGTTGAGTTCGAGGCGGAGGGCGGCCGTGGCGAGATGGAGAGTGATGGCGTGGTATACTCGTAGAAAATGGAACCTATGATACGGCAACCTTCATCCTGTTGAGCTTCGATGTTGATCTTCACATCAGTGAAGTCGTGCCGCATCTGCCCAAACGAGTCCAGACATCCTCTTGAAACTGTCGAAGAGTAATGGCAGTCCGGTCGTTGGCCTTGGCTGCAGCAGTGGCTACTTCAGCGGTAGCGGTAGATATGCTTGTAAGCTCGCCTAGCCATTGGTAGATGGCATCCGTAGGGACAAAATTTCATCATTGGTGGGCCGATGGGAAGTAGATCTTGGCCAATATGAATGGTGTCGGCAGGCGAGGTAGTCTGCGGGCCTTATGGGGGTTGGAGGGGGAGTGATGGAGTCGAGAAGAGGATGAGTCTTGGGTTGGTATGGTTTTGGTGGAAGAGGATATGGTTATAGGGGAAGGTGGAGGAGGGGTTGGTGGGGAATCCAGTTCCATATCAATGTCAGAATGCTCAATGATGTGGGGGGATTAGGGAATGGGATCGGTAGAGAACCAGAAAGAAGGGGCAGGGTAGAAGAGGGATTTTGGTTTTTGAAGGGAAGGTTGAGGAGGTTGAGAAGGTTGATGAGGAGGGTGGAATAGATGCACTCTTGATGAAAGTTCGAAGAGGAACACAGGCAGTCTAAATTCGGTTGGGAGGGTTTTGAGTTGGGCGTGGTGTGGTTGAAGAAGTTGGTTGGGAGTGATGAGGTGGGGAAGGTGTAGATGGGTCAGGTGAGTAGTTGAAGGGTGAAGGAGGAGGAGGAGTTGGGGTTCTGGCTGGCTCCTCCTGATTTTGAGGCTCCTCCTGAGGGATAGACTCCTCCGGAGGTGGTGAATTCCTCTGAGTAGATGACTCAGAAGGAATAGATGAAGGGTTGACAGGTAAGGTTTGTGCGTCGGTAGTTGGTTGGGCGTCGGTAGATGGGATAGATGAAGGGTTGACAGTTGATGGTTGGGCGTCGGTAGAGGTAGTTGGTTGGCTGGCGGTAGAGGGTTTCGGCCAGGTAGCTCTCTTTTCTTCGGGTGAGTAGAGACTTCAGGTGCTTCATCGGTAGGGGTTGGAGGGCTTGGCTGGTCTTCAAACGTTTTATGAAGTCTCCTTCGTTTTGGTTTGGGAGTGGGGCGAGGTGAGATGGTGAGGGTGGTTAATTTGGATTGGGTAGGTGGTGAGAGGATGGCTTAGCTTGGGTAGATATAGGGAGAGGAATGGTTTGGATTGGCCCGGTGCCTTCTTCTTCGGCCTTCCTTCATCTCCTTTCGATCCATTTGGCTCGCTCTCTTTTAGTTGGAGTTGCCACTTAGGCCTTGTCTTCTTGGCTTTGCCCTTGGCTGCCATTTTGGACCTTAGTAGCTACTCTGCCTCATCAGCCAGGTCTTTGGCCTTTTGATGGAGGTCCGCGGCCACTTGATCATCAAATTTTGCAGAGGCCTTTTTGTAGGTCCTACTAGCCACTTCATGTGCTTCCATGTTGAAGCGGGTGAGCAAGATGGGCATTGGTTTGGCCACTTTTTCAAGGGTAATCGCGGTAGACCCTTCGGCATCGCTTGCTCTCGTGATTCGTATACTTCCGAAAAACGAGGCGAGTGGCTGCTTCTCCTTGGCCATCAGATATACAACTCATCTTCTTTCAAAGAAGAGTTGATATTTGCATCATCCCTTAAAAGGGCATTGATCAGCCGACGAAGGGCGTTTGCAAGTGGGGTTGTTCTTGCTTTCTCCACCTTGTTTAGCTCGTTGAGGAATGATAAGCCCCAGTTGAGGCAGCGATAAGCCCCCCAGATGAAGGAATACAACAATCAAAGATTCGTTTCTTTGGTGGGTCAGAACATGTCATGAGCTCCACTCTTGAATATAGAGCCCCTTGTCTATTAGATGACCGTGCAGAGACGCCAAGAGGGAACAAATTCGAAAGCATTTTTCCTTGTGGCTCCCTAGGAGGTGTCTACTCCCTCATGGCTTCCTGTGCATGAAAAGCCTCACCAGTAGTTGTCTTTGCTAGAGCTCCTTCAATGTGTACGCCGATGATAGTGGAGATTGACTTAGCGTAAGAGATGGGACGCCTCGAATCCATCCACGAAGTAGCTGATCAGTTCATGAGTTCCATCCTCGATAGAATTCTTACGCTAGGAAGATGCGTAATTTTACGCGCTGAGGCGTAAGAGGGTAGAATTCAGAGAGGCATCCATGTCCTCGCGGGCTTTTATGCCTAGGCAGCTATAGAGTTGATTGATGAAGGTCAATGCATTCTAGAATGTATAGCTTAGGGTCGAGGCGACAATAATATCATGAGAGGCGGGGAAAGGTGGGGTATCTCCCGGAAGGTTGACATCCGTACTAGGAGGAATGTCGGTTCGGGGTTCAAACCCCTTTTGTCCGCTAGTTGCTGATTTTGAAGTTCTTGCCTCGAAAGAAAGCAAAATAAAAATTAGGCTTTTCATCTAGACAACTAAACAAGTAGGAATTTCAAAGTTTTCTAAAATAATTGAAATTTTCGAAATGAAAACTTGAAACCTAGAATGTTTAGAGTAACCACACTAGAAAAAGTATAACGAAGTTTTTTTTTTTTTTCAATAGACTGCATTTCAAGTAGATTTTATTTAAATAAAGAAAATGATACAAACTTAAGGGGACAACCTGTACCTTACCCTTTGAACTGGGGACAAAGAGCCTCGACCTCAAAATAAATACAAATAGGAAAAGATTAAGAAGAAACCTAATCTAGCCGTGTTGGAAAGCATCAAGAAAAACATTAGACTTGATAGGGCGAGGAGGCGCCATTCGAATTGAAAGAAAATTGCTACCGAGTCTATAGCCAAATTAGCCAATCCATCGGCAATTTGCTTCAGCTTGATTAATGGCTTGAGAGAATTCAAAGCTTGCTTCCGAATAACTATGTCCCGAATAAAATACGCCAAAGGCCATGAGGGGGAGAGGTTTTGATTAACCATATCACAAATGATCTTGGAGTCTATTTCCACCAAAACATCACTGATGCCATTCCTATAAAGCCATTCAATACCTTGTAAAAGAGCTCTAACTTCCGAAGCGAGGAAGAAAGACGCCCATAGAGCGAGCCATAGGCATATACAACCAAACCGTTGCAATCCCGAACTACACCACACTTTCGCTACGACACGGGTTGCCGCGACAAACCCCATCGGAATTAAGTTTAAGATAACCCTGAGGAGGTTTAGACCAATGAACAGCCCTAACAACCACTTTCTTGCGAGATGCATATGAATAAATGAGACCTTGAGATTTCCGGACGCCCACAAAATTCCATGCACTGAGAATACAGTAAAGATCATGATCAACCGCGTAGGGAATCTGGGAGTAAGGCTTATTGATTCCTTCAAAAATCGCACCATTTCTATACTTCCAAATGTTCCATAAAATGATAGAAGGCAACAGGATAAGGGAGGCAGATTTGGCCAAGCACCAGTTGGCCATGCAACGTTGTCGAATAGAAGAGCCAATGATAGAGATTCCATGAGGAATGAAAGCTTTCCAAGTATGCGGCATCACTGAGAGTGAAAAGATGTTGAAAAGCTTCGACTTGATGATTGGAGTAGCAAGCACATTTGGACGCAAGCTTAAAACCTTTTTTGAATAGTCCCTCATCAACCGGCAGCCGACCCATGAATAACCGCCACATGAAAATACCAATGCAATTTGGAAGGAGCTTATGCCATATGAACTTTG
>CM028384.1:65084223-65114966 GCA_013146195.2 Codonopsis lanceolata | reverse complement strand
CTCGGCGTCCGGACCCAGAGCGAGGTTCGCCATCTTCACCACTTCGGCCTTCAGGTATACCAATTGCCACCGCCGTCAGAAAGACTGAACATTTTGGGTCTCCATGTAATCTAGAGCCTCCACCCGTAAGCAAGCGAGCCAGATACCCCTTGAAGACCTCCTCCTCGCTGGAAAGCCACATGGCTCGGCCTTCAAATGGTCCTTCTCACCAATCACTATTTTAAGCTTGGCCTCGAGCTCGGTCACCCTTGTTTCCTACCTTAGCCAATCAACGGCCTTGTCTGCTCAAAGCAAAGGCATATTTCTCGGCACAAAGTTGAGACCTCTTCGGTCTTCAATCGTAAATCTCCTTCCGGGACTTGACCTCCGGCGAAGAGATCTCCCCTTTGCCTTATGCGAGCCAGCTCGAAAACCCTCGGCGACTGGTGGCCTTCGCCCGGCTTAGCATCATAAGTCGCGAGGTCGACCCAGGAGTTGCGGGAACAAAAAAGACCAAAAGCGAATAAGCCAACATCTGGATGCGAGACATGAAAGAAGCCAGGGTTCACTAAGATCACCCTACCTCGCTCAAAGCTAACGCATGCGTTCGGTGAAATTCCTTTGTCGGAAGCTAGCGATACCTACAATTCGGCAAACACGGTTTGGGCCATCGGTCTTTAGTAACCTGAACGATTCCGGAAAATTATTGATCGTCTTAACGACATGACCGATAATGTACTAGATTATCGGCCGCTCCTCGTTCGGCGGAGTTGGGGAATGCGGTAGAAGCGGTGGAAGTTCGGCGGGGAGTTGGCGAGGCCGTCTTTGGGAAGTTTTTTTCGCAGCCTTCGAGGGCTTCACGCGTGTTGTTTGCCACTTAGCGTTGGGCGGAGGCCGCGAAGGAGAACCTTTGGTCGGGTCCCAATCTCGGCCGAGTGGCCTTCAGCGTTCCACGGTGGCCGCCAGAGCTGCAAGAGGCGCCGCCGTTTCTCCTCGGCTTTCGATCGGGCCGAGCAGTATCAGGTGACACGGCCATTTCTACAAAAAAAAAAAAAAAAAACGGAAGGTCCCATCGGTACTCAAGAGGCGAATTCAACAAAAAGCAAGGAAACATAAAAAACGAGGAATAAGCGATTGACTGGTGTCGGGCACTCAAGCCGTCTATACCTCACACCTCGGACATCTAGAGGCCAAACACCCAACCCTCGTGCGGGGGTCCGACCCTCTCGGCTCATACTTAAAATTCGAACACGCGGATTCTTTCGACAATTGACCAGTAGAGACCGAGAACCTCGATAAAAGGCCCTCATCCTCAACAATAGCCTTCAGTTATACGACGAGGTTTGCACCCTTCATCGTTAAACAAGGGGACATAGCGATCCTCGCGGCTTCATCGGAGGCATTCAATTTCGTCCCAGAAAGGCAGTGAGGTTTCCACTTACGGAACCTCGAGTTCTACCCGCGGCCGACTCCGCAATCAAACCTTCTCGGACCACCTATGGTCCTTGTTTCCAAAAGCCGGCGGAGGGGAATCCCAGAGATGCTGAGCCGTCGTAGGTTCATAGAAATCTTGCGACCTTGTAATAATAGCGAGAGAGGTCAAGGTGGGCTCGAAGCCCATCGCCCGAGTACAAAAGCTATGGCTCACCAAATCTCGAGGTCGAGATTGGGCGAAGATCGGCGGAAGCGAACTCGTCCAGGTCAGAACTCACAGAGGAAAGGTCGAGAGGCAAAGCGGCAGGAGACTTCGATAAGGCTAGAATAAAACCAACATAGCTACGAAGGCCCATGACTCGGGAGATCCCAAATCTTAGTACGGAATGGAACCTCGGAAATATCGAGCCATACGTAGTGACCACGCCTCCCGCAGCCGCCAGGGCCTATCTTATTTTCAAGGGCCTCAAAGCGAGGCACCCTCCCACCGTCTCCTTCCACACCCGAAATAGAAGCCTCGGTACTCGCCATCTGTCAAGTAGCGATCTTGGTAAAAATCCTTTCGATCTGCCGAAAGTGCAAGACTCTCTCCCGGTAAAAAATTGAGTGATCGGACTTAGCAATACGATCTCGGCAGAAACCCTCGTAGGGGCGTCGGATGGATAGTCAGGGGCAAAAAACCTCATCGCCGAACTTTGGTGTGGGCTAACCTTCAGTCCATAACTTCGCATGAGGAGAAACCTCGCTTCTTGGGAGTAACCGCCATCTATCCTCGCATTGCTATGCATAGGACCCCGCGAGGCTTCCCAATCTTGACTCAAGGAATGGGCCTCGTCATCAGAACCTATCGAAGAAATCGAACATGACCCGACAGAACTCAAAGGGCCAGATTAGATCTCCATATGGATCGCGGTGTCCTGCAATCTCCTCAATGAAACAAACTCACCTCCACACCTCTCCAAGCGGGGGCCGAGCAGGACTCAGACTTAGATCGTCACATGGGTTACCACCCTCGAAGCCGCCGAGGTGCATCCTCGGCATCGAGTAGGCCAAACCTCGGGGAATCCTCGGCTAAAGGGCAGACTGCATGCCGAAGGGTACGGGGCACGAGAAAGATCCTCGGCCCATAGGAGACTCACTCGGGAATGGTCTCGGTCGAGGCGAAGCCTCGGCGTTACTAGGAAGGAAAAGAGGAGGACTCTAGCAAGCGGGTATGCGAATTACCACTGTTCGATAATCTATCGATTTCATGGAGGAATTGCTAGAAGAAGATGAAGAAGAAAAAATGGGAAAATGAATCCTAGAGACATCTATTAGAAAACAAAGGAAAGGAAAGAAAAACCATTACAAATAAAGTCAAGGAAATTTAAGGGAAGACAAGAGAAGAAATCTGAGGAAAGTAGAAAATACACTGAAAAAAGCCAAAAGATGTCGGAGAAGTTAAAACCCAAAACGGAAGAACGACCCTAAACACGTACCCAGTCGTAAAAACACTAAAGTCATAGTGGAAATCACCCAGGAGAAGAGGAAGAGCGTGGAAAACGTGGAAAAAGGAAGAAAAAACACTACGGGCTTCAAGTAGACACGGATGTGAGATGGAAAGCAGTAGAATGCCGCCGGAAATCGCTATAATGAGAAGAATCACGGTAAAGAAGAAAGTGAAGCGGTAAAATGAAAAGAAACATAAGAAATCTCTTATACCCCACACGCAGCGACATCGTTTGAGGCGGGCAAATTCATCGGGTCGACCGCGTGTTTTTAGGCAAACCCAAACGGCACCGCATCAATAATTCCTCGGATTCGGGAAGGAAATAGGCGGCATTAAAAACTTTTCGAGAATTCGACGCCTAAAAGCGAAAACCAGAAAGCCCGGCTGCATTTAATGAAGTGACTGAAAAGGCAAGCGTCGATTGGACGGGTGTGAAAACATCCCATAAACTTCCAACAAATCTCGTCAAAAAACTTCGGCATCGGCCTCGACTTGAGCCTCATGATCATCCTCGACAAATGGCGCGGCGCCAACCTTTTACCACAAACAACGAGAATACTTCTTGGCCTTCTCTCACGTCGGTAAAAAGTGGGGGCCAAGAGGATTAAGCAGGAATTTACCTTGACACATCGACCCTACGGCAATAAATGGCCCCACTTGACCACTCGTGAAGAGCGAACCACCCGCCCAAGATAAGCATCACACTCGGCACATCGACCCTCGGCAATAAATGGCCCCACTTGAAAGCCACTGTGAAGACAAAACCACCCACCCCCAAGATAAGCGCGCCGAGCTTGGCACTGTGACCCTACGACGCGACAACGGGTTCGGCCTCGGGCGGCCTTAGAGACTTCATGATGTCCTCGGCCGCGGCCGAAATCGGTCTCTTGTGTCCCACCTCTGTATAATAAGCGACTTTGTCACAGAACCACTTGGCCTCGGCCTCGGCTTTGAACCAATCATCATCATACGACAAGCGGCTTCCCCAGCAGAGAAAACCTGCCGCAACCACCAACTCACGACAAGCGCCTTGTTCACTTATTTCGGCGAAGACCAGCGCGTTTAATGATTCTTGGCTTTATGCCCCCCGATCACAGAGCGCCACGTCAATATAAACATCAGGTATAAATAGAGAGTGCACATTTAATATGAAGGTAAGCAAATTCAGAGATATCACAACTCTCTTATCACTGTCTCTTATAAAACACTTATTACGACATATTTACTACCCTCTTTTTACCGGAAACCTTACTCTCACACCGGAGGGTTCTAGTCGGGCCGCCCAGGCTCATGATTTGTTGTTTAATTTAATGCGGGTTAACGAAAGGACGAATCAGCGACCGCCACCTCATCCTTACTCACACGTGGACGACATGACAAGATCACCATCAAAAAAGCGAGATCAAATGTGAAAGACATTGATTAACACATCATATCCACAATTGTATTGACAAAACTTTTTTTCAAAAAATGTATAAATCCTTGATAATACCTAATTTATTTTCACATTCACATTAACATTGATAATACTCTTATATATGTTAGTTGATATTTGAGGTTTTTAAAGAGTTAATGAGTTATGTTGATAGTGCTTATTAAATAGAATTATTTTTTGGAATGTTAATTAAAAAAGTGTAAATGGCACAAAAAAACGAAGAGTTTAGAGTTTCAAAAAGTATACAAAGTTAAGCCTGCGCAAATAAGAATGTATTGTTTGAAACCAAGAGTTTTAGAGTTTCAAAAAAGTATACGAAATTAAACTTATTAAGTGACTTTAACTGAGTTTAACATAAACTTAATTTGGGTTGTTTTAAAGACTTTTAATTTGTCTTGGGTGACTTGATTTTAGCAATATAGTTGATAGTGATTAGTGGTAGTAAATTCTACCCACGCTTACATGCTCGGTCAGACCGCCCACTAAAATATGGGCATGAACACATTTAAATTTTAATTTGGGCACAAATAGGCATGCCTACTCGGACCATTAATTTTTATGGACATAAATGGACGCCCACATTTTCATCTCTCACTCTCACGACCAATTTTTTTTTCTTCTGTATACCTGATAATCCAAAGTTTTTTCTCTCTAAATATTTATATTTTTATAAATAATCATTCATTAAGACAGAAAGAGTGTGGAGGTAGAGAGAGAAACTAGAGAGAGAAATTCATGGTTGCTACTTATTCTTCAGGTTTGGTTTTCAGAACCAACGAAATAGTCAGTAATGGTGGGAGTAACCGTTATTTTTAAAAAATAAAAATTAGAACCATTTTTTATATCATATTACTTTTTATATACAGTCAATTACGTATTTTCTGGTAATATATATATATATATATATATATATATATATATATATATATATCATATTTTCATTTGAAAACAGTCAATTTGGCGTAAAAATTAAGGACTAAGGGAGTATTTTATTTTCAATTAACATACGGTAAAAGTGAAAATATGTTATTGTTTTGATATTATTAGTGATTCTGTCAACACTAACACGTCATATACACACACACACATATATATATGGTTAGTTGTAACTTTTGATAATTTTTTGAAAAAGAAAATTATTTTTTTGAAAATTTTGTATTTATGTGATAAGAGCATGTTAATGAGTAAATGGAACGTCATGACCATTTAGTGTCCGCCCATATATGCTCATGTTATAAATGTGCACTTACTTACCCGCTTATTTGAACCCACCACCCATTTAAGTCCGTCCACACCCACCTATGCCCACCCATTTACCTCCTCTAATAGTGATATATATGAACTTAGTTTCGACAATTGTATAGACTTTCTCCTTCTCTTCCTTTCTACATTATTTATTTTTAATTATTATAAAAAATGAAAATCTTAAACTAAGCTTTCAAATAAAGAAGACGAAAATGATATTCATTATTTCTCGAACTTATCTAAATTGGTCCATTTAGACAAATAGTTGAAAGTACATACACGTTTATTCTATGAAATCTCGCAATTATTCTAACGAAGTTACTATAAAAATTTAATTTTGAGACTCTTAAGATAAAATAATTATTTTAGCAACTTTTTGGAGATGAGGAAAAAAAAAATTCTTAGTATGAGTTGGGGTTCATTGTCGATTGGGGGAGACCGCAAAAGATACGGAGTCGCAGCTTCGTTGACCACCAACGACATTCATTTCATTTGTTTTAAAAAATTCAATTACTTAATTGAACTAGTACACAAAATATATATAAATAAAAAAAATTATACTATCTCAGTCCCAAAATTATCATCTGAGTTAAATTGGAACACGTTTTAAGAAAAAACACATTTGACTGCATTATTAATATTTGTGTGTGGTTTATTTTAAAGCCCATGAATATGTGACCTAAAATTAAAGTTAGAAAAAAAAGAAGGATAAAGTGGTAGACGCGATGTCTTAAATTTTTTTTTTTCAAAAACACAATTATTTTAGATCAAACGAAAAAAAAATCAAGACAATAATTTTAAGACGGAAGGAGTAGTACAATGTAATGTATTCCCTCCGTCTCTAAATTATCGTTTTAGTTGACTCGACACATAAATTAAGAAAAAACAATTGATTTGATTATTTATATTGGTTTAATGTGTAGTTTTTTAAAGCCCAAGTGTATGTGACACATAACTAAAATAAAATAAAAAAATAAGAATAAAATGATAAAAGTGATGTTTTAAAAAAATAAATTTGTAACTAAATAATTATTTTGAGACATAAAAAAAAAGACGATAATATAAATACTCCTTATGGTGAACAAACTTCACTTTGATGTAAAAAAAAAACTATCCTCTAATCAATATTCTTGCTGAATGTACATATTCCGTATTATTTATTTTCCTTTATTACCCGTGACTGTCTAAGAGCATCAAAAGCAGTATCTTCGTCTCCGGTCCTAAATTATCATATTTTTTTCTTTTTTCGGTCCGTTTTAAAAAAATATTCAATTTAAAACTTTCTTTTGAGAAGTTTTTATTTTTTATTTTTTACCATTTACCTTCCTGAGTATACACTTCAAACTTTAAATCATGGAACCTTTGGGACCCTCCTTAAATAGATGTGCTGCTTCCGTGTCCAATCACGTCCTCTCACCTCTCAACATCAACAAACCCCTATATTAATCGTTCTCTCCAAGTAAATTGTTCTCTCTTTTTCTCTCACGTACACAAGGTTAGGTTATGTGTGTAAAACCTTAAATGTAAAGAAGAAGAGAACGGATGAAATTCTGACAGACATAAATAGGGGCAAAAATGAAAGTTCATATAAATATAAATATAAATAATTCAATTAAATATATTTTTAAAAATGATTTACCTGATAATTTAGGGACGAAAAAATTACTCCCTCTGTCCTTAAATTATCGTTCTTTTTTTTCGTTCGTCCCAAAATAATTATTCAGTTTGAAACTTATCTTTTTATAACATTATTTTTATCACTTTACTCTTAATTTTTCACCATACTTTAATTATGAACCACCTACACATGTCCATTAAAGAAAACTACACATTAAACCAATATAAATAATCAAGTCAATTGTTTTTTTTTTTAAAACTGTACGACGAATCAACTAGGATGATTATTTAAGGATGGAAGGAGTATATTTTTGCGAATAGTCCGACCCACGATGAAGAGTTAACACTCCCACTCACTCACGACTTCAAATTATCTATCCCGTTCTCTGTCACATCCTCTGTTCCATTGAATGTCAGTTTCACATGCTTCCTTATAAAAAGAAGTCTGACTAAAATAATAAAAAATATGTACGACCGAGATTCAATGGGACACTAAATGTGACAGAGAGCGAGACAGATGATTTGAAGCCCGCACTCACCCAACCTATTTTTTCACCGACCGTCCATTTCAGTATTCAAATGAGAACTCAATCTTTATTCCATTAGGAATTTAAATAAGAAAAAAGGGGATACAAAAGTTTGACGTCACCCTATTTAAGTTTGTACCAATTACATTGGGTTCAAGTTCTTAACTTCTTATCAAATCCTAGTACATTGCACTTAACCGGGTCAATAAATCAGAAATTGAATTGAATTTCATGTTATTTTTAAAACATAAATTCAGTTTTCAAGTCTTTTACTCTATTATATCAATATTTAATAAACCAATAAATCGCTACCCAACAACTTCGATCACCGTGCATGCTTTTTCTTTTTTTGATCGGTTTGGGAATAAATTCCAACCCACCCCCATTTGAAGAGTAAAGACCCATTGACTCACCCAACCAACTTGTCATTTCACCTACCATTCATTTATTACTCCTATGCTCCTAAATTATCGCTTTTTTTTCTTTTTTCGTTCGTCTCAAAATAATTATTAACTTTGAAATTTATTTTTTTAGAACATCACTTTTACCACTTTATTCTTACTTTTTCATTCTACTTTAATTATGTGCCACATACACATAAGCTTTAAAGGAAACTACACATTAAACTAATATTAATAATCCAGTCAAATATGTTTTTTTAACGATGCACCGGATCAACCAGGACAATAAATTAATGACACTGTTTGGCATCCGAATTTCTTTTACTTTTCACAAAATCAACTTAAAATTATTTTTTGATTTTATTTTTGAGAGAATTTATTTTGCCTATTATAATAATTTATTCACTATATTTATATAAGATAATATTATGTAACCAATTATAACCCTATCTTTTTAAGATTTTAATGCCATCAATTATTTTTTTAGTGAAAATGAATAAAAGAAATTACAAGATGTACATAAATATAATGTATTATGAAATATCAAATCAGTAAACTTCATCGTTTGGCTACAGCTGGCAATACTAGTATATGTATACATCTAATTTGAAACATTGAATCTTTGTTTTTATCTGGACTTTATCGTGTCAAAGTGCTTTTGTACAATTGTACCTCACATAAAATTCTGATTTAAATAAATCCCACTACTCTAGTGACTAGTCATTTTCCACAAACTTCGTTAACTGCACCTAGTTTTCTAGTACTTTGCGACAAGTTCACAGTTTGGGATTATTCTTCACGACGGATTGGGTTGTAATTTTCAGAAAATCGTACCAGTAAGTATTCTAACTACTCCCCATCCCTTAATAATCGTCCTGCTTGATCCGACGCACAGTTTAAGAAAAAACAATTGACTTGATTATTTAAATTGGTTTAATGTGTAGTTTCCTTTAAAACTCATGTGTATGTGGCCCATAATTAAAGTAGAGTGAAAAAATAAGGGGTAAAAATAATGTTCTTTTTTAAGTTTCAAAGTGGACAATTATTTTGGAACGGACGAAAAAGGAAAGGAGGACGATAATTTAGGGACGTTAATTTTTTCCCAGAAATTTAATTTCATTTAGTGTATTCCTTAATTTAATTCTCTACTTCATTTTAATTTTTTCCCAGAATGTTGCACGTGACTCGAACGTTAGACACAAGGGTGAGTTTGGTACTTTGATTATTTTCATTCTACTCTACCCTAGCTTTATAATCGTCTCATCCACACAACGGAAGCCAACTGTTTTTTATTCCCATTTGGCATTTTCTTCCTTTCACGAGGCACTCAAAACCTTAGCACTATTTATGTACGAACGAAATTTGATCGATTTGTACGACGCCCCGCCGTTCGATCGTGGTTTCTCTGTTTAAAGGTTCGTCGGGTACTTCTTGGAGCAGACGGGTACGATGTCTTGAAATCAAAGGGGTCGAAGACTTTTACGAAGATCTTTATCGAGTCTCTACTGATGGGTTGGATTCCCATATTTCCTCCGATGATTTTTTCAAGTTCTTTCTAATCATGAGGATTTCATTCGCACCGTGAAAGACGACTTGAAATCTCTTGCCGATGAAGTGAAAAACTTCAACACATTGTTCTGATGATGGGTCTGCAAACCGGTGAGGCAGATGTTTGTCCCGTTTTTTTGGTGAATTTTGGTGACTCTAATCCCCTAGCCCCCCTAGCCATGACCCCTTTTTTTAGATGCTTGTTTTTGTTAGTCTGGTCTTTGGTGTTACCATTTGGAACCATCTAGAATTTTGTAAACACGAGGATTTTGTTCGCTTTTAAGTTTGTTTAGAATGTTATCTCGCACAAAGTCCGAGGATTTTGTTCAGTTTAAGTTTGTTTAGAATTGTTATCTCGCACAAAGTCCGTCCAAATGAATGTTAATGTTTACGACTCGTATTAAGCCAAGTTTGTTCCTTAATAATTTTTTGTTAAGTCTATATCCTCTGTCGACCTAATGCACGTGAAATCCAAACCTCGTATAATGTATTATGAAATATCAAATCAAGAACTCCATCGTTTGGCTACACCGGCAAGTACTAGTATACCTCTAATTTGAAATATTCAATCTTCATTTTTATGTGGACTTGATCGTGTCAAAGTGCTTTTGTACCTCACATAAAATTCAGATTTAAATAGATCCCACTACTCTAGTGACTAGTCATTTTCCACAAGCTTCGTTAACCGCACCTAGTTTTCTAGTACTTTGCGACAAGTTCACGCTTTGGGATTATTCTTCACGACGGATTGGGTTGTAATTTTCGAAAATCGTACTAAGTATTCTAACTACTCCCCGTCCCTTAATAATCGTCCCGCTTGATCCGACGCACGCTTTAAGAAAAACAATTGACTTGATTATTTAAATTGGTTTAATGTGTAGTTTCCTTTAAAGCCCATGTGTATGTGGCCCATAATTAAAGTAGAGTGAAAAAATAAGGGGTAAAAATAATGTTCTTTTTAAGTTTCAAAGTGGACAATTATTTTGGAACTGACGAAAAAAGGAAAGGAGGACGATAATTTAGGGACGTTAATTTTTTCCCGTAAATTTAATTTCATTTAGTGTATTCCTTAATTGAATTCTCTACTTCATTTTAATTTTTTCCTGAATGTTGCACGTGACTCGCACGTTAGACACAAGGGTGAGTTTGGTACTTTGATTATTTTCATTCTACTCTACCCTAGCTTTATAATCGCCTCTCGTCCACACAACGGCCTTTTTATTCCCATTTGGCATTTTCTTCCTTTCGCGAGGCACTCAAAACCTTAGCACTATTTATGTTTACGAACGAAATGTACGAACGAAATTTGATCGATTTGTACGACGCCCGCCGTTCGATCGTGGTTTCTCTGTTTAAAGGTTCGTCGGGTACTTCTTGGAGCATGCGATGTCTTGAAATCAAAGGGGTCGAAGACTTTTTACGAAGATCTTTATCGAGTCTCTACGGATGGGTTGGATTCCCATATTTCCTCTGATGATTTTTTTCAAGTTCTTTCTAATCATGAGGATTTCATTCGCACCGTGAAAGACGACTTGAAATCTCTTGCCGATGAAGTGAAAAACTTCAACACATTGTTCGATGATGGGTCAAACGCAAACCGGTGAGGCGATGTTTGTCCCGTTTTTTTGGTGAATTTTGGTGACTCTAATCCCCTAGCCCCCCTAGCCATGACCCCTTTTTTAGATGCTTGTTTTTGTTAGTCTGGTCTTTGGTGTTACCATTTGGAACCATCTAGAATTTTGTAAACACGAGGATTTTGTTCGCTTTTAAGTTTGTTTAGAATGTTATCTCGCACAAAGTCTCGAGGATTTTGTTCAGGTTTAAGTTTGTTTAGAATTGTTATCTCAGACAAAGTCTGTCCAAATGAATGTTAATGTTTACGACTCGTATTAAGCCAAGTTTGTTCCTTAATAATTTTTTGTTAAGTCTATATCCTCTGTACCGACCTAATGCACGTGAAATCCAAACCTGTATAATGTATTATGAAATATCAAATCAAGAACTCCATCGTTTGGCTACCGGCAAGACTAGTATACCTCTAATTTGAAATATTCAATCTTCATTTTTATGTGGACTTGATCGTGTCAAAGTGCTTTTGTACCTCACATAAAATTCAGATTTAAATAGATCCCACTACTCTAGTGACTAGTCATTTTCCACAAGCTTCGTTAACCGCACCTAGTTTTCTAGTACTTTGCGACAAGTTCACAGTTTGGGATTATTCTTCACGACGGATTGGGTTGTAATTTTCAGAAAATCGTACCAGTAAGTATTCTAACTACTCCCTGTCCCTTAATAATCGTCCTGCTTGATCCGACGCACGCTTTAAGAAAAACAATTGACTTGATTATTTAAATTGGTTTAATGTGTAGTTTCCTTTAAAGCCCATGTGTATGTGGCCCATAATTAAAGTAGAGTGAAAAAATAAGGGGTAAAAATAATGTTCTTTTTTAAGTTTCAAAGTGGACAATTATTTTGGAACGGACGAAAAAGGAAAGGAGGACGATAATTTAGGGACGTTAATTTTTTCCCAGAAATTTAATTTCATTTAGTGTATTCCTTAATTGAATTCTCTACTTCATTTTAATTTTTTCCCAGAATGTTGCACGTGACTCGCACGTTAGACACAAGGGTGAGTTTGGTACTTTGATTATTTTCATTCTACTCTACCCTAGCTTTATAATCGTCTCGTCCACACAACGGCAGCCACTGCTTTTTATTCCCATTTGGCATTTTCTTCCTTTCGCGAGGCACTCAAAACCTTAGCACTGTTTATGTGTACGAACGAAATTTGATCGATTTGTACGACGCCCCCGGCGTCCTCGATCGTGGTTTCTCTGTTTAAAGGTTCGTCGGGTACTTCTTGGAGCAGTCGGGTACGATGTCTTGAAATCAAAGGGGTCGAAGACTTTTTACGAAGATCTTTATCGAGTCTCTACGGATGGGTTGGATTCCCATATTTCCTCTGATGATTTTTTTCAAGTTCTTTCTAATCATGAGGATTTCATTCGCACTGTGA
The DNA here is from genome assembly GCA_013146195.2 of Codonopsis lanceolata. Taxonomy (NCBI): domain Eukaryota; kingdom Viridiplantae; phylum Streptophyta; class Magnoliopsida; order Asterales; family Campanulaceae; genus Codonopsis; species Codonopsis lanceolata. The sequence goes on along the minus strand of CM028384.1, from coordinate 65,102,272 downwards.
AAGACGACTTGAAATCTCTTGCTGATGAAGTGAAAAAACTTCAACACATTGTTCGATGATGGGTCCGCAAACCGGTGAGGCGTATGTTTGTCCCGTTTTTTGGTGAATTTTGGTGACTCTAATCCCCTAGCCCCCTAGCCATGACCCCTTTTTTAGATGCTTGTTTTTGTTAGTCCGGTCTTTGGTGTTACCATTTGGAACCATCTAGAATTTTGTAAACACGAGGATTTTGTTCGCTTTTAAGTTTGTTTAGAATGTTATCTCGCACAAAGTCCGAGGATTTTGTTCAGTTTAAGTTTGTTTAGAATTGTTATCTCGCACAAAGTCCGTCCAAATGAATGTTAATGTTTACGACTGTATTAAGCCAAGTTTGTTCCTTAATAATTTTTGTTAAGTCTATATCCTCTCAGATCGACCTAATGCACGTGAAATCCAAACAGTATAATGTATTATGAAATATCAAATCAAGAAACTCCATCGTTTGGCTACAACTAGTATACCTCTAATTTGAAATATTCAATCTTCATTTTTATGTGGACTTGATCGTGTCAAAGTGCTTTTGTACCTCACATAAAATTCAGATTTAAATAGATCCCACAACTCTAGTGACTAGTCATTTTCCACAAGCTTCGTTAATCGCACCTAGTTTTCTAGTACTTTGCGACAAGTTCACGCTTGGGATTATTCTTCACGACGGATTGGGTTGTAATTTTCGAAAATCGTATAAGTATTCTAACTACTCCCCGTCCCTTAATAATCGTCCTGCTTGATCCAACGCACAGTTTAAGAAAAAACAATTGACTTGATTATTTAAATTGGTTTAATGTGTAGTTTCCTTTAAAGCTCATGTGTATGTGGCCCATAATTAAAGTAGAGTGAAAAAATAAGGGGTAAAAATAATGTTCTTTTTTAAGTTTCAAAGTGGACAATTATTTTGGAACGGACGAAAAAGGAAAGGAGGACGATAATTTAGGGACGTTAATTTTTTCCCGTAACCTTAATTTCATTTAGTGTATTCCTTAATTGAATTCTCTACTTCATTTTAATTTTTTCCCAGAATGTTGCACGTGACTCGCACGTTAGACACAAGGGTGAGTTTGGTACTTTGATTATTTTCATTCTACTCTACCCTAGCTTTATAATCGTCCTCGTCCACACAACGGCCACTTTTTATTCCCATTTGGCATTTTCTTCCTTTCGCGAGGCACTCAAAACCTTAGCACTATTTATGTACGAACGAAATTTGATCGATTTGTACGACGCCCCCGTCGTTCGATCGTGGTTTCTCTGTTTAAAGGTTCGTCGGGTACTTCTTGGAGCAGTCGGGTACGATGTCTTGAAATCAAAGGGGTCGAAGACTTTTTACGAAGATCTTTATCGAGTCTCTACGGATGGGTTGGATTCCCATATTTCCTCTGATGATTTTTTTCAAGTTCTTTCTAATCATGAGGATTTCATTCGCCGTGAAAGACGACTTGAAATCTCTTGCCGATGAAGTGAAAAACTTCAACACATTGTTCTGATGATGGGTCTGCAAACCGGTGAGGCAGATGTTTGTCCCGTTTTTTTGGTGAATTTTGGTGACTCTAATCCCCTAGCCCCCTAGCCATGACCCCTTTTTTTAGATGCTTGTTTTTGTTAGTCTGGTCTTTGGTGTTACCATTTGGAACCATCTAGAATTTTGTAAACACGAGGATTTTGTTCAGTTTTAAGTTTGTTTAGAAATGTTATCTCAGACAAAGTCTGAGGATTTTGTTCAGGTTTAAGTTTGTTTAGAATTGTTATCTCAGACAAAGTCTGTCCAAATGAATGTTAATGTTTACGACTCGTATTAAGCCAAGTTTGTTCCTTAATAATTTTTTGTTAAGTCTATATCCTCTGTACTGACCTAATGCACGTGAAATCCAAACCTGTATAATGTATTATGAAATATCAAATCAAAACTCCATCGTTTGCTACAAATGGCGTACTGGCAGTATACCTATACTCTAATTTGAAATATTCAATCTTCATTTTTATGTGGACTTGATCGTGTCAAAGTGCTTTTGTACCTCACATAAAATTCAGATTTAAATAGATCCCACTACTCTAGTGACTAGTCATTTTCCACAAGCTTCGTTAACCGCACCTAGTTTTCTAGTACTTTGCGACAAGTTCACAGTTTGGGATTATTCTTCACGACGGATTGGGTTGTAATTTTCAGAAAATCGTACCAGTAAGTATTCTAACTACTCCCCGTCCCTTAATAATCGTCCTGCTTGATCCGACGCACGCTTTAAGAAAAACAATTGACTTGATTATTTAAATTGGTTTAATGTGTAGTTTCCTTTAAAGCCCATGTGTATGTGGCCCATAATTAAAGTAGAGTGAAAAAATAAGGGGTAAAAATAATGTTCTTTTTTAAGTTTCAAAGTGGACAATTATTTTGGAACGGACGAAAAAGGAAAGGAGGACGATAATTTAGGGACGTTAATTTTTTCCCAGAACCTTAATTTCATTTAGTGTATTCCTTAATTGAATTCTCTACTTCATTTTAATTTTTTCCCAGAATGTTGCACGTGACTCGCACGTTAGACACAAGGGTGAGTTTGGTACTTTGATTATTTTCATTCTACTCTACCCTAGCTTTATAATCGTCTCGTCCACACAACGGCAGCCACTGCTTTTTATTCCCATTTGGCCTTTTCTTCCTTTCGCGAGGCACTCAAAACCTTAGCACTGTTTATGTACGAACGAAATTTGATCGATTTGTACGACGCCCCGTCGATCGTGGTTTCTCTGTTTAAAGGTTCGTCGGGTACTTCTTGGAGCAGTCGGGTACGATGTCTTGAAATCAAAGGGGTCGAAGACTTTTTACGAAGATCTTTATCGAGTCTCTACGGATGGGTTGGATTCCCATATTTCCTCTGATGATTTTTTTCAAGTTCTTTCTAATCATGAGGATTTCATTCGCACTGTGAAAGACGACTTGAAATCTCTTGCTGATGAAGTGAAAAAACTTCAACACATTGTTCTGATGATGGGTCTGCAAACCGGTGAGGCAGATGTTTGTCCCGTTTTTTTGGTGAATTTTGGTGACTCTAATCCCCTAGCCCCCCTAGCCATGACCCCTTTTTTTAGATGCTTGTTTTTGTTAGTCTGGTCTTTGGTGTTACCATTTGGAACCATCTAGAATTTTGTAAACACGAGGATTTTGTTCAGTTTTAAGTTTGTTTAGAAATGTTATCTCAGACAAAGTCTGAGGATTTTGTTCAGGTTTAAGTTTGTTTAGAATTGTTATCTCAGACAAAGTCTGTCCAAATGAATGTTAATGTTTACGACTCGTATTAAGCCAAGTTTGTTCCTTAATAATTTTTTGTTAAGTCTATATCCTCTGTACTGACCTAATGCACGTGAAATCCAAACCTGTATAATGTATTATGAAATATCAAATCAGTAAACTCCATCGTTTGGCTACAGCTGGCAGTACTAGTATACCTCTAATTTGAAATATTCAATCTTCATTTTTATGTGGACTTGATCGTGTCAAAGTGCTTTTGTACCTCACATAAAATTCAGATTTAAATAGATCCCACTACTCTAGTGACTAGTCATTTTCCACAAGCTTCGTTAACCGCACCTAGTTTTCTAGTACTTTGCGACAAGTTCACAGTTTGGGATTATTCTTCACGGGATTATTCGGATTGGGTTGTAATTTTCAGAAAATCGTACTAGTAGTAGTATTCTAACTACTCCCCGTCCCTTAATAATCGTCTGCTTGATCCGACGTTTAAGAAAAACAATTGACTTGATTATTTAAATTGGTTTAATGTGTAGTTTCCTTTAAAGCCCATGTGTATGTGGCCCATAATTAAAGTAGAGTGAAAAAATAAGGGGTAAAAATAATGTTCTTTTTTAAGTTTCAAAGTGGACAATTATTTTGGAACGGACGAAAAAGGAAAGGAGGACGATAATTTAGGGACGTTAATTTTTTCCCGAAATTTAATTTCATTTAGTGTATTCCTTAATTGAATTCTCTACTTCATTTTAATTTTTTCCTGTTGCAATGTTGCACGTGACTCGCACGTTAGACACAAGGGTGAGTTTGGTACTTTGATTATTTTCATTCTACTCTACCCTAGCTTTATAATCGTCTCGTCCACACAACGGCAGCCCACTGCTTTTTATTCCCATTTGGCATTTTCTTCCTTTCGCGAGGCACTCAAAACCTTAGCACTGTTTATGTACGAACGAAATTTGATCGATTTGTACGACGCCCCCGTCGTTCGATCGTGGTTTCTCTGTTTAAAGTTTAAAGGTACTTCTTGTCGGGTACTTGGAGCGTACGATGTCTTGAAATCAAAGGGGTCGAAGACTTTTACGAAGATCTTTATCGAGTCTCTACGGATGGGTTGGATTCCCATATTTCCTCTCGATGATTTTTTTCAAGTTCTTTCTAATCATGAGGATTTCATTCGCACCGTGAAAGACGACTTGAAATCTCTTGCCGATGAAGTGAAAAACTTCAACACATTGTTCGATGATGGGTCTGCAAACCGGTGAGGCAGATGTTTGTCACGTTTTTTGGTGAATTTTGGTGACTCTAATCCCCTAGCCCCCCTAGTCATGACCCCTTTTTTTAGATGCTTGTTTTTGTTAGTCTGGTCTTTGGTGTTACCATTTGGAACCATCTAGAATTTTGTAAACACGAGGATTTTGTTCGCTTTTAAGTTTGTTTAGAATGTTATCTCGCACAAAGTCCGAGGATTTTGTTCAGTTTAAGTTTGTTTAGAATTGTTATCTCGCACAAAGTCTGTCCAAATGAATGTTAATGTTTACGACTCGTATTAAGCCAAGTTTGTTCCTTAATAATTTTTTGTTAAGTCTATATCCTCTGTACCGACCTAATGCACGTGAAATCCAAACCTGTATAATGTATTATGAAATATCAAATCAAGAACTCCATCGTTTGGCTACAGCTGGCAGTACTAGTATACCTCTAATTTGAAATATTCAATCTTCATTTTTATGTGGACTTGATCGTGTCAAAGTGCTTTTGTACCTCACATAAAATTCAGATTTAAATAGATCCCACTACTCTAGTGACTAGTCATTTTCCACAAGCTTCGTTAACCGCACCTAGTTTTCTAGTACTTTGCGACAAGTTCACAGTTTGGGATTATTCTTCACGACGGATTGGGTTGTAATTTTCAGAAAATCGTACCAGTAAGTATTCTAACTACTCCCCGTCCCTTAATAATCGTCCTGCTTGATCCGACGCACGCTTTAAGAAAAACAATTGACTTGATTATTTAAATTGGTTTAATGTGTAGTTTCCTTTAAAGCCCATGTGTATGTGGCCCATAATTAAAGTAGAGTGAAAAAATAAGGGGTAAAAATAATGTTCTTTTTTAAGTTTCAAAGTGGACAATTATTTTGGAACGGACGAAAAAGGAAAGGAGGACGATAATTTAGGGACGTTAATTTTTTCCCATAACCTTAATTTCATTTAGTGTATTCCTTAATTGAATTCTCTACTTCATTTTAATTTTTTCCCAGAATGTTGCACGTGACTCGCACGTTAGACACAAGGGTGAGTTTGGTACTTTGATTATTTTCATTCTACTCTACCCTAGCTTTATAATCGTCTCGTCCACACACACAACGGCAGCCCACTGATTTTTATTCCCATTTGGCATTTTCTTCCTTTCGCGAGGCACTCAAAACCTTAGCACTGTTTATGTACGAACGAAATTTGATCGATTTGTACGACGCCCCCGTCGTTCGATCGTGGTTTCTCTGTTTAAAGGTTCGTCGGGTACTTCTTGGAGCAGTCGGGTACGATGTCTTGAAATCAAAGGGGTCGAAGACTTTTTACGAAGATCTTTATCGAGTCTCTACGGATGGGTTGGATTCCCATATTTCCTCTGATGATTTTTTTTCAAGTTCTTTCTAATCATGAGGATTTCATTCGCACTGTGAAAGACGACTTGAAATCTCTTGCTGATGAAGTGAAAAAACTTCAACACATTGTTCTGATGATGGGTCTGCAAACCGGTGAGGCAGATGTTTGTCCCGTTTTTTTGGTGAATTTTGGTGACTCTAATCCCCTAGCCCCCCCTAGCCATGACCCCTTTTTTTAGATGCTTGTTTTTGTTAGTCTGGTCTTTGGTGTTACCATTTGGAACCATCTAGAATTTTGTAAACACGAGGATTTTGTTCAGTTTTAAGTTTGTTTAGAAATGTTATCTCGGACAAAGTCTGAGGATTTTGTTCAGGTTTAAGTTTGTTTAGAATTGTTATCTCAGACAAAGTCTGTCCAAATGAATGTTAATGTTTACGACTCGTATTAAGCCAAGTTTGTTCCTTAATAATTTTTTGTTAAGTCTATATCCTCTGTACTGACCTAATGCACGTGAAATCCAAACCTGTATAATGTATTATGAAATATCAAATCAAGAACTCCATCGTTTGGCTACAATTTGGCTACTAGTATACCTCTAATTTGAAATATTCAATCTTCATTTTTATGTGGACTTGATCGTGTCAAAGTGCTTTTGTACCTCACATAAAATTCAGATTTAAATAGATCCCACTACTCTAGTGACTAGTCATTTTCCACAAGCTTCGTTAACCGCACCTAGTTTTCTAGTACTTTGCGACAAGTTCACAGTTTGGGATTATTCTTCACGACGGATTGGGTTGTAATTTTCAGAAAATCGTACCAGTAAGTATTCTAACTACTCCCCGTCCCTTAATAATCGTCCTGCTTGATCCGACGCACAGTTTAAGAAAAAACAATTGACTTGATTATTTAAATTGGTTTAATGTGTAGTTTCCTTTAAAGCCCATGTGTATGTGGCCCATAATTAAAGTAGAGTGAAAAAATAAGGGGTAAAAATAATGTTCTTTTTTAAGTTTCAAAGTGGACAATTATTTTGGAAGGACGAAAAAAGGAAAGGAGGACGATAATTTAGGGACGTTAATTTTTTCCCGAATTTAATTTCATTTAGTGTATTCCTTAATTGAATTCTCTACTTCATTTTAATTTTTTCCCAGAATGTTGCACGTGACTCGCACGTTAGACACAAGGGTGAGTTTGGTACTTTGATTATTTTCATTCTACTCTACCCTAGCTTTATAATCGTCTCGTCCACACAACGGCAGCCCACTGCTTTTTATTCCCATTTGGCATTTTCTTCCTTTCGCGAGGCACTCAAAACCTTAGCACTGTTTATGTACGAACGAAATTTGATCGATTTGTACGACGCCCCCGTCGTTCGATCGTGGTTTCTCTGTTTAAAGGTTCGTCGGGTACTTCTTGGAGCAGTCGGGTACGATGTCTTGAAATCAAAGGGGTCGAAGACTTTTTACGAAGATCTTTATCGAGTCTCTACGGATGGGTTGGATTCCCATATTTCCTCTGATGATTGTTTTCAAGTTCTTTCTAATCATGAGGATTTCATTCGCACTGTGAAAGACGACTTGAAATCTCTTGCCGATGAAGTGAAAAACTTCAACACATTGTTCGATGATGGGTCCGCAAACCGGTGAGGCAGATGTTTGTCCCGTTTTTTTGGTGAATTTTGGTGACTCTAATCCCCTAGCCCCCCTAGCCATGACCCCTTTTTTTAGATGCTTGTTTTTGTTAGTCTGGTCTTTGGTGTTACCATTTGGAACCATCTAGAATTTTGTAAACACGAGGATTTTGTTCAGTTTTAAGTTTGTTTAGAAATGTTATCTCAGACAAAGTCTGAGGATTTTGTTCAGGTTTAAGTTTGTTTAGAATTGTTATCTCAGACAAAGTCTGTCCAAATGAATGTTAATGTTTACGACTCGTATTAAGCCAAGTTTGTTCCTTAATAATTTTTGTTAAGTCTATATCCTCTCTCGACCTAATGCACGTGAAATCCAAACCTGTATAATGTATTATGAAATATCAAATCAGTAAACTCCATCGTTTGGCTACAGCTGGCAGTACTAGTATACCTCTAATTTGAAATATTCAATCTTCATTTTTATGTGGACTTGATCGTGTCAAAGTGCTTTTGTACCTCACATAAAATTCAGATTTAAATAGATCCCACTACTCTAGTGACTAGTCATTTTCCACAAGCTTCGTTAACCGCACCTAGTTTTCTAGTACTTTGCGACAAGTTCACAGTTTGGGATTATTCTTCACGACGGATTGGGTTGTAATTTTCAGAAAATCGTACCAGTAAGTATTCTAACTACTCCCCGTCCCTTAATAATCGTCCTGCTTGATCCGACGCACAGTTTAAGAAAAAACAATTGACTTGATTATTTAAATTGGTTTAATGTGTAGTTTCCTTTAAAGCCCATGTGTATGTGGCCCATAATTAAAGTAGAGTGAAAAAATAAGGGGTAAAAATAATGTTCTTTTTTAAGTTTCAAAGTGGACAATTATTTTGGAACGGACGAAAAAGGAAAGGAGGACGATAATTTAGGGACGTTAATTTTTTCCCAGAAATTTAATTTCATTTAGTGTATTCCTTAATTGAATTCTCTACTTCATTTTAATTTTTTCCCAGAATGTTGCACGTGACTCGCACGTTAGACACAAGGGTGAGTTTGGTACTTTGATTATTTTCATTCTACTCTACCCTAGCTTTATAATCGTCTCGTCCCACACAACGGCGGCCAACGCTTTTTATTCCCATTTGGCATTTTCTTCCTTTCGCGAGGCACTCAAAACCTTAGCACTGTTTATGTACGAACGAAATTTGATCGATTTGTACGACGCCCCCGTCGTTCGATCGTGGTTTCTCTGTTTAAAGGTTCGTCGGGTACTTCTTGGAGCAGTCGGGTACGATGTCTTGAAATCAAAGGGGTCGAAGACTTTTTACGAAGATCTTTATCGAGTCTCTAGGGATGGGTTGGATTCCCATATTTCCTCCGATGATTTTTTTCAAGTTCTTTCTAATCATGAGGATTTCATTCGCCGTGAAAGACGACTTGAAATCTCTTGCGATGAAGTGAAAAACTTCAACACATTGTTCGATGATGGGTGCAAACCGGTGAGGCGTATGTTTGTCCGTTTTTTGGTGAATTTTGGTGACTCTAATCCCCTAGCCCCCCTAGCCATGACCCCTTTTTTAGATGCTTGTTTTTGTTAGTCTGGTCTTTGGTGTTACCATTTGGAACCATCTAGAATTTTGTAAACACGAGGATTTTGTTCAGTTTTAAGTTTGTTTAGAAATGTTATCTCAGACAAAGTCTGAGGATTTTGTTCAGGTTTAAGTTTGTTTAGAATTGTTATCTCAGACAAAGTCTGTCCAAATGAATGTTAATGTTTACGACTCGTATTAAGCCAAGTTTGTTCCTTAATAATTTTTGTTAAGTCTATATCCTCTGTACCGACCTAATGCACGTGAAATCCAAACCTGTATAATGTATTATGAAATATCAAATCAGTAAACTCCATCGTTTGGCTACAGCTGGCAGTACTAGTATACCTCTAATTTGAAATATTCAATCTTCATTTTTATGTGGACTTGATCGTGTCAAAGTGCTTTTGTACCTCACATAAAATTCAGATTTAAATAGATCCCACTACTCTAGTGACTAGTCATTTTCCACAAGCTTCGTTAACCGCACCTAGTTTTCTAGTACTTTGCGACAAGTTCACAGTTTGGGATTATTCTTCACGACGGATTGGGTTGTAATTTTCAGAAAATCGTACCAGTAAGTATTCTAACTACTCCCCGTCCCTTAATAATCGTCCTGCTTGATCCGACGCACAGTTTAAGAAAAAACAATTGACTTGATTATTTAAATTGGTTTAATGTGTAGTTTCCTTTAAAGCTCATGTGTATGTGGCCCATAATTAAAGTAGAGTGAAAAAATAAGGGGTAAAAATAATGTTCTTTTTTAAGTTTCAAAGTGGACAATTATTTTGGAGCGGACGAAAAAAGGAAAGGAGGACGATAATTTAAGGACGTTAATTTTTTCCCAGAACCTTAATTTCATTTAGTGTATTCCTTAATTGAATTCTCTACTTCATTTTAATTTTTTCCCAGAATGTTGCACGTGACTCGCACGTTAGACACAAGGGTGAGTTTGGTACTTTGATTATTTTCATTCTACTCTACCCTAGCTTTATAATCGTCTCGTCCACACAACGGCCCAGCTTTTTTATTCCCATTTGGCCTTTTCTTCCTTTCGCGAGGCACTCAAAACCTTAGCACTGTTTATGTACGAACGAAATTTGATCGATTTGTACGACGCCCCCGTCGTTCGATCGTGGTTTCTCTGTTTAAAGGTTCGTCGGGTACTTCTTGGAGCGTCAGTGCGATGTCTTGAAATCAAAGGGGTCGAAGACTTTTACGAAGATCTTTATCGAGTCTCTACGGATGGGTTGGATTCCCATATTTCCTCGATGATTTTTTCAAGTTCTTTCTAATCATGAGGATTTCATTCGCCTTGTGAAAGACGACTTGAAATCTCTTGCTGATGAAGTGAAAAAACTTCAACACATTGTTCTGATGATGGGTCTGCAAACCGGTGAGGCAGATGTTTGTCACGTTTTTTGGTGAATTTTGGTGACTCTAATCCCCTAGCCCCCCTAGTCATGACCCCTTTTTTTAGATGCTTGTTTTTGTTAGTCTGGTCTTTGGTGTTACCATTTGGAACCATCTAGAATTTTGTAAACACGAGGATTTTGTTCAGTTTTAAGTTTGTTTAGAAATGTTATCTCAGACAAAGTCTGAGGATTTTGTTCAGGTTTAAGTTTGTTTAGAATTGTTATCTCAGACAAAGTCTGTCCAAATGAATGTTAATGTTTACGACTCGTATTAAGCCAAGTTTGTTCCTTAATAATTTTTTGTTAAGTCTATATCCTCTGTACTGACCTAATGCACGTGAAATCCAAACCTGTATAATGTATTATGAAATATCAAATCAGTAAACTCCATCGTTTGGCTACAGCTGGCAGTACTAGTATACCTCTAATTTGAAATATTCAATCTTCATTTTTATGTGGACTTGATCGTGTCAAAGTGCTTTTGTACCTCACATAAAATTCAGATTTAAATAGATCCCACTACTCTAGTGACTAGTCATTTTCCACAAGCTTCGTTAACCGCACCTAGTTTTCTAGTACTTTGCGACAAGTTCACAGTTTGGGATTATTCTTCACGACGGATTGGGTTGTAATTTTCAGAAAATCGTACCAGTAAGTATTCTAACTACTCCCCGTCCCTTAATAATCGTCCTGCTTGATCCGACGCACAGTTTAAGAAAAAACAATTGACTTGATTATTTAAATTGGTTTAATGTGTAGTTTCCTTTAAAGCCCATGTGTATGTGGCCCATAATTAAAGTAGAGTGAAAAAATAAGGGGTAAAAATAATGTTCTTTTTTAAGTTTCAAAGTGGACAATTATTTTGGACAGACGAAAAAGGAAAGGAGGACGATAATTTAGGGACGTTAATTTTTTCCCAGAACCTTAATTTCATTTAGTGTATTCCTTAATTTAATTCTCTACTTCATTTTAATTTTTTCCCAGAATGTTGCACGTGACTCGCACGTTAGACACAAGGGTGAGTTTGGTACTTTGATTATTTTCATTCTACTCTACCCTAGCTTTATAATCGTCTCGTCCACACAACGGCAGCCACTACTTTTTATTCCCATTTGGCCTTTTCTTCCTTTCGCGAGGCACTCAAAACCTTAGCACTGTTTATGTACGAACGAAATTTGATCGATTTGTACGACGCCCCCGTCGTTCGATCGTGGTTTCTCTGTTTAAAGGTTCGTCGGGTACTTCTTGGAGCAGTCGGGTACGATGTCTTGAAATCAAAGGGGTCGAAGACTTTTTACGAAGATCTTTATCGAGTCTCTACGGATGGGTTGGATTCCCATATTTCCTCGATGATTTTTTCAAGTTCTTTCTAATCATGAGGATTTCATTCGCCTTGTGAAAGACGACTTGAAATCTCTTCTTGATGAAGTGAAAAAACTTCAACACATTGTTCTGATGATGGGTATGCAAACCGGTGAGGCAGATGTTTGTCCCGTTTTTTTGGTGAATTTTGGTGACTTTAATCCCCTAGCCCCCCCTAACCATGACCCCTTTTTTTAGATGTTTGTTTTTGTTAGTCTGGTCTTTGGTGTTACCATTTGGAACCATCTAGAATTTTGTAAACACGAGGATTTTGTTCAGTTTTAAGTTTGTTTAGAAATGTTATCTCGGACAAAGTCTGAGGATTTTGTTCAGGTTTAAGTTTGTTTAGAATTGTTATCTCAGACAAAGTCTGTCCAAATGAATGTTAATGTTTACGACTCGTATTAAGCCAAGTTTGTTCCTTAATAATTTTTTGTTAAGTCTATATCCTCTGTACTGACCTAATGCACGTGAAATCCAAACCTGTATAATGTATTATGAAATATCAAATCAGTAAACTCCATCGTTTGGCTACAGCTGGCAGTACTAGTATACCTCTAATTTGAAATATTCAATCTTCATTTTTATGTGGACTTGATCGTGTCAAAGTGCTTTTGTACCTCACATAAAATTCAGATTTAAATAGATCCCACTACTCTAGTGACTAGTCATTTTCCACAAGCTTCGTTAACAGCACCTAGTTTTCTAGTACTTTGCGACAAGTTCACAGTTTGGGATTATTCTTCACGACGGATTGGGTTGTAATTTTCAGAAAATCGTACCAGTAAGTATTCTAACTACTCCCCGTCCCTTAATAATCGTCCTGCTTGATCCAACGCACAGTTTAAGAAAAAACAATTGACTATATTATTTAAATTGGTTTAATGTGTAGTTTCCTTTAAAGCTCATGTGTATGTGGCCCATAATTAAAGTAGAGTGAAAAAATAAGGGGTAAAAATAATGTTCTTTTTTAAGTTTCAAAGTGGACAATTATTTTGGAACGGACGAAAAAGGAAAGGAGGACGATAATTTAGGGACGTTAATTTTTTCCCAGATATTTAATTTCATTTAGTGTATTCCTTAATTGAATTCTCTACTTCATTTTAATTTTTTCCCAGAATGTTGGACGTGACTCGCACGTTAGACACAAGGGTGAGTTTGGTACTTTGATTATTTTCATTCTACTCTACCCTAGCTTTATAATCGTCTCGTCCACACAACGGCAGCCCACTGCTTTTTATTCCCATTTGGCCTTTTCTTCCTTTCGCGAGGCACTCAAAACCTTAGCACTGTTTATGTACGAACGAAATTTGATCGATTTGTACGACGCCCCCGTCGTTCGATCGTGGTTTCTCTGTTTAAAGGTTCGTCGGGTACTTCTTGGAGCAGTGCGATGTCTTGAAATCAAAGGGGTCGAAGACTTTTTACGAAGATCTTTATCGAGTCTCTACGGATGGGTTGGACTCCCATATTTTCTCTGATGATTTTTTCAAGTTCTTTCTAATCATGAGGATTTCATTCGCACTGTGAAAGACGACTTGAAATCTCTTGCTGATGAAGTGAAAAAACTTCAACACATTGTTCTGATGATGGGTCTGCAAACCGGTGAGGCAGATGTTTGTCCCGTTTTTTTGGTGAATTTTGGTGACTCTAATCCCCTAGCCCCCCTAGCCATGACCCCTTTTTTTAGATGCTTGTTTTTGTTAGTCTGGTCTTTGGTGTTACCATTTGGAACCATCTAGAATTTTGTAAACACGAGGATTTTGTTCAGTTTTAAGTTTGTTTAGAAATGTTATCTCAGACAAAGTCTGAGGATTTTGTTCAGGTTTAAGTTTGTTTAGAATTGTTATCTCAGACAAAGTCTGTCCAAATGAATGTTAATGTTTACGACTCGTATTAAGCCAAGTTTGTTCCTTAATAATTTTTTGTTAAGTCTATATCCTCTGTACTGACCTAATGCACGTGAAATCCAAACCTGTATAATGTATTATGAAATATCAAATCAGTAAACTCCATCGTTTGGCTACAGCTGGCAGTACTAGTATACCTCTAATTTGAAATATTCAATCTTCATTTTTATGTGGACTTGATCGTGTCAAAGTGCTTTTGTACCTCACATAAAATTCAGATTTAAATAGATCCCACTACTCTAGTGACTAGTCATTTTCCACAAGCTTCGTTAACCGCACCTAGTTTTCTAGTACTTTGCGACAAGTTCACAGTTTGGGATTATTCTTCACGACGGATTGACGGTTGTTGTAATTTTCAGAAAATCGTACCAAGTATTCTAACTACTCCCCGTCCCTTAATAATCGTCTGCTTGATCCGACGCACAGTTTAAGAAAAACAATTGACTTGATTATTTAAATTGGTTTAATGTGTAGTTTCCTTTAAAGTTCATGTGTATGTGGCCCATAATTAAAGTAGAGTGAAAAAATAAGGGGTAAAAATAATGTTCTTTTTTAAGTTTCAAAGTGGACAATTATTTTGGAACGGACGAAAAAGGAAAGGAGGACGATAATTTAGGGACGTTAATTTTTTCCCAGAACCTTAATTTCATTTAGTGTATTCCTTAATTTAATTATCTACTTCATTTTAATTTTTTTCCTAGAATGTTGCACGTGACTCGCACGTTAGACACAAGGGTGAGTTTGGTACTTTGATTATTTTCATTCTACTCTACCCTAACTTTGGTGTTTAAGTGCCAAAGTTTGTACACAACGAAACCAGGGAAAAAATCCGACTCTCGAGAAGATGAGGCGGCGCCTCACAAGAAGCCGCTGGAAGCTGAGGCTGGAGCTGAAGTTGAAATGCTCCTGAGGCGGGCGCCTCATAAAGTCGAAAGGCGCTGGAATCTGCTAAGTTCATGACCATTTTTTGATAAGTTACTGGACTGTCAATCTTGTAAAATCGACCATAAATCTCTCACAACTCCAAATGAGGTGATTTGTGATTTTTCTGAAACTAGACTCATTGAACTATATTTTAGAATTTTAAATTACTCCATTTGGACTTATATTCATCAAGATAAGGTTACTAGAAAATCAAGTAGAAGTTGTTTTCTGAAACGGCACAACCGTAAGTCAAGACCTAATTGAGGTACTTAGACACCTTGGAAAATTACCAAATTTACAGAGAGTATCCTAACATATGTAGGTAAAACATACTAAATTTTTAGAAAATTCTCTTTAGTATATTGGTACCAGAATTTTCCCGAAGTTTGCCCAAAAACATGACTGGTCTGTGAAGGAATAAATTGGTCATCTTATTACCAAATTCAACAAGTTTATGAACAATGATTGTGCAAGCATGAAAAATACTAGTACACTTGGTCTAGAACTCAAATGAACTTCTCGTAAGTTTAAAACACAAACAATACGAGCAACAAAGGCAAATCCCGAGAAACCCTAAGGCTCAAACGAAGCAACAATGCTTCTAAACTCTCAACCAAGCCTACCATGATCAAGATGAATGTTATAAGTCATTTATGCAAGGTAATAGCACTCCAACAAGACTTGGTTAAGTGCTAACATGCTAAGGCGAACACTCAAAGCACAAACGGCAAGGTATGCAATGCATAGAAGGCATTGGCGGCTATGAGCATGCTAACAACTCTAATGCAAGCATGACATGAACAGAATGAAGTCTTTAACATGTTAAGGCATACATTAAGCATGTTATAAATGTACTAAGGCTCTAGTAGGACTTAGTTAAGTACTAAGGTGATACACGAAGCAATTTTAACAAAGCATGCAAGGTATAGAAGGCATACAAGCAACTACGATCATAGTTGACCTAATGCGAGCATGGTATGAACAATATGGACTCTAAAACATGTTAAGGCACATAATGAACATATTAATCAAGTATAGAAGGCATGATACACAAGTAGGGTTTGGGTTCTCACATCCTCCCCCACTAAAAGGAATTTAGTCCCTAAATTCATAACAGAATTATCGAATAGGTAAGGGTATCCCTCTCTCATATCAAGCTCGGTTTCCCAAGTAGTTTCCCCAATATTATGATTCTTCCACAAGACCTTCACTAACGGAATCCTCTTTGTTCTCAAGACTTGTTCCTTCGTATCAAGAATCCTCACCGGCTTCTCATCATAAGAAAGGTCGGGCTCAAAGGTAATCTCCTCATAAGTAAGGACATGTGACTCATCCTTCAAGTACTTGCGTAGCATCGAGACATGAAAGACATCATGAACATCCGATATAGAAGGTGGCAATGCTAACCGATACGCCAAAGCTCCAATCCTCTCTAGGATCTCGAATGGTCCAATAAATCTAGGCGAAAGCTTACCTTTCTTCCCAAATCGCTTAGTACCGCCTAGGAGGCGTACTTTCAAGAATACAAAGTCACTAACTTTGAAACTCTAAGTCACGTCTCAGGTTGTCTGCGTAGCTTTACGTCTACTCGAGTTTAAACTGTAATCTATCTCTAATAAGATTTACACTCCACCGCACCGACCTGTTGTACCATCTCGAACCCCAGCTTAGCTTCACCAATGACTCTCATCAAGAAATCTGATGTCGGTGAGCGACACTTACGCCCATATAAAGCCTCATATGGCGCTACCTCAATACTAGACCGTAGCGTTATTATAAGCAAATTCGGCTAATGGCAAAAGAATCCCAACTACCTTTTTAAAACCATGGCACAAGCACGCAATAAATCCTCCAATACAATCAATCTATCAGACCGACCAACGGGCGTGGGTCACTGAAAAGCCGTAATTAAAATTAAATTTCGTACCCAAGCTTCCTCGTAGGAACTTCCAAAATCTAGAAGTGAACTTGGGGTCTCTATCAAAAACAATGCTAAGCTGGAATACCATGCAACCTCACGATATCTGAATATACAACGGCGCCAACCGACTCAAACTATAAGTCATCTAAATAGGAATAAAATGTGAAGATTTTTGTCAATCTATCCCACAACAACCCAAACCGCATCAAAACCTCGGCCAGTGCGTGGCAATCCTGTCACAAAATCCATGGTGATATGCTCTCGTTCTCTAAGCCGCAACAAGCCTGAAGCTTCCTCTAACGAGGCATCGCTATAAATCACAAAGTTCTCCGAACCACTCAGGCAATGCTAAGATAGAGTTTTAGCAGTAGTCAACCTCTCTTCAACTCCGAAAACTAGCCTCACACTTATCACTCCATATAAAGACTTCTTCTGAGTCAAATTAGTCATCGGAGTAGCGATCTTCGAAAACCCCTCAATAAACCTACGGTAATAACCCGCTAAGCCCAAGAAACTACGGACCTCGGTTACCAGGTACAGGCGTCTTCCACTTGAAGTAATCAACCTTGGATGGATCCACAGCAATACCATCACTAGACACCACGTGCCCTAGAAAAGAAACTTGCTCTAGCCGTAAAGCACACTTACTAAATTTTGCATAAAGTCGCTTCTTCCGCAAGATGGAAATAACTCTCTTAAATGATTCTTATGTTCCTCGTGACTTGGAGTACACAAGAATGTCATCAATAAATACCACCCCAAAGCAATCATGATAATAATGAGAAAAACCCTATTCATCAAGTCCATAAAAGCTGCGGGTGCATTCGTCAAACCAAAAGGCATAACCACGAACTCATAATGGCCATCGTGTGCGAAAGGTGCTGGAACATCCTCCCTCGAACTATCAAGCGATAATAGTCACTCCTCAAGTCAACTTAGAATAACCAACCGAGCATCGAGATTGATCAAAGAGATCATTAATGTGTGGCAAGGGATATCGATTCGATAGTAATCTGTTCAACGCTTTTAATCTATGCAAAGTCGTAAACTACCATATTTCTTTCAACTCCGCTGGAGCCATTCTATAAGGCTTCTAGATATAGGCGAAGTCCCGGCAAAAGCTCAATGCAAACTCTAATTCTTGGTGGGAGGCAATCATGAGTCCCAAAGTCGTCTTTGCAAGGACAAGCAAGAAGAGGACAAGCACTTGCCTGCAAGATAGTGAAGTGGGCAGGATTGAGCTAACGAGCTCAACAAAGGTAGATAAGCCGTATACAAAAATACGGGTCATGGAGAAACAATCTGCGAAACGGTAGGGAAAGAAATACTTAAATATCATCTCCCTCAATTCCAAAGTCGAGAGTCATCTTGACTCTTGACGGGGTTCAAGGACATTATCGAGGTTTACAA
>CM028384.1:64989486-65084123 GCA_013146195.2 Codonopsis lanceolata | reverse complement strand
TTTGTGCTTCCTGTTTTGTTTGAAGGAGGTTGTTTTTGTTTCTTCCCACGTTTTGTTCAACTTGTTTATGTGGGGTTTTTGTTCTCTAAGACTTATTGTCTTGTGAGAATATTTGGTGAGTGATTTCACAATCGTTTTTGTGTTAAACAATTATTCTTTTAGTGAAATTTTTGTGGCCTTGAGGCTAGGTCTACAAGTATTAACTTGTAGATTGTTTTTGGTAAAAACTTGAGTTCAGTTTTTCTGTTTTAAGTTGCATTAAAATCATTCTTCTGCTGCTACTATTATTTGTTGTTTCATTGTGATTATTATTGTAGCTACAATCACCGCTACATTGGTAATCACATTGATCTCTCTTGAGAATTCGTGCTATTACGTTCTTTCAATTGGTATCAGATCCTTCTCTTGATATCACTAAGAGTTGATTCTGGTCATAGCTCTGATGGATTCTCAATATGAGAACGTTGTTCTCCCTCCTGCTCTCACTAATGCAAACTACTCTATTTGGAAAGTCAAGATGTGCATCTTCATCAAATCAATTGATGAAAGAGCGTGGCTTGCTGTCTTGAATGGATGGAGTCCTCAAAAACTTCTGTCGATGGATGATGTCAAAGTCACCAAAGAATACGAATAGTCAATGAAGATAGAATCTTTGCATCTTTTTTAATTCAAAAGCATTGTCTAGCATATATAAAGCTTTAGATGCGAATACTTTTAGGGTGATTGCCAACTATGAATCTGCTAAAGATGTTTGGGAGGCCCTTCAGACCCTGTGTGAAGGACCTGCTAGTGTTCGCTCTTCTAAGTTAAGATTGCTCACCACACAATTTAAAAACACTAGGATGAGTGAGTCTGAAGATATTATGACCTATTATGGTAGACTTCTTGACATTTCCAACTCTGCTCTAGCCTTAGGAGATCCCATTACTAATGAACGTCTTGTTAGCAAGATGATGGGAACTTTGCCTGAAAGGTTCAATGTCAAAATATGTGCTATAGAAGAAGCACATGATATTGACAAAATGAGTTTTGATCGATTGGTGGTATTCTTCAAAATTTGAGGCCCGAACTTAAATGATTAAATCAAACAAAAGGAAAGGAGCTTCATCTTACTCAAGTGTGAAAAGTATTGCTATGTCGCTCTATTAATATCTCTTCTGATCTTCTTGAAATTCAAAAAGATATTGATGAATCTGATTTTGGAGATGAGTCTATTGCTCTTTTGACTACTAAATTTAGAATTTTTTTGAAAACTAAGAGTCAAAATAGAACTCCATCATCAAGCTCAAAAAGTAACTTTAAACCTGATTCTGGCAAATTTGTTCCTAAAGAAAATTCTTTTCAAACCCCAGAAAATCCCTTCACAAACTCATTTGCTTCAAAATCATCCTACAATGGTAAGAACATTGATTCAATTCAATGTAGAGAATGTCAAGGTTTTGGTCATTATGCTAACCAATGTGCCAATACTCTAAGGAAAAAGGGCTTGAATTTTGGCAACAACGAGTGATAGTGATGGAGAAGATCGGGAGTGATCTTATCACTCTCACTCACTGTTATGATCTGGCCGAAAGTGGGGTTCTTGACCAATGTGACACCCATGCACTTACATCAGGTCACATCGTGATCTGGAAAACGAAGAAATAGGGACGAATTCTTCTGTCTTAACTCTTCAATCCCAGAAGATTGTGGAGATTCAGAGTCAGACTTGCTGGAAGGGTATAAGGAACTGTACAAAGACTGGGAGAAAAGAGCTCACCAAGTTTCATTACTTGGAAAGGAAAATGAGTTGTTGAAAAAGGCCAATGAAGATCAGAAAGATTGCATAGTTAGGCTAGAAAACTTTCTAAGCAAGAAGGATGTTGAAATTGAAGATTTAAAGGAACAGCTTGCTCAAGCAGAAGAAACCATTGCCAAATGGAATTCAAGCCAACATAAATTGGATGAGATGCTATAGTACATCCAAGACAGGTATTGGTTTTGTTCCAAAAATGTTTGCGAGGGAAGGAGAAGGTACGTCTGGAACTAAACAATATTTTCAAAAACCTGATTTCTTTGAAAAGCCAAAAACAAGAAAGAAAAACTTTGTTTGTCATACGCCATAAGCTTTGGACATATACCTTTTTTGTTTTGAAGAGGCTATGTATGAGGATGAAGTTAGGTAGGCCTTCTTAGCAAAAACTCAAATGCAGAATCGTATGAAACAGCCATTGCGACAGCCAATGCAGCAACATTGGTCACATTGGAAGCCTCATTCGAAGTCTCATCAGAAAACTCATTCTCAGAAAAGTCAACCCAAAGTTTTTAAACAAATGTGGGTTCCTAAAACCTGTGATGAGAAATGTAAAGCCAAATATTGTAAACCTTTTGACATATGTCCTGGTGCTGTAATGTCTGATGATGAGATGTGCAATGTCACTTTTACTTCCTTGAAATCTCATATTGTTGGGTCATGGTACTTTGACAGTGGTTGCTCTAGACATATGACAGGTTCAGTTGAAAACTTGAAAGATTATGTGAGCATCAATGGTGGGTCAGTGACCTATGGTGGTGGTGCCAAAGGCAAAATAATTGGCAAAGGAACATTGAATGTTGAAGGCCTTCCAAATCTCACGAATGTTTACCACGTGGAAGGACTTAAAACAAATTTGATCGATATAAGTCAATTGTGTGATGATGACCTTGAGTAAGGTTTGATAAAATTCTTGTGAAGTTTTGATCAAACTAACAAATGTCTTCAGTCTGAGTCAAGTCCGACAATTGTTATATGTTCAATAATAGTCAATCCTGCCAAAAAGCTAGTCTTGATATTACAGATCTTTGGCATCAAAAACTTGGACATATGAGTTTTCGTAAGCTCCATGAGCTTGTGAAACATGATGCAGTCAAAGGATTGCCAAACTTGAAAAATAATTATACAAAGGTATGTGGTCCCTGCCAAAAAGGTAAACAAACCAAGGCATCTCATCTTCCTATAACACAATGTTCCACATCTAGGTGTCTAGAGATGATTCATACTGATCTCATGGGCCCCATTGAAGTAGAAAGTTTAGGTAAAAAAAAATACACCTTTGTATGTGTAGATGACTTCTCTAGATATATTTGGGTGATTTTTTTTAAGAGAGAAATCTGAAACCTTTGAGGCTTTTAAAATTTGGTACACCCGTGTTATGAACTTGTATGATTTAAAGCTTATCAAAATTAGATCAGATCATGGCACGGAATATGGAAACTCATCCTTTTCTAATTAGTGTGCCTCTAATGGCATCTCTCATGAATTTTCTGCTCCCAAAACTCCACAACAGAATGGAGTGGCGGAAAGAAAGAATAGGACATTACAAGAGATGGCTAGGGTGATGTTAACCTCAAAAAATTTGGCCAAAAGATTTTGGGCTGAAGCCTTCAATACAGCTTGTCACATTGGAAGGTTTTCTTAAGACCAGGTAGTACAATGACTCCTTATGAAATTCTTCTTGGAAAGAAACCCACCTTAAAGTATTTTCATGTTTTTGGTTGTGTGTGCTATCTTCTCAATGATAGAGACCAACTTTCTAAATTTGATTCTAAAAGTGACAAGTGTGTCTTCATGGGGTATTCTACTAATAGTCGGGCTTACAGAGTTTTTAATCTACAAACTAAGACTATTATGGAATCTATGAACATTGTTTTTGATGATCTAACCAATCTTGGCCACAAAACTGTTGAAGAAGATGTTTCAGGAATCCTTGATTTTGGAGATTTTGATCCAGAAACTGCAATGAATCCGCATCTAGCGGTGATCAAGCATGTTCAATTCGCAGGCGAGCGATCTGAGATAATGCGATTCAGAATGTATCACCCAATGTGATTCCGAATGTAGCTACATCGGAAGTTACATTGGACAGAAACCTGGGAGAAGCTGAAACTGCTGAATCTGATCATAAACAGGAAGAAAATCAGGGACTTGATATTCCAAGCAGAATTCAGAAAGTTCATCCATTCACTCAAATCATAGGTAATGTTCAGGATGGTGTATCAACAAGAAGGAAAGGTAAGGTGGATTACAAAAAACTTGCATGCATGTCCACACTAGAGTTTGATGAAATTCATGCATCCTGCTTTGTTTCCACCATTGAACCCAAAAATGTGCATGAGGCCCTTAAGGATGAATGTTGGATAAATGCCATGCAAGAGGAACTAGATCAATTTACAAAAAATGATGTTTGGTATCTTGTTCCTAGACCCACTTCTGTAAATGTTATTGGAACTAAATGGATTTTCAAAAACAAAACAAATGAAGTGGGAGAGATAATAAGAAATAAAGCTAGACTTGTGGCTCGAGGGTATACACGAGGTTGAGGGGTGGATTTTGATGAAACCTTTGCTCTGTAGCCCGTATTGAGTCCATAGTCTCTTGTTGCCATTGCATGTTTTCTTGACATAACTCTTCAACAAATGGATGTGAAAAGTGCTTTCTTAAATGACATTCTTGAAGAAGAAGTTTTTGTTGAGCAACCAAAAGGTTTTGAGGATCCCCATAAACCTAGTCATGTGTTTAAACTGAAAAAGGCCTTGTATGGTCTCCAGCAAGCTCCTAGAGCTTGGTATGGGAGGCTTACAGACCACCTTTTGAAGAGTGGGTTTAGAAGGGAAGAGGTGGATAAAACACTTTTTATTTAAAATCAAGACAAACACATTTTGATAGCTCAAATTTATGTTGATGACGTTGTGTTTGGATCCACCTCTAAGTCCTTGGAAAAAGAGTTTGTTAACTGCATGACTTCCACGTTTGAGATGAGTATGGTTGGAGAGTTGACCTATTTTTTAGGAATTCAGATTAAACAATCGCATGAAGGGATGTTCATATCTCAAGCCAAGTATGCTCTTAACTTGGTGAAGAAATTCAATCTTGAGAATGAAAAACATAAGAAAACCCCTATGGGTACATCCAATAAACTCAATAAGGATGAAAATTCTGAAAGTGTTGACCATACCTTATATAGAAGTATGATTGGAAGTCTGTTGTACTTAATTGCCACCCGTCCAGATATTATGTACAGTGTGTGCTTGTGTGCTAGGCATCAAGCAAACCCCAAAGTCTCTCACTTGAAAGCTGTGAAAAGAATAATTCGATATGTTGGTGAGACTTGTGGCATGGGTTTGTGGTATACTAAACATACAAACACCAATCTTGTTGGGTTTAGCGATGCTGACTGGGCTGGTAGTGTAGATGACATGAGAAACACATCTGGTGGATGTTTTTATTTGGGAAATAACCTGATTTCATGGTTTAGTAAGAAACAAAATTGTGTAGCCCTATCAACAGCGAATCGAGTATATAGGCTGGCGGTAGTGGATGTACACAACTTTTGTGGATGAAACAAATGATCAAGGATTATGGTTTACACAGTAATATATTAACCATGTATTGTGACAACACAAGTGCCATAAGCATAGCTAAAAATCCTGTTCAACACTCTAGGACTAAGCACATAGACATAAGACACCATTTCATTAGAGACTTGGTTGAACAAGGCATTGTTTGCATTGAACATGTGGGAACAGAAAATCAGCTGGCTGATATTTTCACTAAGAGTCTAGATTTTGAGAGATTCATAAATCTTAGGAAATCTCTCAGTATGTGTGCCATGTAATCCCTCACTTAAAAAAATAGGCATCTTGCATTGTATTTTAAGGGGCACACTAGTTTCACTCTGTATGCTTTAGTACCTTTGTTTGATGTTTTGGATATACATTCAATATGTATTGTGATTTTCTTGTTCTAAGTCTCCTCATCATCTCCCTAAAAAGTTGTATTGAAATTGAAAAATTTATTAAACCACAAAGGAAAGAGCTACCTTTTGAGATTTTTGGGATGCTGCAATTTGTCAGTGTACTATGGAGCTTAGGCTTTCATGGGTGGATCTTGACTAAATTGACTCCCTTTAATTGACAAAGTGTGAAAGCTACCTAATGGAAAAGAGCTACCTATGGACAAGGTTGTGGCATCTTTCTTTTGGAACTGTGAATCTTTGGATTTCATGGGTTGATCATTCAGTTAAGTTGCTACCCTTGGTATATAGTGTGAAAGGTTCCTAGTGGTTTGTGTTGAATATGCTTGAAATAAAGTAAAGCTATTCTCATGGGGAAATAAAGTACCTATGGTATTTTTGGGAGTTTCTTGCTGGTTTGGTGAGGATAAGATAAGAAATTGTACATAAAATCACAACTTTGGCGAATGTGTTTTCCAATGCAGCTACATTGGAAACTACATTCAGATGATCTAGACATATCACATGTGTATGCTTGCATTATTTTTCTTGTTTTTCTGAACATGTTAGGCATACTTTCTAGGACATATTGTTGTTGATCATATCAGCCCCTTAAGTTTCTGTTTTTCATTAACAAATTAATGTAACTTCTGCTCCATTGCTCACCAAGTTAATATTTTATGTGGTTGTCTAAACTATTGTGCTCATCATGAGGATCTGAACTGGTCTATAGTTACTGATTTTGGCAGATTTGTGTGATTACAATTTTGGTTAATTGAGTATTGTGCATTCTCAAAATATTTGTTCAATTTTGTACAAATTCAAAATTTTAAAATCAGAAATCAGTAGTTATTTTATCTCATTAAATTCTCCACAAATTTCTCATGGCAATAACAGCAGATTTTTATCACTTCTCAATTGGTGGTTAATATTTGATTCTTATCCAAATTTTGAAATTTGATTTCTTGTTTAGGCCCCCTCACATTCCATCATGTTAATGAGTTAACGGCTAATTGTTTTAGTGGAGTATTAGTGGCACTTTTACAGGTAAACATATCACTTCTCACAGAAGTCTTCTTCTTCAAATTCCGGCGACCAAAATTTCGAGCAGACCCTACCTTCTTCCAAATCCCTTTCATCTCATCATCTCTTTTGTGCCTTCAACTAAAAATTCTCAATGGCTTCTTCTTCGTCTTTTCCCGAATCTCCCAAAGCCAATCCATCCGCTGATGTAGCTTTCGATGAAGGTACATTCAGCCCCCTTTCTTCCCCAGAAAATCCAGGAACCGCGATGATAATTGCTCAACCTTTCCCAGAACCTCTGACAATAATTCTTCCTGGAGAAAAGGGCAATGCAATTGATGTGGATAATCCGGGAGATCTGTCTGGGTTACCCCAAATTGGTAACCCTAGCACAAGGAAATCGAAAAGGCTTCGCGGAATTCCTTCAAATTATGAAGATCCTAGCATTGAGGACATTCTTGCTGCTAAGAAAAATAAGGTTACTCCAGGTATTTTTGAAGAAAGTGTGGAGATTGAAAGTGATCCTGATGATGTTGAGTTCATCCCCAAAACAGGACCGTCTCATGTTGTTCAACAACCACCATCTCCATCTGCCTCTCCTAAAATTTCTCCCATTCCAGAAGCAACCAGAGATGACGACTACCCAATTCCGTCACCCCGAGTGGTATTCCCCACAGATTCTTCTACATAGGCTAAAGAATCATCTAATGCTGCAGCTAGCTCTCCCTCTGAGTCAAATGCCGATATGAATTTTTCTGACGAAGACAATACTCTGGCCGAATATCTGGTCAAATTGAAGAATGTGACTCCATCTCCACAACCTCCGGCTGCCGAATTGCCCCAACAACCCAGTTCGTCCGAATTTGATGACAGCTCGGATAAGAATGTTGAAAGCAAAGAATTGACACCTGAAGATAGTGAGGAAACTGAAGAGGTCTCTGTTCGATTCACTCGAAGCCGGCTATCTGCTGCCAATGTAGCTACATCCAAACGTTCTAAGGCCTCTACTTCCTCGATGAGTACTCATTTCTCTCTTAAATTTGTGTCTAAACCTACTTCCATTCGATATAACACTTCTCGAAAGATTGTTGATGAACGAAATATTTTGTGTACTGAATTGAATGCACATAATCTCACCTTTTTTTTCTCTGATAGAGGTTTACTAGACACAATTTCTTCAGCTACACCTTATTTTCGAGATTTGATATATGAATTCTATGCCAACATTGAAAAACGCATCTGTTCCCCTTCTGATGCCCATTTTGAAAAAGTGTTTGTTAGAGGAAAATGGTATAAGTTTTCTCCTTCTGTCATCAACACTATGATGAACACACCTGAATCTGGCCCCTTTGAGATGGATATTGATTTGAACTTGTGTGTCTTTGAGCTTACTGGTGGGACTGTGTCTAAATGGCCTGCTAAAGGCTCATCACTTAGCACCTCACAATTATCCTCTCTTTATGCTTTCATGCACAAAGTATGTTGTGCAAACTGGTCACCCACTACAAATTCCAACACACTTACTGAAGAACATACTAAGGTGCTCTACCTGATTGGGACAAATGGACCTTTTGATTTTGGTTATTTTGTTTTTAGAAAAATCTCCTCTTTGGCTGAATCTGAAGGAGATAAGAGGTCCTTAATTTTTCCATCTTTGATATATCAAATCCTAGTTTCCCAAGGATATTCTCCTATTCCTTCTACTAGGTTGTCTCCTCTTCTTGAACCTCTTCACATTTCAGCAAAACTGTTAAGGGAGATAGGGTTGTGAATCTGCCCCTTATATATCCATATGCACCTGTAACTTCTGTTCCTGGTTCTTCACTGCCAACTGCCTCTACTTCAGTCAATGTTCCATCCAATGTAGCTACATCGGCCACCTCGCACACCTACTTGCACCAATGCATTGCTTTTGTTTACGAACAGCAGGCCATGTGTCCACTCTCATTGGCAATCGGCTACATAGACTTCTCACTCACATCTTTAGTCTTATTCGATTGGTTGGCACTAAATTCTGGCCAAATAGGGGGTGGTGCCAGTGTTCCAGATGTTTCTGCTATTCCTGAAGCTGCTGCTGCACATGATCCTGAAGCTGAAGCTATGCAGGATTGAGTTCTTGAAATCTGTGGTTCTTAAAACTTTGTGGTTGTAAACTTATGTGGTTGAAACTTGGTTTGTTGGTTCAACATTTACATTGTTTGTAACCTTGGTATGTATCTCCTAAACATTTACATTGCTCCATGGTTGGTTGGTTATACTTGGTTGATATGCCATGACATTATGCTTAGTACTCATGTTTAGGGGGTGATTATCTGGGTTCTTTTCTCTAACCTTTGCAGGAAATTATATGATTTGTTCTTGGAACAATTGGTTTGGATTTGACCAGAAATGTTCAACAAAGGGGGTGATTGTAAGGGTAAAATAGGCAAGGCCTATTTTTACTTGTTTTCACCTTTCTTGGTCAAAATAGGATTTTAGATAAGTTTGTGTTAATTTAGGACTTAGTATATTGTATTAGATTTAGTTTAGTTATTTTTGGTAGCATAATTTTTTTCTAGATTTCAACTACATCATATTTGGTAACTAAATCTTGGCAAAAATTCTAGTAAAACTAAGTATCTTGACTTCTTTCATATTTGGTAACAAAATCTTACAAAATTGGTAGGTTGTTGATTGTTCCTTAAATGGCTAATCATTTTCCTTTTAGTAGATGGTCTCTTTTGTGTATTGTGTAGGGATTGGACTACTATATATTTTGTGCAAGGAAACGGGCTGCTTGACAGAGCTTTAGATAGAGAAGAAACACCATACATCAGTGAGCAGAAGTTGTAAGATACTGAAGCTGTTTTCCAGACCTGAAGAACATCCACTCGCTGAAGGCTGTCAATGTTACAACATTGGCAGTAACATCAGATTTCTGGAAAACTGTTTGTGCTTCCTGTTTTGTTTAAAGGGGGCTGTTTTTGTTTCTTCCCACATTTTGTTCAATTTGTTTATGTGGGGTTTTTGTTCTCCAAGACTC
Source organism: Codonopsis lanceolata (assembly GCA_013146195.2). Classification (NCBI taxonomy): domain Eukaryota; kingdom Viridiplantae; phylum Streptophyta; class Magnoliopsida; order Asterales; family Campanulaceae; genus Codonopsis; species Codonopsis lanceolata. The sequence goes on along the minus strand of CM028384.1, from coordinate 65,074,328 downwards.
TGTGAGGTTCAGGGGTGTGCCGCGCGCCCGCCCTGGATAGGGGTGCGCGTGCGATGGGACACCACTTGCTCCACCCTCCCTTGTTTAGGGAAGGCGAAATCCAAAGTGCGAGAGAGTCTTTGTCTATATTAGCACGTTGGAATGTGCCTCGGTTGCCTTGAGTGGATTTTGTATCCAAAATGGGAACTAAAGGTTTCCTCATGTCGGGTTATCCCTTATTTGGGGGATAACAGGATATGAGAATGCATTATCTTTACATTCTCATTCTCCCCTTTTTTCTTTCAGGGGAAAATAGAGAAGTGCAAGAAAAGATATTGCGACGCCCCCACTTATGGATTTATTAAAATAGCCTTATGGCCCAATCAGATTACTATGGGAGCTAGAGACCCCACTGGATCTGAAAGTTTTAGAGTCGCCACCTTTATTTTAAGGCAAAAATAAAGGAAAACCAGAAAAGAAAACCAGAGATTTTAAAAAAACGGGTTCGGGGGCTAAGTTACGAGTTGGGAAGGTGCTAGGCACCCAACTCGCCCTTTCGGTCTCAAAACGTTTTTGGCTGAAGTATGCTCATTGTTATATTTATCTAGCAAATAAATAAGGTCTTATTTTGACAAGGGAAAATTAAAGATACATTCGTGGCTACATTATTCTGGACTCGCCTCCTTCCAATAATTACAAACACATTTAAGAATATTTGGCCATTATAATGGCTCTTTTACAAAATATTTCCTAATCTAATCCGGACAGCACAACGGCTTATATTGGCTACATTGTACCGGATTTTAAATACAACTTTTGAAAATAAATAAAAGGACAGAAAAGTAAATAAATAAATAAAAACGCCCTTAAAGGCTGTTACCTTTTAGAGCGGCGGTGTGCTTGCTCTGTCCTTCTCGGGAGAGGGAGTCTTTTTTGTTGTTGTTGTTGTTGTGTGTTTGTGTGTTGTGTGTTGTGTATTGTGTGTTGTGTTAATTTAGGCGGCGGATCGCTTTGTTTTTGTTGATTTTGTTATGCAATCGGGCATGCCGAGGATATGTATTTGTGTGTATTTTTGTGTATTTGTGTGTGTGTGTGTTTTTATGTATTTGTGTGTGTGTGTGTGCGAGTTATGTGGGTAGAGAGGGAGTATATGTGGGTGAAGTGAGTGAGTGAGGGAGTATATGTGAGAGTGGTATTGTGCGGTGGGAGGGAGTATATTGTGGTTGTGGGCCGGCTGGGAGAGGAGATTGGGAGAGAGGGCGCTGGAGTGATTGAGAGATCGAGAGAGTTTTTGAGGGAGTGAGAGAGAGAGTGGAAATTGAGAGAAAGTCAGGAGTTGTGTGCGTTGGGAGTGGGGACGGTTGAGTGAAAATGAGAGAATGAGGGAGTATATTATGTGAGGGGAAAATTGAGAGTGAGGGAAATAAGGAGAGTATATTATATATAATGGGTGGATTAGGAGTTAAGAAAAAGGGCTTCAAATCATCTATCTCACTCTCACATGTCCGTCTCCATCGAATCTCATCCCTACATCGCTTTTCTTATAAAAAGAAGATTGATAAAATAACAAAGAAAGTTGCGGTAGAGATTGATGGGCGTGAATGTGACGAGTGAGATAGACGATTTGGCCGAAAAAAGGGGGGCGCTGGCGGCTTGACTTTCCTTTCTTTTCTTTTTTTTAAATTCTTTGTTTTCTTTGTTTTCCGTTTTCTTTCTTTTATTTCTCTTTTTCTTTTGTTGTTTTTTTTTGTTGTTTTTCTTTTCTTATCTTTTCCGATTTTCTTTCTTCTTTTTTTTTGTTTCTTTTACTTTTCTTTTGTTTTTCTTTTTTTCCTTTTTTTTGCTTTTTTTTGTTTCTTTTGTTTTCTTTTCTTTTTTTTTCTTTTCTTTTTGATTTTCTTTCTTTTTTGTTTTCTTTCTTATTCTTTATTTTTTATTTTTTTTATTCATTTTCTTGATTGATTTTTTTTTATACCTTTGCTCCTGAAACATATAAGAAATAATTAGCAATCTATTTTGTAATATTTAATTGACAATATAAAATAGGGGTACGAATTTGGGGTGTCTACAGACTCATTGTCTTGTGAGAATATTTGGTGAGTGATTTCACAATCGTTTTTGTGTTAAACAATTATTCTTTTAGTGAAATCTTTGTGGCCTTGAGGCTAAGTCTACAAATATTAACTTGTAGATTGTTTTTGGTGAAAACTTGAGTTCAGTTTTCCTGTTTTAAGTTGCATTAAAATCATTCTTCCGCTGCTACTATTATTTGTTGTTTCATTGTGATTCCCATTGTAGCTACAATCACAGCTACATTGGTAATCACATAGATCTCTCTTGAGAATTCGTGCTATTACGTTCTTTCAATTTTATTTCTCAATCATTACCTATTAATATTACTTATTAATAATTAATATAATAATGAGATATTAATCCCTACTATTAATATCTTTTATAATCTCATTTATTGTTAATAGTAGAAGTCATATATATATATATATATATATATTACAACTAACATTACTTTACCAACGAGCTTCATTCAACTGGTACTGCTCACTTCTCCTAACGGAGAGGTCGGGTGTTCAAGTCTCACAAGAGACACCCTGGACTTTACAACTCTCAATAAAGAGGTCGGGTGTTCAAGCCTATTTAAATGCATCGTTGTTGTTCAAGCCTTACCCAAATGTCTCATTTAGCTACTCACTTATCTTAACGGAAAGGTTAAGTGTTCAAAACCCTACCAAAGGCACTCTGGTACTTAACTATTCTCAACCGAGAGGTCGGGCGTTCAAAGTCTCACCAGATGCACCATTTGTTCGAGCAACACCACAGACATCATATATATAATTGTAGCCTTTCAAGTCATTAAAATAATAAAAAATTAAGGGTTGGAGTACGGTCTATGTCCCCTCCAACCTTTTGAATGAAAAAAAAAACTAACTTTACTTTCAAACTAATGTGAGATACAACTTTTCTATTGGTAATGAAATGTGAGATTTTTAATATAATGACTTTTAAAACCAAAATCAACCTATAACCAATATGAAATACATATATGCTAATATTACCAATAAAAAGTATGTATCTTACATTGGTTATAAATTGATGTTAGTTTTAAAAATCTTTTGATAAAAGATTGCTACTTTTATAAATTGATGTTAGTTTTAAAAATCTTTTGATAATTGATATGAAAAAAAAAAGGTTTTAAAATAGAAAATTGACAATGGTTAGGATGTCCCTAAATAATGTAGGTGACACTAATTTTAGAACGTAGTAAGCATTTATTAAAATTATAATTTATAAATAGTATGCACAAACTTTATTTATATTTCTAAACAATTTATTTGTTGAGTGAAATATTGTGTGTGTAAGTAAATATGTGCAATTGTGAAAGAGACGAAACATTTGGAAATGACTTACGGAAAATGAATCAGTAAGTCATTTTAAAAGAAGCCTTCATTTTCCGTTGACTCGGAAAACCTTTTACGTTGACTGCATTTTCCTAAGGTTACCAAACACCGGAAAATGAGGAAAACGTTTTCCGGAAGTCATTTTCCGTGAAACAAACGTAGTCTTATTACTAATGCAGGATATGCATCTTACATTGTTTAAAAAGAAATGTTGATTTAAAAAGTCTTTAGATTAAAGACTTTTTATTACAATTAATAAAATAGATGCATGTATCTCACATTAGTTACAAAGTATTATATACCTTTATCACCATAGAAAAGATATATCTTACATTGTTTAGAAAGAGATATTAGTTTTAAAAGTCTTATATTAAAGACTTCTACTCTTATTAGCAATAAAAGATATGTATTTCACATTGTTTAAAAAAAATGTTGGTTTAAAAATCTTTAGATTAATGAGTTCTTATTACAAATAGAATAGATACATATATCTCATATTAGTTACAAAATTTCATTAAAAAAAACCTAAAATTTATTTTCGCCAAATCAAGCCCTAAAACTTAAAATAAATTGGTATTTATATAACCATTTCATTTTAAAAAAATATATTTTCATTGCTTGTCCATTTTTGAGTATATAAATATATTAAATAGTGAATTCATTTTAAAATTTTGTAAATAATAAATCATGTACAATATTGTTATACTCCCTCCATTCTAAAATTATTGCTTTATTTGAAACTTTCATTTTGAGACACCATTTTACCACTCTACTTTTAAATTTTCACCATGAGTCACAAATACATGAACTTAAAAGTATGAAGTAATTTCGGGTATCGGGTTTTCCCGAACCCGACACCAATATATAGAGTCAGCTATCAGGTTTTAAATTACTATCCGAATTACCCATTGGGTACCCAAAATTTCCTATACTATATATATATATATATATATATATATATATATATATATATATAAAAGACCGAATCTATCCCTTTCATTTCCATAATTTCATGTAGTCAAACCCACCTTCTCATTCTGTGATGGAGACTTGAGGGTATTAAGCAGACGGTAGTTGTACGATTGTGGGCTGTCGAGTTCTATAGATAACAAACGGTGGAGAGTGAAGCTAGCTCAGGCAAGCGGTGATACGGGGCCACCATCACACAAATTGAGTGCCAGGAACCTACCGACCTTGCCGGATGATGCACACGCGTGGAAGAAACCCAGATGGCCAGATCTAGATGAAACTTCTAGTTTTTTTGGGATATAAGAGAGAGGAGAGAGAGGGACGAATTAAAAAAAGATAAACAAGAGTGAGTGAGTGAGAAGGCAGTGAACCTGTGAGCTTGAAAACAGAAGGAAACCCATATCAAGATTTTTTTAGGGATATTGGAAAGAAGAGAGACATGAGGAATAATTACAAAAAGGAAAACCTGAGAATGAGAGGGGGTAAAGACTGTCGATTGGTTGAGGAGGGGGGTGGGCCGGTGGGAGGAGGGGGAGTGGACTGCCAAATGCCCAAAAGGTTTTTTTCATTTTATTTTTATACAGTGGATTTAAACTAAGGGGTGAACGGAACCAATTTTGCGGTTACCCCGTTATTTCGGGTATCGATGTGCGGTTATCCGACCTACTATTTAAGAAAAATCAATGAACCCAAATATAAATATAAATATATTATAATTTATTTTTTTGTAAACTTTTCCATATCTTTACCTCTGGCAGACCCCTTAGGGTCAATATATTATAATTTCAATAAATTCACTATTTAATATATTTAAATACTAAAAAAATAAACAAGAAATAAAAATATATTTTTAAAATGAAATGGGCATATAAATAATGATTTATTTTAAATTTTAAGACTTGATTGGGTGAAAATAAATTTTCAGTTTTTTTTATGAAATTACAAAATTTGTAAATGGTTTTTAATGAAATAAAATTGGCAAGAAAGTAATTTTTGGATTCAACGTTTAAATTTTGGAAAATGATATCCTTCTACACTTTTACAATTGAGAAAAATGTTTTGAACAAAGACAACTTTACCCTTCTTCAAAGCTTAGTTGTAGAAAAAGTTGTAGAAGTAGTTGTAAGGCTAGCAATGTTGTTAAATTTTGCTCTCGCCAAGTCCACGTAGGATGCCACATAAGCATCCTACTCAGTAAGCCGTTAGTCATTTAACGAGTTTATAGACTGAAGGTTGTAATTGGAACAAAAAGATAGGCTTTATTTGAATGAGTCTATACACAAAAGTCAGGGTTCAATTTGTAACTACTAAAATAGGTTAGGGTTTTTTATGCAATTCTCCCGTTACAAAATATTATCCTACTAGATCTTCTGCGATGTCGATGTCGATTTCGTCAATTAAAATGACAATGCCTAAATAGAAGGTGCGTTTTTTTAAAAAAATGTTACAGTTGAGGGATACATTGCTTCAAGTGATAGTTGAGAGATTGATGTTTTATAAGGGGTGATTATTTAAAAGAATAATCGCAGAGTGTGATTTTGTAATATGAAGATAAAACATAAGGAGAAAAAAAAATAGGTGACTAATCATAATATTAATTGTAGTGAGTGACTTGTAATAGAGAAAGAAAAAATATGGAGTTAAAAATGGATAAATACTCACATATGTGAATGTGAGGGTGAATCTCACCCGTTAATTTTTTTAAAATAATTTAATCTCAAGTTCTAAATAGCTATAATCAATTACCTAGATGTTTTATAATATAGATTATTACAAATAGAAGAGATGTATCCCACATTAGTTATAAATTGATATTTATTTAAAAAAAATACTATTATTACCAATATAAGAGATGTAACATAGATTGATTAGAAAGTGATGTTAGCTTTCAAAATCTTTAGATAGAAATCTTCTACTATTATTACCAATAGAAGATGTATATCTCACATTGGTTAAAAATTGAATCGATTTTAATTTTAAATAAAAGATTTTTACTATTATTACCAATATAATATAATAGATATATCTCAAATTTGTTAGAAATAGATGTTGGTTTTAAAATACTATAATTACCAATAAAAGAGATATATCCTAAATTGGTTAAAACTTAAAAGTGATGTTGATATTAAAAATCTTTAGACAAAATATTTCTACTTTTATCATCAATAGAAGAAAAAAATGTATCCTACATTGTTTAGAAAAAGAAGTTGATTTTAAAATTTTAAGATAAAAAACTTCTATTATTATTACCAAATGATGAGATGTATCTCACATTCGTTAGAGAGTGCTGCTGGTTTTGAAAATCTAACATATTACCAATAGAAAAGAAATAACTCACATTGGTAAGAAAAATGATATTGGCTTATAAAGTATTTAAATGATGTATCTGACATTGGTTACAAAGAGATGTATCACACATTATTTAGAAATGAATATTTGTTATCAAAATCATTAGTTAAAGAAAATTTTATATTATTACTAATAAAAAAAATATATCCTACATTCTTTAGAAAATGATGTTGGTTTAATTTTTTTAGATAAAAGACTACTATTATTATTGAGAGAAGAGATGTATCCCTCATTTGTTAGAAATTAGTGTTGACTTTAAAAATACTATTATTACCAATAGAAAATATGTATACCACATGGTTAGAAATGAATGTTGGTTTTAAAAGTCTTTAAATAAAATACTTAAAAATTTTTTACGAATAGAAATAGAAAACATGTATCATTAATTGTTTAAAAATGAATAATAATTTTAATTTTTTTTAACAAAAAGATCAATACTATTATTATCAAGTTAGATGTTAGTTTTAAATATTTTTAGATAAAATATTTTATACTATTATTACCAATAGAGAATATGTATCTCATATTTATAAAAAAATTATATTTATTTTAAAAATATTTAAGTAAAAAAATGTTTAATATTATTAATATTAGAAGAAATTAAATTATTATAACCATTGAAGAGCTTAACGATTATTCAATTATAACGTTCAAAAGTTATATTATTAATTATTACTACAAAAAAAAGATCTATTCCACATTATATTTGTTAAATACTTGAATTTAAATAAGCGATATGATAAAGCGAAAAAAAAAAAAAAACAAAAGAGACTTTTAACTTCTCCGCTCGGTAGATAAACAAAAACAAAAATCAAGGGTGACTTTGGTAATTTCATTCTACCCTAGCTACAAGACTCCATCCTTTATATATGAATCGTCTTGTTCACAGCCCCCATTTACTTATATTTTCTTGGCTTCTCCATTGCAGCCGCTCCGAAAGAATCCATGGCTTTCAAGTTGTAAGGTATGACTATTCTCTCTTCAAACAAACTTGAATCTCTTAAATTGTATGCTATTGGGACATTTCAAGTCATAATTTGCTATCAATTGAATTTAGATCGGGATATTATGGCGTCCAATCTCGACGATTCTTCCAATTTATTTGATGGAAGAGCGGTTTCTGTTATACTCCAAATTATGTTTGTGAAATTCGATCAACAATGTTCAACGGTGGTTTCTCTGTTTAAAAGGTTAGCGATTAAATCCTATACACTCAATCTCTTGTTGATTACTATGTTTCTGTTTTTTATTAGAAACAAATAATCGGTTGTTTAATTTTGCATTATAATTATGTATTTATTTACAGATTTTACCCTTTAATCCTATTTTATTGAAATTTGAATATCAATAAACTAATCAACTATGGTTTCCATAATCTTGCTATGTTTTTCTGAATTTTAATTTTTGATTTTTCTATTTTGCTTGTGGTGATAATTGTTTAGATTATTTTTGAGCATATATTTTCATATATGATTGGTTGAGGTGGAATTCCTCTGATTGGTTTAAAATTTCTATTTTTACAAAAATGTAAAGAAAAGGAGGGAAAAATATGTAATCATAGTAAAATGGTCTAACCTTAACAAATACGACAAGGTATAATCTTGAATATTTTATAAATAAAGAATAGTTAGCTTAAATTAGGGGTGGCAAAAATTTATCCAATCCATTGGGTTATCTATTATATCCATTATAAAAGACTTATTGGTTATTATCCATTAACACCCAATGAGGTTAATGGGTGTTAATGGATAATATCCATTAACACCCATTAACAAAATGGATAATTATGGATAATTAACCGGTTATCCATCGGTTTATCCACTAATGTCACCACCGTCAGCGGTCTCCACCCACCTCCGGCCACCGCCTCCCACACCGTCGGCAAGCACCACCGCCCGCCCCGCTGCCCACCGGCCACCGCCGCCGCTGCCCGCCACCGCCGCCCCGCCCGCGCCCCGCTGCCCACCACCAACCGCCTCAACCGCCTCCATGCCCACCATCTCCAAGCTGCTACCGCCGCCCACCATCACTACCTGGAAGCGCCACCAACCACCCGGCTCTTTACTTAAAAATAATAATAATTAAATGCATAGCTTACCAATTAGCGAGATTCGAGCATGCCCAAATTGTCTTACAACAAAGATTGTTACCACTAAACTAAACCACTTTTTGATATATAGTTGAAAGTTAATATAAATATAAACAAGTAATCATAAAAATTATTGATTATTATGAACGTATTTGTTATTTGTTTTGGATTAAGAATATTTGTTTGTTATTTATAATTTATAATTATAATGAATATAAATTTTAATTTTTAATAAGGTATTTGACTTTTTAATTTTTTTTCTTACTTTTACATAATTATTTATTAGTGTCAAATCAATAAACACGTATATTTTATATCTCACAATTATAAAGACTATTATAAAATTTTGACAACTTTATATATATTAAGTGATAAAAATAATTGCAAAAAGCAAGGGAACAGCGCAAGCTCTTAAAGTTTTGAAGGAAATTTTGATTTATTTTAGTTTACATTGTCTTTAGTTTTTACAAGGAAAATTAGATTATGATTTTGAGATTCATTATGATTAGCGAAAGATGTTGGTTACTTGTGAGTTTTTGAAGACTTCTTGTTTTAATTTGGATATGAGAAATAGTATTTTTACTTATATTTTTATGACTAAATTTTTGAAAGTTGCCCGAAATGAAGAGAGTATTGATCTGATAGTCGTGGGTGTTTGTTAGTATAGTCGGAATCATAACTATCCATTGCTTGTTGTCTTTTTTAAATTTTGTATATGTTACTTTTTTTATTCTACTATAATTTCTCTAATTTATTTGGAAGGACAAAAATATTTTATAGCCAACATGTGTCGAGACAACTGAAGCATTTTGTGATATAGAGTTTCCTAGAAAGGTCCCTAAGCTATAATTGTTTTGCTTGTTAATTGCAATTAACACAAGTTATAGTTGTGTTATTCTTTAGGGAGGTGTTGTGTGAGTGTTCGCATATATATATATATATATATATATATATATATATATATATATATATATATATATATATGTGTGTGTGTGTGTGTGTGTGTGTGTGTGTGTGTGTGTGTGTGTGTGTTTGTGTGTGTAGTTTTGTATGTTTTTTTATGTGTTGTGATTGGTGAATAATAATATATCTAGAAAAGTAATACTCAAAAATAAATTAAAATATGATGTTACTTAATGGGTATTATCCGGATAATATCCATTTATTAATGGATAGAATTGGATATTATCCATTAACACCCATTAAGCTTAATGGGTGTTTTTGGATATTATCCAAAAACACCCATTAAGCTTAATGGGTACATAATGGTTTTATCCAAATTATCCGGTAACACCCAATTGCCACCCCTAGCTTAAATTATTCATATTTATTATAATTGCATAACTTCATACTACCAACTATAGTATATGCAAGCTTAAATTAGTTTTGGTAGAGCTTCTAAAATTTAGAAAAGCAAGCAATTATGTTGAGTTCATATATCTTTTTACCGTATGCAACTATATATCTCTTCTTACAAACAGTTTATCTCGCGCTAGGTTCCACAAGTCATACAGGCCAGGCGTGTGTTGCAACAGATCGGTCTGACATTTATAGCTTTGGGATTGTGATATTTCAGCTCTTAATGAAAAGTAGCTGGAGCTAAATAGGAAAAGGCCAAACAACTTTCAAAGTTGGCTTTGGATTGCACACAACACATAGCTCAAGTACGCACAAGTGATTGAGAGACTTGAATTGATTAGAAATCTATGAATATTTATATTTGAGTACAAGTGATTGAGAGGCTTAAATTGATTAGAAATCTCTGAATATTTATATTTGAGTACAAGTGATTGAGAGGCTTGAATTGATTAGAAATCTCTGAATATTTACATTTGAATTGCGTATGATGTGTAATTTACAATTTTAAGAAACATTAGTAATTAATACTTTACGTTCAAAATAAATTATTATTAACTGGTTTGAAAGACAATATAAATTGAAAGTACTTTAAAGATTATGTATACATTATGATTATGTATATATTTGAAGATTTTTTCCTTTAATCTCATGTTATTGAAATTTGAATATCAATAAACTACTCAATTATGGTTTCCATTCTGAATTTCAATTTTTGATTTCTATTAGAGGTGGTCTCATGTAAGAAGGTCTTATAGATCCTTATCCGTAAGACGGAGCCCCATTTAAGAATTCGTGGGTTGATAACAAAATATGTTAATAAAAATCACATTCACGAGTTTGGCTAGATGGACGGAACTGCTGCTCCAAGACTTGGTTGACCAGAGGTCGGCGGTTCGAAACCCCATAGTTACGTAATTTGGTTTTAATTTTTCTTAATAAGAATTATAAATTTCTGGGTCATAATAAATTAATAATACGTTTTAAAAAAATCATAAAAACCAATATGGTGAGATGGTTCACAACAAATCTCATAGGTTGTTGGCATTTACATGCTTGGTCTAAGGTTCGTAACCTTTTAGGATTTTTTTTTAAGTTTTATTACCAGAGATGTGTCATTTTGACATTGTTTACATTTACGATCAATCAGAGTGTTACTTTTACGCTTGGCATGTGTCACTTTGAGAACAAAAGTGTGTCACTTTTGGATAATTGTTGCCTTAGGTCTGACTAAGTTTTATTTAGTTAATTTAAATCAGAGTGTCACTTTTAAACATAGAACGTGTCACTTTTAAGTTTTACGTGTGTCACTTTTGGCAAAAAAAATCACTTTTCATCTTTAAATTTTTATTCATAAGTGTCACGTTTAGTATGTCTTTTTTTTTTTTTGAAAAAAAAGAGAACAAGAACCAGACCAATAGTCTGGTTCTCAAAAAATTTATAACCGAAACCAACCCAATATATATGAAAACAAAAACATTGGTTCGGTCCAGAACAAATCAAAGATGTATGAGAATCAGGACCGGACCAATACTATTATTTTTTACTTTTTAACTGTTTAATACAAATACATAATAAAAATTTTAAGACTGAAACTTCATAAAAAAATTAAAAAACCTTCGATTAAAATACATTCAACAATTAAAAATGTCGAACTCATAAACTCATAGTATAACAAACCGGTGGAAACAAAATAATAAAAGTGTACCAATTAAAAAGTAGAACAAATAAAATATTAGGAATTAATAAATATATACTTATAGAATAATATTATACACACACACACACACACATATATATATATATATATATATATATATATATATATATCACTTATCAAAAATATATATATATATATATAATAAAATAAATAAATAAATAATATATTGGATTGGTTCGGTCCGATTCCGTGTTTTTTAGTTCGAGAACCGGGACCAACCCAAATATCAAATTTTATGAAAATTCAGATTCAGGACCAAACCAAAGTATTGGCCTGGTCCAGTTTTGATTGGTTTGATCTGGTTCTATTGGTTCGGTCCAGTTCCGAAAAAATCCTGCGCACCCCTACAGTTTGGTAGTCAGGATTAATGTTAGATAGGATTAATAAATCGAGTTGCATGATGTTTGGTACACAATAGGTGGTCGGAACTAATAGCACGAGTTATTCAGATAAAATCATTATCCCCTCACTATTAATATCAAGGGGAGGGTAGTATTATTAGTGCCCTCGCTAAAAAATATTGGGATTAACATTTGTAATCTCAAAACTACCCCCGATATACAAGTGAAGATTAATAGCTGTAATACTCCGATAATTTTAATAAGAATATTAATTTTTATTTAATTAATATTACGATCGTTTTGAATCTACATAATTAATGTTATAATTATTGAGTTAAATTAAGGCAAATGATATTACGAGCTAGAGCTTATAATATTATTACAAGCTTTAACGTTAGAGTCGTTAGATGATTAAGTTGGTGATGATTTGGAAAGTCTATGTCATTACTTAAAAAAAAGTATATTTGATCTAACAGTGTAGAGATCTAAATAAATTTGATCAAACGGTACTAATACTAAAGCTTGTAATAATACTACAAGCTCTAGCTTGTAATATCATACCTCTTAAATTAATGCTTTGAACCTATTAAGTAACTAATTAAATTGGGGTGGGCTTGGCCCACTTGTGACTATGACTTATTACTTTTCCCTAATAATGTTACCCAATTAAGAGTTTGGTCTTGACCCATTTAATGATAGGGTTAGAAAACCTAATAGGGTTCCTATATAAATAAAAGTGGCATTGGTCAAGTATGGCCATATTACCCGGTTGTTATACATATATGGCCTTTGACAAATCCACTTTTGGTTCTGACCAAAACGCCCCTGCGTAAAGTGGTCGACGAAAGTGGTCGTCAAGTGGTCGACATATCGATCATGAGTAAATATTTTGACCAACGTGAATTTATTGGATATACATCGGTTTATCCAATAAACCACTTGGTTTATCCGTCGACTACTTACCCCAATACGTATATACACACCTATGGTCGATCTGAACAAACTCACAGTTCATTCTAACACAACATTTGTCGACTTAGAACCCTCTCAGTGACGACCATCGATTTCGATTTGATTTTGGATTTTGATTCAAACCTCAAGAGATTTCAAGAAACCCTAATTCATCTGTGATAATCGATTCAGAACCAGGTAAACCTTACATTGCTTTTTCGCTTAGGGTTTTAATGTTGTCTTTATGGTTTATAATTTGAGTCGACCTCGACTGTTTTATCAATAAACCATGTACCAGACTTTTTGTTTATATTGACAAACCAATTTATAAACCATGTACCCACCTTTTTTGTTTATATTGACAAACCGCTTTGCAAATCATGTACCGCCTTTTTGAGTCGACTTGCTTGTTTTATCAATAAACCATGTACCGCCTTTTGTTTATATTGACAAACCAATTTACTGAACCATGTACCTACCTTTTTGTTTATATTGACAAACCGGTTTGCAAACCATGTACTGCCTTTTGAGTTGACTGCTGCTTTTATCAATAAACCATGTACGACTTTTTGTTTATATTGACAAACCAATTTACTGAACCATGTACCTACCTTTTTGTTTATATTGACAAACCAGTGTGCAAACCATGTACCTGCCTTTTTGAGTCGACCTGCACTGTTTTATCAATAAACCATGTACTTGCCTTTTTGTTTATATTGATAAACCAGTGTGCAAACATGTTGTTTGGTAAACCAGTTTGGAAAACAAGGTGCAAACCTGCTGTTTGGTAACTTTTTTATAAACCACAGACCAGTTAACATTATTAACAGACAATGACAGGGTTTATCCATAGTTTATTAATAAACCATATACCCGCCTTTTTGTTTATATTGACAAAACCAATTTGCTTTATAACCATGTGTTTTATAACCTGGTTTATAAAACCATGTCCGTAAACCAAGTGTAATTTTATATGGTTCATGAATTTCACTGTCAGTAAACCTTGTTTTAATAGCCGTAGATAATAGTTCCTTGTTTTAATGTTTAATTTGTATTTCTATTACAGAGAATATGGCAGGATATATTGTTGCCCGTGATGAATGGTACAAAGCGAAGGTTACATCAAGATGTAATCTGTTAGTATTAGATGAGGTTTATAATTCATTGGATGAAGCACACCAAAATATTTTCTTGTTGTCAGCTTTTGGTGAGCTGTATAAGATGAGAAAGAATATGAGTAAGAGCAATGTGCTGATGCATGTGTTAGCACTTTTTAGGATTCAATCACCAACAAATAATAATAATGAAATATGGTTTCGTATTGGTGGTCAAGAAGTAAAATTTTCCTTTTCGGACTACACCTTAATCACAGGTTTAAAACCTGGATTATTAGACGATTATTGTGATGAGATCCCTAGTACCAAGGCACTAGTGGATAAATATTTTCTGAGAGAGGCGTGTGAAGCTGAAGAGTTGAAAAAAAATTTATAGATGCAAGCGACATGGATGATAAGCGAAGTTGGGTCTTGCGGTTGTTTGGGAGTATGTGCTAAGGGGTATTTCACCTAATGCTGCTATTGACGTGGGTGTGTTAAGTATAGTTGAAAATTTGGATTTGTTCAATAAATATCCATGGGGAACAAAGTCCTATCCCCACCTTCTCAATTCAATGATGAAGATGGCTACTTCTCGTGCTCAGACTTCTGTATGCAATGGCTTTCCGTTGGCATTACAGGTAACCAATTGTATATATTATATGGTTAGCCGATTTTATATTGAATGGTTATGTAATTATTTAAATTTGATATGCTTCTAATATGTAACATTTTTAAAATGCAGGTTTGGATATTTGAGTTGTGCCATGATTTTCTGGATTTATAGACTTATATGAGCTATCAAACATCGATAGTCAAGTGCGAAAACTCCAGAATGTGCAATTGGAAGTCTTGCCAAAATCCCAGCTATGAGGAAATTATCCATACATTGGATATTACAAAGGTAAATGTAGAGTTTGATTAATAATGTTGTGATTCCAAACTTTGTTATTTTATAAGCAGAGTGCCTAGTAGAGTTGATTAATCAAGTTGATATTTTGCTCAATTGACAGGATGAAGTGCTTGTTCCATTGACCCCCACTGAGGTTGAAAAACAACAGCCCTATGTTGTTGAGTATGAGCGACAGTTTGGCGCTGATTGGAGCACATCCTTCCATGTTGTGGTTGAACATGTTGAAGATGAAGGCCATCAACAGGCGGCGGCGAACAACTCCCTCCCGACAACATCCCTATCCCTCTCGTTGTGACTAGCACCGGCACTAGCACTCCTTATATTAGTGCAATTTTTGATTTATTGCAGAAGATGGACCAAAAGATTGATCATCTTATGGCTGAAGTGACAACCTTGGATCGAAAAGTGGTAAAGTATTTGCCCTTTTGATTTTGAGTAATTGGTTGTGAATATTAATTAGATCATACTTACCTAAGCTTACTTACCTACTTGAATTGACAGGATGATCTAAAAACAAGTTTAGATCTTGCTCGACAACAAGCATCACCCCCCAACTTGGCATTGACTCCCACCCGTGACTTTTCTCCTACTTTTCCAAGTTTTGCTTCCTTTTCCAGAATCCGAAATGCCAATCCCACCATCTCCACTACTCCCCAACCACCACTCCCATCTCCACTACTCTCCTACAACCACCACTCCCATCATCTCTACTACTCCTCCTACCACCACTCCCATCATCTCTACTACTCTCTCTACTACCCCTACCACCTCTCCCATCTCCACTTCCTTACCTACCACCACCATTCCCCCCATCTCTACTACTCCCCCTACCATCACTCCCATCTCCACTACTCTCCCAACCACCACCACTCCCACCATATCTACTACTCCCCTTACCACCAATCTCATCTCCACTACCATTGCAATGAAGAGTGAAAGTGTCTTCCAAAGGAAGACCAGAAAAAGAAGTGAAAAAGTGAAAGGGGTGATGGAAGATTTGGAAGATATTTTGGAAGAAGGATCTGCATTTGAAGCAGGGAAAAATGTCGAGGATAAGCAGGGAAAAATAGAAGAGGTTAAGGGTAGGAAAAGAAATGTCTCCTTGGTATTGAGGCTGTCAATATTTTGGAATCGAAGAAAAGAGGGGAGAAAAGCATGCACAAATCTCTTCTCCCTTATATCACGCTGTAGAAACTTCTTTGCAACTCAGAAGGCTGTTGTAAATCCAGTGCAAGAGAGGCCTCAAGCGCAGGCTGCTGGAAATGCAGTGCATGAGAGGCCTGGTACAACTGATCAAGTGACATTTCTTTGAAACACAATTAATAAAAAGAATTAAAATTGAGATAGGGCAGCAAACCAGAAAATCAGAAAGAAATAAGGCGAAGATTTGGAAGAAGAAGTGTGAGGAAACAAATGGAATGAGTATAGATATAGATTAATGCATATAGTTGCTCCTGCTGCTGCTGCTTGTGATGGCCATGTATTTTCTTTATTTCATAGGGGTCATGTAAAATACACTTGTTTATGACAATGACAATCCTAGTTTACCTTGATTAATGCAATGAAATTGCTCTGTTTTTGATTTATTTTGGGTACTACTTATATGAGTTTGTAATTGCAAATATATGTCAATTGAAAATGAGTTTATTGAACTGGTTTATCAACTGGTTTATTGATGAACCATTGATAAACCAGGTAGGTTTTATGTTATAATTTGGTTTCAAGTGTCAAAAATGGGTTTTCCTTTGAAAATGCACATGGTTTATCAGCTGGTTTATTGATAAACCATTGATTCCATGTTCTGATTGGTTTATGAAACTGGTTTATTGATAAACCATTGATAAACCAGGTAGGTTTTATGTTATAATTTGGTTTCAAGTGTCAACAATGGTTTTTCCTTTGAAAATGCACATGGTTTATCAGCTGGTTTATCGATAAACCATTGATAAACCATGTTCACAGATTGGTTTATTGAACTGGTTTATCTACTGGTTTATTGATAAACCATTGATAAACCAGTAGGTTTTATGTTATAATTTGGTTTCAAGTGTCAAAAATGGGTTTTCCTTTGAAAATGCACATGGTTTATCAGCTGGTTTATTGATAAACCGTTGATAAACCATGTTCACAGATTGGTTTATGAAACTGGTTTATTGATAAACCAGGTAGGTTTTATGTTATAATTTGGTTTCAAGTGTCAACAATGGTTTTCCTTTGAAAATGCACATGGTTTATCAGCTGGTTTATTGATAAACCATTGATAAACCATGTTCACAGATTGGTTTATGAAACTGGT
Source organism: Codonopsis lanceolata (assembly GCA_013146195.2). Lineage (NCBI taxonomy): Eukaryota > Viridiplantae > Streptophyta > Magnoliopsida > Asterales > Campanulaceae > Codonopsis > Codonopsis lanceolata. Next base: position 65,056,858 of record CM028384.1, on the reverse strand, counting down.
TTATTGATAAACCAGGTAGGTTTTATGTTATAATTTGGTTTCAAGTGTCAAAAATGGGGTTTCCTTTGAAAATGCATATGGTTTATCAGCTGGTTTATTGATAAACCGTTGATAAACCATGTTCACAGATTGGTTTATAAATCTAGTTTATTGATAAACCAGGTAGGTTTTATGTTATAATTTGGTTTCAAGTGTCAACAATGGTTTTTCCTTTGAAAATGCACATGGTTTATCAGCTGGTTTATTGATAAACCGTTGATAAACCATGTTCACAGATTGGTTTATGAAACTGGTTTATTGATAAACCAGGTAGGTTTTATGTTATAATTTGGTTTCAAGTGTCAACAATGGTTTTTCCTTTGAAAATGCACATGGTTTATCAGCTGGTTTATTGATAAACCATTGATAAACCATGTTCACAGATTGGTTTATGAAACTGGTTTATTGATAAACCATTGATAAACCAGGTAGGTTTTATGTTATAATTTGGTTTCAAGTGTCAAAAATGGTTTTTCCTTTGAAAATGCACATGGTTTATCAGTTGTTTTATCGATAAACCATTGATAAACAATGTTCACAGATTGGTTTATTGAACTGGTTTATCTACTGGTTTATTGATAAACCATTGATAAACCAGTAGGTTTTATGTTATAATTTGGTTTCAAGTGTCAAAAATGGTTTTCCTTTGAAAATGCACATGGTTTATCAGCTGGTTTATCGATAAACCATTGATAAACCATGTTCACAGATTGGTTTATTGTACTGCTTTATCAACTGGTTTATTGATAAACCATTGATAAACTAGTAGGTTTTATGTTATAATTTGGTTTCAAGTGTCAAAAATGGTTTTTCCTTTGAAAATGCACATGGTTTATCAGCTGGTTTATCGATAAACCATTGATAAACTATGTTCACAGATTGGTTTATTGAACTGCTTTATCAACTGGTTTATTGATAACCCAGCTGATAAACCAGTAGGTTTTATGTTATAATTTGGTTTCAAGTGTCAACAATGGTTTTTCCTTTGTAAATGCACATGGTTTATCAGCTGGTTTATCGATAAACCATTGATAAACCATGTTCACAGATTGGTTTATTGAACTGGTTTATCTACTGGTTTATTGATAAACCATTGATAAACCAGTAGGTTTTATGTTATAATTTGGTTTCAAGTGTCAACAATCACTACAAGAAAATGAGGTATTTGGGACGGCCAAAAACCGTGCCAAATACTGCCAAAACCGTCCCAAATAGTATTTGGCACGGTTTTGGCTCCTTCCTAAATACTTGGGTGCCAAATACATTTGTCTCGGCTCAAAACCGTCCCAAATACTACTTTTTGGGACTAAGACGGTTTGGGATAGGGTGGTACCAGTTAGCGTGCATTTGGGACGATGTTTGTTGAACCGTGCCAAATAGTATTTGGCACGGTTTTTCTGCCCTCCCAAATAGTAGCATTAGGCACGGTTTTGATTCCGTCCCAAATAGTTTTTTGGCACTGTTGGGCTGCCCTCCCAAATAGTAATTGGCACGGTTTTGGTTGCCCTCCCAGCATTAGTGACGGTTCAGTTGCCCTCCCAAAAAGTTTTTGGCACGATTTTTTTACCCTCCCAAATAGTATTTGAGACTTTGTGTTTGACCTCCTCACGTAGTATTTGGCACGGTTAATGCCCTCCCAAATACCATTTGTGACCAATTATTTTTGTATTTAATATCGTTTTAATATGAGATGACTAATTGTTGGAGTCAAATATATGTTAATTATCAAATGGAAAACAATTACATTTTATAGAAATGAATTGAAATCATAACATAAACTAAGTATATAGATATGTTTCTAATTGGTACCCAATTAGTCAAAAGCATAACATAAAAAACATTCAAAATTACATAAAAGTACAATAAAAAAAAAAGATTGTATGTAGATCAATTACCCTTCAAAAACTAAAGTTTCAATAAGTATCTTTCTTATACAAAAGTGTCTATTAAAATAGACAGATCAAGTCGTCCATCATTGAAATAGCTAGCTCAAGTCGTCCATCGATGAGTTGATTCGAGCCTACAACAGAAATTATATAATTAGTATAAATAACACCAAAAAAAGAAAAGAAAAAAAAAGAAGCACCTCAAGAGATCTACACTATAAATTAAGGGTACTAGATCTACCTGTCCTACACTAGATCCAGAGCCATTTGTATCCACATGAGGAGACGATGATGTTATTCCGTGTGCATTGAGGAGAATCTCACTAAAAATAAATGTGTCAGAAAAATGAGCACTATTTACTGGGACGCTGCTCCTGCGGCGATGTGCTGGAACTTACGAAAAGAGTGTAATAGAAGAACCTTTGTGAATATATGCACATATATTGAGAAAGGAAGGAATTTTGGAGGACCTTCACTTCTGGTGCAAAGATGGTATTCAGATAACAGAGAATTCTTTTGTTGATTTTTTGGATAGTATTTCTATTGTATAGGCTCTTTTGGTAGTATACTCCATGTACACAAAGGACGTGTCACCAGTTTTGATGATTGTTTTTATAATATCTATACTTATCAAAATATATATATCTTAATAATAGAAGTCCACCACCCTAACCATCAAATCATAAAATTCATAAGTGGAATAGTATAGGCATTCATAATTCAATTGACGCTTTTGAAGTTTTTTTGTAATTTTTATAACAGCTTCTCATAGCAAGCTAGGACTGATACCCAAAATAAGTTTAGATTGATTTCTATATTCTTCTCGAGTTAATAATGAGACCATGTTATAACAGCTTCCAGCAGGGAGTGATAACCCAAGGGATATAGGATGGTCCCATTAACCCAAGGAGCATCCAATTGTCAATCATGTTCTAAAGTAAGAGGCCAAAACTAAAAGGAAACCAATCAACCCTAGATCTAACAATATTAGTTATCAGTCGACCTTAATTCGTTATCCAGCATAAGGTGTCCAGAAATTCAAACAGCAATTTCGCTACCAGTCCCACACCAAGTATCATCCTTATCAGGTGATTCAGGTTCCAGAAAATGTGTTATATCAAAAAAAGTATATTTTTCATAAAAAAGCATGTACTGCACAACCTTTTTTTAAAGTAAGAATACTACACACTTGGGCATATTAATAGCTTGAATTATATCTCTCGCGTCAGACGCGAGGTTAAGTTTTTATCGAAATAAAGCTAAGAGAAAAAAAAACATATGAAAGAGGAAGCATTCTTTTGGAGTAAGATATGATTAGTGTAACAGTTAATATCTGGAGATGGTTATTGGGATTGATGTATGTGTGAGTGTGTGACGATATTTGGTCGTGGTAGACTCAATCTTTACTTTCCTTCCTAGTTCATAGCTACAAGAAAGAGTAGTAGCTTCAGCTTGCCCAAAACTCAAACAAATAGTATACTATATACGACCCATTCTCAGATTGTGTAGCTGTAGGCTATGTTGAATCTTTCAAGATGTCCATATCTTTGATTCTTTCACGCCTTAAGCTTCCCTGTATTCTTTAAAATATGGACTATTTTTTTATTTTTCATTTATCTAATTAGAGCATAAACTTGAATGTTTTTAGTGTAACCTTTATAATGTTGCAAATGGTAGATAACAAAAATACAAAATACCCACTTTAAGACCGGGAGAAGAGTTTATTATTCTAATTTTGAATGTTTCATTTAAAAAATCATTCTAACGTAATTTTTTAAACGTAATATAACCATTTTGAGTATACTTAATCATTTTTGTAATATTATCAACTTTAGTGACACTCATATATCTTTAATTAAACTTTTCAAGCATTGACTATTTCAATAAAACAGAGGGACTAAAGTATAAGTTAAATTTATCTAAAAAAAGATAACGTAATTTATCTTTAGGCATTTACGTAAAACAACAAAACAATGGTGCACACCCATCAAACGAGGGCACCCCAACAAAGCATTTACGTACAACAACAAAACAATGGTGCACACCCATCAAGCGAGGGCACCCCAACAAAGCATTTGCGTACAACAACAAAACAATGGTGCACACCCATCAAACGAGGGCACCCCAACAAGCATTTTAGTTATGTAGCTTACCTCTTCTCGAATATTAGCGTGTGAAGTCCTTCCGGTCCTGTGTGGGAACTCGAGTTGCTTACGATTTGCGAGTAATTACGTTCACTTGACCTAAAATACAAATCATATTCACAGCACATAAACTTATACATTATATAAGCTTGAGTACATCAACCATGCAAAGACATGCAAAGACCTGAGTATACATACCTCAATTTTTTCAAGCTTCCAATAATCCACCAAGTTGGGCCAGTGATCGGGGTCTACCCGAGTATCAGTTGGTGGAATCAAGAGTTTTTCAGGGAGGCAGTAGAACAGTTGGTGCAGGTGTAGTTTCAAAAGTGATTTCCTGACATGTTGATAACCGACTCTTTCCAGCAGTTGTACATATTCCAGATACTGGAACAACGGTTTGTCTTATCACTCCGTACAGATAAGTGCACTCTTTGACACTACTGACATGAATCCACCTTTAGTTTCCATTGAAGTTGAGATGCCCCTTGTGAGAAAGGTTGAATAACTGGATTTGTGATTTACTTGGAAGCAGAGGAAAAAGTTCATAAATAGCATTCTGTTGTTCAATAGAATTGCTCAAGATAGCCTTCAGTACTTGAGAATGCCTATCTTTGTCTTATGATTGATTAACAAATGGCATGGGTTAATTAACCGTGCCACATTTCCATAGATATGTATGTTGAAATCTTTAATTTTAAACTCATGAATGTCATAGGAAGGCTGAATAAACACATTGTTGCACTAATCGAAGGTTTTTATGTGATTATATAATTTTTAAAGCTTTTCATTCTCTAAATGATATTTTCTGTAAGTTATGTTCTGATGGATCATGAAATACTGTTCACCTTCTTTATCTAATGATGCTCTCTCTATTGGACCCAAAATCTGCTTCAAAACTGCCCTTAATCCTAATGTTATAAAAGGAGGGAAAACGGCCAAGTAACTCAAGGCCATGATTCTTGAACAAAGATAGTTGTCCTAGTACAGTACCACTACCATGTAAAGAAGGGAAAAGAGGGGGAGAGGTTAGCTTGATACTTATTTGCATTAGAATGAGAGGTTTCTATAACTGCTGAAAAAAAGTTGGTCTAACTTTTACCTATTTGGCAAAGTTTCTATTTCCAGTGTACATGTAACTTAACTGATTAACTGATCTGGAAGATAAGATCAATATTGACATTCAACGATGAGATTATGATAAATCTTATGTCTTTAAATAAATTACATGTTCTTTTATTGTTTCTGGAAAAAAGTTTGCATCAATAGTAATGAATCCATATATATACAAGATTGTTTTTTTTCATGAATTTTTTCGCAACGTGATTTTAATTATTTTGGAAAAACGGTACTGCTTCCTGCAATTCAGTGCTCCAGCAATTTTATGTTAATTACCACTTGCAATGAGTAATTTGAAATCAATCTTTTAGAAAACTATGCAAATTTTCTGTCCAAATCCTCATAGGCTTTCATAAGAAGGCCGTATTCTGTCACGAAGACTTTAATACGACTAGTAAAGCGGACCTCATTGACAGAAAGAATGCTTCATGAATCCTGGTATGAGATTATAAGGAAATTTACTTAGCGCTAATCGTTTGAAATACCCTTCCCCAGAATAGGACCGCCTTTTTATATACACTAACTTCTGAAAAAATAAATATCTCGTGACGTCCACTCTCACTCTATATGAGTGTGGATAAGCCATAACAAAACCCCATTATTGAGGCAGGAAAGAATAATGAGCAAAGGAGATATTTAAAGTTGAGATGAAGCACTAAAAATGAAAATTCACTATAGAACCTCCAATAGCAAGGGAGCTTTGAATAAAAGAGGACATAACTCCACAGATTGATTGGTTATGTTAAATACCTTGCGTTTCCTGAACATTATCTCTTGATCGCCTCCATCGGCCAAAGTCTGCCGCCCGCCCATCAACACCGCCCCCTAAGGGTAAAGTTTTGATCTCATCAAAGAAACTCTCTGTCACACCACGCGATCTGATACAGCAAGTGGCCAGTCAAACCATAAGAAATAATACCATCATAATTGAGAATGCACCACAAAATAGGCATTTATAGATTAACGAGATTTGACCAAAAACAGAACTATCAGTATCAGTCAAATGGACTCTCACCCATTTCTCAATTTTTTCATATGCTTCATCTTCTTCTTCTTCTTCTCCATTTTTGTTAGAGGCGCACGAGTAAAGAGCTCCTCTTCTCTAAAATAGGTTCTTGAAAATGTTGGGGGGAAGGGAATACCAATAAAAAGAGGGAGATGCATGAGAGGAAGGAAGACATAGACCAAGACCGCCCCATTGGATCTAGACAACTTTTGTTTGACATGGATTTGTGAAGAGCCTGGAGTCTGGGCACTTTTTGTTTTGGAAACTTCTTGTGGTACGCTAGATTTCTAAAGAAAAAGAGTTGATGTTTTGAATAGGACTTGGCTCCTAATAACGCCTTGCTCATTTGAGATTCTAACGAGTTAGATTCAATGATTACTTCACTCATTTTTACGGTGCTAATTATATACAACAAACGAGGGGATTTAGACAACAACCCCATAACAAATTGGAAGTTATGTTGTTTTTTTACCCTAAAATCTACATAGTGACCTACATCACTGTCCATTTGTATACAATTATGTTGCCACTTCAAGCAATTTTCAGTGAAATCTACCCAAATGTTCTCTCTCCAACAGGCTGTTGTTTATTCTCATATTCCAACCAAGAACCTATCAGAAATCACCTTTGCCGCATCGGCAGATTCATATTGCACGCCGGGGAGTGAAATTGCTAGTTGAGTGCTAGCGATAGTGAAAATGGAACACTTCCAAGAACTATGAGACATGTGCAATCCATGCTAGTACTCATGAGTGACTTGAGTGAATTGCAGAGCTTTGGTGAAACTCCGTTGCCGTACTTCCGGCGATGAACTTGAAGCACCTGTGAAGCCGAAATCATCGCCGTGCACGGGTGCTAATTTGCCCATTTACCGAAACAATCGCAAAAATTAACCTCAAGACATGGAAAAGCCTTGAAAGCGTCCATGAGTTTTCGGAGATGGGACGTAAATGTCGTAGTTATGAGAGTCTTTTAAGGTCTATAAGTAGGTTTCGGATGTGACCCTCGAGGATTTATAGACTGATTAGGTTGTAAGAAAATTGGCAGTTTTGGAGGTACAACTACCAAAACTAATTCTCTTACAAGTTACAATGAGGTAAACCTTTTGTTGATATGTATTCACTTGGAAAAAAGGGAGTTAAAGTTAGGTATAACTTTTGGAAATTGCTTGTGCAGGAATATCATTGAACAGTTAATGTTCATATGATGCAGCTATCACTAGCATTGTTTTGGTAGCAGACTATAACTGTTGCAAGTAAAATTTATATTATAGCATGTTCGTAAAATCATTTAACTGTACACGACACTCTCGCGTTACAAGTTTGGGAAGGATCTAATAATATACACGCAATAAACACTATACAGAGAGAAAATTTCTATAATTTGACTCCGTGATCTTTACCTGCAAGCTGAGAGTAGTTTGTCATATAATCGAGCTTAGTTAGTATTTTTTTTAATTCTTTTTCCGGTTATAAACAATAAGTTGGTTACCCACATTAACCTACTTCCACAAACACCTTCCTATTTAAACCCCTTTTTCCTCCTGACTCAAACTTCAAATCTCATCCCCACAAATCATCCAAGTATTCCTACTCAAATTCCTATCCTATCTCTTCACTTTTCTTAAGATTGAAAAGACCAAGCAACACAACAGAAATGGCTTCTGGAGGGATTACTAACATGGGGCCAATTGCAGTGCTACTAGTCTTGTTATGTGGAGGAGCTACTGCTCAATCAGGCTGCACTCAAGCTATAATCGGCATGTCCTCGTGCCTAAACTACATCACCGGGAATTCATCAACTCCGTCATCTTCATGTTGCTCCCAGCTTGGCAATGTTGTTCAATCATAGCCACAATGCCTTTGCTCGGTTCTAAACGGTGGTGGTGCCTCTCTAGGCATAGCTATTAATCAAACACTTGCTCTAGCTCTTCCTGGTGCTTGTAACTTGCAGACACCGTCAGTTAGCCAGTGCAATGGTAAGCAGGTTTAGGTTTAGTTTTGTCCGTACGTGTCAAATTTAGAATATATATAGGATACTTACTTATCAAAATGAATTACATGTAGTACTCCAAACTCCTAAGACTAAACCGAAATCTAACAAAAATTGCAGGCATACAGAACCAAACACAACCATTCACACACACACATGCACGAAAATTAAGCATCATGGGTTTATGAACTAGGGTTTAATAGAGAAAGAATACAGGAGGGAGAGAGCGAGGTTCTTACAAAGGGATTCCCAAGCAAGTAATCGAACGATAGAGAGACTTTCTCACAGATTTCGTAATAGCCCTAGCAAGGACGAAGACAAAGTGCCTGTAATTTGGGAAAACTAACTTAATTTGTTTCACTTGAACAAATTAATTTGGAATCACATATATGATTTTACCGAATCAAAGTGCCATCGCCCAAACCCTAAAACCTATCATGAGCTTTGGTTTTCATTAAAGCTATTTTAAGCTTAGACACTTTTGCAACCCAAAAACCCTAGAAATAAAAATCAGACAGAGAGAAGAGCTCACCGGACAGATAGAGAATGAATCGAATCTGTGAGAGTAATCGGAGAGCACTATCTTCTGGCTAAACTTGCCTCCTGGCTGAATAGGGCACAACATTATATACTCTAGACCGTCTGACCATGGATACCTTGGCTGCTTCACTCCATGCTTACACAAAATCATTTAACGTTAATATGAGCGGGCACATGACTAAATATCAGATAGAGAAGAGAAGCGTACAATAGCCAGATAGTAATCAGATCGATAGAGATGCGCCGGTGCCGGAGCCGGAGAGTAATCAAATAGAAATGTGTCGGAGCTGACGACGTGAACGCGTACACGAGCTAGAGAGAGAGAACGAGAGAGTGTGATAGTGGAAACTAAATTTTGGGGAAAACCTGGCTGGGGGAATTTTGGGGAAATAATATATACGATGGTGGAAATTTTGGGGAAAACCTATATGGCGGGAGAGGAACGCGGGAGACTGAAATAACAAAGAGACTGAAATTTAGTACGGGGTTGCACAAGGGTCCCAAAATCACAAAGTATTGGGGAAGGCTATTACACAATAGTCTCAAATACTAAATAATTGTGACAGTTAATCCTCCCTTCCCAAATAAAGGTATTTGGGACCGTTTTTTAGCCTTCCCAAATAACAGGGGTCACAAATAGTCATTTTTCTTGTAGTGAATGGTTTTTCCTTTGAAAATGCACATGGTTTATCAGCTGGTTTATCGATAAACCATTGATAAACCATGTTCACAGATTGGTTTATTGAACTGGTTTATCTACTGGTTTATTGATAAACCATTGATAAACAGTAGGTTTTATGTTATAATTTGGTTTCAAGTGTCAAAAATGGTTTTTCCTTTGAAAATGCACATGGTTTATCAGCTGGTTTATCGATAAACCATTGATAAACCATGTTCACAGATTGGTTTATTGAACTGCTTTATCAACTGGTTTATTGATAAACCATTGATAAACCAGTAGGTTTTATGTTATAATTTGGTTACAAGTGTCAAAAATGGTTTTCCTTTGAAAATGCACATGGTTTATCAACTGGTTTATCGATAAACCATTGATAAACCATGTTCACAGATTAGTTTATTGAATTGCTTTATCAAATGGTTTATTGATAACCCATCTGATAAACAGTAGTTTTATGTTATAATTTGGTTTCAAGTGTCAACAATGGTTTTTCCTTTGAAAATGCACATGGTTTATCAGCTGGTTTATCGATAAACCATTGATAAACCATGTTCACAGATTGGTTTATTGAACTGGTTTATCTCTTGGTTTATTGATAAACCATTGATAAACCAAGAGGTTTTATGTTATAATTTGGTTTCAAGTGTCAAAATGGTTTTTCCTTTGAAAATGCACATGGTTTATCAGCTGGTTTATCGATAAACCATTGATAAACCATGTTCACAGATTGGTTTATTGAACTGGTTTATCTACTGGTTTATTGATAAACCATTGATAAACCAGGTAGGTTTTATGTTATAATTTGGTTTCAAGTGTCAACAATGGTTTTTCCTTTGAAAATGCACATGGTTTATCAGCTGGTTTATCGATAAACCATTGATAAACCATGTTCACAGATTGGTTTATTGAACTGCTTTATCAACTGGTTTATTGATAAACCATTGATAAACCAGTAGGTTTTATGTTATAATTTGGTTTCAAGTGTCAACAATGGTTTTTCCTTTGAAAATGCACATGGTTTATCAGCTGGTTTATCGATAAACCATTGATAAACCATGTTCACATATTGGTTTATTGAACTGCTTTATCTACTGGTTTATTGATAAACCATTGATAAACCAGTAGGTTTTATGTTATAATTTGGTTTCAAGTGTCAACAATGGTTTTTCCTTTGAAAATGCACATGGTTTATCATCTGGTTTATCGATAAACCATTGATAAACCATGTTCACATTGGTTTATTGAGCTGGTTTATCAAGCGGTTTATTGATAAACCATTGATAAACCGATAGGTTTTATGTTATAATTTGGTTTCAAGTGTCAACAATGGTTTTCCTTTGAAAATGCACATGGTTTATCGGTGGTTTATCGATAAACCATTGATAAACCATGTTCACGATTGGTTTATTGAGCTGCTTTATCAAGCGGTTTATTGATAAACCATTGATAAACCAGAGGTTTTATGTTATAATTTGGTTTCAAGTGTCAACAATGGTTTTCCTTTGAAAATGCACATGGTTTATCGGTGGTTTATCGATAAACCATTGATAAACCATGTTTTGGTTTATTGAGCTGCTTTATCAAGCGGTTTATTGATAAACCATTGATAAACCATAGGTTTTATGTTATAATTTGGTTTCAAGTGTCAAAAATGGTTTTTCCTTTGAAAATGCACATGGTTTATCAGCTGGTTTATCGATAAACCATTGATAAAGTCATAAAAATTGTTCCTGCATCAGGTGTTAGTAGAATAGTATATGAGTTAAACTTCTTAAATTAAAATTGAAGTACACCAAATGTAATAAGTTTGATGGATAGATAGACTTGCTAGTGTGTCTAAAAAAAAACACTTCAATCTTGGGCAGTATCTTCATCAGAAGATTCTTCATTTGCTTCGGCTTACGTAGCTCTTCGTAGGGCTTTAGGCGCAATGCCTAATCTATGTTTTAGTCCTTTTATTTCCTCTTTGTAACTGCGGCCTTTGCTTGACTTTTCGACTCTTGCCTTTTGCTTCAACTCTGCTTCTTTGAGTGCTAAGGCTTCTGCTTTGAACTCAGCCCTTTGTTTCTCTTCCTCCTCCTTGAATGCTTTAAGTCCAGCAGATTCACCTGCAGCATATGCACCTTGCTTTACAGATAAAGGAGTCCTGTATGGAGGGTAGAAGAGCTTTAATCTGCATCTGCAAACCTTGAACTTTGTTGGTTCATCTGGCATTGTACTTCTGAATCTGTTTATTAAATTTCTTGGTTCATGTCCTTGAGATCTTCTTTAATGTGCACTTGAGTAATTCTTACAATATCTAGTGCTTCATAGTAAGTAGCACCTTCAGGAAAGAGATTACCAGGAGCAGCAGGGGTTGAAGTATAAGGATCTGTAGGAGAAGCAGGAGTAGCAGTTGGTGGTGGATCAGCAGGAGCGAGGAGTAGCGATTGGTGGTGGAAGCATTGTTGAAGTTGTAGGAAGCGACATCGGTAGCTTTACGTATCTTCCTTAGCCTATAAGCATGGGTTGTAGAAAATTTGGGCGGTTTGCGGTATTACGAAGTAGTCTTTGGAGGCACAAATTCTTCTGACGATGAGCTGTCTTCAGTAGATGTAGATGAAGAAGATGAAGTTGAATCAGTAGATGGAGATGGTGAGTTGGTATGATCTGCTGTTGGAAAAATCATGGAGATGGGTTGAGCTCTAATGGGTGAAGGAGAAGCATGTAGAGATGGGGTTTTATGTGGTTCAGGAGATGGCTGGGTAGAGGTAGAAGCTCCTGCTACCTTTGTCCACCTGTTTTCTTTGAGAGCAGATACTTAGCGGCGGCCACCATATCTGCTGATGTGTGAATGTACTCCATGGCTTGCTCATGAATCAATTTGAGCATGTTTGGATTGATGTCAGGCATACTTCCATATACTTTATGCAGTAGATCATCTTCAGTGACTTCTCTTCCTACTAAGTAGGGATCATCTGCTGTTGGCATTGGTAGCTTGTAAGCAGCATTGAAGATATCCCATACTTTCATCACCGACTCATCTGCACAAATCTGTCTTGGGCATGGTAGAAGGCATTCCATTGAAGAGGCATATGGTCAAAATATTTACCATAATTTAATTGAATGACCTCTTTTGAATTCATTTCTTCAGAAGGTTTGTGGTATGGGACATGCTGCTTCCTGTTTCTGTTGTCATCCACATATTTGAAGAGAGGAACATTTGGTTTTGCTTCCTTATTCTCTTCATGAAAGAGAGGGGCTTGAATGAAGTATGGAAGGTGATCAATTGGAAATACCCAATTTTCAGGTATGGGAGTAGGATTTATAAGGTAGGGAGAGTGTTTGGGATGATATGTTGGATTAAAGATAGGAGGGAAGTAAGGCTTCTGCTGTTTCCTAGATCTCGTACAAGAAGCAGGTGTGGATTCAAGATTGGAAGGTTCAGCGTTTGGGGAAAAAGGAACGAAGGTTTCAGGGTTCAGATCAGCAGATGCTCTTTTCTTCTTCCTTGAGTTACTTACGCCAACATGGTGGAAGAAGCACCAACGGCAGTGCGAATCTTTGTAGCTTCTGATTGCATTCTTTGTAGCCTCTGATTGCATTTGCTTCCTCTTCAATCTCTTCCTCCTCCCTCATAACAAGGTGCCTTCTTTTCTTCCTTTCTTCTCTTGCAGCAGCAGGTGCAACATACTTGCTGGACTTTGTAGCCCAAGTTAGATCAGTTAAACCAAACTTTCTTCCTGCCCAATCATAAAGCACTTCACCAACAGCAACACTCTGCATCACAGCTTGATTTTTTCTAAGAAAATGGGTGATGATGAGGTGATGAGTCCACCTGGGTTTGTCTGGATGCTTCCTGTGCTTTGTGATGTTGTCAAATACAAACTCCACGAGCAGCGGCCAGTTGATGTCTTCACGATTACAATTGCGGACATCGGCTTCAATTGGACTTGATGATTTTATCCTTTGCCCAATTTGATAATCAAGCACTTGTCGGAAACGGCGGCTAGGGCATAGTGCGAGGCATGAACAAGTTCTTCTTCTGTCGGCGGCTACGGAGTTCGGGGAATACTTCCTAACATGATAGCCCATCCACTTGAAACGATTTTCTTTGTAATTTCTTTTGTGGAGGCACCAGCTGTTTTGAGATTTGGAAAAGCAGCAAGAATGGTTTGCGCATCAAACACAATACTGGTGCCATTAATGTTTCGATAAGAGAGTGGGGAATGTTTGGGGTGCGATTCATCTCTTTGGAAGAAGAGTTCAGTGAGGGTTTGACTGTAATCGATGGTGTTCAAGGTCGTGTTGAAGGTCAGAAGAGGAAGAACACCAGACTTGTCGAGAAGGGTGACTAGTTTTCTTCCAAGAACATTTGTATTGAGAAAAGCAATATCAAGAAAACTGACCAAATTTTTTCTCTGTTTTCTCTGCCATTGTACATCTGTCTTCTTTGTGTTAGCGAGAATTAGGGTTTTAGCGAAGAAGATGAAGCGTGTAGGTTAAGGAAGAGAGAAACTTTTGGATGTATAAGCTTTTTGAAAATTGTCAAGTGTACATTTAATGATAGTGTCCATTTAATGTGTTGGGTATTCAACCGCCATTTGTGTATTCAACCGCCATTTGAGATAGTGGAGAGTTATAGAACACATTTTTTTAAATATCTAATTTTATAAAATGGTCAATAATGTTGTGAATAAAAATCCTACATCAGGTGTTAGCAGGTGTAAAAAATGGTTTTTTTCTTTTAAAGTGCACCTGGTTTATCAGCTGGTTTATTGATAAACCATTGATAAACTAAGATAAATTGTTCCTACATCGGTGTTATGTAAAAATGGTTTTTCTTTTTGCACTGGTTTATCGGTGGTTTATTGATAAACCATTGATAAACTAAGATAAATTGTTCTACATCGGTGTTAGCCTTTTAAAGTGCAAATTGATAAACCATCGATAAACTCAGAAAAATTGTTCCTACATCAGGTGTTAGTATAACGATATTTGAACAAATTAAGTACACCAAACTTAACAACAAATTTTATCATATACATATTTACATCTTCCCCTCCCCATCAACAAAAACAAAAGATTGGGGGTACACATTGTTATAACATGAAAATTTAGTCACACAGCCAACAACACAGCAACAACTAGCACGAAAATAACACTAATCAGACCTAAAATCCACTTGAATTTTTTCCTATCCTCAACAACCTTGATTTCCAGTTCGCAAATCTCTACTTTAAGCGCAGAGTTTGTTTGCGGCGAGATGGAATCACTAGTGTTGATCGCGGGCACATCGGTGGGTCATACCATCGGCGTATCCACGCCACCCTCCTGTAACATACATCCAAATGAGAAAGAAAACACAATATAAATTTAACAATAAAGCCCTAAAACGAAAGAACACGTACATAGTTGTAGTAGTTACAGCCGAAAAATCTACGACCAGGATTCTTGTAGCGGTCTTCAACAGAAAGCTCCCTGAAGCATGTAGGATTCGCCATCGCCAGAGGAATTTGAATTGAATCGGTAGAGATAGAGATAGGGAAGAGTAGATATTGGAGATAGAAGTGGAGAGAGAAATGAAGAGGAATCTATATATAAGTGGCAACAGTGATTTTCCCCGCCTAAATTACTTACCATAAATGAAACTTAAATGTGACTTTACAGCTATACATTGGAAGTTGATACAATTTAATTATTATGAAATTTGTATTTTTCATATACATTAGACAAATGATATTACGAGCTAGAGCTTGTAATATTATTACAAGCTTTAGTGTTAGAGTCGTTAGATGATTAAGTTGTTGATGATTTGGAAAGTACGTATCATTACTTAAAAAAATATATTTGATCTAACAGTGTAGAGATCTAAATAGATTTGATTAAACGGTACTAACACTAAAGCTTGTAATAATACCACAAGCTCTAGCTCGTAATATCATACCTCTATCTGAAATTATATATGGATATCTTCAATTTATGTCCATTACTCCCTCCATTTTCAAATTGAAGTCTTCATTTCCTTTTTCGTCCGTTCTAAAATTATTGTTCTAAATAATTTAAGGCTAAGTTAACTTAACATAACTTCACTTAACTAGCGTGGCGTAGCGTAACGGCGTAACTTAACTTAGCGTAGCGTGCCGTAGCGTGGCGTAAGTTAACTTAACATAACAGCAACTTAGCGCAGCAACAGCAGCAGCGTGGCGTGCCGTAGCGTGGCAACTTAGCGTGGCGTGGCGTGGCAATTAACCAGCAACTTAACAGCAATAGCGTAGCGTGGCGTGGCGTAACGTAAACTTAACTTAACTTAACTTAATTTGAGTTTGTAAAGTTTGTATATCAGTTTTATATTTGCATAGTGTACATTAAACTTGCATATTGTAGGGTGGATTACTCATCCCGATATTATAACAGATGCGTCAAGTAACTGTCTTGATTCATGCTCAAGTGATGAAGCGGGAAGTAGGCCTTATAGTATCGATGCTGCTCGGATTCATGAGTGAGCAGAAGTAGGCCTACGCTATGCGGTTGTTGAGTTAGTGGCCGAGGTGAGTCCCTCGGTTATTTGACTCATGCTTAAAGTGATAAAGCGGCAACTAGGCCTACTGCGATATTCGGCGGAAGAACATTTACACTTGCTAAATTCTAATCAATTTGATTAATAACCAAACTATGTTTTGAATAGTGTAGGGTGGATTACTCAGCAATATTATAACAAATGATTCAAATGGCGAATGACTCATGCTTAAAGTGATAAAACAACAAGTAGGCCTACCTGCTGATATTCAGCAGGAAAAACTTTTACCCTTGCTAAATCATTAATGTTGCAACAATTCTATTAAGCTAATCACTTTGGATAAAATATTAAACTTATGTACTTAAATGTAATTGAGTTTAAGAGATATAAAAGAGATTTTGGTGTTTCTCTAAAAACAATCAATCATGTGCAGCTTCATCGGCATCGTCATCAGAAGATTTTTCTTCAGCGGCTGCAGCAGCATCTGCTGTTGCTTGACCTAGTTGTTTTGCTGCTCTCCCTAATCTAAATTTAAGGCCTGCAATCTTCTCTTTGTAATTTGCAGCCTTTCCTTCAGCCTTTTCAGCTCTTGCCTTCTGCTTTTCTTCCTCTTCCTTGTGAGCTAAGGCTTCAGCTCTTAGCTCTGCTCGTTCTGCTCTCTGTGTCTCTTCCAGCTCCTTGTATGCTTTCAGTGCTTTAGACTCACCTGTAGTAAACCAGCCAAGTTTAGAATTAAAACAAAAAAAAATTACCCCACCTACCTACTGTCCCTAAAACCCACAGTGCAGAAGACTCACCTGCAGTATATGCAGCTTCAAGTGCAGCAGAGATGGAGTCCTTAATAGAGGGTAGAAGAGCTTGAATCTGCTGCTGTAATCCTGCTACCTGTTCGTTCATCTCCTGTTTCACTCCTTCAATTTGTTGTTTCAGCTGCAGGTTCATCTCCTTGAGGTCTTCTTTGATATGAACCTGGGTGATCTTTAACATGTCGAGGGGCTTCATAATAGGTTGAACCCAAAAGACATGTGCGATGGCGGCGGGGAGGGAGTTGATGTGGAAGGGACATCAGTAGAACCATCAGGAACAGCAGTTGGTGTAGGAGCAGCTGGAGGGGAGGGTGCAGCAGGCACTTCATCAACTGGAGAAGATATAGGAGTTATATCTGGAAATATGATCTTCTGTCCAGGTGGCTTGTTAAGTGCATCCTTAATGATCTGCTGCTGTTTCTGTCTCAATTGATATGCTAGCCTAGCAGGAGACAATGTTTGAACAACAATATCACTATCATGTGCAAAATCTTTTTCCTCTTCAGCTTCCTGCTCATAAGAGCTGGATGCAACTCCTAGATGACTAGCGGGAGTTGCACTGTTTGTATATCTTGATGGGAGTGGCATCTGAAATATTTGTAGATGGAGTGCAGGGGGTTTGTTGTAGTTCAACTGCGTGTTCGGGAGATGGAGGTAGGATGAAGGATATAGGTTGAACATTGATTGGTTGAGGTGAATTATATGACGAAGGAATGGTTGGTTGTGGTTGAGGTGCAGCAGATGAAGATAGGGTTTGGTGGGGCTCAGCAGATGGCTGGGCAGATGCTGATGCTCCTCCTGCCTTTGATGATTTCCTGTGAAAAATTGACAAGTATTTGGCATTAGCCATTTCAACATTAAGCTTGATATTTTCCATGGCTTTATCAACCAACCATTCCTTCGTCATTTAATTCACCTCAACCAATCCAATGTTCAACTCTATATCCTTCATCTACACTCCATCTCCAGAACCAGTTGAACTACCATGCCCCACAAACTCCATCTACAAATATTTGGATGACACTCCTGCGAAGGATATACAAGCAGTGCAACTCACGCTAGTCATCTGGTGAAGATCGACTCTTCTCATCAGTGGTCTGAATCCACATCTCTTCGAGCAAGAAGTGAAGAGGAAAAGATTTTGCACGTGATAGTGATATTGTTGTTCAAACATTGTCTCTGCTAGGCTAGCATATCAATTGAGGCGAAAGCGGCGGCGAATCGTGGGATGCACAAGCCACACAGACGGAGAAAGATCATATTTCGGATATAACTCCTATATCTTCTCCGAGTTGATGAAGTGCACTGCTTCCCTCATTGCTCCTACACCAGCTAGCATTCTGATAGTTCTTGATGTCCACTTCCACATCGCTCCTGCCCACTGCGCATGTCTTTCTGAAGGTTCAACCTATTATGAAGCCACGGACATGTTAAAGATCACCGGAGTTCATATCAAAGACCTCGAGGAGATGAACTGCTGGTGAAACAACAAATTGAAGGAGTGAAAGCAGGAGATGAGCGAGCAGGTAGGGATTACGGCCGATGGAAGCTCTTACCCTCATTAAGGACTCCATCTCTGCTTTGCACTTAGGCTGCATATCTTTGCGGGTGAGTCTTACCTCTTGTGGGTTTTAGGATAGTAGGTAGGTGGGGTAATTTTTTTTTTGTTTAATTCTAAACTTGGTGGTTTACTACTGAATGAGTCTAAAACCTTTGAAAGCATACAAGGAGGCTGGAAGAGACACGAGGAAGCGAGAAACAGCGAGCTAAGAGTCTAGCCTTAGCTCACAAGGAAGAGGAAGAAAAGCAGAAGGCAAGAGCTGAAAAGGCTGAAGGAAAGGCTGCAAATTACAAAGAGAAGATTGCAGGCCTTAAATTTAGATTAGGGAGAGCAGCAAAACAACTAGGTCAAGCAAGCAACGGCGGATCTTCTTTGCGGCCAGTGAAAAAATCTTCGATGAGCGATGCCGATGATGGTACACACATGATTGATTGTTTTAGAAAACACCAAAATCTCTTTTGTATCTCTTAAACTCAATTACATTTAAGTACATAAGTTTAATATTTTATCAAAGTGATTAGCTTAATAGAATTGTTGCAACATGTGATTTAGCAAGGGTAAAAGTTTTCTGCTGAATATCAATATCGTTGTTTATCCAGGGCCACTAGGCTGAGAATAGCCGGCGGGTACTTGTTGTTTCATCACTTTAAGCATGAGTCATTCAGTTACTTGAATCATTTGTTATAATATTGGGTTGAGTAATCCACCCTACACTATTCAAAACATAGTTTGGTTATTAATCAAATTGATTAGAATTTAGCAAGTGTAAATGTTCTTCTGGCCGAATATCGCGGGTAGGCCTAGTTCTTTGTTTTATCACTTTAAGCATGAGTCAAATAGCGAGGTCGTTACTTGACTCACTAGGGAACCGCAACTCAACAAGCTAGCGAGAATAGCGGCGCGAGTAGGCCTACTTCTGTTTCATCACTACGAGCATGAATCAAAGGCTTTGGTTATAATATCGGGATGAGTAATCCACCCTACAATATTCAAAACATAGTTTGGTTATTAATCAAGTTGATTAGACTTTAACAAGTGTAAAAGTTCTTCCTGCTGAATAGCAGCAGGTAGGCCTACTTCATGTTTCATCACTCGAAGCATGAATCAAGACAGTTACTTGACGCATCTGTTATAATATCGGGATGAGTAATCCACCCTACAATATTCAAATCATAGTTTGGTTATTAATCAAGTTGATTAGACTTTAACAAGTGTAAAAGTTCTTCCTGCTGAATAGCAGCAGGTAGGCCTACTTCCTGTTTCATCACTCGGAGCATGAATCAAGACAGTTACTTGACGCATCTGTTATAATATCGGGATGAGTAATCCACCCTACAATATGCAAGTTTAATGTACACTATGCAAATATAAAACTGATATACAAACTTTACAAACTCAAATTAAGTTAAGTTAAGTTAAGTTTAGTTAAGTTACGTTACGTTACGTTACGTTAAGTTAAGTTAAGTTAAGTTAAGTTGCGTTAAGTTAAGTTAAGTTATGTTAAGTTAAGTTAACTTACGTTACGTTACGGTACGTTACGTTAAGTTAAGTTACGTTACGTTAAGTTAAGTTAAGTGAAATTAAGTTAAGTTAACTTAGCCTTAAATTATTTAGAACAATAATTTTAGAACGGACGAAAAAGGAAATGAAGACTTCAATTTGAAAATGGAGGGACTCTAACACTAAAGCTTGTAATAATATTACAAGCTCTAGCTCGTAATATCATTTGTCTAATGTATATGAAAAATACAAATTTCATAATAATTAAATTGTATCAACTTCCAATGTATAGCTGTAAAGTCACATTTAAGTTTCATTTATGGTAAGTAATTTAGGCGGGGAAAATCACTGTTGCCACTTATATATAGATTCCTCTTCATTTCTCTCTCCACTTCTATCTCCAATATCTACTCTTCCCTATCTCTCTATCTCTACCGATTCAATTCAAATTCCTGCTCTGGCGATGGCGAATCCTACATGCTTCTGCGGGGAGCTTTCTGTGTTGAAGACCGCGTGGACAGCCAGTAATCCTGGTCGTAGATTTTTCGGCTGTAACTACTACAACTATGTACGTGTTCTTTCGTTTTAGGGCTTTATTGTTAAATTTATATTGTGTTTTCTTTCTCATTTGGATGTATGTTACAGGAGGGTGGCTGTGGATACGTCGGATGGTATGACCCACCGATGTGCCCGCGATCAACACTAGTGATTCCATCTCTGCTGCAAACAAACTCTGCGCTTAAAGTAGAGATTTGCGAACTCGAAATCAAGGTTGTTGAGGATAGGAAAAAATTCAAGTGGATTTTAGGTCTGATTAGTGTTATTTTCGTGCTAGTTGTTGCTGTGTTGTTGGCTGTGTGACTAAATTTTCATGTTATAACAATGTGTACCCCCAATCTTTTGTTTTTGTTGATGGGGAGGGGAAGATGTAAATATGTATATGATAAAATTTGTTGTTAAGTTTGGTGTACTTAATTTGTTCAAATATCGTTATACTAACACCTGATGTAGGAACAATTTTTCTGAGTTTATCGATGGTTTATCAATAAACCAGCTGATAAACCAGGTGCACTTTAAAAGAAAAAAAACCATTTTTTACACCTGCTAACACCTGATGTAGGAACAATTTATCTTAGTTTATCAATGGTTTATCAATAAACCATCTGATAAACCAGGTGCACTTTAAAAGAAAAAAACCATTTTTTACACCTGCTAACACCTGATGTAGGATTTTTATTCACAACATTATTGACCATTTTATAAAATTAGATATTTTAAAAATGTGTTCTATAACTGTCCACTATCTCAAATGGCGGTTGAATACACAAATGGCGGTTGAATACCCAACACATTAAATGGACACTATCATTAAATGTACACTTGACAATTTTCAAAAAGCTTATACATCCAAAAGTTTCTCTCTTCCTTAACCTACACAGTTCATCTTCTTCGCTAAAACCCTAATTTCTGCTAACACAGCAGCACAGGACAGGTACAATGGCAGAGAAAACAGAGAAAACAGAATTTGGCTGTCTTCTTGATATTGCTTTTCTCAATACAAATGTTCTTGGAAGAAAACTAGTCACCCTTCTCGACAAGTCTGGTGTTCTTCCTCTTCTGACCTTCAACACGACCTTGAACACCATCGATTACAGTCAAACCCTCACTGAACTCTTCTTCCAGCAGATGAATCGTACCCCAAACATTCCCCACTCTCTTACTGGAAACATTAATGGCACCAGTATTGTGTTTGATGCGCAAACCATTCTTGCTGCTTTTCCAAATCTCAAAACAGCTGGTGCCTCCACAAAAGAAATTACAAAGAAAATCGTTTCAAGTGGATGGGCTATCATGTTAGGAAGTATTCTGAACTTCTTTGTAGGCTGGCGAGGAAGAAGAACTTGTTCATGCACTGCACTATGCCCAGGCTATTACGGACAAGTGCTTGATTATCAAATGCGGGGCAAAGGATAAAATCAGAAGTCAATTGAAGGCGATGTGCAATTGTAAGCGGTGAAGACATCAGCGTGCGGTGGAGTTTGTATTTGACAACATCACAAAGCACAGGAAGCATCCAGACAAACCCAGGTGGACTCATCACCTCATCATCACCCATTTTCTTAGAAAAAATCAAGTTGTGATGCAGAGTGTTGCTGTTGGTGAAGTGGTTTATGATTGGGCAGGAAGAAAGTTTGGTTTAACTGATCTAACTTGGGCTACAAAGTCCAGCAAGTATGTTGCACCTGCTGCTGCAAGAGAAGAAAGGAAGAAAAGAAGGCACCTTGTTATGAGGGAGGAGGAAGAGATTGAAGAGGAAGCAAATGCAACTGTAGAGGCTACAACAAATGCAACTGTAGAAGCTACAACATCTGCACCTGCTGTTGGTGCTTCTTCCAGTCATGTTGGCAGAAGTAACTCAAGGAAGAAGAAAAGAGCATCTGCTGATCTGAACCCTGAAACCTTCGTTCCTTTTCCCCCAAACGCTGAACCTTCCAATCTTGAATCCACACCTGCTTCTTGTACGAGATCTAGGAAACAGCAGAAGCCTTACTTCCCTCCTATCTTTAATCCAACATATCATCCCAAACACTCTCCCTACCTTATAAATCCTACTCCCATACCTGAAAATTGGGTATTTCCAATTGATCACCTTCCATACTTCATTCAAGCCCTTCTCTCTTTTCATGAAGAGAATAAGGAAGCAAAACCAAATGTTCCTCTCTTCAAATATGTGGATGACAACAGAAACAGGAAGCAGCATGTCCCATACCACAAACTTTCTGAAGAAATGAATTCAAAAGAGGTCATTCAATTAAATTATGGTAAATATTTTGACCATATGCCTCTTGATGGAATGCCTTCTACCATGCCCAAGACGATTTGTGCGAGGATGAGTGGTGATGAAAGTATGGGATATCTTCAATGCTGCTTACAAGCTACCAATGCCAACAGCAGATGATCCCTACTTAGTAGGAAGAGAAGTCACTGAAGATGATCTACTGCATAAAGTATATGGAAGTATGCCTGACATCAATCCAAACATGCTCAAATTGATTCATGAGCAAGCCATGGAGTACATTCACACATCAGCAGATATGGCTGCTGCTAAGTATCTGTCTCTCAAAGAAAACAGGTGGACAAAGGTAGCAGGAGCTTCTACCTCTACCCAGCCATCTCCTGAACCACATAAAACCCCATCTCTACATGCTTCTCCTTCACCTATTAGAGCTCAACCCATCTCCATGATTTTTCCAACAGCAGATCATACCAACTCACCATCTCCATCTGATCTTGACCTGAACAATATCAAAATCCCCATGACTCCATCTACTTCCAGTGGGGAATGTCAAGAAGCAGCTGATGAAACCATTAGTGCTGATTCAACTTCATCTTCTTCATCTACATCTACTGCAGACAGCTCATCCTCAGAAGAATTTGTGCCTCCAAAGACTACTTCAGAAGCAACTACAGAAACTGTCCACCCTTCTCCAACCCATATTCATGCTTATGGGCTAAGGAAGATACAGAAAGCTACTGATGTTGCTCCACCACCAACTGGTACTCCTGCTGCTCCTGCTGATCCACCACCAACTGCTACTCCTGCTTCTCCTACAGATCCTTACACTTCAACCCCTGCTGCTCCTGGTAATCTCTTTCCTGAAGGTGCTACTTACTATGAAGCACTAGATATTGTAAGGATTACTCAGGTGCACATTAAAGAAGATCTCAAGGACATGAACCAGCAGCTGAATAAACAGATTCAGGAAGTACAACAGCAGATGAACCAACAGGTTCAAGGTTTGCAGATGCAGATTAAAGCTCTTCTACCCTCCATACAGGACTCCTTATCTGTTGCAGTGCAAGCTGCATATGCTGCAGGTGAGTCTGCTGGACTTAAAGCATTCAAGGAGGAGGAAGAGAAACAAAGGGCTGAGTTCAAAGCAGAAGCCTTAGCACTCAAAGAAGCAGAATTGAAGCAAAAGGCAAGAGCTGAAAAAGCTGAAGCAAGGAGGTTACAAAGAGAAAATCTCAGGCCTAAAACAGAGATTAGGCATTGCAGCTAAAGCCCTAGGAAGAGCTACAGAACAAGCTGCTGAAGCTGCAAATGAAGAATCTTCTAATGAAAATATTGCCTAAGATTTAAGTGTTTTTTTTAGACACACTAGCAAGTCTATCTATCCATCAAACTTATTACATTTGGTGTACTTCAATTTTAAATTTAAGAAGTTTAACTCATATACTATTCTACTAACACCTGATGCAGGAACAATTTTTATGACTTTATCAATGGTTTATCGATAAACCAGCTGATAAACCATGTGCATTTTCAAAAGAAAAACCATTTTTGACACTTGAAACAAAATTATAACATAAAACCTACCTGGTTATCAATGGTTTATCAATAAACCAGTAGATAAACCAGTTCAATAAACCAATCTGTGAACATGGTTTATCAATGGTTTATCGATAAACCAGCTGATAAACCATGTGCATTTTCAAAGGAAAAACCATTGTTGACACTTGAAACCAAATTATAACATAAAACCTACCTGGTTTATCAATAAACCAGTTTCATAAACCAATCTGTGAACATGGTTTATCAATGGTTTATCAATAAACCAGCTGATAAACCATGTGCATTTTCAAAGGAAAAACCATTGTTGACACTTGAAACCAAATTATAACATAAAACCTACCTGGTTTATCAATAAACTAGTTTCATAAACTGTAAGACCCCGATTCCTTAGGATTAACTTGGAATGGTTTTGGGTTGAATTTTGTGTAGCATTGCACACGCTTGAGATCGGTTTTCAATTTGGGCCGCATATTCACGCATGCCAGATACAACCTGTAGTTTAATAGCCACAGTTTTGTGTAGACGACTCAGAATTGAGATTCGTTTGGTGCGTTAGAAGCTAGACTTCGAGATCTTTCTAACCATACCTTATTTGTAATTTTCGGCCTTATATATCACCCTAGGCTCGTCCTTGAAGTTGACTGAAATTATTTGATAGCATTTGGGCTTTGGTCACTTTTGGCCCATTAGGCTTTGAGCCCATTTACATCCCTTACTTGATATTCAACCATAATCCACCATTTGTGAGTTCGAAGTTTTGACTTCCAAACCCGATTTGTTATAGAATATTTATCCGTTTTTAATTTCGACTCCGCAGGGGTGTTGTACGTGTTGGAGGCTTACTTTGTACCCGAAAATTATGGAGTAGTGTAACCGATTCCTTTGAAGTTTATAATTTATTTAGGGATGATTATACCCTTATTTAAATTTAGATATAATAATAAGAAATTATTATTTGACATCTATGGGCAAATAAATAATTAGCGGTTGCGACCCCAAAGTGTTTTATTATTTTAATTGACCCTACAGGATTAATTCGCATGACAGTTAAAATATCGATTGAGGGAATATTATAATTGTCCCTACGTATTAAAAATATTTATGTGGTATTGTATTTCACTTTACGGAGTCAATTGGAGTTGATTTAAAATTTAGTCAACTGGGTAGTACAGACTAATTTTGGTACGCAGCTGAGTTGTTTTGATCGATGAACCCTCGAAAGATTTTTGTTTGGTTTGAGATTTTTAAGGCTTTTACTTTAAACATTTACAGAGTGTCAGGAGAAAAAATCACGTCGTTTCGTCGAACGGTGTTCAAACTGGAGCCGTCTAAAGTTTATCTTGTAGCACTGATCTTGTTCATACGGTTATCAGGCAGCAGCAATTTTTTTTATTTTTGGGTTGTGAAATATCTATCCTAACCCCCAATTAAACCCCCTCCCTTCCTCTTGTGCACTCCCTTGGGGGCAATATGGTCCCTTAGCCTTCCTTAAGTTAAAAAAAAAATTCTTCTTCCTCCCCATTTTTCTTCTCCAAGCCGTGAGATACAGAGAGAGAGATAGAGAGAGAACGAGAGAGCTCCCATGGAGGAACTCTGGCGATTCCCGGAGCTATAGGCACCCGATCGTCGAACCGAGACCGCCATCGCGAAGCTCTCGACGAGGAGAACGTTTCCCCTCGGTTTGTCCCCGTTGAATCTCGAGTTTATTGGCCGAAATAGGTACGTGACTAAACCCTCTACTTTCTCTTTCTAGCTCAAATTGAGGCTAGGGTGTTAGAGGCTTGTTCTCCATGAATTGTTGAGCTATTACATGTCTTGATGATGGGTTTTGATTTGTAAAAATATGGGGTTTGGGGCTGTTGAACATGAGGTTGGATTTGTTGGGTTTGTGGTGATTATTGAAGTAATTAGTAATAAAAATTACTTGTTAAATGGGTTTAGGAACCCAAATGAATATAATCTCGAAATTATACTTTGCCCTAGAATTTGGTAATTGCTAATTTGACTCAATTGAGTTAATTAAAATTTTAAATTTGTTGTTTTGAGCCCTAGGATAAATTCCTACGACTTTTTGGGTTTGTCGGGTCTCAATTGGGAGATTTCGAGATTTGGTCGTGTGAGACCGGAATTGGTGAATTTGTGTATTGATTGGGTTTAGGACTCAAATTGAAATCCTTGGGTGATACTAGCTTGAGAATATTGTTAGTTAACAAAATTAAGTTGTTTGAGAATTTAAGATACAAAGAAAAAGGAAACATATTTTGAAATGGGTACTGTCCCTGTTTTGGGCATTTTTCCGAAAAATACTGTAGCAATTCCGTCCGTGATAATTTTCTGATTCTTGGATATGTTATACCTATACATGTTAGGTAACTCCCTGTAAAGTTTCATTAATTTTCGAGTTAAGGAAGTATTTTTCATGAGTCACGAAACATGGCTGCGACAGTGGGACTGTCACAGTGAAAACAGATTTTTCTATGGGATTGGGGTGACTGTATTCTAAAGAATACAAGTCCAAATGGAGTACTTTAAAGTTCCAAATTATAGTTTCAAGAGTCTAGTTTCTGAATATATAAAATTCATGAAATTTGGAGTTGTGAGGAATTAATGGTTGA
Organism: Codonopsis lanceolata; assembly: GCA_013146195.2. NCBI lineage: Eukaryota > Viridiplantae > Streptophyta > Magnoliopsida > Asterales > Campanulaceae > Codonopsis > Codonopsis lanceolata. Next base: position 65,030,115 of record CM028384.1, on the reverse strand, counting down.
ATTTACAAGTTGACTGGGCAGAATGTGTAATAGCAGCAAATCTGATTATTATCTTGAAATTGAAGTGACTATATTTGGATGAATATAAATCCGAATGAAGTGATTTAAAAGGCTAAGTTATAGTTTGAAGAGCCTAGTTTCAGAATATGTAAGATTCAGGAAATTTAGAGTTATGATGAGTTATTGGTCAATTTTACAAAATGGCTGCGCAGAATGAGTTATTACTAAGTTGGAATTCCAACTGTTAGAATGGGTATCTTTCGGTGCATGAACATCGAGTAGAGAAGGATTGATTTGGTTTGAAGAATGGATTACCATTCAGGGATATTCTAGAGTGTATCCTCAATTTCGACGTAGAGACCCTTTAGATGCTCTTAGAGCATAGTGAATTTGTATCTAATAAACGATTCTATTCACGTGAATATGATGGGATGAGTTTATGAATTAACATGAACTTCGATGAGTTGAGACTATAGAATGATTTATCATTCTAGAAATATTGTAGTGAGTATAACATTGTTGATTAACTACCCTACACTAACAAAGTAGTCTTGGTGAATGTATGATGGGTTAATGGTTAAGTAAATAACTTAGCTTGGTTGTATACTAGAATATGAAATTCTATGATTGATTTAGATTATGACTAAATGCATAATTCCTACCTTTGTTGAGATTTGTATCTTGTATGCGTTTGAGAATATGACTCATGAAGCATATATTGTCTTTGATTACTTGGTGATTTTATTGGTGTTGATTTCTGACTTGTATTTAAATTGTATTCCATTAACAAGTGGGCTCGAAAACTTGAAATCAACTTAGGCTACCAACTTGTACTTGAGTTAATGACTTGTGAACTAGGGTTCCTAAATGGAATGAGAACCTAGAAATGCCTTAAATGAAAACGTAGAACGAGACCCTACAACTCCTAGAATCCATTGACTAGATTACTAGCTTTTGGACCTTGACTTGAATAGAGTGGACAACTTGACACTTGGGATTTTAGAGACTCAATGAGCTCCTATTGTGGTTTTGTGATTATTGTAACAATGTGCATAATCGTATGAGTTTAGTAGATCTTTATATCTACTTGAGAATTTGCAAGTAAACATCTATTTGTGCATTGCATATAAGTCGGTGGCATTACTTGAGTTTTTACGTTGATGGTGGGACGATGCATTGTCTTCACGAATTATGGGATTCGTGGTTGCAATGTATCGCCGTACCGGATTCGGTTCACACACCCCTCCACTGCTAGCTACAGTGGGGAAGTAGCCCCCTTTGTCGTAACCAAAAGAGCGCATTGGTTAGTGCTATTTTCCCGAGTAGAGAGCTCGGACCCGAGAAGAGAGCTCGGTACTTTGATACCCAATCACGAGTATCACTGGCACGATATGATTAATATTTGTGATTGCAGGAGCAACACAACGACATTGATTCGGTATTCTCTCTTAAACCTTTACGTGGCTTACTATGAGCACTTATGTGATAACAAAGTGTTACCTGAGACATGAAATCTAAATGACCATGTTTGTATTGATTGTGAATTAATGAGAGACTTGATATGTATATATGTAGATATATATACTTATACTTGAGAATTCCAGGAATGACATAAAGTGTATATATATAGATATACATTCCTTTATATATGTTGATTCTTTGTGAAATGTTTTCTGACTTATTTGGTTTGTTTATGATCAGGGAATTTCACCCTAGTCGTTTGGACGGTTTAGTACATGAGCAGAGAGGTTATCTTGAGAAGTGTCGAGTATACGACACGTCTTCGTGGGTTTTAGTCGTAACACGATGACATGTTTTATTATAACAATGTTTCATTTATGATATGTTGTTTGTAGTAGCGTACTGAGTCTTTATGACTCACTCCGTACTTTACTTTTCAGTGTGCAGTTGTTCGTTAGCCGCGTTGAGGTTGAGTAGATCCCGTCTGTAGCAGAGCCACGTGGATCGATAGTTGAGTTGAGGTCGTGATATATGTGCAGTTATCTCCTCCTGAGCTTTTGCTAGCGGAACCTAGTCCGCTTATTTCAGTATTTATATTTGTGTCCTTGTATTTTGTTGAGGACGATATTTCTTTTGTAAAGTTATATAAACTTTGCAGTCGGGTAGATTGTTCTAGTATTGTTGTATTATTCCAATAGCCGACATTTGTAGTCGGGCCTAAGTACTCCATAGTAGAGTAATCTGTCAGTTGTACCCCGGGCAGTAGTAGCTTCGGGGATTTCATTATTCTAGTTATCCTAGTTGTTGTTGTGGTTACCCCGGTATGCTTTAGCCGTGGGTCATTGTTATATCAGGTTGATTTTTGATGGAACGCCGGCCTGGAGTGCCGATGGTTAGTTCTGCGTCTGCAATGTTGCGGCACGCGAGTTTCGTTTTCATACCTTGTGAGGCAACGCCTCTCTTGGTTTCATTTGTTTCAGTCTCGAGCTCTTAAGCTCGAGGGCTTGTTCTTTAATGCTTCCGCATCTTCGAAATTTTGAAAGCCGTATTTTAGTACGGCTTCTTGTTCGTGTCTAGAGCTTGTTAGCTCGAATGTTCCACTTACACTTTGTTTTAGCAAGTGTTTGTCCTCTCTTGTGTAGTTCCAACGGCACGACCTCGGGATTCGGTACTGGAATCCAGGTCGGGTCGTGACATAAACCAATCTGTGAACATGGTTTATCAACGGTTTATCAATAAACCAGCTGATAAACCATGTGCAGTTTCAAAGGAAAACTCATTTTTTACACTTGAAACCAAATTATAACATAAAACCTACTGGTTTATCAATGGTTTATCAATAAACCAGTTTCATAAACCAATCTGTGAACATGGTTTATCAGTGGTTTATCAATAAACCAGCTGATAAACCATGTGCATTTTCAAAGGAAAAACCATTGTTGACAATTGAAACCAAATTATAACATAAAACCTACCTGGTTTATCAATAAACCAATCTGTGAACATGGTTTATCAACGGTTTATCAATAAACCAGCTGATAAACCATGTGCAGTTTCAAAGGAAAACCAAATTTTGACACTTGAAACCAAATTATAACATAAAACCTACTGGTTTATCAATGGTTTATCAATAAACCAGTAGATAAACCAGTTCAATAAACCAATCTGTGAACATGGTTTATCAATGGTTTATCGATAAACCAGCTGATAAACCATGTGCATTTTCAAAGGAAAAACCATTGTTGACACTTGAAACCAAATTATAACATAAAACCTACTGGTTTATCAATAAACCAGTTTCATAAACCAATCTGTGAACATGGTTTATCAATGGTTTATCAATAAACCAGCTGATAAACCATGTGCATTTTCAAAGGAAAACCCATTTTTGACACTTGAAACCAAATTATAACATAAAACCTACCTGGTTTATCAATGGTTCATCAATAAACCGGTTGATAAACCAGTTGATAAACCAGTTCAATAAACTCATTTTCAATTGACATATATTTGCAATTACAAACTCATATAAGTAGTACCCAAAATAAATAAAAAACAGAGCAATTTCATTGCATTAATCAAGGTAAACTAGGATTGTCATTGTCATAAACAAGTGTATTTTACATGACCCCTATGAAATAAAGAAAATACATGGCCATCACAAGCGGCAGGGCAACTATATGCATTAATCTATATCTATACTCATTCCATTTGTTTCCTCACACTTCTTCTTCCAAATCTTCGCCTTATTTCTTTCTGATTTTCTGGTTTGCTGCCCTATCTCAATTTTAATTCTTTTTATTAATTGTGTTTCAGCAGCCATCACTTGATCAGTTGTACCAGGCCTCTCATGCCTTTGCATTTCCAGCTGCGCTTGAGGCCTCTCTTGCCTGGATTTACAACGGCCTTACGAGTTGCGGCGGCGGGTTTCGGGCGTGATATAAGGAGAAGAGATTTGTGCGAGATGCTTTTCTCCCCTCTTTTTCTTCGATTCCAAAATATTGGTCTCAATACCAAGGAGACATTTATTTTCCTACCCTTAACCTCTTCTATTTTTCCCTGCTTATCCTCGGCATTTTTCCCTGCTTCAAATGCAGATCCTTCTTCCAAAATATCTTCCAAATCTTCCATCACCCCTTTCACTTTTTCACTTCTTTTTCTGGTCTTCCTTTGGAAGACACTTTCACTCTTCATTGCAATAGTAGTGGAGATGAGATTGGTGGTAAGGGGAGTAGTAGATATGGTGGGAGTGGTGGTGGTTGGGAGAGTAGTGGAGATGGGAGTGATGGTAGGGGGAGTAGTAGAGATGGGGGGAATGGTGGTGGTAGGTAAGGAAGTGGAGATGGGAGAGGTGGTAGGGGGAGTAGTAGAGATGATGGGAGTGGTGGTGGTAGGAGGAGTAGTAGAGATGATGGGAGTGGTGGTAGGAGGAGTAGTAGAGATGATGGGAGTGGTGGTTGTAGGGAGAGTAGTGGAGATGGGAGTGGTGGTTGGGGGAGTAGTGGAGATGGTGGGATTGGCATTTCGGATTCTGGAAAAGGAAGCAAAACTTGGAAAAGTAGGAGAAAAGTCACGGGTGGGAGTCAATGCCAAGTTGGGGGGTGATGCTTGTTGTCGAGCAAGATCTAAACTTGTTTTTAGATCATCCTGTCAATTCAAGTAGGTAAGTATGATCTAATTAATATTCACAACCAATTACTCAAAATCAAAAGGGCAAATACTTTACCACTTTTCGATCCAAGGCTGTCACTTCAGTCCTAAGATGATCAATCTTTTGGTCCATCTTCTACAATAAATCAAAAATTGCACTAATATAAGGAGTGCTAGTGCTGCTGGTGCTGGTGCTAGTCACAACGAGAGAGGGATAGGGATGTTGTCGGGAGGGGAGTTGCTGCTGCTGCTGTTGATGGCCTTCATCTTCAACATGTTCAGCCACAACATGGAAGGATGTGCTCCAATCAGCGCCAAACTGTCGCTCATACTCAACAACATAGGGCTGTTGTTTTTCAACCTCAGTGGGGGTCAATGGAACAAGCACTTCATCCTGTCAATTGAGAAAAATATCAACTTGATTAATCAACTCTACTAGGCACTACTGTTTATAAAATAACAAAGTTTGGAATCACAACATTATTAATCAAACTCTACATTTACCTTTGTAATATCCAATGTATGGATAATTTCCTCATAGCTGGGATTTTGGCAAGACTTCCAATTGCACATTAAGGGAGTTTTCGACACTTGACTATCGATGTTTGATAGCTCATATAAGTCTATAAATCCAAAATCATGGAAAATCATGGCACTCAAATATCCAAACCTGCATTTTAAAAATGTTACATATTAGAAGCATATCAAATTTAAATAATTACATAACCATTCAATATAAAATCGGCTAACCATATAATATATACAATTGGTTACCTGTAATGCCAATGGAAAGCCATTGCATACAGAAGTCTGAGCACGAGAAGTACTTCATCATTGAATTGAGAAGGTGGGGATAGGACTTTGTTCCCCATGGATATTTATTGAACAAATCCAAAATTTCAACTATACTTAACACACCCACGTCAATAATTAGGTGAGGTGAATACCCCTTAGCACATACTCCCAAACAAGCGCAAGACCCAACTTGATTTATCATCCATGTCGATTGCATCTATAATTTTTTTTCAACTCTTCACTCTGTTCAGGAAAATATTTATCCACTAGTGCCTTGGTACTAGGGATCTCATCACAATAATCGTCTAATAATCCAGGTTTTAAACCTGTGATTAAGGTGTAGTCCGAAAAGGAAAATTTTACTTCTTGACCACCAATACGAAACCATATTTCATTATTATTATTTGTTGGTGACTGAATCCTAAAAGTCTAACACATGCATCAGCACATTGCTCTTACTCATATTCTTTCTCATCTTATACAGCTCACCAAAAGCTGACAACAAGAAAATATTTTGGTGTGCTTCATCCAATGAATTATAAACCTCATCTAATACTAACAGATTACATCTTGATGTAACCTTCGCTTTGTACCATTCATCACGGGCAACAATATATCCTGCCATATTCTCTGTAATAGAAATACAAATTAAACATTAAAACAAGGAACTATTATCTACGGCTATTAAAACAAGGTTTACTGACAGTGAAATTCATGAACCATATGAAATTACACTTGGTTTACAGACATGGTTTTATAAACCAGGTTATAAAACACATGGTTATAAAGCAAATTGGTTTTGTCAATATAAACAAAAAGGCGGGTATATGGTTTATTAATAAACTATGGATAAACCATGTCATTGTCTGTTAATAATGTTAACTGGTCTGTGGTTTATAAAAAAGTTACCAAACAGCAGGTTTGCACCTTGTTTTCCAAACTGGTTTACCAAACAACAGGTTTGCACACTGGTTTATCAATATAAACAAAAAGGCAGGTACATGGTTTATTGATAAAACAGTGCAGGTCGACTCAAAAAGGCAGGTACATGGTTTGCACACTGGTTTGTCAATATAAACAAAAAGGTAGGTACATGGTTCGTAAATTGGTTTGTCAATATAAACAAAAAGTCAGGTACATGGTTTATTGATAAAATAGAGCAGGTCAACTCAAAAAGGCAGGTACATGGTTTGCAAACTGGTTTGTCAATATAAACAAAAAGGTAGGTACATGGTTCGTAAATTGGTTTGTCAATATAAACAAAAAGGCAGGTACATGGTTTATTGATAAATCGCAAGTCATCGCAAAAAGGCAGGTACATGATTTGCAAACTGGTTTGTCAATATAAACAAAAAGGTGGGTACATGGTTTATAAATTGGTTTGTCAATATAAACAAAAAGTCTGGTACATGGTTTATTGATAAAACAGTCGAGGTCGACTCAAATTATAAACCATAAAGACAACATTAAAAACCTAAGCGAAAAAGCAATGTAAGGTTTACTTGGTTCTGAATCGATTATCACAGATGAATTAGGGTTTCTTGAAATCTCTTGAGGTTTGAATCAAAATCCAAAATCAAATCGAAATCGATGGTCGTCACTGAGAGGGTTCTAGGTCGACAAATGTTGTGTTAGAATGAACTGTGAGTTTGTTCAGATCGACCATAGGTGTGTATATACGTATTGGGGTAAGTAGTCGACGGATAAACCAAGTGGTTTATTGGATAAACCGATGTACATCCAATAAATTCACGTTGGTCAAAAAATTTACTCATGGTCGATATGTCGACCACTTGACGACCACTTTCGTCGACCACTTTACGCAGGGGTGTTTTGGTCAGAACCAAAAGTGGATTTGTCAAAGGCCATATATGTATAACAACCGGGTAATATGGCCATACTTGACCAATGCCACGGTGGGATTGGTAAACATTTATAGCCTTCGGTGGGACTGGTCAAATATGGCTAGACACGGCCGATGAACATAATTAAATGATCCTTGACAAACCAAATAATCATCACCTATGGATCAGACCAAAACGCCCTGCCTTATGTGGTGGTCGATGTTGATTGTCAAGTGGTTGACATGTCGATCATGTGTAAATTTTTTGTTTACGTTAATTTATTGGATATACATCGATTTATCTAATAAATCATTTGGTTTATCAGTCGATTACTTACCCTAATACATATATATATATACCGGTAGTCGATTTGAACAAACTCACAATTTATTTTAACACAGTATTTGTCGATCTAGACCCTTCTCAGTGACGACCATCGATTTCAATTTGATTTTGAATTTTGATTCAAAGCTCAAGAGATTTCAAGAAACTCTAATTCTTCTGTGATCATCACTTCAGAACCAGGTAAACCTCACACTGCTTTTTTGCTTAGGGTTTTAGTGTTGTCTTTATGGTTGATCATTTGAGTCGACCTCCACTGTTAAAACATGAACATTGTAAATTAAGTTGTATTGCTATGAATATGAAGTGTTTATGTTTGTTCATTTTAGTTTGATGTGTTCATGTTTCTTCATATAAGTTTGACATAGTTTGTCATGTAGTTGTTTTCTTAAGGCAAAAATTATTATTTTTCTCTTGAATGCATCTGGTTTATCAATAAATCATGTACTTGACTTTTTGTTTATATTGACAAGACCAATTTGTTTTATAACCATGTGTTTTATAACCCAGTTTATGAAACCATGTTTGTAAACCAAATGTAATTTCATATGGTTCATGAATTTCACTGTCAGTAAACCTTGTTTTAATTGTTGTAGATTATAGTTCTTTGTTTTAATGTTTAATGTGTATTTCTATTACAGAGAATATGGCAGCATATATTATTGTCCGTGATGACCGGTGCAAAGCGATGGTTACATCAAGATGTAATCTGTTAGTATTAGATGAGGTTTATAATGAATTAGATGAAACACACCAAATTCTTTTCAAGAATTTAACTTATGGTGAGCTGTATAAGATGAGAAAGAATATGAGTAAGAGCACAGCAATGTGCCGATGCATATGTTAGCACTTTTTAGGATTCAGTCACCAACAAATAATAAAAATGAAATATTGTTTTGTATTGGTGGTCAAGAAGTAAGATTTTCCTTTTTGGACTACACCTTAATCACAGGTTTAAAACCTGGATTAGTAGAAGATTATTACGATGAAATCTCTAGTACCAAGGCACTAGTGAAGAAATATTTTCCTGGACAGAATAAGTGGGTAGTGAAGCCTGAAGAGTTTAAAAAAATTATAGATGCAACTGACATGGATGAAAAATTGAAGTTGGGTCTTGCAGTTGTTTGAGAGTATGTGCTGAGGGGTATTTCACCTAATGCTGCTATTGATGTGGGTGTGTTAAGTATAGTTGAGAATTTGGATTTGTTTAATAAATATCCATGGGGAACAAAGTCATACCCCCACCTTCTCAATTCAGTGATGAAGATGGCTACTTCTTGTGCTCAAACTTCTGTATGCAACACATTTCCATTAGCATTATAGGTAACCAATTGTATATATTAAATGGTTAGCTGATTTTATATTGAATAGTTATCTAATTATTTCAATTTGATATACTTCTAATATGTAACATTTTTAAAATGTAAGTTTTGATATTTGAGTTGTGCCATTATTTTCCTGGATTTATAGACTTATATGAGTGTGAGTGCCCGGGAAAATTCTTTTGGATCGCGCGCTCCCTTGTGGAAAAGATCCAACAAACCTAGTGGAGCACATCATAAAACATTGCACCCTCAGGGATAGGCACCCTTTGTCGAATGCAATGGTGGAACCAACCTTTTCCCTAAGTGACCCGAGGTATGCACCCCTTGCGGAAAAGATCCAACAAACCAAGTGGAGCACATCATAAAACATTGCAGCATCAGGGATAGACACCCTTCGTCGAATGCAATGGTGGAACCAATCTTTTCCCTAAGTGACCCGGGGTATACACCCCTTGCGAAAAAGATCCAACAAACCATCAGATGAGATGCATGTAGGTAAAATATTAATACTTTGCCTTTCCTCACCTTTCTTGCTTTTGTTATGTTCCTCTTTCGCTTGGCTGTTTTCTTTTCTTGATGCATTTTTTCTTTCTTTCTGCACTTTTTTTCTTTGCATTTTTTTCTTTCTTTGCATTTTTTCTTTCTTACTGCTGATTTGCTTTTGCCGTAGCATTTTTCTTTGTTGCTGTTGGTATTTTGCCGAGGATTATAATTTCTGCTTTTCTGACCTTCTTGTGGCTAACCTACCGGGGATATGAGCTTTCTTTTGATTTTTGATGGATGGTCGTCACTTTTTGTTAACAAGGCTAACTTTGTTAACTTTTCGTTAAGCTTTCAGGGCCTTTTTGCGATTTCAGTAAACTTGAGAGTTTGGATGTTGCACATTGAACTTTGGAGGGGGGAAAGTAAAACTTTCCTTTTCTTCCTTTGTAATCTCGGCAGAGAGTGAGCAGTAGCTCACTTTCTTCATTTTCTTTCTTCTTTCTTCTTCCTTCGATCTTTCCTTCTGCCATTTTTGCCGACGAAGATATCTTTCTCGTTTCTTTGCCTTTTCTCGATTTTCTTTCGCCAAATTGATTGTTTTGCTTGATAGATGGCTTCTTCCTCAAGATCTTGGAAGGGAAAGGCGCCGATGTACCAATATTCGGGCGAGGAAAGACGAAAACTTCCTCCTTTGACCCGAAATCATGTCAAATATCTCTTTTCGAAGGATGATTGGGGCAATATCCTTCGTGATCGGCATATGCTTGTATCTAATCTTCCGATTCCCGCTGTAAGTTTCTTTTTCACAAACCCATTTGATCGATTTTTCAGATCTGCTGGATTTCTTTACTGTTTTGCACTTCTTGAGTATACATTGTTCTTGATTTTGATGCTTATGCATGTAATTTAAATGCTAAAATGATGCAATTTAACAATTATTCATAACAAAAATATTAAATTCGTGCTATTTTATTTTGCGATGCGCACTTGAACAATTGACACTATTTGATTCTGCGATGCATATTTCACGTGACTGATATATTTTGACTATATGATGCATGCTTGAGTTTCAAAATACTTTTTATGATGCATGCATATGTAAATAAACTTTTCTGATACATGGTGTATTTTTTTTACATATTTTCGGATGGATGCATGCACATACTACAGAGATATATTGTATGCAAAATGCCACAGAGATATTTTTTTTCTAAATGCTTGCAACATTTTTATTCGAGCAATTGCAACATGCAGTTATTTGCAGACAATCGTATATGATGGATTGCTAATGCATGAATATATCATTTTATATTTCATCAGTCTTATGCACGGAAATGCAAATGCACCATAGGAATATTTAAATGCTTGCTAGAATGCCACATGGATATTTTGTCTTAAATGCGCGTAAAAATGCAACATGTATTCTCTTTTGAATGTAAAAATGCAACATACCTTTTTCTTTTCGTGCACTATGCAAAATGTAAACATTTTATGATTTTTTTTTGCATGGAAGAACGAAATTACTATTCTCTCTCTTTTTTTTAATGCAGGAATGCAATATATATTTATTTTTCTTTTTTTTTTTTATGCAAGCAACATGCAATATTTTATTATTTGTATATATTTTTTCAACATGACATAATTTAATGGCATTCAAAAGGGCTTTATAAAAGATAAGAATTTACCTCCCTTTCTTTTTTCCTGATGCTGAGATACTGTTGTTTTTTTTTTTCTCTTTTTTTAGGTGTGCAAAGCTTTGAATCGGGTGCGTGCCAGTTGTGAATAGGAGCAACCATCTTTGCTGCGATTACGGGTATTTCCACCAGCATTGGTCGGGCCTTAGAGCCGGACTACACCCTCCAACATCATCACGACGTGGTAGAGGAGCTTTTTGGTTTTAAGCCCGAGTATAAGACTACCGACGAGATCAAGATCGGCAGTGTCAGGAGTTGGCTAGTAGCACACGCCGAGCAGGTTGATCAAAATGATAGCGAGGCCGTGACTCGCATTACCAGGGCATTCTTACTCTTTTTTTCTAGGAGTATCACTTTTTACCAACTCATCCACTACTCTGAGGGTTTCCCTCCTAGGATGTCTACGGGATCTGGACCGCGTCATTGAATATGACTGGGGGCAGGTAGGCCTGGCTGAACTTTATGCTTTTATGGATAGGGCCAGCCATAATTATTCGCCGGTCCTTAACGGCTTCGCTCATGCTTCGGAAGTATCCTTTCTTTTTCCCTGCTTTTTATTGTTTATGCTATTGATTTTTGCCATTTTTTTAGCTGACTCTTTTTTTTCTTTTTACACCTTTTCCCAGGTCGATGCGTCTTCGTACAAGAAGCTGTTGAGGGGTTTTTTAGCATCAACAAATTGTAGCAACGGCTTCTGGACAAGTTCACTTGTCGGGGAAACGATGCTGTGAGGCAGACTAGGCGCCGGGATGATGATGATGATGCCGGCGGATCGAGTCTGGCTCAGGTGAGGGGACGAGAGTATAGGATTGGCGGGACCGGCCCTTGAGTCATGGGTGGCAACTTTGGCACGAGCAGATCTTCTCGTGGTCATTAGCTCCTTTTACTTGCATTTATTAGCTTTTTTTTTTTTTTTTTTTGCTGTACCAGACTCTTTACACATTTCTAAATGCAATGTATTATTATTCTACGATGCATGACTTAAATGTGAAGACTCAATTATTCTATTAATAAAAGGAATCTAGACCATTATCTAGGGGTAACGGCACACTGCAGTTTATGGATGGAGATTTGGAGGGATACACCTTCAGATTTAAAGCAAGCTTTTCTGGCATTCTACGGGGAAGAAAAGGCAACCGCCTCTTCATGTGTTTGATATTTTCTTCGGCCGGCGAGGGCTATTGCCTAGCTTTAGCTTTTCTTTCATTTATCGTGAACAAATAGAGTCAGCGGTGGAGCAGCAGGAGTCCAAAACAAGGATACCAGGCAGTTTTGGAAATCAGAGGTGGGGCTTCAAGGTGCCACCCATGATGGCTGTGGGCGCCACGCCAGGAGTGCCTATGGGTGGCGCCTAGGCTTCTACTGTGTACTCCTGTTTCATCCACTATTCATGCACTTTCCTAAGAATTCGTCAGTTTCTTCAATCTTCAGTATAAAAGGAAGTCGAGGTATAGCATCCATTTTCATCATTCATCCAGCTTTCCTTCCCTTCCCAAGCTATCTGAGCTTCTTCTTTGTTCTATCTCCCCTTTCTTTGGTCAGATATAATTCTTTGTTTTTTTTCAAAGATGGTTGCTCCTATTCACACAGCTTTGGAGATAGAGATTTATGAGAATGCTTTAGACTTTTGGATACTTTCCTTGCGGGAAGAGGAGCGAGAGTGGTTTGAGAACATCTATGGGTATCGATGCTTGCTGTCATGGCAGACCCTGTTCATTAACTGGGATATGCTGAGGGGAGCTTCCAGGTTCTGGTCGGTGCAGAGCCACCTTTTTAATTTCTACTTGAACGAGATGTTCCCCACCTTTGAGGAGTTTTGCGGTATGGTGGGAATGCCGGCTACTAGGCCTATTGTTGTGCCTTCTGCGCGGAGACGCCCTTTTATGGCAATACGGGAATTGTTCGGCTAAACTCACGAGGCTACTCTGGGCTTTTATAACGGAGTCAACTTTAATTTGACTGTTCTTCCCACTGCTTATACTAAATACAGGGAAGATGACCCAGTCGACCTGTGGCGTTGACTGGTTGCCCTTTTTCTTTGTCTTATAGGATGGTACCTTCTGGTGGGCCGACCAGGATTCATAGATGTGCAGGTCGTGGACGTGGTGTTACAGGCTCGGGACCACCGGGTAAATATTATCCCGGTCATCTTGGCTGAAACCTTGTTTGGCCTGGATGCTTTTTCATCTAGTGATGAGATGTTCCCTTCTAGCAACCCTCTCCTGATTCATATGTGGCTGGAGGAGCATCTTAACTGGGTGATGGGCCTAGTGCTGGTGGGAGGAGTGTATGATCCAGGACGCTATGGCTCTCGCGGCCATTATCACCAGACCAATTTTTCGGAGCATGATTGGATTGAGTACTTTTTGTGCATTGGCTCCATGGAGATTGTTTGGACAGTCAGCCTTTGGTGGATTTGTAGGTTTTTTATGTTTACTGGGGTTTGTGCCCAGGTCATTTTGCCTGGTCTTGAGCAGACCACCGTTTATCTAGCGTACCGGGTCCTTTGCCAGTTTGGCAGAAAGCAGGTTATCCTAGATGTGAGCCGTCCCATGACTGAGGAATTGCAGATGAATAGGGATGTGGGCAATCTCATCCGCGATATGTGGGAGCTCAACTTTTCTTTGCGGGAGGCATCTTACGCCTTTTCTGAGTATATGCTTTTATCCCATGAGTATCTATCATGGGTGCTGGTGGCTGTTAAGGGGCATTCCCGTGCCATCAGACACGTACTAAGGCGGATGTTGGGTCGACGAGTGAGTATTGGCATAGATGATCGCTTAATGGAGATTGGCGAGGACCTAGAAAGCTCGGGTCTGGTAGTACCTCAGGCTCTGCAGGAAGACTTTCGGTGAGTACATTGCCTTGGTGCCCGGATGGCCCTTGATCCTAATGAGGCGGGTCCCAGTAATGCACCTCCCCGATTGAGCAATGCGAGTCAGCGGAGCAATCCCTGGCAGGCAGATGAGGCTGATCCCCCTCAAGCTGGCAGGCGGAGTACTACCCATAGAGGTGATGGCGCTGGCCCAAGTCGTCTTGGTATCCAAGACAATGGTGATGCTGATGATGGGGAGGATGAGGACACCTCTGGAGGTTCTCATGCTGGTGAGACTGGAGCCTCTTCTGTACCTCACAGAAGTATCTGGTCACGGCTGGGACGTCGTAGACACTGATGGATCGTTCCGAGGCTAAGCTGAATAAAAAGGATAGTTGGGTGGAATGGGGGATATAGGTAGCATGTATATAGGCAAGTGTACATAAATAAATGCTAATCTTAATCGTCTTAGACACTTATTCCTAAGTTGCACCTTATGGACTGTATTATATTATATTTTGATTTTTTTTAATTATTTTTATGAGCTCTCTCGTGGTTTTTCTCTTATGGTCAGTCAAGATCATCTTTTCTAAGTATGATGAAGACTCTGGCAGGCCGGAGATCAAATGCTGAGGATTTGGAAACTGCATTCCCTCTCCTTTTCTCCTGATATTTTTTATGCTCTAACTTTTCCTAGGTCGCCCTTTTGGGTTTTCAACCTAGCGAGCCCTTATTTCTCTTTTTTTTTCCTTTTTTTTGTGCCATGACTTTTGCCTAGGTTTCCCTTTCATGTTTTCAACCTAGCGAGCTGGATAGGAAAGTAATTGCAAGATAATTTTTTCGTTTCACGCGTAGTGCCTCTTAAGCTTGTCGAGGTTGAAGGGCCGAACAAGATCTTCCTCATCTTGATTGGTAAGGAGCACCACACCTCCTGACCGGATATGTTTGACGATATATGGTCCCATCCAAGGAGATTTCCATTTTCTCCTAGTATCGACATAGCTAGGGGGTTTTTCGCGAAGTACCAGATCTCCGACATGGATATTGCGGCCTTTGACCTTTTTGTTTAATGCTCGAGCTATTCGCTTTTGATATGCCCGAGTATGTTCTAAAGCTAGCAACCGTTGTTCGTCTATCAGGGCTAATTATTCATAACGTTGTTTGTCCCAGTCGATTTCAGATATGTTTGATTCCATCATAGCCCTTAATGATGGGATCTCTACTTCAATGGGCAGCATAGCCTCCATGCCATAGGCTAGAGAATAGGGGGTAATCCCAGTGGGTGTACGGACTGAGGTACGATAGCCCCAAAGGGCTAGCGGCAATTTTCTTAGCTAGTCTCTTCCTGTGTCAGCCATTTTTCTGATGATATTTTCTAACGTTTTGTTGGCTGCTTCAACGGCACCATTTACTTGTGGTCGATATGGGGATGATTTATGCCTTTGGATTTTGAATTCATCTAGCAGACGATTCACGTCCCCTTCGAAGTGTGTGCCGTTGTCGGAGATGATTTCGAAAGGTATTCCGTATCGATATATGATATTGGTCCTGATGAATTCAGACACTTTTCGAGCATTCAATATTTTGTAGGAAGAGGCTTCTACCCATTTTGTGATGTAGTTGACAGCTACCAAGACATATTTGTGGCCATTAGATCCTTTTGGGTGAATTTGACCTATGACGTCAATTCCCCATGTTGAGAAGGGCCAGGGGTTGTGGAGTTATATAGTATATGTGGGGGCACGTGCTGTAGATTTGTAAAGTGTTGACATTTGTCGCAATGACATACCCACCGAATACAATCGGTTTCTAATGCACTCCAAAAGTACCCTTGTCGGATGACTTTCTTTGACAACATATGCCCGTTCATGTGTGGTCAACAAGTACCACCATAAAGCTGGTCCATGACTTGCTCAGCTTTGGCCTGATCGACGCATAATAGGTTTAAACCTTGGTAGTGCCTTTTGTATAGGCTGCCTCCGCTAATTACAAATTGCGATGCCCATCTTCGTAGGGAGATTTTCCCTCTTTTGTCTAGGCTGGGCGGATATACTCCTTTTTGAAGCAGATTCATGACGTCTGAATACCAGGGCTCGTTGTCGTTTTTAGGAGCAGCATCGATCTTGAAGTAGTAAGCAGGAGTGGTCCTTTTCCCAACCATAAATGGTTGGACATTGATTTCTGTGGGAATTTGAACCAATGATGCTAGAGTGGCCAAGGCATCGGCGAATTGATTTCTATCTCGTGGCAAGTAGTGAAACGAGATATCATCAAATTTGCTGGCTAGTGCTGTCAGTTTGGCATGATAGAGCTGCAGCCAAGGATCATGGGGTTTCCACTATCCTTCAACTTGATTTATGATAGAGCGGAGTCACCATAAACCTCCAAATATTTGGCTCCCTTTTGGAGAGCCTCTTCTAGACCGACAATACAGGCTTCGTACTCGGCAGTGTTGTTTGAGCATTCAAACTCCAGTCTAATGGCCAGTGGAGTGTGGGAATCTGCTGGATCGATTAGCAGGATTCCTATGCCAAAGCCTCTTTTGTTGGCGGCTTCGTCGAAGAACATTTGCCATTTGGTGTCATGATCGGCAATTTCTTGGACACCTTCGTTTGGGAAGCTGGGCTCCGATGCATCTTCTGCTTCTAGAGGCAGATCAGCTAAATGGTTTGAGATCACGCTGCCTTTAATGGATTTGAGCGTGACATAGGTGATGTCAAACTCGTTGAGGAGGATTGACCATTTGGCTAATCGACTGGAAAGTGATGGCTTGCCGAAGATGTATTTTACAGGATCCATTCTAGAGATGAGCCTGATGGATCGAGCCTGCAGATAAGTTTTGAGCCTTTGGGTTGCCCAGACTAAACCAGTGCATCTTTTTTCCAATGCTGAGTAATTGAGCTCGCTTCCTTGTAACTTCCTACTTATGAAGTAAATGGCATTTTCGATGTAGGAGTTTTTTATTTTCTTGGACGAGCATGGCCCCTACTGCTGTATCTGTGACGGTTAAATATAGGAGGAGAGGTTTATGTGTATGGGGAGGAGCTAGCACTGGTCGGTTGGCAAGGCAGGCTTTTATTTTTTTGAAGGCTAGCTGGCATTTTTCGTCCTAGATCTGGTTAGTATTTTTGTTTAGGAGTTTGAATAAGGACTCACATATGGAGGTCAACTGTCTGATGAAACGGTTGATATATTGCAATCGACCCAGGAAGCCTTTGACTTCTGTTGGAGTTCTTGGCTGCGACATATTTATGATGGCTTTGACTTTGGCTGGCTCAATTTCGATGCCTTGCTTAGTTACCATGAATCCCAGGACCTTGCCCTTGGTAACCCCGAATGTGCATTTGGTGGGGTTAAGCTTCATTTGATGCTTTCTTAACCTTTCGAAGAATTTTCGAGGGTCTTTGATATGGGCACCGTCTATGTCGTTGGAGTGCACGATCATGTCGTCGACGTACACTTCGACCTCTTTATGGATCATATCATAAAAGAGGGTGGTGGCAGCTCTTTGATATGTAGCCCCAGCATTTTTCAGCCCAAACGGCATGACAGTGTAGCAATAAGTTCCCTGGGGGTGGTGAATGAAGTTTTTTCCAGGTCTTCTGCTGCCATTTTGATTTGGTTATAGCCCAGCATGCCGTTTACGAAGGATCTTATTTTGTGAGAGGCCATGGCGTCTACCACAATGTCGATGTTGGGTAGAGGAAAGTCATCTTTAGGCGATGCCTTGTTGAGATCGCGGAAGTCCACGCAAATTCGAACCTTTCGTTGGGTTTTGGAACGGTCACTATGTTTGACAGCCAGATCGGGTATTCAACTACCCGAATAAATTTGACACGCAACTGCTTCATGATTTCATCTTTCACTTGTAGTGACCATTCTGGTTTGATTTGGCGGAGTTTCTGCTTGATTGGTTTAGCTTCAGGATAAGTGGGAATCTGGTGCTCAATAATGGCTGGATCCAGCCCGGGTATGTCTTCGTAGGACCATGGAAAGATGTCTACGAATTCTTTGAGGAGGTTGATCAGTGCTTCAGAACCTTGCAAATGGCTGCCAATTCTAACTTCTTTGATTTCATTGTTCAGCCCCAGATTAATAGCGGACAAGTCTTCATCTGTTGTTGCTGATTGGTGTTCTTCCTGGTGCTTGACTGACTTGGCGAGCTCAAGCAAGTAACTTTTATCTTTTGAGTCCATTTCATTAAACAACTTATTATTAAAGCTAATTAATTCGTCTTTTAATGTAGGTGCAACTAAGGAATACGCGAAGACGTCTAGATTATCATTATTAGCAGCAAACTGTACATGCCTGGTTACATTATTGAGCCCCTGGGGTTTGAGGTCCTTAATTTTAGGGAGCGGGTCAGTAGATGACCAATCCGTAAGGCTAAAAGAAAGATGGGGAATAGTATATCCGAAACGGTCCACCAGATTTGCGGGTGTTAAGAGCGGGTCGGTCGTAGTATACCAATTCTGCAGAGGCTTATCAGCAATAGTCTCAAACTCAGCCGAGAGATTTTTATAGCCAGTACCTCCATCTATTATTCCCAGAAAACTGTCCCCCAGACAGTCATAAGAAACTCCTCTCTCTTTTATTGAAGGGGATATTTACAGCCCCTTTATTAAGTCTAAATAGGTTTTTTTTTTTCGACCTTTAAACCTTCTTTTCTTGGTTGGCTTCCAAAATTCTTGTGTCTGCCACGTGATTATTTCTTTGTCGATGAGGTCCTGGATGACATTTTTGAGCACATAGCACTTATCGGTGAGATGACCACTGCAACGATGGTATTCACAAAACTGGGTGTGGTTCCACGTACTAGGTAGTGGGTTGGGAGGCTGATAATTTGCAATGGGTTTACGCATCCCATGAGCCCATAGTGTTTGGAAGA
The DNA here is from genome assembly GCA_013146195.2 of Codonopsis lanceolata. Classification (NCBI taxonomy): domain Eukaryota; kingdom Viridiplantae; phylum Streptophyta; class Magnoliopsida; order Asterales; family Campanulaceae; genus Codonopsis; species Codonopsis lanceolata. The sequence goes on along the minus strand of CM028384.1, from coordinate 65,011,318 downwards.
TTTCGGATCTTGGGGCAGGTAAATCATCATAATGCCTTGGGATTGGTTCTTTCCATCCTTTTGGTTTGGGTAAAATACCTGGCTGGGGTTTGGTTGAGTAACTGGGTTGGGTCTTTTCTTTCGGGGAATATTGTGCTAGGAATTGATTGCATGTGCCCTTGTTTAAGGGAGGTTCTTCTTCATGCGCACAAATCATTCTCATTAGGGTTTCATGAGCCATTTGCTGGGAATATGTATTTGAAAGATCAAGGGGAAGGTAGTTTTTCTGGTTATGGTAGCAGACATTTAGGTGAAGGAGTTCAGGGTTGGTATCTAGGGGAGGTGGATTGAGGTTATAAGCATTTGGAATAATACCACCTTGGGAAATAGGGTTGATATTTGGTTGAAGGCAAGTGCTTGATTGTTTTTTGGAAGCTTGGAAGAGGATGTTTTCTATTGTATCAGGATAGTTTATACCAGGAAGGAAAGGAGTATCAGGAGAAAACCTTAGGCTCTTGACTTGTTGAGATATAGGGGTGAGAGTTTCTGCAAAATTTGCCAAAAGATTGCCAACCACTTGGTTTGTTACTTTTTCCACGTGGACATCCAATTCTCTTTTTATCCAGATTTCAAATCCAAGAGGAGGAGCATACTCAGGAGTTTCTTTTATTGGTTTCAGACCATTCTGCTCATTGCTGGTTCCAATCATAGTGTGTTTATTTTTGGCGGCCATCCTGCTTAAATCTGAACCCTTTGCACTGATTCTGCCCTTTTCTGATCTAACCATGATACTTTTTGATCTGACCTCTGTGCTTGTATTTCGTATCAACTGGCCAGTACTATCTTTGTCTTTCCAAACTCGGGCCAGGTTTCTGAAGAAAAGGGGTTTGAAGGCATCATAAAGGGTTGGCTGAAGGCTTTCTGGGTTTGGAGTACAGTGTGCCTTTATTAATATTTATTATTATTATTTATTTTCCTACAATTGATCGGACAAGCACCCACTTTATTTTGACAGTCTTAGGACTATTCCTGGAATAGTGGATTCTTTCTCCTGAGTATAGGAACCTCGTATTCCACCTGCCTTTCGACTCCCTAAGATCGGACTGATCTCAGGTGAAGAGCCTGTACTATTTCCAGGATCCACCATTCAAAATGGTCTAGGTCGAATATTAGAAAATCATTGGTCAGCCCCTGTGCGTATTTATTCATATCTCTTTTTCTTTTTTTTTTTTTTTTTTGCACATGGACTGGTCAATAATTCAAAGATATAAAAACCGTTCGGTGCATGAAGTGTCCTGAGAAACTAAATGCAATTTTAACGTTGGCTGATGCAGGGGGTAGGCTGACCATGGTGTAGGGTAGCGGTTCGAAATATTTCTACATGTGTGCATGTGTGTGCGGTATCTAAAAAACAGTAAATTTTTTTTTCAAATATAAAGCTCAAAGCAGACAGAAGGGTTATGCCGATAACAGACGTCATGATCTTGAGTTTCAAGTTGGCGATCATGTGTTCTTGAAGGTATCACCTCGTCGGGGTACTAAGAGATTTGGGAAGAAAGGTAAATTATCGCCGAGATACATTAGGCCTTTTGAGATACATTGCATATTTTATTAATTGTGCATTATGGTGCATTAATATAATTAATTATGTGCTACGTGTTATATTTAATGTGTTTATGTGTTTATGTGTTTTGTGTTGTGGACTTGGGTAATTGTCCAACAAGAGTCCATTTGAGCTCAAGATATGTTGGGCTTGGTGTGTGACATATTTAAAGTCCATATTGGAGTTTGGTTATGTTAGTTATGATTTATAACGTTAGAATACGAAATGACACGTTAAAGTTGGAAAATATATATTTTTAACTAGACTGACTCGAAATATATCGTACGTTATGTGTTTCTTTTTATATTGTTAAAATATATTTTTATTTTAAACTTGACTAATTAATAATGATTAGTTAATATTTAATTGGGTATAATTGGTGATTAATTAGTATCAAATTGGTGATTAATTGATTTGACATTGTTGACTTTTGACTAGACAATAATGTTGACACTTTAATGACTAACTATATATTGAATACTTTATTTCCCACCAAGTGATTATTAACTTGGATTTCGGCCCACATCACCAATTGAATAAGTTTGTTTTGTTCGTTTCTTTGTTTGCTTCACTTTGTTCGGTGTTGGATACTCCCGTTTCATTTAAACAATAATTTTGAGTAGCAATACCTCACTTTTTTTCTTCTTCTCGGTACCGTCCACCATGTTTGAGAAAGTTCTTAAGGGTTTTGAGCTTTACGCTCAATTTGCGAAATATTTACTCGTTCGTTTTTAATTCCGACTCTATAGGGGTGTTCTATGTGTTGAGGGCTACATTTACACCTGAATATTTTGTGTTTTCATCAATATTTTTCGGTAGAGGTAAATTACTATTCCCTTCCTTTTGTATGTAATAATTGGATACATGAACTATGGACTACTCCCATGTGATTTGTTTTGAATATGAAGTATAAATAATTTAGTTACGAATTATTATTAATTTTAACTGGTTAATGTATTAAATGGTTTTAAACCATTATTATGCCGAGTAATACGTCGGTGAGATTGTGTTGGGATGAATCTTGTAAATCGCAGTGATGCCCGAAATTTATAAATATTAAACAAATGACTCAACAGAGTCGATCTAGAGACCATAAAATATAACGAGTGACGTGTTCGATTTCTATGATAATGGGGGAATACTTTGGTGTAGTTTATTATATGTAAAATATTACATACCTTGATATTTGTGTGTAAGCAAATAAATGCTTAAGTGTTTATTCACAGGAAAATAAGCATGCTTGTTACGTGTGTTGAGCTTCCCTACTTTGGGACTCAACAGTTGTATTTATTAGCAAGTAAACATCTACTTGTGCATCACATTGAGTCCAGCTGGCATATGTGGTTGTGTCGACAATGAGACGATAGTAGTCTTTACGAGAGTTAAATCTCGTGATCGCTACAGGTCATTGCATGGGTCTCTCCCTTGTTATTGGCCATGACAAGGATGTAGCCTTGTTAGAGAAATTTGTATGACAAACAGAAGGCTAGAATCTTGGGTAAAACTTGGGGTAATGAGACTCCTGGTTAAGTCCCAAGGTCATTGGTTCTGGATACTATTAGGTTCAGACATGGTTCAGCATGTGATCAGACATGTATCAGCACGTGTACTACGGCAGCAACACAACTATGGTATTTGAGATATAAGCCGAGACGGAAAGTTCGCCTACAATTGTATATCCTAATTATGTGTTTAATTACGTTGAGTCAATGTGCATTATAACATGATCAACATGATGTGTGCAAGTATATGTACATCTATACTTGATTTACATATGTGTTTATAACATGTGCATAACAACATGCCATGTAGTTGCATATAGTAACTTACTGAGTTATCACTCACCTCGTTCCCTTTATTTGTTTTCCTTAGATCCCAACTAGGCATGGAGTTCGAGGTGAGGCCGGTGAGGCACTCGTGTACAGTAGGTTGTCTTTTGTTATGCAGGTCCATAGGAGTTTGTATTTGTATAGTGTGAAGATGGGTTGTTGTTATGTAGAGTTATATAAGCTCTACTTTGGGTACTTTGACGTTACTGGTCTTGTACTATCTTTTGATGTCGGAGTTTAACTTTGTGCATGTGCATTATATTACATTAGTTGGTTGGTTGTGGTGTTTATATTAATCACATGAGTGACTATGTTTTATGAGGTGATTTTACTAGCCTATTATTAGTGGGGGTTTTGTATATGTTTTGTTGTTTTATATGTTTGTTTGACGCTCGACCCGAGGCTAGTATAGAGATTGGGGGTCGGGTCGTCGCATGGGGACCGTTGGGCTTCATCGTCAACAGAATTTTCAGCCTTAACATCAATTGATGTTGCCTAAACTTCATCAAAAACGCTGCTGAAACACAAGAACGTAAGGTTCATTTTGTTCGGCCGCTGTCGGGGTCAATGAAACAAGAACACAATCCTGGCAATTGATAAAAAACAATTTCATTGATCAACAACTATACAAACAAAATTAAATTTTAATCGACTATCACAAAAATTGAAACCATTTACCGAATTTACATCCAATTTTTTCGATTATTTCAAGGAACTTTGGAGTTTTTTTCGACTGTCATTTGCACATTCTTGGAAGAACGGCCACATCATCATCATATCTAATAGTTGAGAGTTGAAATAGATCTCCAAATCTATGAAATTCACTAAACATCTCAAATGCCCAAACCTAAAAATAAGTTACAAGTTAACAATATCAAATAATTAGCTAATCAAAAGTCTCTTTTCAAATCATGTCGAGAAGGACAAAAAAAAAAGAACTCTTCTATTCAAAAAATCTAATTTAAATCTTTTCATTTAATTTTTTAAAAAACTTAACTTTTTTATACCTTTATGAAATTCTAGTAGTAATTGTAGTAGTAGTTTTGAGAACCCAAACCCTACTTGTGTAGCATGTCTTTTATACTTGTATAACATCTTCATTATGTGCTAAGACATACACTATGAAAAAACTTGGGATTGCCATGGACACATTTCCTTGGAAATTTATACAAATTCCTTGGTAAAAACAATTTACCATGGAAAAAGTTTCCTTGGCATTTGCTCCATCGGTAACGTTGCTGAGGAAATGTAATTCCTTGGCAAATTGCCTAGGATATTTTCAAGGAATTTGTCCTTGGTAATTTCAGATCCATTATTTGAAAAATGAACATGTTTTCCTTGGGAATATTTTTCTTACGAAATTACCTATGAATTTATTTCCTTGGTATAAATAAAAAAATATTATATATAATTTTTAATTTCCTTAATAAATTTCCTTGGAAATATTTATTTTACCAATTAATATTTCCTTATTCAAAATTCCTTAGTATCTATTTATTATATTTAATTTATTTATATTTTCAAGAATTCTAAGGAACTTTCCTTGGTAATATTCCTTGCTAAATTATACTATTGAGAAATATTCCTTGACAAAATTAATAGGTAAAATGATGGTATATTTATTAATAATTACAAATACTATTTGTACCTGAACAAATATTCAAAATCTTAATAAACATTAAAAACAAATATCTAAAACATTTATTCATTTGAAAGAATATCAAAGGACCAATTGTTCATTCAAAACGATATTTAAGTATCCACATTCGTTCATAAATCTCAACGATCAACAAAGAACTTGATACAAATAGCTTAAATCTAATATCAGTTTTGTAAACAATTTCAACCCAAATTTTGAATCAAAACCCACAATGAACTAGGTGAAACTAGGATAAAGGAATGTGAATGTTGTCGCCCGTTGAATGAGGAGTCTGAGGAGAGGCTTGGTTTTCATTTTGCATGGATGGGAATACAACTCTAAAAGTTTCTTGCCAGGTAGACATTTGCAATATTTCATTAGCCTCTTCCGGTGTGGCGTCTGCTAAAAGTTGTGATGCTGAACAATTGCAATTCTTTGATGATGAGGAGGAACTATTAACATTGGATGTGATTACCGGAATGGAGTTGCCAAACCCGTAGAGATGATCCTTTCTCCTAGTGCGACCTTCTTAACTGCATCTCTCCAAAGCGACCCAAAAAACTTTGAAGCCTAGTCTGGTTGGGTTGTAGCTTCTACTTTAGCCATATGATCACTCTCAAGCTCACTCAATGCAACTTTGGAGGTATACTCATTCTGAACACAATAAAAATAAATAAACCATTAACTTCCTAAAGGAAAAAAAAAACAAATAAACAAATAAATCAATGTATCATTATTGTTATCTACAAATTGATGACATCATCAACTTTACGGCTCTGCCTAAAACAATGATACTATTTTGGAAAAGAAAACCAATCCAAGCATTACAAATTTTATAGACAAATGCATGGACCTAAAACATTAATTAACTGTTGCCTAAAACATTAATTGACCGTTGCACAACATGAATGTTAAAATGTAAAGCAGTCGACTCCTGTTTTATTTGGCATTGAGAATGGCATCAATTCATGTTTTATGATGCAGGTGGTTGATGTAAGTCATGGAACACATTTGACATTTGCCGAAGTCCCATTTAGTGAAAGATAAAATAGTGTTGTGGAGTATAATCTATAATAAAATAGACTAGGCAGTGAGGCACCTGGGTCTGGGGCTACATTCTTAACTCTTAAATGATCCAAGCACATGTTCGATTCACCATTTTTCCAGCACATTATATACCAAATATTATGCCTCTATATATGTCTAGTTTGTCACCTTTGCTAACAAATGTACAATCTCACTTCCAGTTATGTGTTCAGTTGCTTCACCAAAATATAATTGACAAATATGTAACATGTGCTTGACATTTAAAGTGATAAACATAAAAAAGATAGAGACATTATAAGTAATGACCACAACGTAAACAACCATAGAGGAGACATGGGCATGGAAATGAAATTACAACATAAAAAACTTATCAACAAACTAGGCTCTTAGATATGTAGATAAAAAGCGAGATGAAACATGCTTACGAGTCTCTCTAAATGCTTATCGATTGAAATTGATCCCACAGTTTGCATCATCAACCCGAACTTGCCCTTCAATCGATTTTCCTTATTTTTCCCACCTTGCAATATGCTTTGCAAATTGTAACACCCCGGATTCTTGCATGAGCATTGTGTGCTTGCCTTCATGCATTCTTGATGTTCATAAGCATGTTTACTTAGTCTATATATGTTTTAGAATCATTTATAAGTCATTCATAATGCTCTTAACATGTTTAGAATCGTGTTTGCATGCTTGTTGAATCGTCGCTTGAATTGCTTGTTTAGTTCTCCTTCTTTCCCTCCTTCGTTCAGATTGTTCGAGTGTTGTTTGAGGGTGATTGTGATGAGTTTTAGACTCATTTTTGTTGGGGTTTGAAGCCCCATTGATTTGGCTAAGTGTTTGGGGGTCTTCTAGGTTGCATTTTGAGCCTTTTGGGGTCTGTCGGGCTTGCAGTCGCAAGGTGGAATGGCCTTGCCTCCGCAAGGTAACCAGAAAATGAGGTGTTGCTGGAGGAAGTAGCATGCGGTCGCATGCTATGGAGGACCATGCGACCACATGGTCCCCCGAGCCTGATTTGCTCTGTTTTGTTGTTTCTCAAATTTTGCACTTAAACCCCTATTCAAAACCCTTCCTAAACTCCACCTAAACCTCCCTAACCCTCATGACTTATATCCTAACATTAGTAACTTGTTTTAGGAGAGGATTAGTGAGTGCTTTAGTGGATTAATCAAGCCACAAATCAGATTTTATGCAACCACATCATAGTGACACTTGTCCCACTAAGTTTCCTACCCTTTAAACACCACAATCTGATTGTTTGACCTCATTTTCCCTCCCTCACTCTCCAAAAACGGGATTCATCTCCCCCAAGGCTCCTCCATGGCTTTGTGAAGCTTCTCCCTTGGTCTTCCATGCTTCCTCCCTCCATTGCTCAAGCCACCTCCATAGAAGTGAAGGGCTTGAAGAGTAGATCATTTCCTATCGAATAGTTTTCTCATTTGCTTTCTTAGGTGTAAAATACATGTAAGTTACTTCTCTTATTCTTTGTTTTAGTTCTCTTTGACCCTAAGGAAAACAAAGCTTATGATTTTTGAGGTCAATAAGTACACATATATGCTTCACATACCTTCATCTTGTGAATTTGGAAATGTGAACTTAGTAGGAGCATGTGTAGGATGATTTTATAGTTATTCAAGATTGTAATGCTCTTTCATCTTGTATATTTAGGATGATGAACATGTTAGAAACATTAATTATATGTGTTGCTTGAAGTGGTGCCATATGAGAGTACCCTAATTATAGCCTACATGATATGTTGGTATGTTGTTATGTGTTCTATCCTCTAAATTGGACTCTATGATGAATATGAACTACATTGTAATGCCTTAGAGAATTTATAACCTAGTTGAACTTAGTAATGGCCCTAGATTGGTTTATGAAGCACATAGCTTCAAATCCCCCAAAATGAAGAATGTGTAGTAAAGACTCAACAGAGTCAACTCTAGAGAAGATTTGAACATGTTGAACACTACTTTCAATCCCTACAAAGTTTGGACAGCATTTTGATTGAGTTTATTCAATATAAAGTTGAACCTATTTATGTGCAATCGAGTTGTTGTGATTGTTGGGTTTTGAGCAATTAATTGCCTTGACATGATTTTGGTAGAGACTAATAACCTACTTGGTCGGATGAGTTCGCTCTTGTCGAATTCGATCCTTATTTGTTTATGACGAGTAAATATCTACTTGTGCATCACATTGAGTCCAGCTAGGATTACTTGGTTTGTTTTATACGTTAGGGTGGGACGATACATCACCTTCACGAATTGTGAGATTCGTGTTCACTATGGATCGCCGCACCTGGGACCACATACATGCCTTCACTGTGGGCCGTAGTGGGGAAGTGTAGCCCCTATGCCATATCAATACGTGCCGCGTTGACTTGCTAATTAGATCAAGGCGGTTCTTGATACAAGTCGATGAATTCACAAAACATTGATGGCACGAACCAGTTAACAAAGTTTATTGCAGGATCTACGTAGTGGCCCGGCCTATATCATATCCTACTTGTATGATTCATTTCCGCACTTACGTGAATAATGTGCTAAGTGCTATATCATGAATATGTACCCTAATTGTGAGAAATGCTATGCCATAAAATGAACATGCTTTTAGTAACTTACTAAGTCTTTATGACTTACCCTATTTGTTTGTTTTGTTTTCCTTAGATCTTAGCCAAGGAGATGGTTCTCGCTAGATTCGTCGTACCCGCGTTTGGTTGCTTGTGAGCTCGAGGTTGCTCTTTTGGGACTTTGTAGTTAGACTTTTATTTTGGCAAGGACGTTGGGAAGCAAGTCATTTAGACTTGACTTGGGTTTTGTTGTTGTAGTATAACTTGAAATATTTGAGACTTATAATCTTTTGTATGCCGACTTCCATGTCAAGCTTGTTTATATATTACTGGTTCACTACAGCTTCTTCCGCTTAACACTCTTTTATATTATTGTTGTTGTTGCCTCCGGCATGTTGTGGCCGTTGAGGTTATTATATGCATGTGATATAATTGTAGGAGTAGTTGTTGGGTTCCGGCTGTAATGTCGCCGATGACTCGTTTATTTTATGTTATTTTCCGGCCAAGTGTAGCCGAGTTGTTAATCGTATGTGATGTTGCGCCACGTGAAATTTTATATTCCTACTTGTGCATGCTTGTATCTTGTCTACTTGGACGGCATGACTTGGGATTCCGCATTGGGGTCCGGGTCGGGTCGTCACACAAATACTTCTTCTCCTATCCAAGTTGACTTTGTACCCTTCAGCCAATCCTTCTTAGCATCGCAAATAACGTCTAAATACCATGCACTTACCACTAAATTCCAGGCTTCGCGTACAACATCATCTGAATACCTGGGCCATTAATTACCTTACATATTACAAAGTAAAAAAGAAAAGTGTACAAATTAGAAAACTGGGAACATAACAGTTTGCACACAAAAAATTAGAACACTTGGCATATATACCTTGTTATCCTTGTGAGGCCCCTAGTAGAACATGGCCTGAAATTTAGATTTGTAACATATAGTGAAAATTATTATTTTCAAGCAAAAGATAATGTGTGATTTGGCTACACTAGCTGGCATAGATTGTGCATTCTTATATAGCATACTACATGGACACTTGATCTTGTCTTCGTCCATATATAAAACGAGGGTGGGCCTTTACGAATTCAATAAACGAAGTAACATGCTTAATGAAATCAGGATTTACGGAGTTATATGGTAAGGCATGCTTGTACATCCAACTACAATCATGTGTAGACATGGCAAATTGATCTTTGTTTATCTACAAAATTAATATCATAACAAGTTAAATTTTCATAACATAATATTGCATATATGGTAAACCACCTAAACATGAAGATCATCAAAATAAGTAGCAATAAGAGAGAAAGAGAAGGACACCTTTCTCATCTCAACTTAACACAATGCAACAATGAAACCTGAAATAATAGGATAATTGATGAGAACGCCCAACTTGCGATAGTTCTTTCTGAAGACAAATTAATAACATCCTTGATGAGCTAGATCAGAAAGACAACAGAATCTAACCACATTCGCTATAGTTCAGGTGTGGTGAACTTTCATTAAATAAAGATAGAATAGCAGACAAATCTTTGTTCTATTAAAAAACACGCTAAGGCTTCAGCCGTAGCTCCACCGGTCGAGGATCCTCCCTTGGCGTCGGTTTCTCCATCTTCTAAGAGGTCCTTCGCTGACATACTTACTTCCTCTCCTTCTTCATCTTCTCACAACCCTATTCCGATTATTCCGCCCTCAACATATAAGGGAGAGCCGGCCCTTCGCTTAACCCCATCTATAATATCGGCTCTTTCTCAACCCTTCCAGTTCACGCTCGTCGGAAAATTCTCCCATGGCCGCCCATCGATGGAGATTATGCGTAAAGAATTTCAAACATTTGATCTCAAGGCTGCAATTACCCTAGGCCTTCTCGACTCAAAGCACGTCTTAATCCAAGCGAATCATGAAGCAGATTTCCAGCGTCTTTGGATCAAAGACCAATGGTTCGTTGGTGCCTTTCCTATGCGTGTGTTTAAGTGGACTCCGGATTTTCGCCCTGAAGTTGAAAGCCCCATCGTGCCAGTGTGGTTCTCCCTCCCAAATCTTCCCATTTTTCTGTTCAATAAAAATGCCCTTTTCTCTATTGGTAATATGATTGGTAAGCCTCTACTAATTGACTCTCCAACGACAAATCTTTCTAGACCTAGTGTAGCGCGGGTCTGCATCGAAGTCAATCTTACATCTGTCATTCCTTCTCGAATCTGGATTGATAGCGGCTCCACTTCATCACCAGGATTTTGGCAGCCCATAGAGGCTGAGCGTCTTCCATTGTATTGCACATTTTGTCGTAGACAAGGTCACGATGGGGACTCATGCAAAGTGTATCTCAACCAGACTGGGAGAGGTAAGGCAACCGCAAACTCTGATGTACCCGCTCCGGAAAAAGTGAATCTTGGGGCTGAAAAGGCAAACGGCAATTTTATGTGGAAACCTAAACCTACTCCTCCCATGCAATCTGTCCCTCAACAAGTTCCTCAAGGAGAAAGTAACAATGAAGAAGAAGTTTTAGCCGCTCCTCAAGTTGGACCAAGAATTGATCCTCGTCAGGTTGATCCTCCTGGAGAAAGGCAAAATTTGGATGACACGGGTAACATAGCTTCTGTTGTGGCGGACGATCAAATTAATCAAGAGCCTTCTGTTCAGGTGGAGAACATCCCAAATAATGCTGCTCAAGCTCCCCCTCAGGGCTCGACCATAGATCAAGTGCCGGCCATGGATGTTCCCTCTAGCACCCCCTTTCGTAGCCAAGCCCAAACAACATGTAGCCCTTCATAAGTTCAACCTTCTTCATCGAATGCTGTTCAAATTGACCTCACAGATAGTACCCGGTCCCCAATTCAAACATCTCCATCTCATAGTCATAAAAATCTTTCTTCCAACCTGAGCCCCAACTCCCCCCTTTCAGTCCTTGTATAAATACCCAAGCCTCTATGCAGACCAATTCTCCTCCTCAGCCCTGTCATCCTATGAACATTGTCTCCCCTAATAAATTTGTCGTTCTGCAAACTATCGAAGAGGAAGATTCTGATAACGATCACGCCCAATTTGAAGCTCTTGATCTTGACACCCCAAGTCTTAGAAGATCGAAGCGTCGTACGAAAAGTCGTTATCGTAATTATTAGATTTCTTTCTTTGTTTTAACTAGGTTTTTTCTCTTTTGTCCGTTTTTTTCTGTTTCTTTCTTCAAGGTAAGGCTCCTTTGTCCCCCCTTTTTAAGGGTAAGGTTGGTTGTCCCCCTTTAAGAATCCAATAAAAAATTAGATTTTATTTAAAAAAAAAAACAAACGCTAATTTGGCTTAGAAAATATTGACACGTACCCAGGATTTTGGTGAAGCATAGGAGTGGAGGCACAAGATATAGAGAAGGATTGAAGGAATATATCAGTTTTCCTAGCAGTAGTTATGGGTTTCTGATTTAAATTAAACCACAACCATTTATTATTTTTCAAACAAAAAATCTAATGAAAAAAGTTGAAAATGAAACATACTACATTGAGATGCATGCCTCCAAGTTGAAGATGCACAATCATTTTTGTATGCCTAATTGGAGAAGCTTTTGGAATTGACATAGTACCAAAGAGCACTCATTTTGACTAACCGGTAACCTCCACCAAGTAAACAGGTTCTAAGAACTAAGAAGTAAGAAGGGCATTATCATTTATCAAAATAAAAAGATCCATCAAGTAACTAATCCAAGTGATTAGGAGGCAGAAGCAGATGATAATTACCCTTAATTGGTGGCATTGAAATTTTAATACTCCCTAATTTTATTATAGAGTGACCCCCCTCCAAAGTTGAAGGTGGTGTTAATCTATCTTTATTTAGACTGTAGAGTGTTGGCATTGATGTGAAAGAGCAATCCAGTTTGAGTGGATGATGGTCCCTGATTCAGTTGAATACATCTCCAATGTGTATGTGTGGATAAATATAGAAAGTAAAAAATATATTTAAAATCAAAAGGATAACTTTATCTCCATTTTAATAAAGTTTGAAAGCTTTATAACACCTTGAGAGTTGACCCCATACATTTTGTTATAGATTAATAAGAAATATGATCTTAGTTAAACTTTAAGGAACATTATTACTAGAAAACAGAGCATATTCCATGTTTACAGTGCGTAGAAAGCAAATAAATATCTAACCAAACACCACTTCATCTTTAAACAAACAAGTGGAAAAAAGATGCAACAATGTACCAAGGTGAAAAAAAGGCCTGTAGGTGAAGGGGACGTTCTTGCTAACGATGGGATTTGTAGGCGAAGGGGAAGTTCTTGCTAAAGACGGGATTCATATCATTGAGTTGGAACACGATGCAAGCATGCTTTTTTAAAAAAAGCAATTCCAAAAAAAAATCATGATACAAACGTTTTAAACTTTTTAAAACTGGATACAAACCAGTCCCTCTGTCTTCAATTCCAAAACTTTTAAAAACTGGATAACAATTCCAAAAAAATCATGATAAAAATCAATTAAAAAAAATCATGTAGTAAATGTAATTCCTCTTCCCTCTGTCTTCAATTCCAAAAAAAATCTTCCAATGACAATATCAAATTTTATATTCAAACTTTTTAAAATAGGATACAAACCCTCAAAGCACAAAAATAAGTGCCCACACGTTTCCCTCACATGCCCAAATTAGCCATGATCGATTAAAGATGTAAAACCCTAAACGAAATTGAAATCCTAACTTTAGTGTTGAAGAATTAGAGAAACATTGAGGTCAATTTCATGAGATTTTCACAAACCTTACAAGGGAAACATGGGGCAGTAAATCCTTTCTATTTCTCTAGTAACATGAATATCGACAATCAAGAAAGGAGCAAAACCGAGAGAGAGAAAAAGAGAACAAAGAGAGGGAGAGAGAGTTACCAGATTGCGCAAGAGGGATAGAGGGAGAGATGAACTATCGTCGAAGGTGCAGCCGGCGGTTGTATTTCCTTTCTTATTGTTTTAGAGTTTTAGGAAAGAAATAGCTAGGTGTTTAATTTCCTCTACAAACAAATAAAGGAAATAGGTATCATTATTAATATTTGTTTTACATAAATTAATTACATTACTATTGTTTTTAAGATGTACTCCCTTCGTTCCGGGTAAATAGTCCCCGTTTAAAAGTCAATTTAGTTAAGAAAATGACATTTTTAGTAGTATATTAATAATAAAAGACACTTTTATTTTTTAATTTTTAAAAGTGGACTCTTTAAGTGAAACATCTCAAAATGGAATAGTGAACTATTTGTCCAAAACGGAGGGAGTATTATCTTACAAGTAAATTAATAAATGAAACTTCTTTTCCTTATTACTATAATGGCCCATTATAATCATTTAAATTTTCAAAATTACAATTGATCAAATAATATTAGGTCATAATTACAAAAAATACTAGAGTATAGTCAATATGTTTATAGCAAATGTGAGGATAAAGTTAAAATTGTACGAAGCTCATAAACATAATTTTTTAAAGTCGACTCTGAAAGTGAAACATCTCACAATAGTATGATTGACTCTTTGCCCGAAATGGAGGGTAATTGGTAAAGCAAAATTTTTCTTCCCAGTAGAGCTCCCAGGCGCTAATCATGAACATCCCACGCCCCTGAATTGACTAGCCAGGACCGTCGTCTTCTTTTACGTCTCATGTCAGATATCGTCTTATGAAATCAGAGTTTGTGCTTACTTAAGTGGAATACTAACTTATGCAATTTAACAATCATTCGGATATATCTCATTTACCCATACACTTGTATCATATCATGCTCTCATCTCATCAAGTACTCTACATCCTGTCAAGTATGCCGGCATGGAGACCAAGTTCGTATTTTTGTGGTCATGTGCCAAAGTGAGGAAACGAGCAAGCAATAGAAGTTTTGATGACTCCCTTAATGACGATCTCTCAAAATGGCTTATATGTGTGTATGTGTCACCTACTATTTAAAATTTCATAGTAGTACTCGAGCAAATATCTTCGAATGCCTACAAAAGAAATACTTGTTTGATCTCCTTTAAATTGTGTGTATGTGTCCACTACTTCAAAATGACAATTTTTTATAATCCATTTTACCTTTATGATTTTACCATTGATTTGTGATCGATGTATTTTATACGTCGATTTTATATGCTTCTATGACTTAAATTATGTTATTTCACGAGGCTTTTGGCTATTGATATGTGTTTTCAGTGAGTTTTGTGAGTTACATGGTTTTTAGTGAAAATATGCAAAACACAAGGGTTTTATATGCAAATTCCAAGAAGGGCCCAAGATGAAAAATGAAGAAGAAACGAAGGAAGTCCAAGCTTGAGACCTTGCGGTCGCAAGGTGTTTCAGACCTTGCCCCCGCAAGGTGGACAGTAAGCTCAAGAACCAAGGGCCGGAATGCTCGAGACCTTACGGACGCAAGGTACCCCAGACCCTGTGACCGCAAGGTGGTCAGAATGCGAGAATTTCGTATTTTCACAAGAGATTCGATTGCAATACAACTCCATGGTATAAATAGGAACCGGTTGTCAAAGCCTAGGATATAGAAAAACGGCTAGAAACAGTTTTGTATAGCTTTAGAGTAGATTTTAGGTTGTATAACATATTTAGATTGTGTAATTACAAGTATTGAAGATCAAATCATGTTTCCGTTCATCTCCATATGCTGTTCATTGTCTATGATGAACTAAATCATCCCTAATCTAGGAGGTGGGAGGTAACTTGTATCGAATTTATGTTTTAATTCATATTTATGTTCATTCAATTCTTGTTGATTGTGGTGTTTATCAATCCCCCTATTATTTCGCTTTGAACAAATGAATGTAATCGTAAATAATAAAGGCTTAGAGGTGCGGATAACTGCATGACCAATGTGCATATGTCGTACACTAGCTCACCATCACAATAAATTGGACCTATCGATGCACGAGAGTGATAAGTTAGGACCAGGTTCATACATGATTTGGGTGACAGATAAATCTTATGTTCTTGTGCTTAGGATATAGAATGGATGAATGTTGCAGGGATGGAGGCTGAACAATAGTTCAACAGACTATATCTATCTTTTGTGAACGAACCTAAGAAATTGAATGATGATTATTGTGAATTAAGCATAAAGGAGATACAAGTGAAACCCGAATCCTAGATTGCCACCTACCATAAGATCTTCATAACCAGTAATTACTGCTAATTAGTTAAACACCTAGGGCTTGTTTGGTAGTCGGACAAGGATAAGCAGTATTATTAATCCCAGTACTATTAGTGCCCTCGCTATTAATCCTCACTTGTATATCGGGGGTAGTTTTGAGATTACAAATGTTAATCCAATTTTTTTTTAGTGAGGACGTTAATAATACTACCCTCTCCCTTGGTATTAATAATAAGGGGATAATGACTTTATCCGGATAACTCGTGCTATTAGTCCCGACCACCTATTGCGTACCAAACATCAGGAAACTCGGCTTATTAATCCTATCCGACCTTAATCCTGACTACCAAACGGCACCCTAAATATTAATAGTAGATTAGAATAAAACAATTATAAAACCCCCCTTAGATTAATAATTTGCTATCAATAAATTGCACTATTCGTGATTCTTGTCTCTGTGGGTTCGACCCTTGCTTCAAATACTATTCTATAATAGTCTTGTCCACTTGCAAGGAAAAATTTAAAATAAGACATCGATTAAGTTTTTCGTGCCGTTGCCGGGGACAAGCTAGTTCATGTAGTTAGTTTGTTGGTAGCGTAGTTTTTAATTTAATTTAATTTTTAATTTTTAGTTTTTATAAAAATAAAAATACAAAAAGATTTTATTTTATTTTATTTAATAGCTAGTTGTTTTTAAATTGCTCTAATTTATTTTATGCACGGTCGTAGATCTATGAATCCGAATTTGGTAGAATTGAATCAAGATATAAATAATATTAAAAGAAATCAAGAAGATCTTGAAAATCTAGCTCCCCAGTTTGATAATCAAGAGCAATTGAATCAAAAGGATCCTCTAGTCGATCCTACAATGGAAGATAATAATAATCGAAATCTTGAAAATCCAATTAACCCAGTTAACAGGAATCAAAGAGAAGAAGAACCTGCTAGAAGAAAAATGGAAGTGGTGGTAAATCAAAGAACTATTAATGACTTCAGTAGACCTTCATTAAATGTAGTAACATTATGTTTAGTTTTGCCAGATGCTGTAAGGAATTTTGAACTAAAAGGTCATTATTTTAACATGATACCATCTTTTCATGGAATGCCTCACGAAGATCCTGTCAGTTTCTTAAAAGATTATGAATACATGATGAGTACTTTTCCTTTAGGAGGGTTGACTGAAGATCAAATTAAAATGAAATATTTTCCTAGTGCATTAAAAGAATTGGCAAAGCGATGATTTATGAATCTAACACCTAGTAGTGTTTATACTTGGACTCAATTATATGATTTGTTTATGAGTAAATATTACAAGCATGCATCTCTTACTGAATATAGAAAACAAATCATGTTATTCCAAAATGAACCAGGTGAAACATTCCATGAGTCTTGGGATAGATTTAAAAATTTGCTCATTATGTGTCCTCATCATAATTTGGCTCAACATGTGTTAGTACTTCAATTTTATCATGGTCTTTCGCCAGGCTTACAAACAATGGTTGATAGTGCAGCTGGCGGTTCTATTAATAGAATGACACCAGAAACACTAGAGGAATTATTTGAGATGTTAAGTGTTAATTCTCAACAGAAAAGTGCTAGAGGTATAAATAGGAGTCTATACCAAGTTCAAGAAAAATCAGATACACAAGCTCAATTTGAAAATTGGCCAATTCAAGAAGCATGTGCTTTATGTGGATTATATTCCCATGCTACTAATTTTTGTCCATCAAGTGCTATGTATGCTGAACATGCTAATGCTATGAATATGTTCCCTCAAATACCAAGGAATGATCCCTACTCAAACACATATAATCCTGGTTGGAGGAATCATCCTAACTTTTCTTGGGGAGGAAATAAGCCTTTACAACCTTAACAGTTCCAGCCTCAACCACCTCAACCTCCGCAATTTCCAAATCAGAATCAATTGAAAATTGAAGAAGTTCCAAAACAAGATGGAACAAACAAAAGTCAAGCAGTGCTGATAAAATATATGCTTGAAGAGATTGAAAATTTAAAGAAGCACATTGTGACTTCTGAAGCCGAGAAAAGAGAAGAAAGGAAGTTCCCTAGTCAAACCGAGCAAGCAAAGTCAATCACCGTTTTGCGAAGCGGTAAGGTAATAGGTGAAGAGGTAAGTGATCCTGTTCATTCTTCTAATGTGCACGTACGGTAGAAATTGCGAAAAAGAAGTTGAAAAGGACAATAATAGTAATGAGAATAATGAAACAATTAATCAAGAAGTAGAAATTCCAAATAAGGAACAAGAAAAAGAAGTTCAAAATAAAGAGGTAGAAGTAGAAGTAGAAAAAGAATTAGAACCAGAAGAAGAGGAACCATATGTGGCTCCACCACCATATGCTCCTCCAATTCGTTTCCAAGAAGACTTATGAAAAACCGAATGGACAAACAATTTTCAGAAATTTATAATATGTTATCCAAAGTGAATGTTAATCTCCCTTTGCTTAATGTTATTAAAAATATTTCAGCTTATGCAAAGTTTTTCAAAGATCTTCACTCTAAGAAACACAAGTTTGAAAATAATGAGAAAATCTTTGTTTACGATAAACGTTTCAATTTTTACAACCAGAATTACCCCTAAGTTGAAAGATCCAGTAGCTTTAATATCCAAGTTTCCTTGGGAAGCTCTAAAAAGATGAAAGTCATGCTAGATCTAGGAGCAAGTATTAACTTGATGCCTTTTGCGGTCTATAAACAACTAGGTTTAGGAGAACTAAAACCCACTAATATGCAATTACAATTAGCTGATCGTTCAGTTAAATATCCTTTGGGTATAGTGGAAGACATCCTAGTTCAGGTTGATAAACTAATCATTCCAGTTGACTTTGTGGTTCTAGAGATGGAAAGGAAGATTCGCACAAATAATGAAGTTCCTATATTGTTAGGCAGACCATTTATGGCTACTGCCAATACAATGATAAATGTGAAGAATGGTAAACTCACAATGTCAGTCCTAGGTGAAACTGTTGAAATCTCTGTTTATGATGCTATGAATAGACCTAGTGACATAAATGCATGTTTTTCCATAGATGAAATCGAAAAATTATCAAGCTCGAAACTTTTGAAAAAGATAATGAAGATGAAGACTATGAGAGATGCATTTATAGTTTATGATGATAGTCTATCCCTCCATAAAAATTGACATTGATGAGATAGAAGAGAAATAGAAGAGGAAGAAAGACAAGAAAGAGAGAAGTTAGAAGCTCTTAAAAGAAAGATAAAGAAAATATAGAGAAGAAGCGCGAATCGAGAAAATAGTTCTCGATAAATGCGAAAAAAGTAGAACAAGAAAGTAATGAAATTAAAGATGATGAAGTCGAAATCCTAAAATCTCTTTTTGAAGAAATTGAGATAGAGAATGTTAAAGTAGAAAATATGGAAGATATTAAATAAGAAAATACCGAGGAGGTTAAAATAGAAGAAAAAATCAAAGCAGAATATTCTAAATTTATGCCATCTGTTAAACCTCCTCCAGTTGAAGAATTAAAGCCAACTACCACCCCATCTAAAATATGCATTTTTAGGGGAAGGTAAAACTTTACTGTTATTATAGCGCCGATTTAAGCGAAGAGCAAGAAGCTAGTTTGTTGAAAGTTTTATGGACACATAGATAAGCTATAGGATGGTCCCTAGCTGATTTAAAAGGTATTAATCCTTCTATGTGCATGCATAAAATACACCTAGAAGAAGGTAGTAAACCTTCAAGAGAAAGGCAAAGAAGACTTAACCCAGAAGCGAAGTAAGAAAAAGTTCTTAAGCTTCTAGATGCGGGTATAATTTACCCACTATCGGAGGATAGTAAATGGGTTAGTCACATGTTTCAAGTAGTTCCTAAAAGTCGGGAATTCTGTGGTTAAAAATGAAAAAGATGAATTAGTCCCTACAAGAACAATAGCGGTTATAGAATGTGCATTGATTTGCGAAAACTAAATCACGGCAACTAGGAAAGACCACTTTCCTTTGCCATTTATTGACCAAATCAGCAGAAAGACTAGCAGGATCATGACCCGAAATACTATTGCTTTCTTGATGAAAATGTTGGGTTTTATTATTGGTTTTCTTTCAATCATGTTTGATCCTTGTAGCACCGAAAAAGTTTGCACCAAGAGAAACAACTTTACACAATGTCACTTTTGCAATACTTTTTGCTTTTAGGAGAATGCCCTTTGGATTATGTAATGCACTGACCACCTTTCAAGATGCATGATTTCTATATTCTCGGATTTAGTTGAAAGATGTGTTGAAGTTTTCATGGACGATTTTTCAGTTTTTGGAAATTCTTTTGATCATTTCTTAGAAAATCTTACATCAGTTTTGAAAAGATGCTGTGAAACAAATTTAACTTTATGTTGGGAGAAAAGTCATTTCATGGTCAAACATGGAATTGTCTTAGGGCATGTTGTGTCAAACAAAGGTATTGAAGTTGATAAAGCGAAAATCAAAGTTATTTCACAACTACCTCCTCCAACTTCTGTTAAAGGTGTTAGAAGTTTTCTTGGGCATGCTGGTTTTTATAGAAGATTCATAAAATATTTTTCCAAAATCTGTAAACCTCTATGTAACTTGTTAGCAAAGGATACATAATTTGTTTTTAATAAAGAATGCTTAGATGCATTTAATTTATTGAAAGAAAAATTAACTACCCCTATTTTATCAGATACGATTGGTCTCTTCCTTTTGAAATCATGTGTGATGCATTAGATTTTGCAATTGGAGCCGTGTTAGAGCAAAGGGTAGGTAGAAAGCCTCATGTAATGCACTGTGCTAGTAGAACTCTAAATGATTCACAATTAAATTACACAACAACAGAAAAAGAGTTTTTGACAGTTGTGTATGCTTTAGAAAAATTTAGATCATATCTTTTAGGATCTAAAGTGATAATATTTTCTGATCATTCTGCATTAAAATATTTATTACGTAAGAAAGATGCTAAGCCTAGACTAATTAGGTGGATGCTATTGCTGCAAGAATTTGACATTACAATCAAAGATAAAAAGGGAATCGAAAATGTCGTAGCCGACCATTTGTCTAGATTAGAATTTTCACCCTTTCTTGAACGTCAATTTCTTGATGACCCAATTCCCATAAATGAAGATTTTCTTGATGAGCAATTGTTAGCAATTAAAGATTCAGACCCTTGGTATGCTGATTTTATTAATTATTATGTGTCTGATATCATAAATCCTGATTTTGATCATTATGAAAAGAAGAAATTTTTGGCTGAAACGAAAAATTATTTTTGGGAAGCACCTCATTTGTATAAAATAGGAGATGTATTCTAGAAAAAAAGACCAACAAAGTATTATGGAATTCTGTCATGAATACTCTTGTGGAGGTCATTTTAGTGGAAACAAAACTGCTAGAAAAATTCTCCAATCTGGGTTGTATTGGCCTACTGTTTTTAGAGATTGTGAACTGTTTTATAGAACATGTGATAAGTGTCAAAGAACTGGTGGAATAGGAAAAAGAAACGAAATGCCTTTACATATCAATATGGTTGTTGAAATCTTTGATGTTTGGGGCATTGATTTCATGGGTCCTTTTCCGGTATCTAATAATTGTGAGTATATTTTGATAGCAGCTGACTATGTGTCTAAGTGGATTAAAGCCGCAGCAACTAAGACAAACGATGGTAAAACTGTGGTTAAATTTGTGGAAGATTTGCTTGCTAGATATGGAGTACCTAAGGCCATAATAAGTGACCAAGGGACTCACTTTACCAATAAGTTATTGAATTTAATGTCCTTAAGAAACATGGTATAACTCACAAGTTAGCTACACCATATCATCCTCAAACATCGGCCAAGTAGAGGTAAGTAATAGACAAATTAAAGCGGTATTAGAAAAGGCGTTAAGCTAATCGTAAGATTAGGAATCTAAACTTAAGGATGCTTTATGGGCATACTCGATGCGCTTTTTAAAACCCCAATAGGAATGAGTCCATATAGAATGGTATATGGCAAAGCACGCCATTTACGAGTTGAAATTGAACATAAAAGCTTATTGCCGGTACGTTAAAGAAA
>CM028384.1:64910867-64989386 GCA_013146195.2 Codonopsis lanceolata | reverse complement strand
TTTTGTGATTTTTTGAGATTTTTTTTCTCTCTCTATTGTTCCACAAACATTCTCTGAATCTTTCTTTTAGTTTTTTTATTATAAGTACTACTCAAAATCACTAAAATAAATCACTAAAATCGAAGGCAAACACAGTTTAATAAAATCTTATAAACAAAAACGACATGTGGACCAAATATTATAGGAAAAAACTTAGGAACAACGAGGATTTAATGTAAGAGGCATCCTTGACTGACTCACGTGTGTTACTTGGGTTAGTGGGTTAAGTCATGAGTGAGTGGAGGTTGCCTTATTTAATTAAAAGATATATATAAAATAGTCATACATGAGAATTATTCAATATTATATATGTATCTAATTTATCTAAATCCTTCAACAAGAATTCAGTATATGACATTAGCATGCAACAAGAATTCTGTATATAACATTAGCATTCAACAAGAATTCAATAATATACAACTCGATCATATAATCAAAAATATTTTAAATATTTAGTTTTAAACAAGAAGTAATTCAAGATCAATATAGACTTACGTTGTCGCTAATTCTGTACTCATGCATCAACCAATGAGTCTTGACACCCCGTTTTGATGATTCTGGGGACTCCCCGAATTCGTGATAAGCCAGTGATCTCCTGTATCCAACTCTTCTACCAGTGGCATGGGAAAAAATCGGCTTCTCCTTCTGAGAAGACCTCCAGTATCCAATACCATCGCCCGCCACTCGTGTTGGCCGTTGTCCATTGTCGAACTTCTTTTCCCTCACCGTGAAGAAATACACTTCACTTTCCCTCTCCTTCTTGTAAGTCTCTGTTAACAATTGAAATATCCGAAAGAAAATCATAAGTTAGCAATAACGTTGAAGCCAAGATGATAACTCCTAAGCCAAGAAAAGTTAAACCCTAAGATGCATGTCACATGCAAACGTAAAGTAAGTAAATATTCAATAAGAAATTATAATTGAAGACCAACCAAATAGATAACAGGGAAGAAAATCGTAGACTTTGATATCCGTAATTCTATTAGGGGGTAGCGGCATGCCCTTGATTTTCTCCGACAAGTAGTAAACGATGAGTTCTTCATCCGTGGGTCCAAAACGATAACCGAGGGCAGAGAATCCAAATATTCTTCATCGCTGATCATGGGAACAAAGCTGTTGACGACGTGGTTCTGATCATCTCTACAATTTAGAAGATCAATTCCACCGAGCATGATTTCTTTAAGCTTTTTGTCTTCCATTCTTGAACCCTAGAGAGAAAGAAGAGAGAGAAAGTGACTGCGTGAGTGAGTTTGATGAATAGATATACTCTTACAGCCTTCATAATCCAAGATGGAGTCGGAAATAATCCAAGAGTGTTGGATAAATTTTTGGATAGATGATCAAGTGTGAATGCGGTTGACTGAATATTTTTCTAGACAGGTTTGGAAAAAGAAAACGATTATTGGATTGGAGGAGTACTTAAAAACAAGGACACTGATTATCTGGTGGCCTCAAGTACAAATAAGAACCATCCAAAATAACTAAATAGGCTAAGTTCACCATTGCTCCCTGGACTATTGCAGATCCTACTGGTAGTCCCTATTTTAAAATTTATACATTACTCAATCTATCTCTTTCATTTTTGCACGCTATTAGTCTCTACGTTGGATGCCGTCGTGATTCCATGGCCGTTAAATAACCATGTGCCATCCACGTGAAGCATTTCCCAAGGTCAAATAGGTCATTACGAGTCAAGGATCATTATCTTCTCCCTCTTCTTCCTTTCTTCATATTAGGCTCACCATAACACCCCGACTGATGTTGGAGAGCAAGTCAAATTGGTACTCCTTTCAAAATATTGTTTTCAAAATATTGTCTCGATTTTGATCTGACCGCTTTTAAAAATAATTAACTATATTATAAATATTAGTTTTAAATATGTGATTTTCTATATTATAAATATTAGTGAAATATGTGATTTTCTTTAAGAATTTAGTCCCTAAGAATTAAAAATGTAGAAAGAAGTAATATGGTAAAAAGTTTCTTGATAATTAAAATAGACGGTTGAAATTAAGAAATATCAGTAATATGGTAAAAAGTTTTTGAAACGGTTGAAATTAAGCCTACTCCTTTAATATCCAAAATGCCTACTCCTTTAATTTGCTGAAGCCCATAATAAAGTCATTTGCTGAAGAAATCTCTATCTATTTGCACAAACCAAGAAATCTCTATCTATTTGAAAATAACACAAACCAAGAAAGAAAATCAAAGGGGCTCACTTCCGTGTAAAAAATAGAGACTTCTTTCAATCTAACGAGGAGTCAAACCACATAAACAAAGGGTTAAACATGTCTCTAACCGAGCATCTCATAACATGTTGCACGCAAATGCTATGCTTCATTTTCTTCTTTTCTTTCTTTTACATTTTTGGCAAAATTTGTTTATGTTCTTCCTCGAAAATACATATTGTTGTCTCCACAAGTAGATCCATGATTTTGGTACCACTTCGATTATGTATTTAAAAATATTGATCATATAAAATTACTTCATTAATCGAAAAAAGAAGCTACATGCATATAAGTGGTGGCGTAATAAGTCTTACTCAAAGAGGTTAAGATTAATAATGAAAGCTGAAAGACTTGTGACAGACTTTTGGCATTGAGGACGACATCAGTACCTCAAATGCGACTAATGAAACGCTTACCATCTTTAGCCAGTTGCATACTTGAATAAAATTCATCAACCAATCGAAGGTTGTAGAATTCTTCTCGAAAGGTAAGGATGGAGACAAGTCCAGAACTGTGAAGAAGATCGATAATCTTTCCTTCAACTATATTGTCGAGGAGAAATTGTTCCCCTTGAATTGTGTGACCTAGAATGTATGAATGAGAGTCTATTCTAGTAGAGAAGGATGATTCAATAAGAACAGGAGGACCAGAGATGCTATTGGAAGATGAAGCTGTCATGAAGAGAGGTCTCTAAAGATAGATGGAGAGGTTTGGATAGATACTGGTTGTTAGGAGATTTCAAAAGTTGGAAGATTTTCACAGATTGGAAGAATTAAGGACTTGGTACTTTCGAATGACAGATTTAATGGAAGAACACAGTTATCAAGAATCGTCATTTTAGTATCTGTTTGAGTAGTTAATGTCGATATACGAAAGCGATGTAGACAATATAAAATTGTCTAATTAATTAAAACTCTGATACCAATAGGCTTACACAAAATCTCTCTTACTATATTTTTAATCTTCCTCTCTAATAGTTGTGATAAGGTTTCTCAAACCATCTATTTATAATAGTCCTAATAATAAACTCTAAACTAATTAGGAAACACAATACTAATTGACCTCTAAATAATAAATAATAGACTTAAAAACAAATACTAATTCTAGTTGGATTGTGCTTGGTTTAATAGTCAACATTGCCTCCCTTAAACCAAGCTCGTTGATCCATCGCCATCTCGAGCAATAATATTCAACGCAATCTTTACAGCTGTCAGTATTTCGTACTCTTGAATTCGAACATCGGTCTTCATCTTCACTCGCGATTGAGGACGAACTTTATACTTGATACGCAACTTCTTGACTTGTTCTTCACGATCAAAATAAACTTTTATGTTAACCCATTCATCTTCAAACTCATCATCTTCCCCATCTGATAAATTATACTTGCTTTTCTGTAAACAATTTTCTAGGTGAGCGCAATTCATCTGAGATTCATCTAGGAGCTTACGATTGATTTCTAACTCTCCCTCAAGCTTTGCAACCTCCTCCATTATAGATTCAATCTTGGTTACAACTTCACTCAGTTGATTTGATTTTTCTGCAATCTGCAATTTCATCACAAGATCACTACTAGCTTTACTATCCAAATCATGCTTCGATTTCGAATCATCTACAGATCCATGACTGAGAATATCCTTTATGAGTCCTTTCGTTTTCTTGACAACCCATGAATTCACTTCATCAACTGCCTGCGCCTTATCGACATTTTTCAGTACTTCAGCATTGCAGGTGTGGTTTAGAACCTCATTATAAGAAGGCTTTACTTGGTATTTTTCATTCACCCACACACCGTTCACGAAGGAGATGTGGGGTCTGCCCATGCTTGTCTGGGATGTAACCTCCATAATTCTTGCAGACATCATATTAACATCCTCCAAGCTAGTTGATCCAATAAAACTTGTTGCCAATGCCATGCTCGTATCTCCCAACAGAGTATCTTTGTCATCTTTTTCAGTCACATTCACTTCCTCATTCGTATCACCACCAAATTCAAAACTTTCTTTTCATCATTATTCTCTTCCAATTTATTTTCTTTTCGTCTTCCATCTACCATATCATGTTTTCTCTTTTCAATTTCTTTTTCCTCATCAATCTTCTTCAAAATTTCTTTCATCTCTTCTATTTTCTTTAAATGTCTACTTTGTTTTTCAGCCGTAAATTTGTCTTCGGAATAATTCGTTGTCCAATATTCATTAGAAATAATTGGACCTACAAAGTATTTGAAATCACGCTCAAGTTTCTTCCATTCCTCATAATTTTTAAAAGTATGTTCTAGTTTTTCCCAAACCACTTGTAAAGATTCTGCACTTCCCAAACACAACAAACCCCAAATTTCTCCATGTATCGAGTTTTGTAAAATCGGCCAAACACGAAGCTCTTTCGCTATAGAAAGTGTCTTTAACTCCGAATTATTAAATTGCTCAAATAAATCATACGACGATAAGTAACATTCTTTGAGATAATTACTAATGTCAATACTCCAAGAATCATAATTATAAAGAACTAACTTGGGAAAACTCATCATTATAAATCAAGCAACTAATTGACTCACCTTTAAATATAGTCCGTTCTCGCAAATAATCACGCTCCAATAATTCTTCTATAAGCTTTCTTCAACTCGTTATCAAACGAACTCACATCAATACTCTGTTGAGTCCTTGTTCAAGGGGTCGTCACCTAATAGTCAAAATTACAAACTTGAATAACAATTTTCTCCACAGAACCAACAAAGCTCAAGCTTTTATTGAACTTCTCAATAATCAGGATCGAGCCTCAAGCTCTGATACCAAATGTAGACAATATAAAATTGTCTAATTAATTAAAACTCTGATACCAATAGGCTTACACAAAATCTCTCTTACTATATTTTTAATCTTCCTCTCTAATAGTTGTGATAAGGTTTCTCAAACCATCTATTTATAATAGTCCTAATAATAAACTCTAAACTAATTAGGAAACACAATACTAATTGACCTCTAAATAATAAATAATAGACTTAAAAACAAATACTAATTCTAGTTGGATTGTGCTTGGTTTAATAGTCAACAGGCGAAGTACTCATGTCAATGCTCGAATTTGAATGGACATATATTTTCGAATTTGAATTTGGATCATCAACTTCATTGTTATTAACATACACTTCTTTGGTAGCAAATAATCTATATTCATTCATGAACCACTCGGTCTTCTTTCCGCCCCTATCTTTAGGTTTCCCAATTCGTAAAAGTTAAGGGATTTCTTCGAACCAAATCGTAGCCCATTCCTAAATACTT
The DNA here is from genome assembly GCA_013146195.2 of Codonopsis lanceolata. Taxonomy (NCBI): domain Eukaryota; kingdom Viridiplantae; phylum Streptophyta; class Magnoliopsida; order Asterales; family Campanulaceae; genus Codonopsis; species Codonopsis lanceolata. The sequence goes on along the minus strand of CM028384.1, from coordinate 64,983,847 downwards.
TGATCATTTGGGCACTCAAAACTTTCCAGTATTCGTTACCGTTAGCCGCAGATCGGGGGGTTTGTTTATTTAGGCCTCGTATGGTGCTGAGTTTTGAAAATACAGTTTTTTCTAAACGCAACGCTTTTAAAACACAGCATTTTCAAAACGTAATTTTTTTTTCTTGTAAACATGTTTAGAAAACTATTTCAAAACGCTATTTTTATAAATAAAATAGTTGTAAACACAACACATTTTTAAAACGCTGCACATTTTTAAAACGATGTACATTTTTAAAACGCTGTATGGAAACACTTTTAAAGAGAAAACACTGCATTTTTTATCAGCGTTTTGGTCAAAACGCTCCACCAAACAAACACTTAATCGGGTAACAAAGTACATACTTTCTCTATCCAACATCAACCTATCTGTCAACATTAAAAATAAAATTAACCTTAATACAAACTCTAGAAAATATATTAAAGAAAAAAAATGGTACGTTAAATGATTAAATATAGTGAAGATTTATACAATGCTAAGGCCGTAGTTAAAATTATTTACATAATTTAGAAAATTATTTACATAATTTAGAAAATTATTTACATAATTTAGAAAATTATTTACATAATTTAGAAAATTATATCCATTTATTTAGGTTTCATAACCTTTCTGATTATGAATCAAAACTTAACTAGTTAAATCAAATGAAGTGTCTATATTTAATCTGCCTTCAAAGGCTTTTGGTGTTTTGGTGCCAATGCCACTCTGAAGATACTTCTTCTCACTCTCCTCCAAGAAATCAACTGCTGCTCGGATGGAAATAAATAGTCGGTTCTCATCCTTGGAACAATATGTATTGCTCAATCCTTTTGAATCATCAATCTTATGTCCGTACCACCCATCTCCAATAATCTTTTAACGAACTCCATTGGCAAGTCCGGCGGAGGATACGAAACCTCCACCTTCATGCTATTCTTACCACCCTTTTTACTCGTACACCTTCCCGTCTTCTTCTTCTTCTTCTTACCATCGTATTCATCCCATTCTTCTTCACAATCAGATAAGTAGTAGTCTTTTTGCCCATTTTCTTCTTGATCATTATACATAATAGGCTTTTTTAGAAGCCTCTCCCTCCTGACTACTTCTTCCCTTGGTATAACCTCGGGGTACTCCACCTTTAATATGGACATTTTGAATAATACCTTCTCACTTTCCATCTTCATCGTTGTTTCAAGCTTTGATATATCAAGTGTCAACGCAGTCTGTCTTACATAACTTTTCGAGATTAAGAAACTGTTGTTGTAGTCTGCTTCATCCGGAGCTTTTTTCGTTCCAAACAATCCTCCTGATTCTCTGGCCTTCTTTGGGATTCCAATAGTATCATTCTTGAAAGCATTTACAACTGCATGGTACCAATCAAGAATGTTTTGTGTAGTGACATCATCCAAGCCGCACTTTCGTAGCTTTGTACACTTAAGCTATCTGGGAGAGGTGCGAGTGTAACCTGGATTTATTGTACCATAAGCTTCAAGAGACACTTGCAGGGGGCATAAAGAAGTTGGGAGAGGGGCGAGCGTACAATCGTGATCTATAGCATCAAATTCTCCAAGAGGTTCCAACATTGGCCCTTGAGAAGTTGGGAGAGGTGCGAGCATGGAACCGCCATTCGTTGTACTAGCTTCATTTGGCTCGTCATCAATTGGTTGTGGCGCTCTAACTTCTCTATTCGGTACTTTATAGATCTTTTAAATTATTCATTCATCCAGCTACAAAAGAAGCGTGTAAGTCATAAGTAAGAGCTACAATAGTTTTAATTCAAAGTTTAATTATTTTAGATAATGTCAAAGGAAAATGATATTCAATCTGTACCTAAATTATAATTGAACTTAAACAAGATATTTAGAAGATAATTAAGAGTTCAAGATCGGTCAATACTCCCTCACCTATTCTGATGAATTTTGTTAGCTTAAGTGGGCAAAAAGATAACACACGTAAAAGAATAATCATAAAAAAACATTAATTCATTTATATAAATGTTAATGAAGGGAATTTATAAATGATATTAATCATAAAAAAAAACATTAATTCATTTATAAACTGCTAGGTAAAGTAAAAGAATAATCTATATTATAAAAGAGATCAGGTCTAATTAGTGGTCCTGATTGAATTGTGCTAAACATAACTGACGGTTCAAATTCATTCGTAAGTATATGAGTTACCAGTATTCTAAAACTCCCCGCCTAGCTCCGCCTAGGCCTCGCCTAAGCGCTAGGCCCCTCTCTACCGCCATGACTTTCTTAGTCGCCGCCTAATCGACCAAGTCGGCGTCTACGCAAAACCTCGTTAACCTTAATTTATTTTTGTAGCTTTGATTTTGTTGCATGCGGTGACCAGAGAAGGAAGGAGGGGCGAACTGGAGAAGGAAGGGGGAGTTGTAATGGTGAGGCAGAGAGAGAAGTAATGAGGGACGAACGAGAGTAATACCTTTTTTGTTTTTAGTTCTAAATTTGGTTGGTTTATTGCTTTGGGGTTGTTGAGAATTGAGATTAATGGTAGGTTTATATATTTTTGTTCATTTTATAAATATAGACAAATGTTTGATAAAATGACAAATATAAAAAAAAAAATTAAATTTGTATTAAATGTGTTTGATCTTTGATGTAAATTATCAAAAAATGGTAATTATGCCTTAATTCTAGGCCCCGCTTAGTCTCCGATTACGCCCCGACTAGTCCCCTAGGCGCTAGGCGCTAGTGTGCCGTCTAGCAGCCGCCTAACGATTTTTAGAACCTTGTGAGTTACAAATGAATCCTCCAGTTATAGGTTATGTATGAATTACTCCTCTATAATTGCATATTAAACCTTCAAAGTTTTGTTTGAATTATCTCATCAATTATGAGTTTTGTTTTTTCCAACCATTCATTAAACTGATCTCATATCAATATCATGTTATATTTTGAAAACTAAAACTAGAGTTGAAGAAAATCATACATATCATATGAAGTACAATAAAAATTTCAATTTTTTTTTTTACAATTGTAGATTCATGGACAACCACCCGAAAAAAATAGTTGGTGAAAGTAGGCCGCATCATATAGTAACTGGTCATATGTAGCAAGTCCTGCTGCGCCATATGCATGGTACCAATGGAGGCAGTTTTGTGTAATTACATCATCCAAGGGGGAAGATATAGAACAAAAATTCTCTCTAGAACACCTCTCTGTCTAGGGTTGCCGGCTCTTGTCCTAGGGTTTCTTGCGATGCCGCCATGGCGGCTGCAGCCATGGAGGCCCCTCCTCCAGCCCCGCCATCCCCAACTGCCAAGAAATCCTTTGCTTCCTTATTCACATCAGCCCCTTCAAACAGCTTCTATTAATCTTATTCCACCTTCTACACATAAAGCGAACCAGCTTTAAGCTCACCCCGACATGGTTGCCATCCTCTTAAAACCCTTCAAACATGCCTTGGTGGGAAAATTTTCACATGGCCATCCGTCCCTCGAGACTATGCGCAAGGATATCCTCACATTCCGCCTTAAACGGGGTTACTCTAGGCCATTTAGATAATAAACATGTCCTCATTCAAACAACCCATGAAGCCGATTATCAAAGATTATGGATCAAGGACCAATGGTTTGTCGGATCGTATCCAATGCGAGTATTTAAGTGGACGCCGACTTTTAGCCTAAGTAGAAAGTCCTATTGTTCATGTCCGGTTTTCTCTCCTTGCCTCCCCATCTACTTGTTTAACAAGCAAACTCTTTTCTCCATTGCTAGCATGATTGGGCAGCCCCTTCTAATCGATAATCCTACTGCAAATCTCACCCACCCTAGTGTAGCTAGAATTTGCATTGAAATTAACCTCACCAAACCTATACCATCTCGCATATGGATTGAAAGTGGTTCTTCCAAGGTTTTGGCAGCCTATCGAGGCCGAACGCCTCCCACTATATTGCAAGCTCGTCGTGCAAGGACACGATGCTGATTCTTGCAAATTCTCTAATCATCAAGCAGACAAATCCAAAGATCATACGCATGTTGCTCCTAATGCTTCCCCTCCCGAGGAATTTAAAGGTAATACGGATAATCGTAAGATGACTTGGAAGCCCAAAGTCATAAACATGTCGACGGCTGGTGACATCCCTTCAAAAGATATGCCATCTTGTTCGAGCCCTAAACCTGTCACCGTAGATTTGATCTCTCCTGAAGGCACCAAAGCCCCAGAACAAGATAATACCTCCTCTCAAAATGATGCAACAGCGATTCCTCAAGGTATGAACGGTTCCAACTTATCGAATACCTCTTCTGTTGATAGGACAAGGCCAGTTATTGATGAGAATGTCTTACCTAATGATCCTGATGTTGATGCGGCCAAGCAACCTACTCCCGCTCAGGTCCCCCCACCAGCTAATAATAACGATTGTTGTCAGGCAAAGGAAACCCCCATCGAGAATATCCTGTAATCTGCTCAAATTGACCTCACAGAAAGTAACCGGTCCCCAATTCAAACATCCCCATCTCATAGTCATAAAAATCTTTCTTCCAACCCGAGCCCCAACTCCCTCCCTTTCGCCTCCTTGTATAAATACCCAAGCCACTATGCATACCAATTCCTCCTTCTCAACTCCCGTCATCCTATGAACATTGTCTCCCTAATAAATTTGTCGCTCGCAAACTTTTGAAGAGGAAGATTCCGATAACGATCATGCCCAATTTGATGCCCTCGATCTTGACACCCCAAGTCTCTAGAAGGTCGAAGGCCGCACGAAGAGTCGTTATCGTAATTATTAGATTTCTTTCTTTGTATTAATTAGGTTTTATTTCTTTTGTCCATTTTTCTCCAAGGTAAGGCTCCTTTGTCCTCCCTTTTTAAGGGTAAGGTTGGTTGTCCCCCTTTAGCTTGTTTTCCTTTTTTTCCATTTATAAAAATCTAGCATTTTATTTAAAAAAAAAAAATCATCATTTTCCTAAGTCGGGAATAAAAAAATCACATGTTAATGTTAAGAATAGTTTGCGACCCTTTTCTGAGTTTCGATCCTCTATTCCAAAATTGTATTTTATTTTCTATTCTATCGTCGGATTATTGTCACGTATCAATTAGAATTTTTTACAAAAGAAACATTGAACTAGATTTTACGGATTCTTATTCTTATGGAAACACAATCAACTTAGTAATTGATTTTGTTTATTTACGATTGACACGTGACAAGAATCAAACGGTTGAATATGAGATGAAATTTAATTTTGCGATAAAGGATCTGGACCCGTTCCGGGTCAAGAGTTCCCCATTTAAAAGTTAATTTTTTTTTAAAAAAAAGTAATATTTTTAGTAGCTTTTTAATAATAAAATGATATTTTTCATTAATTTTTGAAAAAAATTTTAAATAAAACATTTCAAAATGAAATAGTAAATTTTTTTGCCCGAAACGAAGAAAGTACAATATATTGTAAGATAATTTCATGTATGAGAAATATAAAAGAGAGAAAAAGTGTGGTACTAAATTAGTGATTTTGTGCAACGAAACTATAGGATAGAGTACAAGTGATTAAGGAATGAAAACTCCTTGGTCGAAAATTGGCCAGTAATGCCCCTTGCAACTTGCAAGTGTGTAGAAAGCCATTTTACATATGCCTGAAAAAGATGGTGTGGCACCGTGTTTACTGTTTAGCAACAACAATAAGACTCACTAGAGTACACGATGGTTGGCATCGAGACAACATATCTTGACGTGGTGCCAACTGTTGCATTCATACCATTTTGACTTTTTTCCTCTTATTTTGACTTTCCTTTTTTTGTACTTCCACCCCTTTTTGATCCTTCTGTTCCGTTGACCCCCTCCAGTTTCTTAAGGTTCTATTATTAGTGTATTTTGTATAGAAAAATGGGTCTAAAATTGGGCTCTCTAAAGTCCCTTGTTAGTAGAGGTGGCAATTTTGTCCATTTGCCTGAGATCGTTGATAAATAATGGGTATGGGCACCCAAAATGTTAAGTGGGCATGAAATTCACTGCAAAGACATTAATTATGATGGTTAAATTTAAATGCATTCATACATACTAAAACTCATTCTCTAATTCTCTTGCTCTTCTACTTTTGTTTTATCAATTATATACATAATTATAAAATACTTAAGATTAATAATGACATTTACCATAATTAATATATTTATATTGTACACCCACCCTTCCAACCCCCACCCCCCTCCAAGCGCCCCCACCCCTAAAATTCATTCTCGTGCTCTTCTAATTTTGTTTTATCAATTACATATATAATTATAAAATATTTAATATTAATAATGACGTTTAACATAATTAATATATATATACTGTACATCTACCCTTCCAACCCCCACCCCTCCAAGCGCCCCCAAGAAAAAAAAACTCATTATTATTCTTATTATAGAAAGTGAGTTTATAACCAGACATGTTCATTGCTACTTTCATAGCATAACATATGCTGTTCCGAGGACCACACCTATACTAAGGTTACCACTAGTATATATATATATATATATATATATATATATATATATATATATATATATATATATATGTATGTGTGTGCGTGTGTGTGTGTTAATTGTAACTTTTGATAATTTTTTATAAAAGAAATTTATTTTTTTGTAATTTTTGTATTTATTTGATAAGTGGTTAATGAGTAAATAGGTGCTCATGGGCGCCCATTCCCATTTAGTGCCCGCCCATATATACTCATATTATTAAATGGGCACTTACTTGCACGCCCATTTGAGCCTGCCGCCCATTTACGGCCGCCCACGCCCGCCCATGCCCGCCCATTTGCCACCTCTACTTGTTAGTAAACAAATTAGTTACTTCATATGTTTTCAAATTATCGTCTTTTTTTTTTGTTCTTTCTAAAATAATTGTATTTTTTTCAAAATATTTCCTTTTAAGAAAACATTTTTATCACTTTATCTTTACTTGTTTTATTTACTCTAATTATCGCCACATATTCAAAGATATTAAAGAAAACCATACATTTCATCAATATTAATAATACAATTAATTATTTTTTTTAAACGATGTGTCAAGTCAAAGAGGACAATAATTCAAAAACGGAGGAGAGAGTATTAGTTACTCTTTTCAGGCAAAGAGTCAACTATATTATTTTGGGATGTTTCACCATAAGAGTTTATTTTTAAAAATTATGCTTACAATTTTTATAACATTTCATCTTTATCATCAATTTGTATTGTAAGTACATTATTTATGTTTAATTATTTTTGTAATTATAACTAATTTTAATAATATTAATATATTTCTTAATAATTAAACTTTTTAAATAAAGATTGTTTGAATGGAACGAAAAGAGTATATGTTATACGAAGAGCAGATTTGTCACCAAACGTCTACAAGTAACAAGAATCATGTGCAAGCCATATGTCCAAACTTTTCGTTCATATTTAACCTGAACCAAGTAAAGTGTCGAGGACTAGTACTGTATGGTAAAATAATCCAAGGATATGACCTAGTGGCTAGTGCTGTGAAATACTTCCTCCGTCCATAATTTATTGTTCTGGTTGACCTGACGCATCGTTTAAGAAAATCTATTTGATTGGATTATTAATATTGGTTTAATGTGTAGTTTCCTTTAAAGCTCATGTATTATATGTGGCTCATAATTAAAGTAGGGTGAAAAAGTAAGGATAAAATGGTAAAAGTGATGTTCTAAAAAGGTAAGTTTCAAAGTAAATAATTATTTTGGGGACGAAAAAGAAAATGAGGACGATAATTTAAGGACGGAGGGAGTAGTATCTATATTAATTATTGGATATTTACAAATAGAGGGAGAGATAGGAAATTAGGTGAGGTTGCACCTAGGATGAATGATGGAAGAGATGCGAATTCCTCGGATAAATGTCTTGAGATTATTGGTTTTAATTTTTACACGAATAAGATGTTACATTTATCTGTAAAAAGAATTAACCAATAGAAACAACTCAAATTAATATATGGTAGATCGATGTTATGTGGACCATATATGTGGTAGAAGGATCTATTGTTTCTTTAATTTGTACAACAATTGTTTGACATTGTCCAATAAAAATGTTTGGAACATGGTGGGCCATGCATTTCTATATATGTGCAAGAAAAATAGCATGCAAGACATAGCTTTCATCCACCTAATTAATTAGAATCAAAGTTGTTGGACCAAAACAAACCTTTTATATGATACAGATACAATATATAATTATACTACAAAATCGTCCGTTTAAAAGAGAGGATGATTTGGACTGGTTTGTGGCTAGGAAACGACATTGAGAATGGATACTCAAATGTCACTGTACACTAACAATCACAAATAGTGGATTTAATTATACAATCAAAATCAAGGTTTTTTCTTTCATGCCCTTTCCTCCACAAAGAGCCAACAACTATTCTATGGGGTCCATTTATTTTTATACTGGAAACTCAATCGGCCATAACTAAATTGGTCATCTTCAGATGGAAACCCTATAGTACTGCTTTTGAATCGATCAAACCTCTCCGATAGAAAAAAGCTTCGAAACCCTTTCGGCTTATGCGATATTTTAACTTGAGCATTGAAGATGGCATTCACCGGTCGATGATCCGACAACTTGGATTCACCTCTCCCATATTGAAGTTGTTTTAATCCGTCTCCAAACCAAATTATCCGGTCACACCTATTAAACAAAGAGCCGTTCCCATGAATTTCTAGTCAACTTTTGTGTTCTTGATCAATTATTTGAGTAATTAGAGATGGCATGCCAAAATGGATTGAAAAATGTTGACTACTTAATGAAAGAAAATGTTATTTTTAAATGAGATGGAAGAGACATCGATTCTATAAATATTTGTTTCAATTTATATATAGCATAACTCTTCAACAAATCACGCGTAAAATTCCATTACTTATTGAATACGAGTAGTAACTTAGTATTGCTTAAGTTGATTTTTCAATAAGAAAATGTTTTAGAACGGAAGAGTATTAAACAAGTAGAAAAAAATAAAAGATAAATTAAAGTTACCATGCTGGTGCGCGTTTCTTTTTGCCTTTCTTGCCATCGCCACCACCATAATAGTCATCAGAATTGGGAATATATTTGTAGGTAGGAGCAAAGTTGATTGTCCCTTCATGCCAACCTTCAAATGCTTGACCTTCCATGAGTTCCATCCGCAGCTTCATTTGCACAAACAATGGTTTCAAGTTTAAAATAACCCTCTTTAATATTTAAATTGTTGAGCACAATATATATTAATTGTTGGAAGTTCTCTATAAGTAATGATTCAATCTCGCTCTTCGCTTAAAATTGATCATTTCATATTTTAGTGCAATTTGGACTCGATCTATATATTTGATTTTTGTCTTTTGATGGATCTCCGTCCTTGTCTTCTTTGTGTATTAAGTATGACATGCATTGTCGGATGCTCTACCAAAACTTTTCAGGTGAGTTGGTAATTACGTTAATACAAAATTATCCTACTTATGGAAGCTAGTTGATTCTCGCTCTGGGTACCTGGTCATTTGGAAGAAGGGCATTCCACTCCTTTTTATCGACCAATACTCTTGTTGTCGATTCTGGTAAGGATATTCGATAGTTCAAGTCTCCAAGCAATACTACGCGGCTGCAAAAGAAAACCCGAACTAATTTAGCTGATATCACCAAGATCTTCTGTTCATTGAAATCACTTTAACAGAAATAGAAAACAATTTGAAACTACTTTTTTATCTCACTAGCTACAACAAGTTGATTACTTTAGCATTAGTAGCCAACTAGTTTAAGGAAACACATAATCTTTTACCATAAGATAATCAACCAATAATCAAGTTGAGCAATCATAGTTATCAGGCGGTTTAGCTACTTAATCCCCCCCCCCCAAACAAATATATCCATTACTTATTTTGTCAACAACTATTTAATCTTATATCATATTTTAATTAGACGGATGATTAATTTAATCTTATAAAGTTTGATTTAAATCATCTGCTGTTCTAATCGTTACTGACAACTTCAAAGTTCAAACCGATTAAGGTTATTTAAATTCGTACGTACCATTATATTATTGAGGCTTAGCTATGTCTTATTCTCATGATTTATGATTTACGAAAACTCTTAGAATATAAAATTTGATTGCGGTAACAGATTATGTTTGGACGGTGTGAAGATAGAGAAAATAAAATTGCGTACTCATGATCAAGAATCTTTCTCGGCAATTCAAGAGAAGTTCCAGTAGGAAAGATTGTACGGGACAATATTTCAGCGGCATTGGAGTTTCTGTTTTTCTCATCTCCTTCTCTGCCACCGGATGCTAGATGACTGCAAACGAAGCAGAAGCTTGTTTCATGTAATGTAAATCTAACTGACACAGAGCCCTGGAGATGAAATTTAAATGAAAAATTATTGGCTAATAGGTTTGTAGGCATTACATACAACTATAGAAAAATATTGTTATAAATGATTAGTAAGATTGATCGATATGTTGTGAACTACCTTATTGCCTAGGCAGCCCATGATGCCACAGCCAACGCATGAGACACTAGGGTTCCGGAAATATGAATGAATATCGCTACGAACCCAAACTGATATTAGTATCCCAACCATTTGCTTACTCACGAGACACCGGAAATCTTGTTGTATGCTGCTCTCAACCAACTTTTTATCTTTTGAACAGAAAGCCACTTGCTTTTCACTCAGTTTCTTGTTTAGAGTTTCTCTAACCAAGGAGTTCCATTTCATCGAAATCTTCCTCTTCTCCGATCCTAAAACGTTTGATGCTCTTAGAGGAACCACTTCTTGAAACCTGAACGAGATACATAGAAATGCATTTTATTTCTTCTTACTTATTTTGGGTTCCTTTTGTGACAAGATATATATATAGCTACGTATCGAGAGAGAACAAAAAATTACCCAAGGACGTATATATCACAATAAGTACTGTTGAACGTATCTAACAACTCATCCATGTTCAAATCTTCCGTTGGTGCCTTGCCACCAACATTCCATGTACTAACAAAAACCCTTCCAAAGAATAATAGATAGAGTTTTAGAATGAATATATAAGAAATTAAAAGAGATATTATTTCGATCACTATTAATGCACGTAGTATGCATGTAGATTGCTTGTGCTAGGGGAAATGATGATTGGAGTACATGAAGAATTAGAATGAATCTCCATAATCTTACTTGTAGTTATGGCTGATGTCCTCGTGATCAGGGGAAACTGTCATATTAGGACTAACGGGCTCGAGATCCAAAGTTGGAAGTTCTAGTAAGGTAGATTCTGTGTTGTCTGGAAAATCTGCGACAAAGTTGTTGCTGCCTAATGCGTTTCGTAGTATCTTACTAGCCACCAATCTCGGCCACATAACCTTAAAACAAGCAAAATATAAATACGGTTATGATGCTTTACATAAGATCATTTTCTACTAAACATAGGGTGTGTGTGTGAGAGAGAGAGAGAGAGAGAGAGATAGGGTGCTTACTTCTCCTGGCATGGTGAGAGAAGCTAGTTAGTTAGGAATGGTGATGGTGGAGAAGGTGGAAAGGCAACTTGCGAGAAGCTAGAGTGCGATAGGCAATGGAGATTGAGATAAAAAGGAATGGGAGAGACCATGCTCATGAGATAGAGAGAAAGAGAGAGAGAGAGAGAGCTTGCAAGTTGGAATTGAAGAAACACTAAAGTGACGTGGGTGATGATGGTTCTATTCTTTACGGCAAAAACTTAAGAAAACGACAAATATTTTACGTCGAATGGATTTATTTGACCAACTTACTGTGTATTAATAGGCGAAATTGTGAAAAAAATGAGATTTCGTATTACGTATTAAGTATTTGTTTTGTGGAGCATTTTGATCAAAATATTGAGAAAAAATACATAATTTTTTCTTTTAAAGTGTTTCAATGTAACGTTTTAAACCGCAGTGTTTTAAAATATATTATGTTTACAACTACTCTGTTTATGAAAATAGTGTTTTGAAATAATTTTTTAAACGTGTTTACAATTTAAAAAATTGTGTTTTGAAAACGTGACGTTTTGAAAAAAACTTTTTTTTTAAAATGCTGCTTCACCAAACGAGACTTAAGATTCATAAGACAGTATCATATGAGATATATTCGAATCTTTTTTGCGAGAAAATATTTGAGTGGTTCAAATTGATCATATCATGCTCCAAAATTAATGCTAGATCTTGTAATTAAGGAATAATGAGGTCAACACTTCTTCAAGTTGTGTCTTAGGATTTTTCTTGTATGATCGAACAATTGAAAATGTGTCTTTCTTTAGCATCGAGGTCTCCCATTGACCCAAAGTATCACAGAAATTGAAAACGTGGTTTTCCATCCAGAACAAGCATAACTTGTTGATTATACCCGGGTCGCGGATATATCCCATCTTTTTTTCCTTACAGTAGATAACTTGTTGATTATAATATCCCATCTTTTTTTCATCTTACAGTAGATTAATAAGGTTATATAGACATTTTACTTCAAAATCTTTCTGAAAATAAAAAGGTGACACTTATTTTGAATCGTCATTAAATGAAATAAATAATATTTACTTAAGAACGAATGATAAAATTTGACGTATATTACATTACATGATCCTGAAAAACATAAAAATAAATTAAATGTTTAATTTTCATTTAAAAACAGTTATTTTAATTTAGAAAATCAAGCATTACACTAATTTAAGAATGGAGGGAGGATTATATAACCACAAAATATTTTCACGTGTGTGTGTGAGAGAGAGAGAGAGAGAGAAGGGGCTGGAGAAAACATGGGTCTCTCGCCTGGGCCCAAATGATGGCATGAGGCTCATAAAATGCGGCGCCATGCTCGATCCCTTCCCATACCCCCTTAGGTGGAAAAAAAAATGGGTCTCTCTCCACTCTCCAGCCATAAGAAAATAATAACAAAAAATACATTCACGTTTGTTGATTCGATTGGAGGAATTTTCCATAAGTTTATGAATAAATAAGGGTTTGATAAATAAATGTGAGTCTCCACAGCATTTGAATTCTAGTGTTTGTTGAGGTTGAATTGAAAGGTGTGTTATTATTATATTTTTGGTTGGATCTGAATATTTTACCCCACGCAAGTGGTACGTAGTAGTAGCAGCAGCAGGGGGGGACCATGAAAAAAATCTTATCATTGGGAAGAAACATCCTACCTGGAATCTACTATGCGTTGGAGTCAGGAATAGTTGACATGTCACGAACTTATTGGCTTCAACAAGGTCAACTTTCTATCTTGTTCGCCTAATTTTATCACTAGGATTTAAACCGATATACTGACCCAAAATTTTGAGTTGCATTGATTTGACGTACGATTTAAAAAAATATATTTAATTAAATTATTAATATTAAAATAATATGTAGTTTTTTTTAAGTTCATTAATATGTTTCTTAAAATTAAAATAAGAAAAAAATCAAAATAAAATGATAAAAGTGATGTTTTAAAAAAAAACTTTCAAAAAAGACAATTATTTTAGAACGGACGAATTGAAAATGGAAATTAAGACAATAATTTTGGGACGGAAAGAGTATTAGTTAAATATGACCACCTATTGGACTTCTCTAAAACCGTTTTTGTGAATCCTAATTAGTGGCGGATTTAGAAATAAATTCAAGAGAAAATTATTTTTTGACCATCGTACTATAGCCAGCTACTCGATTTGACAACCATATTTCATAACTTTCAAATTAACCAATGTACTAAGTAAGTTGGTAGGTTTTGGTCCATGTCGTTAACGGGTCATCCAATTTTTAATTGGATTGCTAATGTCGACTAATTAACGGAAGAACTCAATGTGGGTATTTTTGTCCTTTCATTAAAACAATTCCCCAATTCTTTTTTTTTTTTCATTAAAGATCTCATTTCTCTTTTTCTCTCCCCAGTTCGCTCTCTCTCCATCGTCAGAGCTCCACCAAAATCTTCAAAGAACCCCGATGAAGACATTTATACAATCTCTGAGACATCGGATTCGACCCACCCGCCTTCTTTTAAAACCTACCAGAGCTGCTGCACGTAATCTTCGATCCATTTAGCACTCCCGACCTAGGCATTTAATTTCGATACTCCAGATTCCGGAACTCAACCCATCTCGGTATTTTTCCTACAGTCACGACGTCAAGACTTCTTCTCGAGAATTGGTTGACAACCCCACTAATCTTTCGTTGAGAGACCGTTGTTATGAAAGGCTTAGAAAGTTCTGAAGTAGAGAAGATTCCCGATCAAAGCATTCAGACAGATCAAAACCGCAACAGAATATTTGATTTTTGTCGACATAAAAGATAGGATTTTCGGCTAAAGAAGGGTTACATGTAGTGTAGCCGCGATTGAAAAATGGAATGAACAATTGTGACCAGCCACGTGTGTCGGATTTAGACCCGTCATGAGAAGGAAAGGGAGGAGCTCGCTGGTCAAGTTGGATCTGAACGAAGAGATCGGGGTTTAGAGAGAGAGATGGGAGATCTTGTCGGATATGTGGGTTGCGATGGGGGGCGAACTGGATGAAGACGGTGGCTATGGAGAAGACAAAGCTTGAAGGATGACGTTGGTAATGGAGATTTGTCGAAGAATGGGGAGTTAGAAGAGCGAGATGAGTGGAACTTAAAGTGGATATTTTCCTATGACCAGATATGTCGATGATCCGAGCGGAAAGAATGACGTCTTTCATATAAGGAATTTCGATAAGAGTTAGAGAGAGATATAGGTAGGGTCGAAGAGAAGGGAGGTGGTGGTTGGGGAGGAAAGCATAAGAGATTGGTGGAGTTTGACCAAGAAGATGACATTTTTTTTGTTTTTTAATTTTTAATTTTTAATTTTTTTCTTTATATTTTCATGGATATGGACAAAAATACCCCTCATAAAATCCCTTTGTTAGTCGACATTAACACATGTGTTACAAAATTGGATGAAATATTAACGACATGGACAAAAATCTACCAACTTACTTAGTACATTGGTCAATTTGAGGGTTATAAAATGAGGTTGGTCAAATTAGGTAGCTGACAATAGAACGATAGTTAAAAAGATAATTTTCTCTAAATTCAATTGGTGTCACAAATTTTAACTACTCCCTCCGTTTCACTCAAAGAGTCTCTATTTGAAAAGTCTAATAATTAAGATATATATTAATGTGATTGGAGTTGGTCATAATTACAAAAATACATAATAACAACCAATATGCTTACAAGTTACAACACAAGTGGAGGGTGCGTCCAGCCCAGATCCTAATTCATAATACGAAGTCTCACCTTCTTGGAGCTCAGCCGACCCACACATGGTAGGTTGGATTAAGAAAAACAGTCTTATAGAAAATACTCATAAGACGATAATTCCTAAGTTTTTGCATTCAACGTTTCATGTTTAACTTTTATCATATACTCTTAGTCCCTAATAAATGTTCTTACTTTCTGTTTTGGAATTTCCCAACTAATGTTTCTAAAGATTTTTGGTGTACAATTTTTTTTTTTACCATTTTTCCTAACATATTCATTCATTTAATACTATCATTATTGCACACTCTAAAGAGAGACTGAGTGTAATAAGTACATAATTATTGAAAAAGAGAGAGAGAGTGTAATTGGTATTATTGCCACCATATATTTTACAACTCATTATTAATTATAGTATTTTTTTAATCCGTATATTTTGTCAATTAGGAACATTTATCCGGGACGATGAAGTATAAATTTACTTGAATGAAGGACAAAATTAGTACCTTAATCGAGATTAACCTTAAACTCAATTTTATAAGAAGACGCCTTGTAAAAGATAAAAAAAAATTATCAAAACGAATATCCAATTTCAATGGATGTAAAAGATCGCCCTATTAAAAAAACACAATGAAATAGCTAGTGGCACACTCACGGTAGACCAAAATAGTTGTTAGATGGTAGAGTGTATAAGTGAAGTTATTTTCTAACTTGGAAAAGAGCCAAAAGAGATTAACCATGCAAGTTGGTCAGAATAGAATGTGTGCTTTCTGAATTCTGAGGCTAAAATTCAGAGTTATGACCATGGAGAATGAATAATGAATGAGGCTAAAGCCGCCAGCCGGTGCCTTAACTTGAGCTAATATATAGCCCATAGCCAATAGGGGTGTTTGTGTGTGTTCACACTCCTCTACGTTACCACTTTGACTACACACTTTTTTTAAAGGCTTCAAATCTCGACTATTTCATGAACTTTTTTTAAATTTTAAGTGTTTATCCTTGTAATCTTTTTTAGGGGTTTATTTTACTTTTGTTTTTCTTCCTACTTTTTAAAGGTGGACTCACTTGCAAATGGCGTTAAAAAAAAATATATATAATATCTATAATAAAATTAATTAATTTTTACGTCGTGTCAAATATGATTATTCTTACAAATCGGAGGGACTAAATAAATAATTGAATTGGTGCTAAAAATGAAGATCAATTGAATAGAAATTATAGGTAGTCTATAAATAACGTTTCTGTTGTTTTGTGGTTTGATTTTGTGGGTACATGAAATTTTAGTGGAACAGTCCACATGTGATTGGTCTCTCTTGTATTTGTTTCCTTTATGGAAAAGGATTTCCTTTTTCGATTATGAATTAGTTTTTCAAACCAATTGTCGACCGCATGCTAGTATTATATAAATGGATCAATCCCTTTTGTGTTGATACGCCAAAAATTGAGAAGTGCTAGCAGCTTGTCCCTTCCCTTCATACGCCGTTTGCGAGTTCTCTTTTGTTCACTTATAGTTCTCGATTTGTTCTTTGGGTGTAATTGGGATTTGGATATTTGTTGAGCCACAACTATTGTATTTTGTATCTCCGATTGATTAGTGAAATCTTTTGCCGCCTCCGCCCGTGGACGTAGGAAATTTCCCGAACCACGTAAACTCTTGTCTATTTTATTTTCGTATTATTTTCAGTCAATTATTTTGTTGTCTTATTTCAATCACATATGACTGCAAATTATAACAAATTAGTATCAGAGCAATTGGTTCGTTTAGGATCTGTTGGGATTTGCAGTTATTTGTTTGGATTGAATTTTGGTTATCATGCCTCGAATAAATTCGACGAAATATGAGATTGAAAAATTTGATGGCAATAATGATTTTGGACTTTGACACATAAAAATGCGTGCTTCATTGGTTCAGCAAGGGTTACTTAAAGTACTAAAGGGTTAGGAAGTTTTAGCTGCAACTTAACAATGTCGGATGAAGAATCACTTTAAACTTTCAGTTGCTTTATCACCATAGTCAGAGGAGGAGATGGAGCACTTGTCACGTGTTCCATATGCTAGTGTAGCATCATGTATGCTATGGTATGCACTCATCCGGATATTTCACATGTCGTTAGTGTTGTTAGTAGATACATGGGGCATCCTGGTAAAGTGCATTGGGAGGCAGTGAAATGGATCCTCCGTTATTTGAGAGGTACTGCAGATATTGGTTTAGTATTTGATAGGAGTTCAGACAGGTGCAGTAGTGTTGTTGGCTATGTTGACTCTGATTACGCTGGTGATTTAGATAAGAAGCAAACTTTGACATGTTATGTCATCACTCTTTCGGGTTGTGCTATCAGTTGGAAGGCGACTTTACAGTCTACTATTTCTTTGTCCACTACGGAGACAGAGTACATGGCAGCAACAGAAGCAGTGAAGGAAGCTATTTGGTTGAGAGGTTTGGTCGTTGATCTTGGTTTGCAGCAAAAGGTCTTTGTTGTATTTTGTGATAGCCAGAGTGCGATTCATTTGACTAAAAATCAAATGTTTCATGAAAGGACCAAACACAGTGATCTCAGATATCACTTTATTCGAGAGATTGTATCCGAGGGTGTCATTATTGTGAAGAAGGTTCCTACTTCAGAAAATCGAGTGGATATGTACTAGAAAATTTCTTTTACGTGATGGCCGAAAGCAATCGCCAATACTAAAAAACCATCGCCTTAGACTATATGCGATGGTCAAAACAATCATCGGTTTCATCGCATAAAGCATTGTTGCTGAAACTTTAAGTGATGGTAAAAGTGGTTGCATTATCTCATAGATTTTAGGTGATGGCATAAACAATCACCTAACATGAAAAATAATATTTATTTTTTTAATTCATAAAAATACAAAGTCATCGTATAATCTATGAAAAGACGATTGTTAAATCATCACCTTAGTACTAAATAAGTGATTGCTAAAGCAATCGTCTTCACAATAGACGATGGTTTATTCAATCACTTTAGAGGACGTTAGGCGATTGGTATTTCCATCACGTTATCTAGGAATACGCGATTGTTTTAACCATCTCTCTAGTGAGTCATAAGTGATTGCTTTGGTCATCACATTATTTAGGAATACGCGATTGCTATAACCATCGTTTTATCTAAGGTTATACGATTGCATTGATCATCGCTTTATCTCCGTATGCGCGATTGCTTTTATAATCGCTTTATTGCGGCATACGTGATTGTTTTTCCCATTGCTTTATCTCCGAATATGTGATTGCTTTGGTCATCGCTTTATATTGAAGTACGTGATTGCATTAACCATCACTTTATTGCTATATGTGACATCGCATCATTCCTTATACGTGATTATTATTGTCATCACATTACTTTAACACAATTGAATACCCTTTTAAAATGTGATAGCATTCACCATCACTTTAACACAATTGATTTTTCCCTACCTAGCTTGACATCAATCATTTCCATAAATTTGTACCACATTTATATACCAAAAACATACAAAATATTTCAAATCAAGCGCCTCATAATATTTTATATTAAAGAATTATGTCATATAACATCATCTAGCAAAATATAATGTTCAATAAGTCAACATCAAAGTACTCGCAACTACCCTTAATAATCTAAAAAAAAAAGTTTGCTTAAAATCCAACTTTATGCATCAAGTAGTACATGATTTAATCAAGAGAAAATAACTCAGACAAATCAATCATCATTAGACTCGGATTCATCATCGTTATCACCATTATCTTCAGTGTCAAAATCATCACAACCACGAGAAGACGAAGGACCATCTGGACCATCCGAAACACCTGAAGCAGCATCAGCTGAAGCACCATCATTTGTAGGAGGCATAGGAGGGGTACGAACAGTGAAATGAGGAGGAGCTGGTATGCCGAACTTCTCAGAAATGCCTTGCATATATCGAGACATCTCTGAAATATAACTACTTTGCTCAGAAATATAACTACCCTGCTTTGAAATATAACTACTTTGACTATTCACAATTTTGTACAATTTCGTTTTGTCTTTCTCCAACCTCTCAAGTTTCTTTGAATGCTCTTGAGATGCAATGTGTGTGTCATAATCTTTTGAGACACCTGTTTTACTCCATCTTTCGCCAGGTCGTCCAATGAGCCTACCCCTCGTCACACCCCCAACACATTCCTGCCAAATCTCTAAACTAGGATCCTCAATTCCAGTCATGCTTTCATCAGGGGCTAATCCATGTTTTTCGCACAATTTATTTGCATATTCATCTTTAAAAAATAAAACACATGTAATTAATATATCTGTATGCTCAAGATAAACAAAAACATGGCATGACATCAACATAAACAATAAACAACATGAACAACACGAAAAGCAACATAAACAATAGGCTAAATATCAACCCAAATCTCTACCTCAACACGAAAAACAACATAAACACATTTAAACTATCCCCAATGTTCCTTATCATGAATTATATATTATCGACATTATGTTCCCTCTATTTTAAGCCACTTATAGAAGAGAGATATATTAAGAAAAAAGAAGTACTAAAATTGTGAGTTATATCATCTCAATATCCTGCTCATGAGGATTGTACTTTGGTATGAATGCATTGCTCACCGACAAGCTTGACCAGACTTCTTGGTTTGACTCGTGATAAATTTTAACCTTAGAACACATACTAAACATAGGCAAAAACTAAGAAGCGAACAAGCCAACAATATCTGAACTAAAGAGCTAAGCCTCACTTAACAGAACACATAATCTAAATTCATAAATAACTATTTCAACATGAATCATAATAAATACACAAATCATTATGAATCCGAGTACTTACTGCAAGGTTTGCTGATTCTTCATTAGGAAAATATTGGCTACCATCTTTTCTTTGAACCAAATGAGTGAAGCTAAATGTTTCAAATTGTGTAGGCACGCAACCCAACTTATTAAACTATACATGAAAATAATAGAATGTGACAAGATTTAATTGAGAATCAAGAAAGCAACAAAATTATTACTTTATCATAATAGCAAAAACTTACGAAACTCAAACAGATACCAAAATGATGAAGTCAAACTATACCAGTTCAATTTGGCGTTCTTCGTATGTGATGTTTCCAGAAGTGTGGGCAATTTCTTTTGTAGATGCTCTATTTTTTTTTACGTAACGCACTTGCTTTAAGAAACTTTTCGCTCATCCAATAATCGCACAACTTCTGCCATACTTCAAGGCTTGTCCAACCAAACTTGTGATTCCGAGCAGCTCTAACTGATCCATATTTTTTCATTGCTTCCCTCTTCCAACTGTGCAAGTAGTTCACAAAATTTCGTCTTAATATCTTCTCCCAAACATGTCGACCCCTAGCCTCTTCTTCGCGTGAAACAAAGTGAAAGTATTTCTGAGCAAAAAAGTAAAGTATGAATATAAAGTACGGCGTAAATTATAAAATAAAAATGTATATAGTAATTTAAACTACTTTTGGTCTCATCTTACCAAGTATTCTCCCCACATCAGATCAACTTATTCCTTCTCAACTTCTCCCCATGTTGTTATCACTTTTGTGTAATGTTATTTGATTATTGGACCTATCTTCGTACGTGCTTGGATAGGAATCAAACTATAATAATTTAATACAAGTAAAAAAATTATAAGTGACAATTTTAAACACATTACAAGCTAAAATAGATATATAATTAAAAAGTATAAGTTAATTGTTTTTTTAAAGACTTACGTGTTTGCCAAAACTCTAATTTTAACTTTTTTTTACCAGTTGGTGCCTTCACACCGATAGTGGAACCATGGGTCTTCTTACGATGTTGACCATGAGTAAGCTCCCCAACATGACTAGTACCAACACTTGTACTCCCACAATTAGCATGCTCGGACAAGTGAGGCTCACGTGAGTTATCAACTGGATGCATTTCCCAATTAGCTTCAAGATTTGCAATTGAAGCTGACCGTCTCTTCTTAATAAGGGAAAGAGCTTCACCTATTGGGTTTCCTTATAAAGGAGTAAAAATTAGATTAATTAGTATGCATTTGGAGAAAAATAAAATTACAGTACCCAAAAACGTACTCATACTCCCACTATAAATAGGCTCAGGACGGTCAGGCTGTGAGCTACCATCCATGTTTTCTTCCATATTAGAACATAATGACGACCGCCTCTTCTTAGGAATTGTAGGACCTTCACTTCTAGCCGTTCCTAACAAACGAGTAGAACTGAGATTAATATACATTAAGAGAAGAAGCATTTCATAAAAAAAGATCATACTTGGACTCATACTCTACCATGTATAGGCTCGGAAAGGATAGGTCGTCTGCAATTAACAATTGGAGGCTGCAAGCTCTTATCAACAACGTTTTCTTGTTGATTAGTATTCAATGATGATGAATTTGTTTTCATTGATGAGGATTTTTTCTTGTCACGTGTGCGAATTCCACAACTTGTCATTCCTCCTCTTGTCATTCCTAAAAGAGGAGCAAATCAAGATCATTATCAGTTAAAGGAGTTATTCGTAAGTTATTTAAGAACATCATTAACTAAATGGACATTAAATAAAAAGCCATAAATACAACTAAAAGTATTACTGGACTATTGTATTATATTAAAAATATAAAAACAGTAAAAGCCATTCAACAATAATCTGTTATCAAATAGTAGAGAAATAGACTTGAAACTATTTATCAATTTTCTAAAAGGAGCAAATTCTAATTACAACAATCATTGGCATTTTAGTCATCTTCTTCCTATTCTTCCTCATCATCATCGTTATCAAGTATATCCATATCTTCATCTTCGTCTATATCGTCTTCACTGATGTCATCCTCATCTTCTCCTTCAACTTCTTGTCCATGTTGAGAAGTATCATGAAGTTCATGAGTTTCGCCGTCATCATCGAGATTAATAAGGTTTATCACATGGGCCTCTTCCTCTTGGTAAGTATCGCCATCCACAACCTCAACTTCAACAACATCATAAGTGTTTCTAGATTTGGTTGTAATGACTGTTGCCCATGCTTGACTTTTTTTTTGCCACATGATTTGCATAAAATACTATAAAACTTGAGATGCAATCACAAAAGGCTCATATGATTTGAGTCTTGATTTTGTATTGACTTTTGTAAACCTATACTTGTCTACTTCAACCCCTTTGTTTGGGTCAAACCATTTACACATGAACAAGAAAATAATGTTCCCTTCACCATAATACTCTAGCTTAATGACTTCCAATAAACGCCCTTAATAGTCCTGCTCATTATCTCCATAATTAATTCCTTTGACTACCACCCTGCTATTTTGAGTTTCTCTTTTAGGTTCTAGTTTCTTTGCATGGAACCTGAAGCCATTCACAATGAACCCATCATAACTTAACATGTTTCTATGAGGACCATACGCCTATTGCTTAAGACGAGCATCAATCTTATCATCTTTGTCAACCTGCTCCTTAAACCATGTCGGAAAGGTCAGATTATGTTCATGTTCCAATTGCTCAACTGACATTTAAGGATGAAGTTCCTCCAATATACAAATATGGTCACTATAAAATATCATGAAAAGAAATACATTACTAACCAGAAAAATACTTATGTTCATTTTAATGATAGTATAAATACAAATACTGACCTCATCAAGTTGTAAACCTCTTTGTTATCACAGTAAAATAGGATATATGAGGTTGCAGCATTAAGCTCCTCATCTGACAACCATCGTTGTTTTCCTTCTCCAAGTGGTCGACCCTCAAGGGTGAATAAAGACAGTCGCCCTTTAAGTTCTGATTGACCCCCATCATTGTTTCGATCAGGTTTATTGAACTTTGTTTGGACAGATTCAAAATATTGAGAACAAAAGTTGGCAACCTCCTCTATCCAATATGCCTCGGCAATCGAGCCCTCTGGGCAAGCTTTATTTCGCACCTTTTTCTTTAATGAATGCATACACCTATTTTACGTGATTAGAATGTGTGAGGTAAGAAAAGGAACATGCAAACAAAGAAATTTTCTTATAGTAATAATAACTCTTTTACCTCTCAAAAGGGTACATCCAACGATATTGCACTGGCCCTCCCACTTTGGCTTCATAAGCTAAATGAATGGGTAGATGCTCCATTGAATCAAAAAACGAAGGTGGAAAGATCATCTCGAGTCTACATAAAGTTTCAACAATACCTTCTTCAAGCTTCTCCAATGCCTCTTCTTTGTATACCTTTGAACAAATGACTCGAAAGAATTGACTTCAAGAATTTAACGGCTCCCACACATCTTTAGGCAAGAACTCACGAAATGCCATTGGCAAAAATCTCTCCATGAGAACATGATAGTCATGGCTCTTTAAGACGGGCACTTTGCATTCATTAGGGTTGACGCAACGTGAAATGTTCCCGGCATAGCCATCCGGAACCTTTAATAATTGAAGCCATTCATAGACTTGTTTCGCCTGTTCCGTGGTCAATGTGTATTTAGCTTTTGGCAATGTCCACTTCCCATTATTACAGGTAATAGGATGTAATTCTGGTCTTATGCCTAGAGTCTGCAAGTCCATGCGAGCTTTTAGATGGTCCTTTGTCTTCCTATTTACGTTCATCACTGTATAAAACACATTATCAAAAACGTTTTTCTCAATGTGCATTACATCCAAATTGTGCCGAAGAAGAAGCGTGCTCCAATATGGTAATTCAAATAAAATACTTTTCTTAGTCCAGTTATGCTCAACTCCGAATCCAGGTGTCTTATCATCACTACCTTTCCCTTTCCCTAAGGTGATCAAATCAAATTGAGAAACAAAACTTGATACCTCATATCTTGTTTGTCTTGGCGGAGCTAACCATCTCTCAGTTTTATTATTGAACTTGGCTTTCTCTGATCGCCATTTATGATTAGGCACCAACCCTCGACGATGGCAACCAAAGCAGCATGGCTTCCTCCCTTCTTTAAGACAGAAAGCTACATCCTTATCCATACAACAAGGGCATGAAATCTTTCCATGTGTACTTCATCCTGATAACATACCATATGCAGGGAAGTCACTAATAGTCCACATCAAAACAGCTCCCATGTTGAAGTTTTGCCTTGAGGAAATATCATAAGTTTCAACCCCAACGTCCCACAATATTTTTAGCTCCTCTATCACAGGTTGTAAGTACACATCAAGTTCTTTACCTGGACCTTTTGGACTAGGAATAACTAAAGATAAAAACATGTAAGCTTCTTTCATACACATCCATGGAGGGAGATTATAAAGAACAACAAATACCGGCCATGTGGAGTGAGGCTTGCTTATGTGCCCAAATGGGTCAAAACCATCGATGGCCATGGCAAATCTGATGTTACGAACTTCTTCAGCAAAATCTGGATATATGTGATCAAAATCCTTCCAAGCCTCGCCATCAGTAGGATGCCTTAGCTCACCTGGAATGTTTTTATGTTTATCATTGTGTCACCTCATATGCTTAGCTGTCTTAGACGATAAGTAAGCCTTTGAAGCCTTGGAATAATTGGAAAATATCGCACAACCTTTCTTGGTATAGGCTTCCTCTCCTCCCCACTTTTATTTTCATGTTTCTTGTATCTAGACTCGCTGCAAATAGGACACGTATCAAAGGATTTGTTCTCCCCCTAAATAAGACACAATCATTTTCACATGCATGTATTTTCTCATAAGGTAGACCAAGGTTCTTCATCATGGCCTTACACCGATAAAATGAATTCGGAAGCTTTCCATCCTTTGGCAACATTCTTTTGATAGTTGACAATATCTCATCGAAAGCCCTAATGGTCATCCCATGCTCGGATTTTAGATGTAGTAACTGACTTACTGCTGTCAATGTGGAGTGTTGATAGACATATTTTATACGTCTTTATCGGGTACTTTTATGACTTAGAAATAGCAATTCTACGAGGCTTTTGGCTACTAATATGTGTTTTTGAGCTATATTGTGAGTTTCAGGGTTTTAGGTGAACTTATGAGATTTATAGAGCTTTTATTGAGGAATTCAAGGAAGGGTGCAAAGTGCAACATTGGAAAAGATGCAAAAGAAACATTCTGTCCACCTTGCGGCCGTAAGCCTAGAAGACCTTGCCCTCGCAAGGTAGGCAGAAAGAAGATCAGCCCGTCCAAGACCCTTGCGGACGCAAGGTGAAAACACAATGCGGCCGTAAGGTCCCCAGAACCACCTTTACGGGGTTTTTCACTTGGATTGAATCTCCTATTCCCCTCAAACACCCTGGTATAAATAAAAAACGGTAGCCAAAGCCATAGGACGTCTAGATTTTGTTAGGAAACAGTTCCAACATAGATTTTAGTTTGTATTACATAATTTAGGCATTGTAATTACAGTTTTTTAAGATCGATTCATGTATTCCTTCATCTCATCATTTTATTCATCTTCTAGGATGAACTAACCGTCCATTAATCTAGGAATTGGGAGGTAACTTGTATCGAATCTATTGCTTAATATATTTTTATTCATTCAATTCTTGTTGATCATGATGTTTATCAACCCCTTTATTGTCTAGCTTTGACCAAATGAATGGAATCGCAAGTAATAAAGGCCTAGAGGTGCGGATAGCTGCACGGCCAAATGCATATGTCGTACACTGGCTCACCATCATGATAAATTAAACCTATCGATGCACGAGAGTGATAAGTTAGGGTCAGGTTCATATATATGACCTAAGTGACAGATAGGATCCATATGTTATTGCTCTTAGGATATAGAATGGATGAATTATTTGGGATGGAGACTGAACTATAATTTGATAGTTTATATCTATCTTTCGTGAACGAACCCAAGTTATTGAATGATACCTTATTTAAAAAGCAATAGAGTAGATGCAAGTGAACTCCAATCCTAGATTGCCTTCCTCCATTAGATCTTTACAATTGTGATTGTTGCTTAGTTTAATTAGATTTACTGTTTTAGTAGAATAAATTAGTTTAAATAAAATAAATAAAAACCCCCTTTAGTTTAAATTGCTACCGATATTCTTGCCATCAGTATTCTTCTTGTCTCTGTAGTTTGACCCTTGCTTCCTAAGCTATTCTACAATAGTCTTGTGCACTTGCAAGGAATTAATTAAAATAAGACACGATCAAGTTTTTGACGCCGTTGCCGGGGACAAGCTAGTTTGCTTAGTTAGTTTGTTGGTAGCGTTGTTTTTAAATTCAGTTTTTATAAATAAAAATAAAAAAGATTTTTATTTCTAGTCTTTAGTTTTTAATTGCTTTTATTTTATGCACGGTCGTAGATCTCTAAATCCCAAGCTGGAAAAATTAAATCAAAATATAAATAATCTTAGTAAGAATCAGGAAGACCCTGATAATTTGGAAAACCAACCCATTAATCAAGAACAGTTGAATAGAGAGGATTCTCTGGTTGATCCTCCAATGGATAATATTAATAATCAAGATCCTGAAAATCCGGTTCCTCCGGTAAATCTAAATCAAAGAAAGGAAGAACCTGCTGAAAGAAATATGGAAGTAGTAATCAATCAAAGAACTATGAATGATTATGGTTGACCCATGTTGAATGCAACACCATCATGTTTGGTCTTACCAAAAGCGGTAAGGAATTTTGAACTTAAATGTCATTTTTATAACATGTTGCCTTCATTCCATGGATTACCATCTAAAGATCTAGTAACTTTTGTTAAGGAATATGGTTTTATGACTGAAAATTTTCCGTTAGGAGGTCTGACTGGAGATCAAATAAAAATGAGATATTTTCAATGTGCATTAAAAGATACGGAGAGAAGATAGTTTATGAGTCTAGCACCTAGAAGTGTTTATACATGGGCTCAACTATATGATTTGTTTATGGGTAAATTTTATCAACATACATCCCTTTCAGAATATAGGAAGCAAATTATGTCTTTTCAAACTGAACCGGGTGAGACATTCCATGAAGCATGGGATAGATTTAAAAATTTACTTATCTTGTGTCCCCATCATAATTTATCTCAAGATGTGCTAGTAACTCAATTCTATCATGCTCTTTCGCCTGCCTTGCAAATTATGGTTGATAGTGCAGCCGGTGGTTCTATTAATAGAATGACACCAGCTGAATTAGAAAACTTGCTTGAGATGTTAAGTGCAAATTTCCAACCGAAAAGTACAAGAGGAAAAAGTAGTTGAAGTTTATTTCAAGTCCAAGAAAGTTCAGATACTCAACCTCAATTATCTCAATTAGGCCAAATGAAAGCTCAAATTGAACTTTGGCAATCACAAATTCAAGAAGCATGTTCTATTTGAGGATTAAGTTCTCATACTATTAATTTGTGTCCATCTAGTGATGTGTATCCTGAACAGGTTAATGCAATGAACATGTACCCTCAAAGACAAAGGAATGATCTCTATTCCAACATATATAATATTGGTTGGAGGAATCACCCTAACTTTTCATGGGGAGGAAATAAGTCATTACAGCCTCAACAATTTCATAAGCAAGGACAGTTGCAGATTGAAGAAGTTCCAAAGTCAGAAGGATCAAACAGTGGAAAAATTGCCCTTAATAAATATTTATTGGAAACTGTGGAAAGATTGCAAAAAGATCTTGCCAAATATCAAGAAAGAGAAGAAGGGAAGTTCCCTAGTCATGACAGAACAAACAAAATCTATCACTACTCTGATAAGTGGTAGAATCATTGGAGAAGAGGTAAGTAACCCTACTCAATCAACTGATGTGCCTGATAATATAGATAACTCTGGCAAGAGAAAGTGAAAAAGATAAAAGTGAAAATATTCAAGCAAAAGATAAAGAGGTAGAAAAAGAAAATTCAAATAAAGTAAGTCAAGAAAAAGTCATTCAAGAAAAAGAGCAAGAGGCTGAACCTCTTGAGGAACCGTATGTTGCTCCCCCACCATATGTTCCTCCAATACCATTCCCTGGTAGACTCATGAAAAACAAAATGGATAAGCAGTTTACGGAAATTTATAATATGTTGTCAAAAGTGAACATTAATCTCCCTTTGCTTAATGTTATTAAAAATATTCCGTCTTATGCTAAATTTTTCAAAGATCTCCACTCAAGGAAGCACAAATTTGAAAAGAATGAAAAAATAATTGTTTATGAAAACGTTAGTGCAGTATTACAACCTGAAATTCCTCCTAAATTAAAAGATCCAGATAGTTTTAATATCCAAGTCTCCTTGGGTAGTTCTAAAAAGATGAAAGTCATGCTAGATTTAGGAGCGAGTATCAATTTAATGCATTTCGCTGTCTATAAACAATTAGGACTTGGTGAATTCAAAACCAACTACTATGTGTTTACAGTTAGCTGATCGCTCGGTCAAACATCCTTTGGCATGGTAAAGGACATTCTAGTACAGGTAGATAAGTTAATCATCCCAGTCGATTTTGTGGTTCTAGAGATGGAAAGAAAATATGCACTAACAATGAAGTCCCTATTCTGTTAGGAAGACCTTTTATGGCCACTGCTAACACAATGACTAATGTTAAAAATGGTAAGCTTTCAATGTCAGTTATGGGAGAAACTGTAGAAATTTCAATTTTTGATGCATTAGATATACCAAGTGACATGAATGCATGTTTCTCAATTGATGAAATTGAAAATCTTACAGCCCAATGCTTTGAAGCTAATTTAAATGAAGATGAGTTAGAGAAAGATATGTTTGGAGTAGAAGATGATGATCTATTATTCCCCAAGATTAGAACTGACATAGAAGCATTAGAAAGAGAACTCCAAGAAGCAGATGCTAGGAAAGAGAAGGAAAGATTAGAAGCTCTCAAAAATGATAGTAAAAGTAAAGAAGTATTAGGTTACAAATCAGAAATTAGTTCTGATAAAATAAAAACTGGTGAAGATAAAGAAGAAATTAGTTCTGATAAAACAAAAATAGATAAAGATAAAGAAGAGATCTTTAAGGATGTAGATAAAGAAGAAACAATGAAATCAGAAATTCCTAAATTTATTCCATCTGTTAAATCCCCTCCTGAATAAGAATTAAAGCCTTTACCATCCCATTTAAAATATGCATTTTTAGGGAAAGGTAAAACTTTACCCGTTATAATTGCTGCAGATTTGACAGAAGAACAAGAATCAAATATGTTAAAAGTTCTATGGACACATAGAGAAGCTATAGGTTGGTCCCTAACGGATTTGAAAGGAATTAGTCCTTCTATGTGTATGTATAAAATTCATTTAGAAGAAGGTAGTAAACCTTCTAGAGAAAGACAAAGAAGACTTAACCCTCATATGGAAGAAGCAGTTAGAAAAGAAGTTCTTAAACTTCTTGATGCGGGTATAATTTACCCGATATCTGATAGTAAATGGGTTAGTCTAGTCCAAGTAGTTCCAAAGAAATCAGGAATTACTGTCGTTAAGAATGAGAAAGATGAGTTAGTTCCCACACGAACTATTACTGGTTATAGGATGTGCATAGATTTGAGGAAATTAAATGTGGCAACAAGAAATGATCACTTTCCCTTGCCTTTTATTGACCAAATCCTTGAAAGATTAGCTGGCCATGAGTATTATTATTTTCTTGATGGTTTTTTTGGTTACAATCAAATTCCAGTGGCACCAGAAGATCAATGGAAAACCACATTTACATGTCCCTTTGGTACCTTTGCATTTAGGAGAATGCCCTTTGGACTATGTAATGCCCCATCTACTTTTCAAAGATGCATGATTTCTATATTTTCTGATCTAGTTGAAAGATGTGTGGAAGTATTTTTGGATGACTTCTCAGTATTCGAAAATTCTTTTGATCATTGCCTAACAAATCTAACGTCAGTTCTAAAAAGATGTTGCGAAACTAATTTGACTCTAAGTTGGGAGAAAAGTCATTTTATGGTTAAACATGGGATAGTTGTAGGTCATGTTGTGTCTAACAAAGGAATCGAAGTTGATAAAGCTAAAATTGAAGTTATATCACAATTACCTCCCCCAACTTCAGTCAAGGGTGCTAGAAGTTTTCTAGGACATGCAGGTTTTTACAGAAGATTTATAAAAGATTTTTCCAAAATATGTAAACCTTTATGTAATCTTTTGGCAAAAGATATCGAATTCATTTTTGACCAAGAATGCTTAAACGCATTTAATTTGTTAAAAGAACAACTAACATCAGCTCCTATTTTAACTAGCCCTGATTGGTCTTTCCCTTTCGAAATCATGTATGATGCTTTGGATTTCGCAATTGGAGTTGTGTTAGGACAAAGGATAGACAAGAAACCTCATATGAAATCTTCCTTGAAATCTTCACTAAAAGCTTCATAAATCCCATAAGCTTCATAAATCCCATAAGAAATCTTCACCCTTCCCAATGCTCTCCTGTCCTAATTACTTGCAATAGCTAAGATTATGCTAACACAATGAGCTTGTGAATAATATGAATATATGATGATGGGATCAATTTACATGTATTACAATCAAATCAACAAACACAAGCAATGGCAAGAAGATCAATAGGTCTTTAATAGCTTGTAATGTAAGGACTTGGTGTAGGGGGATATGATGGAAAGGGAGTAGAATTCAAAGTGAGAAAGCAAGACTACCTTTTACCCCTAATACTTCCAAGCAAAAGAAAGTTTTTCCCAATTAGGCTAGGACCTGCAAAGACCACAAGTGGGGACTTTTCCCCCAAACTTGTTTTGTACAATATATATAGCTAAAAATATCTAGTATTCTATTTTCAGAAAAAACTTTTCTATCATATTTTTCTCTTGAAAACTATGCTTTCATTTGAATCTTCTTGCACTCTTCTTCTTCCGTTTCATTTTTTTCGTCGATTTCTTTTTTTTTTCAACATCAACGGGGAAGAAGAAGTTTTCGGAAAGTTTTTCTAGTCTGAAAATTGGTCCCTTAAAATTAATTTTCCACCCACATCCTACTCTCTCAAATGGTAGACTAAAGATTATAGGCTTTAGGGTTAAGCCAATGTGGGTTAAAGAAACGAAGTCGAATGGGGGTTCAATCTGTGCTTAGCACACTCCATTCTTTTTAATAAAGCTCAAAGGGGACACTAGGGATATTTTTAGTAAAAGTCAGAAAATATTTAGGCTCAAACGATCCAAAAGATGGCCTATATCATATCTTAATGCCAAAATACTCATGCAGCTTTTAAGAAAGTAAAACACATAAAATATCATATCCATTATGAAAGTTGTGGAATTGAAGATTTAGCATCACTGGATTTCACATAAGCATTCGCTAGAACAAATGGTAGGGGCAATCAAGACTAACATGCACAAAGATTTGGAGAAAATAAATTTTTTTTGCAGAATCAAGTAAATTCCAGAATGATCTATGAAAAATTTATGTGGTTCATTGCATTAACTCATCATTGACTGAAGTGACCATTCCAGAACTCGATGATGAAAATTTTGAATTAAAACATTTTTTTATTTTTTTCATTTTTGAAAATTTTGATAAAAAGAAATTGGAGATGGGTGATGACGATGACTCTTTTGATGGGTCCCCGGTGGAACCAAATATTATAGTATTCTGGTCAGGGCAACATCTCCTAAAATAAGAAAATATAAAAAGCAAGAAAATAGAATGTGGAGAAGAGACGATAGAGGGACAAAAAATTTTCCCTCACCCTAAAAACGTAGCCCAACTCCACTCTTCCTTAAGCTGAGACCTGCAAAGGCCCTGGGCTTAGAATTCCCCCCTCCCAAACTTAAATTTTATTTTGTCCTCAAAATTGAGGAATGTCCTATGAGAAGGTTGATGGAGGAGAAATATCAAAGGAAATAGCTGGCCCGCCTAACGAAAGAGGAAGAAACTTGGGCTTCGACTCATGGTGATTCGGGAGGAAATAACGAAGGAGGACGAAACTCAGGGATCATGCCAGGTGGCATCCCATAAAGTGCGGAGACATTTTTCCCCACCTGGTTGACCCAACCAAAGAATTGGGTCTGGTCAGCGCGCATTTGCGCCAACTGCTAACTCGACATCTCATTCTGCAACATGAGCTCCTCCTGCATATTAGAGATCCCCTCTAAGGGGTCCTCCTCCTCGGGAAGGTCCTCACGTGGTCCTCTCTCACGTGGCTGGCGAGGTTGCGCAAATAAAAGCGCCCTAGTGATGTCAGGGGCTGCCCGAACTCTCTCCGCATCTGGAGTCCAAACGACTCCAGCCCCATTACACAGTCCGGTAATCAAACTCGAGAACGTGAATCCTGAGTTTGTCGTACCTCTAATAAGGGTTTGAATTTAGGCGTTGATCAGACGCCCAACATCGACAGACCCACCGGTTAAGATGGTGTAGATCAAAATGGCCTTATGCCAAGACACCGTATGTTGGTGGCTGGAAGGCATGAGGCGGTTATAGATAAATTTGAACACGGTCTTGGCCGTGTTCGTGAGATGGGTCTCGTCCATGGTGCGGGGGCCAAACGGTGGACCTTGATGATAGGTCCAAACTGCGTCAGGTGTTGCGATTTCCGCATTTAACACCTGGAGAGGGACATGGTCGGCGATGTGGATACTGTACTGGTCAGTACCACTCACAAAGTTAGAAGTGCCAAAATAATGGTTAATGCTTTGGGGTGAAAATTCGACATTCCTACCCCTAATAGCACTATAGTCAAACACCTCGCCATAAATAGAAATACACCCGTTGGCATAGAATTCATGGACTAAGGCCACGATGGCCACGCCCGGGGTCGCACAAATATTGCCCCACCTTCGACGGGCGAAGTGGGCAGGGAGAGCAAATTCCTGAGCCTTAAATCCCCTTTCAGG
This sequence comes from Codonopsis lanceolata, assembly GCA_013146195.2. Classification (NCBI taxonomy): domain Eukaryota; kingdom Viridiplantae; phylum Streptophyta; class Magnoliopsida; order Asterales; family Campanulaceae; genus Codonopsis; species Codonopsis lanceolata. Next base: position 64,950,971 of record CM028384.1, on the reverse strand, counting down.
GATTATGCTTTTGGAGAGCTTCCTAGTGTAGCTCTCCGATGCCTCGTAGGATATAAACCTAGTGGGGTCATAGTGTTGCTCCTCCTCTTCGGAGCGGGACGAGGACGGGTCGGTGTTTCTACACTTAGGGGCCATTCTATATAAGCACAAAAATAAAATCTACTCTCAAAAAAATTAAAATTCACACAACCTAACAAAGACAACTAAAGCATGCACGTAGACAATAACAAATTAATTCTAACACCCTAGCATGCAAAATTTTGATGAATCAAAATCTAATAGAGAGGGGATAGAAAATACGTGAATTACGGTGCTTTAATTGCGACGGTTGGTTGGCCGGAATTCTGAAGCTTCACGTCGGCAACAATGGCGGCACTTCGTCTTTAATGCTTGAGTGGGGTGAGATGGAGGATGGAGATGATGTTGGAGCTTTGAAGGAGAGGCACTTGAATCTTAAGACTTTTCCAGAATTAGGGAGCTTCCCCGAAAATTTGCAAGAGAGAGAGATAGAGAGATTGCCTGAATTTGGAAGAAAAGGCTGGAATTTTTTGATCTGCTATGACTGCCCTGATCCGTCTTATAAGAGGGCCTTACGGCCGCAAGGTGTTTATGCCTTGCGTCCGCAAGGTACCCAGTCAAAGGGGCATGGAAGCTGATGTAGGCTTGCGGGGGCAAGGGTCCTTTGGGCTTGCCGCCACATGAGTTACGCGTTTTGTCATTAATAGGGCCTTGCGGCCGCAAGGTATTTTAGGCCTTGCGTCCGCAAGGTTCACAGATTTTGTGCCTTGGGAGCTGCTTCACAGATTTTTGGCAGTTTTCATTTTGGTCCTTCCGTTACGTTCCATTAAATGTCCATAATTAAATAAGACGGAGAACAACATATTTAAATTACACTATGAAAGCAAATAAAATTTCATCAAAGTGGGTTGCCTCCCACCTAGCGCACTTGTTTAACGTCTTTGGCTCGACCCAACTACAAACCTATTCTCTCGGGGGTTCGGTGTCAGAGAGACGAATGAGTTTATAGTTCTCTCAATTGACATGGGTTCAAGGTACGGTTTGAGTTGGTGACCATTAACTTTAAATATCTCATTGGTCTTTGGGTTCTTGATATCGAATAGCACCATGCGGATAAATTCGAACGATAATGAAAGGACCAGACCATTTTGATTTAAATTTTCCTGGAAATAATCTGAGTCTAGAATTAAAAAGGAGTACCTTTAATCTTGGACGTAACATCTTGTTAGCCAATCCCATATCATGGTATTTCTTGATCTTTTCTTTATAGGTTTTTGCATTTTCATAAAAATTTAACCTATGCTCTTCTAATTCATTTAACTAAAAAAGTCTTTCTTCACCGGCCAAAGTTAAGTCAAGGTTAAAAGCTTTAATGGCCCAATAGGCCTTGTGTTCAATCTCTACTGGCAAATGACAAGCTTTGCCATACACCATCCGATATGAACTCATACCTATTGGGGTTTTATATGCAGTTCGATATGCCCAAAGAGCATCTTTAAGTTTTTGTTCCCAATCCTTACGATTTGGTCTAGTAGTCTTTTCCAAGACTGCTTTTATCTGTCTATTACTAACTCTACTTGGCCAGAAGTCTGAGGATGATATGGTGTAGCTAACTTGTGAGTTATACCATATTTTCTAAGGCTTGAATTTAACAATCTATTAGTGAAGTGTGTTCCTTGATCACTAATTACAGCCTTCGGTACTCCATACCGAGCAAATATATCCTCCAAAAACTTGACAACAATTTGGCCATCATTATTTTGGGTAGCAATGGCTTCTATCCTTTTGGACACATAATCAACAGCAACTAAAATATATTCACAACCATTAGAAACTGGAAAAGGACTCATAAAGTCAATACCCCAAACATCAAAAATTTCAACAACTATATTAATATGCAAGGGCATCTCATTCATTTTACTTATTCCACCAGTTCTTTGACATTTATCACATGTTTTGCAAAATATGTCGGAGTCTCTAAAAACAATAGGCCAATATAATCCAGATTGCATTATTTTCCTAGCAGTTTTGCTACCACTAAAATGACCACCACAAGAGTATTCATGATAGAATGTCATAATACTTTGTTGATCTTGTTCTGGAATACATCTTCTAATTATAGAGTCGGAACATATTTTGAATAAATGTGGTTCTTCCCAAAAATAATGTTTTGCGTCAGTTAAAAATTTCTTTCTTTGATAAAAATCAAAATCAGGATTGATGATGTCAACTACATGGTAATTAACATAATCAGCATACCAAGGTTTAAAATTTTTAACTGCTAACAATTGTTCATCAGGGAAGTCTTCATTCATAGGGATTTTGTTATCAAGAAATTGACGTTTAAGTAAAGGTAAAAATTACAACCTAGACAAATGGTTGGCTACAACATTTTCTGTTCTCTTTTTATCTTTAATAGTAATGTCAAATTCTTGCAATAATAACATCCATCTTATGAGTCTAGGCTTTGCTTCCTTCTTACTTAAAAGATATTTTTGGGCTGCATGATCAGAGAATATGATCACTTTTGAACCCAACAAGTAGGATCTAAATTTTTCTAATGCATACACAACTACTAAAAACTCTTTTTATGTGGTTGTATAATTGAGTTGTGCATCATTCAATGTCCTACTTGCATAATGAATCACATGTGGTTTCTTATCTATCCTTTGTCCTAACATAGCTCCAATTGCAAAATCTGAAGCATCACACATGATCTCGAAAGGAAGAGACCAATCAGGGCTGGTTAAAATTGGGGCTGATGTCAATTGTTCTTTTAACAGATTGAATGCATTTAAGCTTTCTTGGTCAAAAATAAATTCGGTATCTTTTGCCAATAGATTACATAAAGGTTTACATATTTTTGAAAAGTATTTTATAAATCTTCTGTAGAAACCCGCATGTCCTAAAAAACTTCTAACACCCTTGAATGAAGTAGGGGGAGGTAGTTGTGATATAACTTCAATTTTAGCTTTATCAACTTCAATTCCTTTGTTAGACACAACATGACCTAAGACTATTCCATGTTTAACCATGAAATGACTTTTCTCCCAACTTAGAGTCAAATTAGTTTCACAACATCTCTTCAAAACCAATGTTAGATTTTCTAGGCAATGATCAAAAGAATTTCCGAATACTGAGAAATCATCCATAAATACTTCCACACGGCATCTAGAAAGCAGTAAAATCTTTTTTTTCATTTTTTTCAGATATAAAGCAGTAAATAAAATAGATATGACATGTTTTGTTGTTCTTTGTGGATTTTCTCGGCTTTTTAGTTTGAGCGTGGGCAAGCAACCATTCAGATCAAGAAATAGAAAGAGAAGTGGGGAATCTATCTATTCCTATTAATTACATATTTGTCCTAGTCCCCAAAATAAAATGACATAATGAAATAATATGTACATATTTTGTGCGATAAAAATAAAGTATGCAGAATAATAATATAAAGCAATAATAAAGCAATAATAAAATAAAGTCCCAGCCCTTTTTGTTATATTGCTTGGAAATCTATTTTATTCTCCTTTTTTGTTTTTGTTTTTGTTTTTGTTTTTTTGTAAATATACATGTAATGGTAACTGGAACGAAACTGCTGCAAGATGGAGGATCATATCCATAAATATATACACAGATATATAAGAACGCAATATTTAAAATGCTAAAGACAATATAACAAGTATATTTTAGCCAGAAACTAAGAAAACTGATTTTTTTTTCTTTTTCGTGAAAACTAAGTCTAGCCCTCCATTTTTATTTTCTTTAAAATAAAAACGACATCCCCAAAGAGTCGCCACTGTGAGTGCCTCGGATTCTCCCGGATCCCGCGCACCCTTTTTTAGGGAAACGCGAGTTGCGGAAGGACATCACTCTTTTCATTCCATCCTCCCTTGTTTATGGGAAGATGAAACTAAAAGTGCAAAAAGAGTTGTCGAAAACGTGTTGAATACGCCTCGGTCAATGAGTGTGCTTTAGTCCACTATGAGTGCTTTGGATTTCTCCGTATCTTATCCTCCCTTATTTAGGGAAAACAAGATACAGAAAATGTATCACCCTTTTCATTCCATTCTTCCCTTGTTTAGGGGAAAACGGAAAAGTGCAAAAAAAGGATGTTGTGAAGGCGCGTGGGAACACGCCCTGCCTCACTATGGACTTATATACATTCTGGATCACTATGAGTGCTTTGGGTTTTCCGTATCTCATCCTCCCTTGTTTAGGGGAAAACAAGATACAGAGAGTGCATCACCCTTTTCATTCTCATCTTCCCTTGTTTAGGGGGAAACGGAAAAGTGCAAAAAAAAAAAAGATGTTGCGGGCCTCACTGTGATCCAAAATGTTGTAACAGAATCGACATCTTTATTTTAAGGAGAAATAAAGAAAAACCAAAAATAACCAGAGTTTGTAAAAAAGGGGTTCGAAGGCTAAGTTACGAGGTGGGAAGGTGTTAGGCACCCAACTCGCCCTTTCCGTCTCAAAAATGGTTTTTGGCTAAAATATGCTTTTATTATATTTATCTAACAAATGAAATAAAGCATTAAAAGTAGATATATCAGAATCTACATTATTTACAGACTTGTAGCCACCTCCTTCCGGTAATTACAAATACATTTAAAAATATTTTGTCATAATAATGGTTATTTTTAATGCTATTTTCTACATAAATTCGGGCAGCATAACTGCTTATATTTTTTACATTGGATCGGATGAAAATAACATTTTTACATAAAACTCTTAAAGGTTTACCTTTAAGAGCGTGAGGTGCGCTCGCTCTGTCCTTTCGGGAGAGGGAGTCTTTTGCTGCTGCTGCGGTTCTGGCAAAATAACTGATTCCGAAAGTTGCTTTCAGGCACCGTAAAACGGGTGGAGAAACTGCTTGCGTTTTTGCTGTTGTTTGCTTGCTTTTGGCATAAATCGGGCATAGCAACTGCTTGCTTCTGGCGGATTTGGCTTCTGGATTCGGGCAGAGCAACCGCTCTTTTTGGGATTTTTGGACCAGGGACATAGGGTTGAATCCTAGCTGGAAGGCTAAGGTTCACTTTGATCGGTTGGATTTGTGTTTGGAGGAGATTTGGCAGAGCTTCGAGGCTTATAGGATGAGAGATTCTCTCTATTTCACGATCTCTCTCTCTACTGCGTAAAAATAACGCTGGGTGAAGTGAGAAATTTTCTCGGCCACCAAAACTGAAGTCCGGACACCTCTACTTATAGGTGAGAGGAGGGACATCGTTGTCTTTAAAATTTCTTCTTTGTGCTTCATCAGCTTGTACTGCGCGCTTGAGAGCTTGTACTAATTCTCAAATCGGAGAGCACTATTTGGGCTTAGGTGCTGACCCTTTAGGATCTGGGCGACGTGCCTGCTTCCTTTGGTGGTGGTGCCTGGAGCCTTTTTTAGCCTCCTTTTTGACACTCTGGCCCCTGCATGTCATTGTTTTACGCATCCAACATTGTCTTTTGCATTTTTAAACCCTATAACTTGACATTTGTTAAGTTTTAACAAGTCTTGATATTGCATGTCATGTTACATACCAGACGGTACGAAATTGGGGTGTCTACAGCTGGTAATCTATGTGAAATTCTATGAGCTCGATGGACCAGCCAAGCATTCTCCTCGAAAAATCGGGCTTGTGCAATATTTTTCGTAGTGGTGAGTCAGTGTATACAATTATCACATGTGCAGAAAAGAAGGCTCGTAGTTTCCGAGCAGCAATGACAAGAGAGTAAGCCAACTTTTCTATATTAAAATATCGACTCCCTACCGGAGTGAGAGCTTTAGACACATAATACACAGGTTTTTGAATATTTGACTGCTCCCTAACCAAAACAGCGGCCACAACCTGGTCTGTGGTAGCCAAATACAAGTACAAATTCTCACCCGTTCTCGGGCTGCTCATCAAAGGTGGTTCGGCAAGATATTTCTTAAGCTGCTTGAAGGCTTCAGCACATTCCTCATTCCATTCAAAATTTTGTTGCCGCAGAGAACTTTGAAGAAGGGCAGACATCACTCAGCTGAGCGGGAGATGAAACGGCCAAAAGCAATGATGGTCCCATTCAAAAGCTATATGTTCTTAATGCACCTAGGTTGCTTCATGTCGAACAGAGCCTGAATCTTCTCCGGGTTGGCTTCAATCCCCCTTTGGTTAGCCATGAAGCCCAAGAATTTTCCAGCCTGGACTCCGAACACACATTTGCTCGGGCTTTAGCTTCATGTTATGCTTTCGCAGATTAGCGAAAGTTTCCTCCAAGTCCTTGCTGTGGTCTCTCCCTTTCGTTTTGATGACCATGTCATCAATGTACGCCTCCATGTTCCGGTCAATTTGTCGGCCAAAAACTTTGTTTACCATACACTGATAAGTAGCCCCAGTGATTTCAACCCAAAGGGCATCATCTTATAACAGTAAAGACTACCAGCTGCTCGAAATGCGGTCAGAGCCTTGTCTTCCTCGTACATTTTCACTTGATGGTACCCTGAGTATGCATCCAAGAAACTGAGCATCTCAAACCTAGTGATAGCATCGACAAACCTGTCAATATGAGGAAGAGGGTAGCTGTCTTTAGGGCAGACCTTATTGAGATCCGTGAAATCGACACACATCTTCCACTTGTCATTGCTCTTTTTCACCATTATCACATTGGCAAGCCAAGACGGTAATGAATTTCTTTGAAAATGTCGGCCTTTAAGAGCTTCTCCACCTCTTCCTTTATTGCTTCATTCTTCTCCGAAGAGAATTGCCGAGAACGTTGCTGAATTGGTCGATATGTAGGATCCACACTTAGTCGATGGAGGGCTACCTCCTCACTTACTCCCCTCATATCTTCCACAATCCATATAAACACATCGAGACTCTTTTTTAACTGCTCGATCAACCATGTCCGCTCTTCTAAGGATAGTGTCGTTCCAATTCTGATTCTCTACTCCGGATGAGCCGGATTGATAACGATTTCTTCAAGCTCATCTTCGGCTCAAAATTCTGGCTCCTCACGAAACTACAGCGTGTCCATCTCAATTTTCTCGTCCACGGCCCGCTTCTTCCGAGCAGGCCTTGGCATTTTCTCCACCGTCTTTTCTTGTTCGCTACCAAGCTCATCGATCTCCATATCTTGTGGCTTCGAACATTCTCCCTCAGTAATTACTGCTATACTGATAGGACCCTTGGTTTAATAGGACTTCTCCTTTTCCGAAATGGTGATCTCCTCATTAGGAGTCGAGAGAGTAATTTTCTGTTTCTTTTTCTGTGTATCCCGAACAAATTCCCACATTGCTCGGGGCTGGCTGTGAAGAATCCCAATGCCACTGTCTGTATAAAATTTTGCTCGCTGATGGGGTATTGAGGCTACCATCTAGAAGCGAGCCATGGAAGGAATGCCCATGATAGCATTGTATGGTGATTTTAAATCGATGACGAGGAAGGTTATGACTTCCAGCCTCGTATGTTCCCCATCACCTAGGTCAACTGTGCCCTTGACACCGACCTTGTGATTCGTGAATCCTTCCAGGGTTCCCAACTAAGGTTTCAAGTGAGCATCAGTGAGACTAATCTCCTTGAAACAATTGTAGTAGAGCATGTCCCGACATGCTCCCGTATCTACTAGCACTCGATGCACTTGCCAATTGTTAAACAAAGCTGATATAACCAAAGGCTGCTCGAAAGCGAGGGTTGTGCTTGCTAGCTCCCTGCGAGTGAAGTGGATAGTCTGCTCGCCGAAACGAGTTACTAGTGTCATATTCATCACCTTTGACAGTGAGTAGATGTGTTTTCCCAGTTGAGTCGATCTGGGTTCTTCCTCGAGAATGACGTTGACAACTCCATGTACTTGAGGGGCATTTCCCCTATTTCCCCCATTTCCTCCTCGAGCAGGAGGATCACGACGATTATTTCCATTGTTATTTCCTTGCTTGAATCTATCAAGACGTCCTTGATTGATCAAGCGCTGGATTTCCTTTTCCAGGATGAAACACTCCTCCGTGACATGCCCACATTATTGCGATAAGCACAAAATTTTGTGTTATCCCTATATTAGGTTGTATCAAGGTTCATGGGGTAGGGAGCAGGAAGGTCATTCTGGATCTATATCATGATTTCCTCCCTAGAAGTGTTCATGGGAGTGAAATGCTATTCTCTAAATCGTTGAGTCGGATCAAAAGTCCTGTTCTGATCTCTCCGAAAATTATTATTGTTCCCTCAGCTGCGAGTTGTTGCTGCCGCCGAGTTACTTTCTACTTTCTCCTTGCCCTTGTCCTTTCCCTTTCGGTCAGCCTCCGTTGAGCTAAATAGTTGTGCCCGAGCAAGCATCTCACCCCAAGTTACTGGTGGATGCATTACCAACTCTTGTTTTAGGCCACCACTTCGCATGTTATTCAGAAAACAATGTGACCTCCCATTCGATCAGGCACATGACCTGTTCGAGCACCTTTGTCAATCGTTCCACATAACTGTGAGATGATTCGTCAACTCCCTAAACCACCTTGCAAAGATCGAAACGACTCTTCGGAAGAGCTCCAGCGGAACCAAACTAAGCTAAGAACTTTTCCCTCAGATCCTTCCATGCTGTTATAGATCCTCTCGGGAAACATCCCAGCCAGCTTTTGGCTTTGCCCTGAATAGCCACTGCAAATGCCTTCATTTTTAAGGCTTCATTGCTAGTTACCAGACCGACCTGTGCCTCAAACGAGCGTAACCAATCTCATACCCGGGTTTTTCCCGAGTATTTGTCGAAATTTGGGAAAACAGCCCCCTGAGCTAGAGGTGTGTTTTCGATCCAGTCTGGAAAAGGACTACCGTCTGTTGATCGAACCGTCCCATCAGGTCGGCGACCAGCCTCCCATCCATCCATCCTAACCTGCACAATTTCCAAAACCTCCGCCATTGTCTGAGGTTGTGCTAGTAATGGTGTTGTAGGGATCACCGCGGGCTAAGCTACAGCAGCCAAAGGTGCCTCAACCTGTTGTGCTATAATCTGCTGGGGAACCCTTGGTGGTCTGAGGGCCTCATGGTGATCTACCCATCTGTCATGCTCACGACGAGGTGATGTCCGACGAGATCGACGAAAGTAATGAGACCGAGAGTGATAGGAGCGTTCATGCGCATCTCTTCGGCTCCGTCTGCTAGCAGGTTGTGACTCAGTGACCATACTGGGCTCTCTGGCACGGCGTCTATCTCGTCCACGCCTTTCCTCGTGGATTTTAACCACACGAGTACCTTGATTGTGGCTACCACCACTTTCTGCTCGATTTCGAGCTGGTGCCTGATCGATAGCCAAAGCGGGTTTGTGTGGGGCATGGCCGCCAACACTATGCACCCTTTCCACCATTTGTGGAACATTCACTATAGGCACGACTGAAATCGGCTGTTCCTCTTAGGAACCGGTGACTGACCCAACGCGGCCAATTGTTGGTTCAGTATCAACATCCTACTCAAATACTAAGCCTGATTGCAAAGAGTATGAGCATGTGCTTGCTCATTCAGTGGGAAAGGTTCTACCACCGGATTAAGTCGAGCAGCCTCTCGACGTTGATTCAGTTGATCACGTAATTCAACCGAATTAGCCCTTTGCTGTTGTAATTGATTTCTCAAATCGGGCTGAGGTGGATCATTCACTAGGATGAAAACAGCCTCGCCTATTGGTGCATGTTGAGTTGTTGCATGGGATCTGGTCATTACCCCGCCTATTGGAGGGAGCCCATTCCTTGGAAGCTGATCAGGTTGGGGAATCCCCCCGGGTCGGCTATTGATTGGTGGCCAATCTCCTTGGTACACAGACATATCCCCACCAACATTTCCACTTGCTCCAACATGTCCCTTACCGTTTTTAGCCATGCTAAAAAAATTTGATGAGATTGATTAAAGATTTTTGTTTCCCGGCATCGGAACCAAACTGATGCTACACAATTTGGTCTTGGGTCGTTCCTTGCGGCTTATAGGATATCTGGGCTTATGTGAAGGTATGATCCTGTGAAAACCATGTCAAAAGAAAAAGACCTTAGAAGGAATGCAAGGCAGGGCCTCGCGAAACCCATCAGGCGTGAGAGTAAGTCTTTAGTTTGTGGAAAGCAAATTGACAGAGTTTCGGTGTGTAAGGTGAGCGTACGTTTGAAATGAAACATTGTGAGATATATATAGCCCTTTTAGGAGTGAAATCCGGACTGAGTTATTATTATGGAGAGAATTTAGGTCTTTATGACCATAAATGCGGGTTGACCACGTAACTGACGGGGTCACGGCTTAAATCTCTGGCTCCAAAGTTATCTGACATTTAAGCCTTGGGATGAATCTGTCTTATTCGAGTAGCCTTGCTCCCTGCTCGATCAGATTGGTAGGAGGATGGCCTGCTCGGTAGATATGTAGAATGTTCTCTCCGGGTTATCCTGCTCGAATGACCTTTTTCCTTGTCCCTCTCTTCCATGTGCTTATCACGTGAGGGCACATGTACCCAGCTCGTGACCAGGATTTGGGCCGAGCTCATCAATTTTCATATGAAAAAAAAAATATTGCTGCATGAGTGTTAATGTTGCATTAATATAATAAGGTAATTAGGCAAATAGATTACTTTTATATTATAATAACTCATCCTCATAAAGATATTAGTCAACGAAGATATCTTAAATAATTACCACCCACTATGAACCTGATCGCACTATCCATGCAATATGAGCGAAGAATTCGTTATTAATTCATGAATTCAATAGTTGGTGAATTTAGATTTAGAGCTTGCATATTCATGGAAAAAACCTTCTTGACAAAATTTTCATGAGATTCGATTTATATGATATTTTCAAAGTCAAAGAATAGCGTTGAATCAATCTTTCAATGGTATTACATTTACTTAAGTCTTTCATATTCTATTTTAGAATGTTGTATAACAATTGTCCTCATTCTTTAATTTCTCTAGTCTATAATACCTTTCTTGATTGTGAGATAAATAAAAAATGGACCTAGTTAATCCATCAATCCGTGCTCTTAGAGCAAGTGCAACAATGGGTCTAAACCCCAATCAAAAGGAAATCTTGTATACAACGATTGATTCTTAAATAATTAAAGTCAAATCAAATCATAAAATGCATAAAAAATAACCGTATTTTAGGTATGTTGGGTTCAAAACGACGTTATTTTGACCTGAAAAATTCAAAAAAAAAAGTGATCGACAACTGTGACCTGACGCCTCCTACCCCTTCCCTTTCCACATGGCAGTTTTCTAGTGGATTGAATTAACTTTTCCACCATCATTTTTTTGGTCAATTTTTTGCCAAATTTTTTAATTTTTTTTTTCCTGAATTAAAATACACATTTTTACTTATAAATAGAGATTTGGTTTGTTTAATTTGGATATCATAAAAAAATTTCTTTGATTTTTTTAAATTTTTAGCCATTTTTCTAAAAAAATATTAAAGTAATGAAGATAAATATAGTAGGGTATGTAAAAGTATTAGATTATGTTACACTGTTGGAAGTTTTTTTTTGTTTTGAATCAAATGAGTATCAAATAGATTAATTTATTGGTTTTTAATGGATTGTGTTTTATTTGGTGTTTGATTTGTGTGTATTTGATTTAACTATTAAGCATGCTCTTACATACATATTTATTTCTTCATGTATCATTATTTATTGAAACATTTATTATTATGTGTTGTTTGTTTATTCATAATAATGCATTATAAAGCCCTTAGAATAAATATGACAATATGTTATTCTTAAATATCTCTGGTCGAGTATTATTATTAATAAAGACAATAATAATACATGCAGACTAGTATGTGTTGAGACTCATATAGTTGATATCAGTCTACACATGAGTGTGTGTTTAAGTGTAATGACATACTGAATTGACTCACATGAGAATGCTACATGGATCGTTACGTGAGTGTCTTTAGTGATTTCATAGTGACAAATGTGTTTGTTATCCATTGACTTGAAGTCGTTATATACTGTAGATGATGATTCGTATATTTTGATACTGATAAATGTCATTATGTAATAAGGTGGTTATAAAGTCAGATATTGGATATGCAACGAACCATGCTTAGGAATATGAACGATCTATATAAAATTTGTCCCTTCTACATAATAGAAGTATAATATTTATAGACTTGTTGATGAGTGAGACTTAAGTAAATGTATTGTTGTGCTCAAACAAATTAATACTCCTATGAGATATTGAGTTTATTTGTTTATTATATAAGTCTACTCTGAGATCAAGAAACATAGATTAAACTATAACAAGGATGACACGTTTCACGCCTTGTGTTTAATCAAATATTTGGATAAAGGGAAAATAATTATTTTGGTCAGAATCAGTTATTTTAATCACTGATACTTCTTATTACTTGGGTACTGATGATATATTGCTAGATGTCGCTCATTGTTTATAATTAATTATATATATTTGATATAGTAATTAATTATTGGCAACGTAATTTAGGAACCTATTGGGTCACACACTTAGAATGAATTGAACTGAAATTTATTTGAGTCATTAATTGGATTAATAGACTAAATAAAATAAACCAAATGTTCTAACTAGGAGTATGGTCGTCCCCTCTCTCTCTCCTATATATATATATATATATACAAATGAATTTAAGGTTTGGTGAAACACTAACGGGCAGTGCTAGTGCCACTTTTATTTTGTACCAAAATATGAGTTCTCTATGATGCGGCATACTCTCATTGGTTGAATATTTTGTGGGTCACAGCACTCCAGTCAATGAGAGTGTACCACGTCATAGAGTATACATATTTTAGTACAAAATGAGAGTGGCCCAAACATTACCCAACACTAAATTCGTTGAGAGAAAAATTAAGGATTAGTTATTCGCTAGACGAAAAGTTTCCTACTTTGATTCAAAATTTGTCTAGCACATGATTGTTGAATTAATCATGTCCAATAGAAAAGCCGTGCAAACCGTTTGTTGCTGTGATCGTGATTAAAACGTGATTTGATCAAAGATTACGGTAAGTATTTTAAATATAATTTATATTAATTCGCATAAATCTTTGAATGTTTTTTAAATTAGAGTTTTATTATTCCACCAAGTTAATTTCTATTAAAACCCAACATTTACTACCAAATCAAAGACAGTTGGGTCCTTCAATTGAATGTACGGCCCAAGGTATGTATATTTAGCTTTACAAATTATTATGCAAAGGTAAGGGTTTAGTTGATGTTGAGTGAGGTTATTTTCAAAGTGGGGTTAATGCTAGTTTGAGTTCAATGTTGTTCACTGATGTTGTTTTCAAAGTGGGGTTAATGCTAGTTTGAGTTCAATGTTGGTGACTCATGTCTCATGTTGTTTTTAATGATTTGGTTGGTGCAAGTTGCATGCTGCTGTATATACAAAAAACAGGGATATTGGTGTTTGGTGAATACTTGCTTACATAAAAGAGACTCCATTGATTGATTAGTTGGTTGGTGCAAGCTGCATGTTGTAACTTGTATATACTGAAAAATAGGCACATTGGTGAATACATAAATAAACGTCCCCTTAACTGTAAGGCATGCCCATTGCAAGCACAAAAAAAGCTTATACAATGGAGTACATGCCAACATTAAGTGTCATTTCTTATCATTGGTGGTGACATAGATAATTAAACCACTTAATTAACTACAATAACTAATCCCAAAGTACATTTTGTTTTTTAGCCTTTCAATTTCTTTCTTCGAAGATGAATTTGTCAGTTTTTTTCTTGGACAACTGCAGTTCCATCTTCAATATTGCTCTACATCATATAACATAGCTCATTAACGACGCCCCCTGGATCAAATTTCCAATCCTAGTCCATTTTGACATTTCTCACTCTTGCACCGGAGGATTTTAGTCGGAGTTGTAAGGGGGGTATGACTGATTTACGTTTCCAGATTGTATAAGGAATAGAGTGTTAATATCCTCGAGCAATTAAGCTCTTTCCTTAAGACAAAAAACTGACCCGTTAAGAGACTGGACGGGATATATCGCGTGTCTCCCAAGTTTCGGGATACTTACGTGATTGAAGAGGCGCCCTCCGCTTCGCCACCGGCGAATCAAGGTTGACGCCGCTGTAATCTCGTATAGAGGCGTAAAGGGTGTAAAACGCAGCGTAATTTCAATTACAGAAAACTCAGTTTTTGGTTGTATTTAAGTGGTAGTTGGGGATGACGGTTGGGAGCGGTTGAAGGCGGTTGGTCGCAAAGACACAACCGTTGGCGCTTATGGCCGAAGAGACCTGCTCGCATGCACATAATCGATTAATCGCGGGGCGCCGAACTTTCGAACTCAAAAAAGGTTCATGCTGAAAAGGGTCACACACTAAATGAACCGGTAGCAAAAAGATAGGTTCAGGCAGGCAAGCAAGCCGGCCGACCAACCAACCAACCAACCAGCCGAGCCGAGGCGGGCAGGGGCGGCGGGCGTGTTTGGACCTACACCTAGGTAGGTCTTCCTCTACACAAAGTGTAGTGGCCCAGGGCCCGAAGTAAAGCCTCAAAGCTCTACCTTATAAGGTAGAGCTTATTTCATTTTGTTCCCAATGTGGGATTCCCACATTATACTTTACATAACTCACTTATTCAAGTTTTATGGAAACAAGTTTCCAACAATCCCCCACATTGAATAAGATATCATGTAAGTTGATGACATATTGATATTTACAGAGATACAACTGAGAGTAGCTAGAGTGGAAGAGGTGGCTTTTGGCTTTGAACCTTTCCTTATGAGTTACTATCGGGAAGACTTACTAATCAGTGACTGGTGTGTCTTGAACTGACTGGTGTTTGATGTCAACCAAGACAATAGTATTCACATAGGCGCCTCAACAACGTTTGATTCTACGTTGTGTTCATTTTGGCCCGAGCGCTTCACAGGTTACGTGAATGTTGTTAGAAAATTTTGCCTCGAAATTTCCATAAGATCGGCCAGTCTTACATTCACATAGGTGACTTCTTATAAAGGGTGTATCCTGTCAGTACCCCGCTTGACCAAATCAAGTCACAAGAATCATTAAAAGCAGTGCTTATCCTAAACCGTGACAGGTAACACTAGTGTTTTCACCATAGGAATGGGTAGGAGTGTGAGTCCGTTAGTGTTAACAGTGAGATCAATTAGTTTGGTTGTCCCTTTGAACCTAGACCATGGGGTTCCCAATCAACTAGGTGGGGTTTTCCGCTAAAGGTTCTCTTTATTTCATAGGCTTAAGGCCCATTCCCTTCGATGAACTGTATACTAACTCTCTGGACAATCCTTTAGTTAATGGATCCGCTAGGTTGTCCTTAGATCGAATATAATCGATGGTGATCACGCCATTTGAGAGTAGTTGTCTAACGGTATTGTGTCGTCGCCTTATATGGCGGGACTTACCATTATACATGTTATTTTGTGCCCTTCCAATTGCGGCTTGATGCCGCAATGGATGCATATGGCGGCTGGCCATCTTTGGAATATTTTCAAGGAAGTTACGTAACCATTCAGCTTCCTCAGCTGCTTTATCTAAGGCGATAAATTCTGATTCCATAGTAGACCTTGCAATGCAAGTCTGTTTGGAAGATTTCCATGCAATGGCACCGCCACCAAGAGTGAATACAAATCCACTTGTTGACTTGGAGTCGTTAGTATCAGAAATCCAGTTAGCATCACTGTATCCTTCAATAACTGCCGGATACTTGGAGTAATGCAACCCGTAGTCCTTAGTGTATCGAAGATATCTAAGAGTCCTTACAATGGCTTTCCATTGATCGGGGCCGGGATTACTTGTAAACCGACTCAATCGGTTAACTGTTTGCGCGAGGTCAGGGCGCGTGCAGTTCGTAAGATACATAAGACTTCCAATGATTCGAGAGTATTCAATTTGAGATACGCTCTCGTGTAGGTTCTTTTTGAGATGAAAGTTAGGGTCGATTGGAGTCTTAGCAATGTTTGTATCACCGTTGCTAAATTTCTCTAGCAATTTCTCAATATAATGAGATTGTGATAAAACGGTCTCCTCGGATGTTCTAGATATTTTAATACCTAGGATGACATCGGCTAACCCTAAATCTTTCATGTCAAATCTACTGGCCAACATCTTTTTAGTGTCTTTGATCATGTTATTATTGCTACCAATAATTAACATGTCATCAACGTAGAGACAGATAATGACGTAACCTTGTTGTGTATTCTTAGCGTATACACACTTGTCACATTCATTAGTCTTGAAGCCATTAGCAAGTATAACGTCATCAAAACGTTTATGCCATTGTTTTGGTGCTTGCTTTAGACCGTATAAAGATTTGACGGTCGGCGGACCTTAGTTTCATTGCTTGAGCAATAAAGCCTTCTGGCTGTTTCATATAGATTTCTTCTTCAAGTTCACCGTTGAGGAAAGCGGTCTTGACATCCATTTGATGTATCTCGAGACCGTGTAGTGCCGCGAAGGCAATCAGTAGGCGAATTGAAGTAATCCGAGTAACTGGAGCATATGTGTCAAAATAATCAACACCCTCCTTTTGATTAAAACCCTTGGCGACTAGCCGGGCCTTGTATTTATCAATGGACCCATCAGGTTTCAATTTTCGTTTGAAGACCCATTTACACCCTAGGGGTTTGCAACCTTTGGGAAGGTCGACGAGCTCCCAGGTGTGGTTTTGCATAATGGAAGATATTTCGCCGTTGACGGCTTCCTTCCATTGTGGAGCCTCGGGAGTAGACATTGCTTCCTTGAACGTACGTGGTTCATTATCCACGAGAAGCGTGGTCACAAAGTCTCGGTCCAAAGGTCTTACTCGTGCGAGCTCGCTTGCTTCGACGAGGTTCATCAATGTCTTCATCTTGATGAATACCTTGATCAATAGCCATAGGGACTATTGCTTGTGAGGTGTTATCTTGTTCGTCAATTGACCAAGGAAATGAGCGTTTTACTGAAGTATCATCTTTTAGAGGAAAGATAGCTTCAAAAAACGTGGCATTTCTTGATTCCATAACGGTATTCACCTCGATTTCCGGATTATCGATTTATGGACTAAGAACCGATAGCGCCGCTATGGGTTGCATAACCAATAAAAGTACAATCCACGGTTTTGGAACCGATTTTAACCTTTTTAGGTGGTGGGACAGCTACTTTAGCTAGGCACCCCCACACTTTGAGGTATTTATAGGATGGTTTTCGACCATGCCATAATTCATAGGGCGTTTTGTCCAATTTCTTGTGGGGAAGCTTGTTTAACAAGTAATTGGCAGTGAGCACCGCCTCCCCCCCAATAATGCGTTCATCATTTCCTTTAAGGTTCGATTTTTTCTTTCGGCAATCCCATTGGATTGTGGGCTATATGGGGGTGTAACTTTGTGAATAATCCCGTGGTCAGCACAGAAGTCTTTGAAGGGAAAAACATATTCACCTCCTCGATCAGACTTAAGAATTTTTATCTTCTTCGAAAGTTGATTCTCGACTTCGTTTTTATAAAGTTTAAAAGCTTCGAAGGCTTCAACTTTACTTTTTAAGAGATAGAGATGACAAAACCGGGTACAATCATCAATAAAGGTGATGAAGTATTTGTTTCCGCCATAAGATTCTATGGATTTTAAGTCACATAGATCACTATGAACCATATCTAATGGTGTTGTGTCACGCTCGATTGTCTTAAATGACGTTCTTGTTTGCTTAGCTTCAACACAAGTATGGCATTTGTTATTTTTATTAATGCGACTTGGAGGAATTAATTCCATTTTCATTAATCGTCTCATAGAGTCATAGTTAACATGACCTAATCGATAATGCCAAATATTGAAATGCTCAAGCAAGTAAGAAGAAGATGGTGCTGTAGCACTTTTATTATCAATTTTGTACGCGGTGTTAACCACCATTACATTACATTTAAAAAGGCCCTCATCGAGGTAACCTTTACCAATAAAAACCCCACTCTTACTTAGGATAAACTTGTCCGACTCAAAAGCCAACTTAAACCCATGTTTAACCAAAAGAGAACCGGAGATCAAATTTTTGCGAATGTCGGGAACATGAAGGACATTGGTTAGCACCAACTCCCGCCCACTCGTCATTTTCAGGGTCACTTGGTCTTTGCCTTCCACTCGAAGTAGATGAATTGCCCATGAAAAGCTTCTCCCGGACTTCACCTTGTTGTAAGTTGAGAACATCTTGGCATCGCCGCAGATATGATGCGCCGGTGTCCACGAACCACTCGCGGCCGTGCCAACCATGTTTGTCTCGAGGCGACACATACCATGCCGATCTCTTCATCAACCATGTTGGCTTCACGCTTGACCCGCTTTTTGCCTCGGCACTCCGCAGCTTTATGGCCCTTCTTATCACAGTTCAAGCACTTGCCCTTGAACTTGTACTTCTTTCCTTGCGTAGACGTCCCTTCCCCGGAGCTTTTACGCTTCCCGTTCTTGGCGTCTTGCTCGACCACATGCGCCCCTTCTATGGGGCGAAGCTCTTCTTGTCGGCGACTCTGGTTATTACGCTCAATCAGAGCCTTAGGATCAAATCCTCCAACGACATATCTTTGCGTTTATGCTTGAGATAGCTTTTGAAGTCTTTCCACGCGGGGTAGCTTCTCAATCATTGCGCGACTTGGAATGCTTCGAAACTATCATCCTTCTACTGCTATCTCGTGCAAGATAAGTTGGAGTTGTTCAACTGTGTCACAACACTTTTGGAATCATTCATCATAAATTCTAAAAACCTAGCAACTACGAATTTCTTCGGTTTTGGTTTTGTACTTCTTTTCCAATGATTCCCAAAGGTCCTTGGCCTTAAATGGGTTGTATCGTCGTATAACGAGTTATCGATCCATTTAAGGCGTAGTTCTAAAGGAAGTGAGTGCTTCCATGACTCGGCAGCCACGGCGGTGCGATCCGTTTCCCCTTCTTTCAAGATAGGGGTTGATTCCTTCGAGCATTTGGACAGGTTCAACGTCGTAAGGTAGAAGAGCATCTTTGTTGCCATCTCTTGAACTCTTTGCCTACAAACTTTTAAGGCTCACCGTGAGTGTGAGCGGTGGTATGCATCATTTCGCCATAGGCGGTTGTACTGCCGGGTTCCTTTTCCGAATTGGAAGCCATCTTTGCATACAAAGCTAAGTTATATGAAACACTATTGTTTCTATATAATTAGCAATCGATTTTAATAGACTTTTCTGTGTAGTCGATTAAAATACTATAGTTTATATAGTTAAGTCTTAATCAAAATATGTTGATTATAGATTACTAAGTAAAATAACAATCGGATATTTAAGTGTTTTATACTTAATCAAGGTGGGAACAGTTAATAATGCATGAACTTACGTAACTTAAACAGGTAAGACTATGAACCAGAATCTGTAAACAGATTAAGATAGTAGGTAGAATCTGTAACTTTAAAACAGATTATAGCCAGCATGTAAGCAAAACCGTAATCAGAACATAAATGGATTGTGAAACAAGTTTGAGATTGAATGAATACTTTTAAACGCATTTTATAATCGATTTAAATGCGTTTACAATGTCTTCTAACGTAACGATTAAAGCACGTAAAATGGCAACGAGAACCGAAACATGTTAAAACATATTTACGATTTGCAAGATGCGTGAGCAATCTTATAAACACAAGCAAGATGCAAAATTCCCGCATGTTTGTTTTTAATGCAAGTATGCAAGTTTCGAGTCGAAAAGCTTTAAGGTCAGAATGCATGAAAGTTGAAAATCTTGAATCTTTCTCTTAAACGTAAAATGTATTTTATGTTGGACGTAAACCGATTTTATAATGTAATCGGTTGTGTAATACAGACATCGAATGCATACGTAATCGTATCTTAAACCGCATTAAAGGCAAGGGGTTAAAAAATGCGTAAGCAAAGTTTGTATACGTGAAGTTGAATGCCGAATGTGAGCGCACCGTAATAATTGCAACAAGTTTATGCATTATATGCAGAGATTTCTTAATTCTGTAAACATGTTTATGCACACTTCATACAATGTTAATAGAAACTGATGCAGAAGCAAATTTTCTATGTTAATGAAAACTGTAGCAAGAGCAGTTTATATGTTTATCCAGAATCTGTTTGAATACTCAGATCAGGTTGCAGTTTAATGCATAATCAGGTTTAGGTCTGTTATATGCAGAAAATCTGGCTGTTTAAGTTAATGCAGTTAGTAGAAACAGGCTGTTTTAAAATTCTGTTATATGCAGATTAATGTGGTTTAACGAACCGTAATCCGAATGCAGGCAATTGGATGTATTCTGTTAAACAGATTTGTAATGAGGAGAATCAAATCTGTATTGTTAACAGGATATAGCAACAGGAAGAATCAGAGACAATTTACTGATGCTGGAAACTAGAATCAAGCCAAAATGAACTTTGTCTTAAGATTGTAAGGGGGGTATGACTGATTTACGTGTCCAGATTGTATAAGGAATAGAGTGTTAATATCCTCGAGCAATTAAGCTTTTTCCTTAAGACAAAAACCGACCTTAAGAGACTAGGACGGATATATCGGCGTGTCTCGTGTTTCGGATACTACGTGATTGAAGAGGCGATCCTCCGTTCTTCGATCCACCGGCGAATCAAGGTTGACGCCTTTGTAATCTCTGATAAGGCGTGAAGGGTGTAAAAACGAGCAGAATTTTAATTACAGAAAACTCGGTTTTTGGTTGTATTTAAGTGGTAGTTGGGGATGACGGTTGGGAGCGGTTGAAGGCGGTTCGGTCGAAATGCAGACACAACCGTTGGCGGTGACGCTTATGGGCATCGAAGAGACACAACCGCTCGCATGACATAATCGACATTTTTCTCTGGCGGCCGAACTTTTCAACCTGTAAAAAGGTTCATGCCGTTGAAAAGGGTCACACACTAAATGAACCTAGCAAAAAGATAGGTTCAAGCAGCAAGCAAGCCACCGACCAACCAACCAACTGACCAACCGACCGAAGGCGTGTGTTTGGACCTACACCTAGGTAGATCTTCCCTCTTACACAAAAGTGTAGTGGCCTAAGGGCCTGAAAGTAAAGCCTCAAAGCTCTACCTTATAAGGTAGAGCTTATTTCACTTTGTTCCCAATGTGGGATTCCCACATTATACTTTACATAACTCACTTATTCAAGTTTTATGGAAACAAGTTTTCAACATGAGTAACCCCCAACTTCTACATACTGGTTAGGTAACGCAACCTACAGACATCTAGTTTATTAGCACTACGTCTCTTCTACCGGCAAATCACCTTTTTGGTGTGATCATAACTCCAAGCAACTAAATAGATGTCATCCAATGGTAATTCTCACTTGACGGTTGGACCTTGAGAGTTAAAATTTGAAGCTTCGTGACCATTACATATTAAAGTTTGACATAATTACATTTGTTTTGGTATCAATCTCAATAATTCGATCAATCTCTTTTTTTCAAAATGAGTAAGTAACCTAGCGCCGCCATAGAAATTATATCCATTTGTCCAAATAAAACAACAGGAAAATGTGTTTTGCTACTTTTACAAATAATTAAATAATTAAATAAATAAAATAATAAGATGCATAAGAATCGTTAATTAGACAAGGTTGGGTGATCGATACAATTTAACGGGTCGATAACGTTGGAATAGTATCCAACCTAAAAAATCGATCAAAGACTTTAAGTAACAACAAAGGGTTTGTTTGGTAGTCGGACAAGGATAAACAGTATTATTAATCCCAGTATTATTAGTGCCTTCGCTATTAATACCCACTTGTATATCAGGGGTAGTTTTAAGATTACAAATGTTAATCCGAATTTTTTTTAGTGAGAGCGCTAATAATACCACCCTCCCCCTTGGTATTAATAGTGAGGGAATAATGACTTTATCCGGATAACTCGTGCTATTAGTCCCGACCACCTATTGTGTACCAAACATCAGACATGTAACTCGGCTTATTAATCCTATCCGGCCTTAATCCTGGCTACCAAACAGCACCAAAGACTTTAATTAACAACTTAACTAACTACAAAATAGGGGTGAGCTTGTTCGGTTCGATTCAGTTTTTTTTTTTTTAATAAATAAAAAATTGGAACCAGACCAATAGTCTGGTTCTCAAAAAATGTAGAACCGGAACCAACCTAATATGTATGAGAATCAAAAAATTGGTCCGGTTCAGAACCAATCAAAGATGTATAAGAATCATGACCGGACCAATACTATGATTTTTTTTTACTTTTTAACTGTTTAATACAAATACATAATAAAAATTTTAAGGCTGAAACTTCATAAAAAAATTAAAAAACCTTCGATAAAAGTATATTTAACAATTAAAAATGTCGAACTCATAAACTTATAACATAATAAACCGGTGGAAACAAAATAATAAAAGAGTACCAACTATAAAGTAGAATAAATAAAGTATTAGGAATTAATATTATATATATATATAATAAAATAAATAAATAAACCACATATTGGGTTGGTTCAGTCCGGTTCCGTGTTTTTTTTAGTTTGAGAACCGAGACCAATCCAAATATCCGATTTTATGAAAATTTAGATCTAGGACCAAACCAAAGTATTGGTTCGGTCCAATTCTATTGATTCGGTCCGATTCTGAAAAAATCCAACACACGGTACTACAAAACGATTTTTAAAATATATAACTAAATAATCTCCCACGCTTAGCATGCACATTAAAATAAAACGATCTAATATTAGCATTAACATTATTCTTTGCTAATGGTATCTTGCAATTTTTAAATTTTCTTTTTTTGCTTTCGTATGGTACTTCTCGGTTCCAAACAAAGAGTTTACTCTGAAATATTTTGTTTAAACTTCTCACTTTCAAAAATTATGTTTACATAACATTTAATCTTTATCTTCTACTTGTCTTAGAAGTATATTGGTTGTACTTGCATATTTTTGTAATTATAACCGAGATGATCTCAATGCACCCCTTCGACTTTTGAAAATTACAATGTCATTCCTCACGTGTATAAATGAAGGGTGTCGCTTTAAGATATTAAAGTATCACTTTTTCAATAAAATGTGTCATTATCAGTTTAAAAATATGTGTCACTTTTTTCCTTTATTTTTTCCTTTAAAAGATATTATTTTTTAACCATAAATATGTTACTTTTTAGTCTTAAATGTGTTACTTTTGATCTTAAATGTATCACTTTTACTTTAAAAAATGTTACTTTGCATTCTAAATGAAAACCGTCACTTTTTTTAGTAAAACGGTAAAAGTGTCACTTTATAACATTAAAAGTGTCATATCTTAATATTAAATGTGTCACTTTTTGCAGTCATTGAAAGTTTTAAAGTGTCACTTTTTAGTATTAAATGTGTCACTTTTTAGTATTAAGAGTGTTATTTTTTAGTATTAAGAGTGTTACTTTATATTTTAATAAAAAATATACTCCCTCCATCCCTAAATTATCGTCCTCCTTTCACTTTTTCGTCTGTCTCAAAATAATTGTCCAGTTTGAAACTTACCTTTTTTAAAACATGATTCAAGCCCATGCCATCTTGGCTGATCCGGTTATATGATTTTTAATAGCATGTTTTGTACTCCCTCCGTCCCTAAATAATTGTCCTGCTTGACCCGGCGCACAGTTTAAGAAAAAGTAATTGACTTGATTATTTATATTGGTTTAGTGTGTTCTTTCCATTAATGTTCATGTATATGTGGCCCATAATTAAAGGTAAGTTTCAAAGTGGACAATTATTTGGGACTTAATTTACTAATTTAGGAGGATATTTATTATGACCGTAAGATTTAGGATCCGTAAGATCATCCTATACAAATCTTTGTTATTATAACCAACTCCAATGACTTTATTATATCTTTAAGTTATAAGATTCTTTTCTAACGCTGACCCATTGGATAGAACAAATTGAGTATTTCTAAGTTAAATCCAAGACTTAATCCAAAACCTCCCCCACTCAAAATTAAAACATCTTACTTAAATAATAAGGTGTTATTTGGTAGATAGGATTAATGTTGGATATGATTAATATGTTGAATTATCTGATGTGTGATATATAATAAGTGGTTTGAACTAATAGCACGAGTTACCCTGAAGCAATAAGTTGTTTGAAATAATAAAATGAGTTACCCAGAAAAAACCATTATCTCCTCGCAAATTATACTAAGGAGGAAAATTATATTATTAGCATCTTCAGTAAAAAAAAAATAGGTCTAACACTTTCAATATCAAAACTTAGTTTTACACATGTGCGTTAAACGCTCGGACATATATATTTTTCAATTAAATTATACTTTACTGAAGAGGAAAAAAATAAACAAGGAAAAATAATATTGGAGACAAATATTTAAATAGAAATATATAAGTGTATCGGTAATATTACAGTTTCTGAAAATTTTCCTTATAACACAACATTTGTTGTTTCTTTTATTGCTTTCTCTCTTCATTGCATATTAATATTTTCAGACAAAAACGGATTATTACCCAATAAATTACTTAGAGAGATTTGTGAGATTAAAAATTACATGCTTGTTATATGTTCATAATTTATTCCGACTTGTTTATATTTAAACATTACATACTTATATATTGGAATTTAAAAAAAATATATTTAAGATTATTTTCTAAGTATGTCAACTATCTCTTTGTTTACATTTTTTTCATTTGAATGGGAAAAAAAAAATACAGATCTAAATATTAGATACATTTACTCATTGAATCTAGTTTTTTATTGTTTGAATTCCAATGGAGTATATTGGTTTGCATTTAAATAAATGTAGTGTTAAAATTATGAAAAAAGTAACAAAATAAAGTGGCTCAACTTCCAAATATAGTTGAATGTCACATTTGAGTTTCTATTTTTGGAATGTATTTTAGGCTGGAAAAAATCGATGTTATCATCATATATATAATATAGATTACTCTCGTTATACATAAAAGCGAAAACATTAATAATATCAAGATTAATAATAATGTTTATCTTAATCCAACTACCAAACAAACAAACAAGCCTCTTAATTAGTCTCTTCTAATCTAACCAAACTGCACGTCGGTATTTTGCATTAAACAGGAGAGATAGGTATGAATGGCAACCACATGAATGGTGACCAATGGGAGGTTTCGAACTCCCTCTTATTTTTTTAAATCATTTTTCTTAATGTTCTCTTATCCGACAGAAGCACACACTTAGATGTGATGGTCTGTTTATTGATTCCGTCAAGTTGCATTTGTTTTGGTTGGTTTGTCTCCGTTGCCTTTTGAGTTTTGACAAAATCAAGACAATATATAAATCTCCAATGAGATATTGTACTAGTATATTAATTAATTTAATCATTAGTTTTGCAGTGATGTTATTATTGTCTTATTATCACCATTATTAGAGTTATTTATATTATTACTTATGTCTAAAAAAACAGGTTTTGATTTTTCAAGTCAATTTGTGTAATAGATTGATAGGAGTATTTATTAAATTTATTCAGTTTGATTTTTTTTAAATAGCATTTTAAACTAAATCACATCTTTTATAGTTTTGAGAACACAAATGAATTTTTATTAAGTTCATTTGAAATTTAAAATAGATTGAAAAACGTCAAAGCGACCTATTTACTTGAGAAAATCATTCAGTTAGGCTAATGTGGCATGATATTTTACCTTTTGAGTTTTGATATGATATATGGTAGTATATATTATTAATTCAATCATGACAACACAACTCCTACCATCCAACTAGAGATGACATTTTTTGCCGAGCCCATTTGCTCGTTGAGACGGCTTAATAAATAATTGATGTGTATATTCAAATTTTTAAGTAGGAACAAAGAGGTATGTCCATTAGAACCCATTAATTATGATGGATTAAATGGACGCCCACTTTAACACTCACGCTAAAACTCATTCTCTTATTCTTTTAATTTCGCTCCAATTTTCATTCATTTCGATCTCTCTATTCATTTTTTCGACATTAAACTGCATCCACCATTCTCTCCTTTTCTTTCCTCTATGTTTCTCCATTATCGAAAAAAATACATTGAAAAGTCAACATAAATTATTTTGGGTTTCTTTTTAATTTTTTAATTTATTATATAAATTTGGAAACCCGTTTTATAGTAGAGCATGGATAAAAATGTCTTTGGTTCAAATCTTGTTGATTCAATAGTAGAGCACCATCCTGGCCATTTTGGTTGCTCTGTGATCAAATTTTCAGCAATATAATTTCATTTTATAAAGATTAATTCAACAAATGAACTGAACTCATTATGACAAATCAGAGCTGTTGAGATCCAAGAGATGCATTCTATTGAACATGTTCTTGTTATTAAGATGTCATACTAGCTTGGTTAAATTAAAGCACAATTTATTAAGACTTACCAATTAACATTTTTTTGTCGAAACGGGTAACCCGTTTCAACCAAAAACGGGTCGGGTTGGGTAACTTGTTACCCCACTTTGACCCGATAGTTTTTACTCTACGAATGTACGATTTTTCAGGAAAATTCAGATTAAGACAGGTCAACTCGATCCATTTTAACTTGACCCATTTAAACCTATTGGGTTCTAACTCATTACCCGACCTATACTTGACCCAACTCACACAATTGACAGGCCTAGCATATATCTTAATTTCTGAACTCAAACATGCAATAAATTAGACTGTGACCTCACATGCCAAATTACGAAAGCTTAAATAACAATTTGGTCACCCTACATTCACACTTTTTTTCATTAAACTCATTGTGCTATTTTTTTCCCTCAATTTAGTGACTATACTTTATTTTATTTTCACGTTCATCACTCCATCCAATTTTTTTATGAAAAACTTAAAAATAAATACCAAAATAACCCTTACTGAACACAATTGGATCCTTTTGATTTTATGTCCTTAATACCCTTGGTACACCGCCCTACGTTAAGCCACTGCCCATAAACACAAACAATTGAATCATTACTGGTTGGATAGTTTGAAGAACTTTACTCCTTTATAGGATTCCCAATCTCTTCTTCAACCTTGAATTCCAAATGGGATGACTCAAATCTCCCCTAAATCACCATTGGAATAGAAACTAGACCACTCAGAGAGATCCGAAACCAAAAATCGTCTATGAATTCTCAATCTGGGTTTCACTCTCTCCAATGGACAGCTGGGTCTTATCATAATGTGGGATTAACCTTTTCCTCTAAAAATCCCCAACCTAGAACTGGACTCATCTCCAAAAACCCATCAAAGTTTGGATTTTTTTCGTTCAGAGCCAAACTTTACGCAACCTGGGTTGTTTTCTAGAGAGAGAGAAAGTGGGTTCCCAAAGTAAGTACTACATTGAAGGTTCCTTCTCTCAATGAAGAAAATATAGAGAGAATCGTTAGGCTTACAGGGTTTGAAGATGGGCCCAAATTCGACCTGGGTTTGCCTCCACCATTCAAATTGGCTGATATTTGGGCTGCAATTCCCGCCCATTGTAGGGTCAAGGACCCATGGAAGTCCATGAGCTATGTTGCAAGGGATGTTGCAATTATGTTATAGTTTTCTCATTAGTGTTTGACTTGGGTTTGTTGTTGTTAATTTAATCTCTTTTTTGAATTATCTATATCATCTCTTTTTTGAAATTTTTGAATTTTTTGATGTGGAGCGGTTGTAGAGATTGTTGTATGCCGAGAATGTAAACAAATTGTTTGAGTTGGACTAAAATCTTGTCACTCGGAATCCTGTGATGAATGGGTTTTGAAAGATCAATAATAGCTAGGAATCAAAGAATCTGTCAATGGACTCGATACATTTTATGATGCAACTGCATCCAGAAGTGCATCGACCAGAAAATCAAGTATGTAAACAGCGGAAGACTTTAAACACCTAAAGCAGTAATAAAACAAGGATTTATCAAATAATCTACAATCTATGTTTGTAGATCCAGCCTTATGGCCAAAAAGATTTCACTAAAAAGGATTATGTGTTTAACAAAACAAATTATGAAATCACCAAAATACCAAACATCTCACAAGACAACAAATCTAGAGGGGAAAACCCACAAAAACAAGGTATACAAAAGGTGTGATTAAAAAATAACTTCCTAGAAACTTGGAAAGCAAATAGCAATAGCAATGATGTAGCTCGTGGTGAAGTTGCACCCGAAGCTACATCCAAATTTCTGGTAGCGAAGCTTTAAGCTTTCTGCGTGTATTCAACATGTATCTCTGAGCTTCGTGTATCAACCTGGACGTGATCTTCATATATATATATATATATATATATATATATATATATATATAATCCTTCACAAATAAGAATCCAACAACTCCAAGATAACATAATGTTAGGAAATAAAAGATTTATTTCCTAAATTAGTTTCCTAATATAATTCAAGGATCTTACCAAAAATTTTGTCTAACTTAATTATGGACTCTTGATTGCTTTTGGAAGTATTTAAATATGGTAACACTCACCATTGCTTTAGGATCAAGAAATATATTCAATATGATAACTTCTTACCATTGTTTTTGGACCAATAAAGGGCACAACAATAAAATCAATTGAGGAAAATAAGACGACCCTATTTTATCCTTACAAGCTCCCCCTTTGTTGAATCTTTCTGGTCAAATCAAATGATAATTGTTTTTCAACACCATCAAACATCTAACCTGCATTGGTTAGAAAATCTCATTTTCCCATAAATTTGTGCAAGGTATAAAATCAGAAATCATTACTAAGTACAAATCAAAATATACCAATGATGCAATCACATGCATACAAAACAAACATGAAACAATTTATGTGAGAAATAATCACAATGATGAATCTACAAGGAATCAGATTCATTATCATCACCTGAAAGAAGAACACTTGACCTCTCTCCCCCTATTTGACCAGAGAAGGAAGAGAAAGTATAAAACTTTAAAAATCATTTGATTATTTTTCAAAAATCTTTTATGAATCCTCAAAAAATCCAAGATTTTTAGAAAATATAATAAAGTGTTTAACCAAAAATTGATCAAGCCCAAACAATACTTTAACACCTCATATCCAAAATTCAAAATCTCTTTATCCCCCACAAAGAATAGACATCCACTAAATATTTTTCAACGTGAAAATTTTTGGAAATTGATTTGCACAGTTTATTTTAGGACAAAATTTCTCAAAGCAGATATCCTTACCAACAATGCATGTCCTAAAATTTTATGTCTAAAACATGATTACTAAAAGTTAGGCAAAATAATAAAAAAATGTAATTACACACAAGTGATAAAGAGCAGATCAAAGGATGTAGTTCCTGATGCAACTGCATTCGTCAAAATTGTGATTTTATGTTCAATTTTGTATTTTTTTTTTTTGTTTTCTCAACTAGATTTCTCTTACATGATCATAAATTTTTCATAACAAAAATTCATAGGTACTTCATTTCCCTAGGAGTATAGCTCTACTTTATTTCAAGTTATACAAAGCATGCCACTAAAAACATCACGCTATTTACCAAGGGAAGTCATTTTGCACAAGATCAACCCATGAAATCCAAAGATTCATAGCCCCAAGAGAGAATGACAACAAACATTGTTCATAGGTAGCTCTTTTCCTTTATGTAGCTTTCACACTTTTCCAAGGATATCCATTTTTCTCAAGATCAACCTATGAGAACCAAAGTTTCATAGTACCAAGATAAAATATGATATACAATTGTTAGATCTATACATATGCACATGTATATATAGTCCAAGCGGGAAATTGTAAGAATTTTTATGGACTTATATGTATGTGCATATGATAAATATATGCATTTTGGCATACAGACGTGTATGCACTGCGGCTTAACGTATATTTCATATTATCTAAAGTTAATAGGTCTGATTAAAGTGATTTGCTAAGTTAAATGGGCCTAAGTCATCTTTTGATAAGGATGGGGCATTAATTGAATATGTGTAGAGACCTCATGGGTGCTAATTGTCAACTTATAATGAGCTAGTTGATAATTAGGTCAAACTATTCCTATAAAAAGGTTATGGTCCCCATTTGTACGTAGGTTAACAATTTTTTCTCTCTGCCGTCCCATTAGCAAGAAAAACCCTAAAGATACTACGTTACAATTGGAAGATGCATAACCAATGGACAATCATTCTCATGGATTCAAGTACGCTTCCGCATCTAGTTTATTGTTTCGGGTAATTCCTATGTGAAGATTAAGATCTACGGGTATCAGTATTGTTTTTTTAATTCCATCATTTTTTTCTTTTGCTTTCAAAATATTTTTAAACTTTGTTGTTAAAAGATCTATTGAGTCTTCATCAAAATCAAATTCATCAACATTCCAATTTAAGTAATTCGTATCCGTTAAGGTAGAAGGACGAACAAAATTCTCATATTGAGAATCCATCATGGCTACAACCAGAATCTTCTCTTAGTGTTGTTAAGAGGAGGCTCTTATACCAATTGAAAGATCAATAGTAGCTAGGATTCAAATAATATGTCAATGCAGCTACATCCGGAAGTGCATCGACCAGAAAATCAAGTATGTAAACAGAGGAAGACTTTAAACACCAAAAACAATAATAAAACAATGATTTATCAAACAATTTATAAGCTATGCTTGTAAATCTTGCCTTATGGCAAAAAAGATTTTACTAAAAAGGATTATGTGTTTAACAAAACAAATTGTGAAATCACCAAAATACCAAACCTCTCACAAGACAACAAGTCTGGAGAGGAAAACTCACAAAAACAAGGTATAGAAAACATGTGATTAAAAAATAAGCTTCCTAGAAACTAGGAAAGCAAACAATAACAACTGTGATGTAGCTCGTGGTGAAGCTGCACCCGGAGCTTTCTCTGTATTTCTGAGTGTATTCAGCTTTGAGCTTTGAGCTTTCTCTGTATATATATATATATATATTGTAATACCCCGAAAATGCTAGTATGAAATGTAAAATTTTAAAATAATTTAATTATTTGTTTTGGGCCTATCTTTAGAAATATTAAATTTTGTTGGGCCAATGCATTTAGCTAGTTGGTTAGTAGTAATTGGGCTTTGCTCATCTTTAATTATAACCACTAAAATAATAATAATAACCACTAAAATAATAATAATAATAATAATAATAATAATAATAATAATAATAATAACAAACTTAGTTTTCCAATCTCACCCAAACTATCAGACGAGGGGGAGCCGTGGCACGGGAGGAGTCTACGAGTAGAAATCGAATTGATTACGGAAGAAATTCTCGGGAGATAAGTAGAGAGATTGAGGGATTGGGTTATCAAACAACCCATACATATCACTACTCTACCTTCGACTGATTCAGAGAGAGAGAAAGTGAGGGGCGCCGGTAGGAGCAAGGAGAAAGAGAAGAAATCGTGAGCTCGAAGACTGAAGCATACCGAGAGGTTCTTCGGGTAAGTCGTCGTGATCTTCTTGATCAATGTAAACACCGATCGAAATCTTGTTGTATGGGTGTTATTTGATTTTTTTAATTATTTTTATGTGGATTGGAGTTTTTCTTCTTGGTACTTTGGATTATTAGTGTGTATGGGTGTTTTGATGCGGTGATTTTAGAATGAAGGTGAAGAAGAAGAGAGAGGGCGAGAACTGATGGCAAGGTAGGGGGCAAAGTCGATCACAGACGGAAACCGAAAATAAAAAGAAAGAAAGTGAAGAAAGGAAGAAGAAAGAAAGAAGAAGGAATGACAAAGAAATTAATTGGTTGTGATTTTTTAAAATGGGTTGATTTGTATGCTTTTGAGAAGTTATGGCAGTAGAGGTAGGTTGACAAGAGAAAAAGTTATGGATGGGATTGAGCCGCACAGTGGCGGGATTTTTGAGGAAAGAAAAAATATATATATTTTTTCTAAAATGTGGGTATGTGTTTAAACAAGAAATGAGCGTGTTGTTTACGTGTCTATCAATTAACAGTTAATTAGATTTTTGATTCCAGTAGGCATTATTAAATAAATAATTAACTATTCTCTTAAAAGAATTGACAATAAGAAAGATTTTCATTTTTTTTATTATCAATAACTAATTGGTGTCACATTGATCGATTATAATTAATAATTCTTATTATTATTGAAATTTTAGATTCGAACAAACGAGCTTAGGACGATCGTACGTGTCGTGGATTATCGTTGCTAAGCATTTTGAGGTAAGGGATTACGTTTCTTTTAGGTTCGTTGAAAAAGTATAAAGATACTTTTTATGTTAGGCTTCCGCTATTCTTGAATTTCGTTCCTTCATTTGCCATGCCCGACCTCGTGTCGGTAGTTGCTTTGACTCCGTCGGTTGCTTTATTGAATATCTTTGTTATACCTTCGTTTTCGCAAATTTTCATGTCTACTCTGATTTTTATGAAATACCTTGTTATTGAGAAATTTTATTTGTATTCGTAAATTTTGTCAGTATGCTCTTTGATATTAATGACAAACTTTGATATTATTTATGTTTTGATAATAGTACATTAACAGTACTATTTATGTTTTTGAAATTATTTATGATCACTAAGTATGAACAACCCGTCCACGGGGATTTTCGTGATAACATTTGAAATAATTGAAATTTGCACCACTTGGCATGTGAGTGCGGTTATCCGGATATACCTTAATTTGTGTACCCTTCGGGGGATTTGTGTACCCTTCGGGGGATTTGGTTCTTGGTCAAAAGACCCTTATGTGATCTAAATAAATATTTTGATATTCGGTTATTACCGGCCGGGTATGGGACAACAAGAATGACAAACTTGTTTGATCTATATTTGTTCTGTTTGAAACTCTCCTTTTTAAAAAGAGATTTTTAAGTATTTCGTTACTTATATTTGATTTTCGCAAGTTGTCAAATATCTAAAACTCTGTTTTACATATATCCTGATTATTCTTTGAGTCACCCCTCCTTAGAAACCGGAGGGGCGACGTATGATCTTACTGAGTTTTGTTCGCTCACCCTTCACAATCCTCTTCTTCCAGGTCGAAATTAAAGACTAAGCTTGAGGTAGAGGATACCGGCGAAGAATCAAGATTTTTAGGTTATAAATATTATATGTGTTGGAAGTTATTGAAGACAAAGCAATTTTAGTAGACTTGTTCCGAAATTTATTTGGATGACTGTATTTAAATTGGAGACTTTTGTAATATTAGTTATATATCGTTTTAAGTTAGTATTTATTTCTAGTTTGATTTTGTAGTGACGTGGCCAGATGTGGGCCCATGTAGTGGGACCCGAGTCTTGGGGCGTTACAGATTGGTATCAAAGCTTAGGCCTTAGATCCGGATGGTCTTAGGATTTAAGAAGAATTAAGAATAAGATGTGATACTACGATAGGATTATGATACTAGCATTAAGTTGTGATTATAGTTAAGTTATGATCTCACTGATGATTAAGAAATTATTATTTCATTAGACTAATATACTCGTGTTACTTGTAGGAATGGCGCGTAAGACAACGACTCGGAAGTCTGTTGTGTCGCCTCTGGAAGTTTCAGAACGAATGCTAGCTAGGGCACACCATAAGCTAATCGAAGCAGAGAGGATGAATAAACAGTTGAGGGAAGAGAAAAGAGAGCTAGAAGCTAAACTGCGACGACAAACTCAAGTGCTAAAGGATGTCCAGCACACTCTGCATAAGCCTTATGATGATTTTATGGAGTCTGAGGCCCATAATTGGGAGATGCACCTTAGACTCAGGGAGTCACGTCAGAGTTTTAAGAAAGTATGGGATGCACTCCAAGTGGCCATTGATGATGGTCCAAACCTAGAAGAGAATCCAAGGTCCCAGGAAGAGGCTGAAGATGATGAAAGCGTTGACATAGAAGTTGATGTCAACTCTGTGGCTCTCGTAGGTGTGGAGGCTGATGCTAATGTCGGTCAGCATAATGAAGATAATGATCCAAGTGAAGAAGAAGATGCGTCCGAGTCAGGAAACTAGATAGGATAACACTTTTACATTAGTTTTTAGATTTTGTTTATGGCCATCATAGTTGTTAGGTTCGTTCAGATGGGTTCTTGTTATCTTTAGTCATAAGACATGGAATACACTAAGTGTGTCCAAATTTTGAGATATGAGTTGAATTTTGCTTTGATATTTAATAAAATTTTGGGAGATTATTTTTGAATACATTGACGTTTCCGTACAACTATATTTTTATTTGATATTGGTTTCGAGATGATTTTGAGAACTAACTTTGGGAAGGAATCTGATATTACATAACAAGCGTGTAGATTGATTTCCAATTACGTCATGTTAGTTAGTAATCACATCTTAGTGTGATGGAATCTTAGATATATCTTTTGACATTTCCTCGTTTTTGTACCAGAATATGGCACGTAGAGGAGGACGTACCGCTAACCGAGGCCGTGGCCGTGGTCGAGGAAACAGGGGAGGAGGAGCAGTAGAAGGTTCGGTTTCTGAAAGTGTGTGGGGACCATCTGGAACCCAATTTAGTATGAGCAATGAAAACCCTGCCCCTGAAGTGCCTCAGCCAAACGCAACAAATCCCACCTTAGTGGACCCTGTTCTGATGATGAACCTTCGCAATTTGACCCAAGCCGTAGTTGGTCAAATTATTCAACCACAACCTCAGCCTGCTGTACCACAACCTCAGCCTGCAGCACCACAACCTCAACCCGCTGCACCACAACCTCCACTCGTAGTTCCTCAACCTCGAACAGTAGCAAAGGACCCCCTTGACATATTCCAGAAGAGAAGCCCTAAACCCTTCTCAGGCGCGCCTGGCACAATAAAACCAGAGGAGTGGGTGGAGAGTATGAAGAAGATTTTTAGAACGATGACTCTCACTAGTGAGCAAAAGGTCAACCTCGCCACTTTCAAGTTCGAAGGAGAGGCTGATCAGTGGTGGCAGTCGGAGATGAGAACTGTGGAAGCCACTGAGGCAGAATAATACACTTGGGAGACTTTCCTTGAGGTCTTCTACAAGAAGTATTTTCCTGAAAGTGTCTGAGACGGAAAAGTGGTGGAGTTTCTAAATTTGGAACAAGGAAAGATGACGGTGGATGAGTATGCTGTCAAATTTACGGAGCTGTCAAAATATGCTTCGGGTCTCATTGAGAATGAGAAACAGAAGGCTAGGATGTTTGAAAGAGGCCTCGATGGGAGGATTAGTCATCGCTTAGTGGCCTTGCAGTTGAAGACTTATGCTGAAGTGGTCGACCGGGCTAGAATTCTTGAACGGGTATCAGCAGACTATCAGAAGAAGCGCGAGGAGAAAAAGAGAGATTTTGAGAGTATTGGAGGTGGTTCTCGGGGTCAGTCGGGGCATCGAGGAAATAGTTCTCGGGATCAGACGGGTTATCGAGGAAATAATTCGCGAGATCAGTCAGGTCATCGAGGAGGCGATTCATGGGCACAGAGGAGAAATACGAAATACAAATGATAATAGATCCAAGGGGTCGAATCAGTGGAGTCGGCATCAGAATCAAGGACAGGATCAGAGACAGGACCAAGGTCAGGATAGATGGAATGCGAATCGGGGGCAGATTGAGACTTGTAAGACTTGTGGGGGAAAGCATCCGACGTTGGCTTGCCACAGGGAAACCGGAGCTTGTTTTAACTGCGGCAAAATGGGACACAAGGTCAGAGATTGCCCTGAGCCGCTGAGGAATCGGGTGGTACAGAACACTGGTGGCAGGGACCAACCTAAACCCAGGGAGCAAGGTAGAGTGTATGCAATGAACGCAGGAGATGCTCGCGCTACTAATGACGTGGTGGCTGCAGTCCGCCCAACTCTCTTCTCGTAGTTTGTATGCATTGATTGATCCGGGTGCAACCCATTCTATGATATCTACATCTCTTGCACAACGCATGAAACTGCCTTCACAAAACCTAGATGTTGAGTTAGTTATAGATACACCAACAGGGGAGTCTATTCCAGTGAGTTCAGTATATAAGTCTTGTTCGTTGAATTTGGAGGGTAGGGAAATGCCTGTAGATCTTATTTCCTTGGATATTCGAGATTTTGACATAATTTTGGGAATGGATTGGTTAGCCGCTTTCCATGCTAGGGTAGACTGTTTTGGGAAGGAGGTAATATTTTGCATTCCAGGAGAACCAGAGTTTCGATTTAAGGGTTCTAAGCCGACGGCCCTAACAAGTTTTATCTCATCGAATGCAAGCCCGTAGGCGTTAAGGAAGGGTTGCCAAGGTTATTTGGCGCACATTACTGATACACGTAAGGAAGGGGTTAGTCTTGAGTCACTTCCTGTGGTTAGGGAGTTTGCAGAGGTGTTTCCTGAAGAATTACCAGGACTTCCACCAGAGAGGGAGGTGGAATTCTTAATTGACTTAGCACCGGGGACAGCCCCAATCTCTAAAGCACCTTATAGAATGGCTCCTGCAGAACTTAAGGAATTGAAGGAGCAGTTACAGGAGTTGTTGGAGAAGGAGCTAATTAGGCCTAGCGTATCGCCATGGGGTGCTCCAGTTTTGTTTGTGAAAAAGAAAGACGGAACGATGAGGTTGTGCATTGATTATCAAGAGTTGAATCGGGTTACGGTGAGAAACAAATACCCATTACCAAGGATCGATGATCTTTTTGACCAGCTACATGCATGCTACTTCTCTAAGATCGATCTTCGTTCGGGTACCACCAACTTAGAGTCGAGAAAGGAGGATATTGCTAAGGCTGCGTTTAGAGGAGATGCGGACACTATGAGTTTTTGGTGA
The DNA here is from genome assembly GCA_013146195.2 of Codonopsis lanceolata. Taxonomy (NCBI): domain Eukaryota; kingdom Viridiplantae; phylum Streptophyta; class Magnoliopsida; order Asterales; family Campanulaceae; genus Codonopsis; species Codonopsis lanceolata. The sequence continues at coordinate 64,914,434 of CM028384.1, read as the reverse complement.
TGCCGTTTGGGTTGACGAACGCTCGGCGGCATTTATGGACTTAATGAACCGAGTGTTTCGGAAGTTTCTAGATCGGTGCGTAATTGTCTTCATTGATGATATACTGATCTACTCAAGAACTCGAGAGGAGCACGAGCAACACTTGAAAGCGGTATTGCAGATTTTAAAGGAGGAGAAATTATATGTGAAGTTCAAGAAATGTGAGTTTTGGTTGGAGACGGTGAGTTTCTTGGGTCATGTAGTGTCAAGATGGAGTCTCGATGGACCCGAGCCAAGATAGAGCGATAAAGCTGGGAGAAACCGGCAGCTACGGAAGTTCGAAGTTTCTTGGGGCTAGCGAGGATATTATCGTCGTTTTGTAGAAGGGTTTTCAAAATCGCGGACCTCTAACCCGATTGACTCGAGAAAAAACAAGAAGTTTGTTTGGACGGAGGAGTGTGAGGCAAGTTTCGAGGAGTTAAAGAAAAGATTGGTGTCAGCTCCAATTCTTGCTTTATCGTCAGGATCGAAGAACTTTGTGATCTATAGTGATGCGTCGTTGAAAGGTTTGGGTTGTGTATTGATGCAAGATGGGAAGGTGATTGCCTATGCCTCGAGGAAATTAGAGAACTTTGAAAGAAACTACCCAACACATGACTTGGAGTTAGCCGCGGCAGTGTTTGCTTTAAAGATTTGGCGACATTATTTGTATGAAGTGACTTCCGAGATATATACAGACCATAAAAGTCTTAAGTACATTTTCACTCAGAAGGAATTGAACATGAGACAGAGGAGATGGTTGGAGTTATTGAAGGATTACGACTGCACCATTCTCTATCATCCAGGTAAAGCCAATGTAGTGGCGGATGCTTTGAGTCGTAAGAGCAAGGGAACCTTGGCAATGATGTTAACAAAGGAGAAGAGCATTTTAAAGGATATCGAGAATTTGGGTTTGGAAGTTCGGGTAAGGGGAGGAAAAGGTTATCTGGCACGATTGAGTCTTGACCATCCTTCTTTGGAGAGGATCAAAGCGCCGAAAGTTGACCGGAGTTAGTAAAAATTTGTGAAGGGGTAAAGATTGGAGCTCAGGTTGATTTTCGACTTGGAGGGGATGGTATTCTACGCTTTGGCAAAAGGGTCTGCATTCCATCGGATCCAGAGTTAAAGAGGGAAGTGTTAGAAGAAGCCCACAATTCAAGATTTGCGATACATCCTGGGAGCACAAAGATGTATCAGGATATGCGAGACACTTTCTGGTGGAGTAATATGAAACGAGAAATTGTAGAGTTTGTATCCAAATGTCTCGTGTGTCAACAAGTGAAGTGCGAACATCAGAGACCGGGAGGATTGTTACAGTCAATGCCCATACCCGAGTGGAAGTGGGAACATATAACCATGGACTTTGTTGTGGGGTTGCCGAAGACATTAAAAGGAAAGAACTCCATTTGGGTTATCGTGGATCGTTTGTAAGTCGACACTTTAGCCTTCAGATTAATGACCCGTTGGAAAAGTTGGCCAAGATGTATGTAGATGAGATTGTCAGGTTACACGGAGTGCTAGTCTCGATTGTGTCTGATCGTGACACCAGGTTTACATCAAAGTTTTGGGGTAGTTTGCAGAAGGCTTTGGGCACCACTTTGAGTATGAGTACGGCCTTCCATCCGCAGACAGACGGTACGCCAGCGGACCATTCGAGGCGTTGGAAGATATGCTTCGTTCTTGCGCTTTAGACTTTCAGGGTAATTGGGATGATCATTTACCCCTAGTGGAGTTCACCTACAACAACAGCTACCATGCAAGCATTGGTATGGCGCCGTACGAAGCATTATATGGAAGAAGGTGTCGTACGCCTACATGTTGGGATGAAGTAGGAGAACGAAAATTGTTGGGACCAGAATTGGTACAGATTACCTCGGAGAAGGTACAACTGATTAAGAAGAGAATGTTAACGGCCCGAGTGAGGAAGTCCTACGCCGATAAGCGACGTGAACTTGAATTTGAAGTAGGGGATCATGTCTTCCTCAAGGTTTCCCTACTGCCAGCGTGGAGTTATGAGATTTGGTATTAAGGGTAAGCTTAGCCCGAGATTTGTGGGACCATTTGAAGTGCTCGAACAAGTCGGAGAAGTTGCATACCGACTAGCCTTACCACCAGTACTGTCAGGGGTGCACAACGTGTTCCACGTTTCAATGTTGAGAAAGTATGCTCCGGATCCGAGCCATGTGATCGAGTATAAGCAGCTCCGTTTAAGAGAGGATCTTAGTTATGCTGAGCAGCCTATTAAAATTGTAGATCGGAAGGATCAAGTTCTTCGGAAGCGAATCATTCCTTATGTCAAGGTTCAATGGAGCAATCACACCGAGATGGAATCTACTTGGGAACTTGAGGAGGAAATGAAGGAGAAGCACCATGAACTCTTCGTTTGACTTGGTACGTAAGTTTAGAAACTAAACTTCTTTTAAGGGGTGAGAGTGTAATACGAAAATGCTAGTATGAAATGTAAAATTTTAAAAATAATTTAATTAATTGTTTTGGGCCAACCTAAAATCTTTGGAATCAAATTATTTGTTTTGAGCCTATCTTTAGAATTTGTCACCCATTTGTGTTGTGCCAATACAATTAGTAAATTAGTTGTTTGGGTTTGGATCATTTTATAATAATAATAATAATAATAATAATAATAATAATAATAATAATAATAATAATAATAATAATAACAACAAACTTAGTTTTCTAATCTCACCCAATTATCTTACGGGGAGGCGAGTAGCACGAGGAGGAGTCCACGAGAAGAAATCGAATTGATTACGGAAGAATTTCTCGGGAGATAAGTAGAGATTGATGGATTGGGTTATCAAACAACCCATACATATCACTACTCTACCTTGGCTGATTCGAGAGAGAGAGAGAGAGATAGTGAGGCGCCGGTAGGAGCAAGGAGAAAGAGAAAAGAAATCGTGAGCTCGAAACGGAAGCATAGAGAGGTTCTTCGGGTAAGTCGTCGTGATCTTCTTGATCAATGTAAACACCGATCGAAATCTTATGGGTGTTATCTAATTTTTATTCTCTTTTGGTACTTTGGATTATTAGTGTGTATGGGTGTTTGATGCGGTGATTTTAGAATGAAGGTGAAGAAGAAGAAAGAGGGACGAAGCGATGGCAAGGTAGGGGGAAAAGTCGATCACAGACGGAAACCAAAATAAAAAGAAAGAAAGTGGAAAGGAAGATGAAAGGAAGAAGAAAAGAATGACAAAGAAATTAATTGGTCGTGATTTTTAAATGGGTTGAATTGTATGCTTTTGAGAAGTCATGGTAGTAGAGGTAGGTTGACAAAAGAAAAAAAGTTATGGATGGGATTGAGCACGCCTGGCGGGATTTTGAGAAAAAAATTTATATATATATTTTTCTAAAATGTGGGTATGTATTTAAACGGGAAATGAGCGTGTTGTTTACGTGTCCATCAATTATGATTAATTAGAGTTTTGATTCAGTAGGCATTATTAAATAAATAATTAACTATTCTCTTAAAAGAATTGACAATAAGAAAAATTTTCATTTTTATTATCAATAACTAATGGTGTCACATTT
>CM028384.1:64826188-64910767 GCA_013146195.2 Codonopsis lanceolata | reverse complement strand
CCAGGATCATTTGAGGATTGAATCCTGCATTATGATCATCTGGAGGTTGGACCCGTGGTTTGAATATTGAAGCGGCTAGCCCGCATCTTGGTTTTTACGTGCTTATGTATAAGCACTTATATGAAAGATAACGCTATGTGGTTTATGAAGTTTATGTTACATGCTGACTTTATACAAGTTTATTGTTGGTATAATGATTATGATGCCATGATTTTATACATGTTGTGCATTATGCCATGCCACGCCATGCTACATACAATCGCATTTAGTAACTTCATCGGGTCATTATGACTCATTTCGTGTGTTTGTTTTCCTTAGTTAAGGTGTGTTGATCCGCTTGTGGCCGGATAGTGATTCCTAGAAGGTGGTCTTCGGCTTTAAGCTTGGATTTATTATCATTATGTTATTATGTATTTGTGAGACACGAATGTAAAGTTAGACTTTACTTGGGTAGATTATATTAGTATTTTGTTATCGTGATTTTTGGTAATTTAACTTGTTTGGTCGAGCCATGTATCTCTTATGAGTTGTTCCCTTTTATTATTCGAGCATGCTTTAGCTCACTCATTCTAGTATTGTTGGTATTGTCATCTCCTCGACGACGTTAGTCGCGAGACTTGGGTTTAGTTGTTAGAATTTGAATATCTTATTCTTTTAGTTGATTTATTCCTCCCAAGAGATGTTATAGCCGCGTGAGTTGTTGTTTATCGTTGGGTTCTTGTTGCTTCGCCGGCCTTAGGTTGCCGATGGTTTGTTGCCCGTGCGCAATGTTGCGCCACGCAAGCCGAGATTTGTCGAGAGATAGTCGCCTCTCAGCCTTTGTATTCCTTCGCTTTATGATTATAGGCTTTGGTCCCACTTATGATTTGCTTCCTCGTGAGATTTTAGTTTTGGTTATTCTGTTTTGCCGTTATGGCTTTACATTCCCGTTGTTTAGAGTTTGTTGTTCAACTTCGACTCGCACCACTACTACGCTTAGCGGGTGCTTGTCCGCTTTTTAGCTTGTCTTGACGGCACGACCTTGGGATTTCGCATTGAGTCCTGGTCGGGTCGTCACAGCTTGGTATCGTGAGCTATAGTTAGCTATTTCGCCAGATAGGTTCCTTGGCCTAGTTTGGGTGGGTTTATTGTTGAGTTATTAACGCCGAGTGTTCTTTTGTAGGCGTAATATGTCCGAACTTGGCGTGGAGCTAGTTCTAGTAGACCCCTGCTCGGTACAACTCGTGGCAACGAGAGAGGGAGAATGTTACGGATCCGCGCGTGACTCCTCAGCAGATGTTTGGGATGGAAGACAATTCTATCATTCTTGCGAGATTCTTGAAGTTGGAACCTGAGAGCTTCGATGGAGGACCCGATGCTTCTAAAGCGTAACTTTGGATAGAAAGCATGGAGAAGATCTTTGCAATTTATGGGTTGTATCGTCAGAGGAGATGGTGACCCTAGCGGTTTAAATTAACCGGTGTGGCCGACCATTGGTGGCATGTGTTACGAGATAGTTGGAGTCACCATGGAGTGCCTCAAGTGTGGGAAAACTTCACGATGGAGTTTATGGCACGCTTTATTCCTAAGAGTTCGGGAAAGAAGAGAAGCGGAGTTCATGGCATTAGAACAAGGAGCTATGACGGTGGCTCAAGATTCAAATGAAGGTTCACGAGTTGGCTCGCTATTGTGGTTACTTGGTACCGATGAGGCTAGGAAGACCCAACGGTTTGTGAAGGGCCTAAAGATGAAATATCGTAGGCGCTGCCCGCTTGCAACTTACTGACACGAGTCGCTGTGGATCGTGCGTATGCAATGGAGTTGGACATCGAGGAGTATGCTCAAAAGAGAGCCTCGAGTACTATTAGGGGAAATGATGGTAATAGAGTAGTGCAAAGACCTCGTAAAGTTAATCAAGAAATCACACGCATCGGTAGACGGAGTGACGCTCCTACCTCTAGCTCCGAGACGACGAGGCGGCGAAGTTAATATGTAATTTTTGTATGAGGACGGGACATGCCGAGAACAGATGTTGTAAATCAGAAAGTGTTTCGCTTGGGCGGTGATCATGTTCGTAAGGATTGCCCGAAGATGAGGGTTAATCACCGGGGAGTACTAGTCAACAATCCAAAGGCTCCAAGAGAGACAGGTGGACGGCCTAGAGTTTGAGGTCGGGCGCTGCGGGCGGCGGCCATTGCGGAGTTTTGAGGCCTATCCGAAATAGGAAGGTATATTCTTGTATATATATATACGTAAATTATACCGCTGCTACTATTACCGTTATTATGAGTACACGCTTTAATCGGTAGCTCATGTGCATTCATACATACATTATATGGTGTATTGTGTATTAATTGGTTATTTGCTCGATCGGGAATAATACCCCAATGTGAGATCGATATATGACATGGTTTGTTTGTGAATTACCGTAGGTAATCGCACGTTGTGTATGGATTCTGTTTGGTCTATATATATAAGACTATGCTATATATAGGGTTTTGGTTTTGTGTGGTTATATATAAAGGCCATAGTATGTATATGTATGTATATATATATATGAATATATATATGAAGCATGAATTGTAAGTTGATATTTATTGGTTTGGTATAATGTTTGTATATTCTATAAGGATATGTTTTATGAAATGACTAATATGATATTATAGTAATGTTAGTGGTTAATATACGAGTAGGATACTCACTCGACTTGTGAGAAGGTCGAAGATTGCGATTTAGAAGATAATCATGGTTACACGGGAGAGATAGACGCTTCACCGTGAGTATTGAGACGTTAACGTTGCAGTAGGATGGTTATAGTGCATTGGTTGTAGACCTGGTCTAGAGCTTAAGAAAGGATAGTTTTATGAGTATGGACGTTACGCATTAGTAGCCTTGTCGATTCGCGGTGATTACTAGGAAATTAACTCTTAGTTGAGTGTACTAGGTACACGAAGTTTTGTGGTAGATATGATTGTTGTTTGTCAAGGTAATAGACCTTGTTACTTGGTTTGATTTTATTCAATTACGTGCATTAGTTGTAGGAAACACCTACTTGATGCATTTACATAGTAGTACATTAAAATTCTCATTTCATAATTTCATGTTCATGCATTAGCATAGAAGACTGTTTGAAGGATGCTTAAAACTTTTTATTCATGAACCTCGCATCCTTACGACGGAAACTTTTGAAGCTAATTCAAGAGGTACCTCGAATTGGTGAGCAAAAGGTATTCGTCGTTGGACTAGGATTGGTAAGAATTAAGTTAGAAATTGACTATACCCGTACCAAATGGAATGGACTGAAATGGAATGAATTTTTAAAACACGTCATTAACGTGCTCTTATGTGTTATTACACGCGATTGGGAAATCGCAAGTGTGATTTACATGGTTTGAAATGCCAATTTGATTATCTTTGATTTGTCGGTAAATTGCTCTATAGGCAATTATTAATCCTTGTAACTTAGAATCTTTTGTGCTTGAATTCCATGATGTGCCCCGAAACAAATAGTTTCGGTAATTGAATGTGTTCTTATGTTGAAGTTGGATTTTGCCTACATGATTGGCGAATGTGTTCTTGTGGTATTCGCGACTCAAGTATGGGTCATAGTATTTTCAATCGTAAGTGTTATTGTCGTGAGTCTGCCGAGAGTTCGTAGACTTTCGAATTTGGATTATTAGAGTTTAACCCTCGTGTATATTGTGGTGGTAGACCTCGCAGATTTGAGTCTAGGTTGATGGTTTTGAACTCGATGTATTGTGGTTTGTATCATGATTTAGAATTCGGGACTAATTCTTTTTAAGGTGGAGAGAGTGTGACACCCCGCCTCCTTCGTTAGCTCGGTTTGCGTGCTATACTTGCACTTCTTCCTTTGTTGACTGTATGTTTGGTTTGAGAGAGGGTCTAGATATGTTTGAGAGACCATATTAAGACCAAAACATTGTTTAGAGACTCCATATAGTTGTTGACTTGCTAAAGTCACAAGTCGTGACTCGACGATAGCCTGAATGCGACGCGATTGAGGGTTTGCTTATGCGCTTTTGGGTTCGTGACTCGGTTTGGGTCCTAGACCTCTATAAGATGGTTTATTAACATGTTTAGATGTATTAGACTTCAAGTTGGAGGTGTTCCTTAAGTCTATCGACGATTTGGAAGTTTTGGAGATAGCGCTCGCCTCTATCGCAGAAGTTCGGGATTGAGTCGCGTAATCGCTCTCCTTTGGGATTCTTATTTCCCTAGTTGTTATTCAACTTTCTAGAAGTATTTAAGCTTCTTCATTAGCCCTTAGACTTGCCTTAAAAGTCTCCCTTCATTGCTCGCTCGATTTCGAAGTTCATTTGCTCGTTCTTGCGTTGTTGCACCCTTCCCTTCGGCTCCGAGTTGTCTCTGGAGTTCTTCGGGTGTGTTTCTGACTTGTTTTGAGTTGGGTTAGACCTTAGAATGGTTGCCCATAAGTTTGGGACCATTTAGGACATGTTTAGACCAAGTTTTGAAGGTTCAGGCCCAGCGCCCGCCTTGCCATAGAGGCGCCCGCCAAGTACCGAGAGCTTTGCAAAATGAAAATGTGCCGAGCAGAGCCCAGCTGCCGCCGGAGATGTTGAGGCGCCCGCCTCAACACGAACACGCTACGGATTTTTCCCCTGCTTTTGTGTTTGGACGATTATACCTATCCTACCCTCATTAAACCCCTCTAAACCCTTCCTAACCTCTCATACTTAACCCAAATCATGTCCTAACATTAGTTGGAAGTTAATTAAGGTTAGATTAGTGATTGATTAATCCTAATCTCTACTAATTGTACCAAGGAATTCCCTGTTTTGCCCTCATTGCTTGGGAAGTATAAATAGCCCAATCTCTTCACAAAATCAGCCAAACCTCTTCATTTTCCTCCTCCACAATACGTATTAGAGAGAGAGAGTCTCCATGGGAGATTTCAAGCCCTAGCTTCTTCTCTCCTCGATCCAAGACGATCCATCCACCCGATTGCCTTCAAACTTCGGAATCTTGAAGCCCTCGACGAGTAGAACAACTTCACCGATCGGATTTGCGTTCTCTTGAGTTTTCACTGCTAGGTAAGTTACCTTCTTTTTATTTTGGTTCATTGGCCCTAAGGAAACCAATATATGTGCTATTTGTGGGCAATGAACACCTTGTATGCCTTGTATCCCTATTTTGTGAATTTTGGGAAATATGAACTTGTTAATAACATGATTAGTATGATTTGAATGTTATTATGTGTTGTAGAATATGGGTTGTGATTTATGTGGAGTTTTATGAATGTTAGGGCTTGAGAATCAAGCCCGAATTATTGGAGGAATTGTTGTTAATTAAAGTGGGCATGGATGTGTAGGTTGATTTGGATGATGTTGTGTGTTGGGAGAAATTGGTTATCCCTTTGTTAAGGATTTTATGAATTTTGGGGCTTGGGAATCAAGCCCGAATTATTTTGGAATTTGTCATAAATTGAAGAGGATGATAATGTTGGGATTTATGGAATGTGAAAATAATGAAACTTAATAGTAAGACTCAACGGAGTCACTATAAGTTCAATAAAGTGTTAATGAACTCGGGTTGAAGTCCTACGACATTTGGGATTCGTTTGTTTATGGTTATGTTGAGTTCTTGGATTTTTAGGCTTGGGAAACAAGCCCGGATTATTTTTGGGAGAATTGCTATAAATGCGATTGATGTGTTAATTTTGGGATGTATGAAATATGTATTTAAGGAAATGCGATATTAAGACTCAATGGAGTCATTTTAGGTTCAATAAGATGTTAGTGAGCCTTATGTTGAAATCCTACGATGTTCGGGTTTGGTTGGTCTTGATTGTGAGTACCCGAATATCTCGAATTGTGTCCCATTTGTGACACCCATGATATAGAAGCTTATTGGGGATTTATTTAGAGCGTGCTCGTTAGGGCACGGAGCATTAGAGACAAACCTATGATCTCATATGCCTTTAGGAAATGATTAATTGAATGAGTTCCCTCTTAGGGAATTTGGTCGCGTGCACATGATAGCACTTCCGGGTTTTGACTACGAAGTTAGTTTTAGTACCTCGAGATTGGTTTGAGAAGTCGATTATTTATGACAATTGGGACTATGGTTGAGTCCGGTGTGCTTTTGAGTGAAACCAAATGCTAAGCCTTGTTTGTGGTCGTTCTTAGACTAAATAATAGTCTTTGATTTAATCTTGAGTAGAGGACTATAGTAGACCTCACGTTGTGATTTATTGAGCTATAAGCTATTCTTGAATTGGTGGTGACTTGAGGATTATGAATACCTCAATATGTGGTTTTTGAACTAAACTTACAAGTTAGTTGAACATGTTAAGTGTATACAATTATGTGCATTGTTTATTGGGTTTTGTAGAGCATTATGACCTACTTGAATTGATAAGTTCCTTATGATGGACTTGGTCCTTATTGGTTTATGCAAGTAAATATCTACTTGAGCATCTTGATTTGAGTCCAAATGGCGCCTTGGTCGCTTTTGTCAAGCAATGGGACGATTCATAGCCTTTGGAAACATTCGCTATGAATCGCCGCATTGGTACCCTTTCTCCTCACTATTTGGCCGATAGTGGGATGTGGTCTCGTATTAGCGCCCTAGCCCGATATTGAGCTCCCATTTCTCATCCTGTGGTTGGATGAATGTAACGAGGTACTCATTAAGAAAACTGGTGAGTTGTGATCATTTGAGGATTGAATCCCAGATTATGATCATTTGAGGGTTGGACCCGTGGTTTGAATATTGAAGGGCTAGGCCCAGATCTTGGTTTTACGTGCTTATGTATAAGCACTTATATGAAAGATAACGTGCTATGTGGTTTATGAAGTTTATGTTACATGCTGACTTTATATAAGTTTATTGTTGGTATACGATTAAGATGCCATGATTTTATACATGTTTGTGCATTATGCCATGCCACGCCATGCTATGCCATACAATCATTGCATTTAGTAACTTACCGGGTCATTATGACTCATTTCGTGTTTGTTTTCCTTAGTGTGTGCAAGTGATCCCGCTTTGTGGGCTGATAGTGATTCCTAGAAGGTGGTCTTCCGGCTTTAATCTTGGATTTATTATCATTATGTTATTATGTATTTGTGAGACACCTAATGTAAAGTTATGTAGACTTTACTTGGGTAGATTATATTAGTATTTTGTTATCGTATCTTTTGGTAGCCGACTTGTTTGGTCGAGCCGTTGTATCTCTTATGAGTTGTTCCCTTTATTATTCTCGAGCATGCTTTAGCTCACTCATTCTAGTATTGTTGGTATTGTCATCTCCGACGACGTTAGTCGTGAGACTTAGGTTTAGTTGTTAGAATTTGAATATCTTATCCTTTTAGTTGATTTATTCCTCCGGCATGTTATAGCCGTTGAGTTGTTGTTTATCAGGTTGGGTTCTTGTTGCTTCGCCGGCCTTAGGTTGCCGATGGTTTGTTGCCCGTGCGCAATGTTGCGTCACGTGCGTCGTAGATTTGTCGAGAGATAGTCGTCTCTCAGCCTTGTATTCCTTCGTTTATGATTATAGGCTTTGGTCCCACTTATGATTTGCTTCCGCAGATTTTAGTTTTTGGTTACTCGGTTTTGCCGTTATGGCTTCACATTCCTGTTTAGAGTTTGTTGGTTCAACTCTGGACTCGCACCACTACGCTTAGCGGGTGCTTGTCCGTCTTTTAGCTTGTCTTGACGGCACGACCTTGGGATTTCGCATTGGAGTCCGGGTCGGGTCGTCACAATAGTTTGTGTTGAGTGTTGACAGTCGATTCTTCCATTGGTAGACGCAGAATACCTTATAGAGAGAGTCTTCCTTTGTCTTAATTTATGTCTCGATTGGCTAAAGAAAATATATAATTTCACTAAATGCTTTATAGTTTTGATTTCACAATCATAGATAGAAGGGGAAAGGCTGAAGTAAATTGGATTCCCACTGCGGGGATATCATTGGTGTTGATGTTTCAAATAATATGCATATGTATATAAGGAAAATATAAAGAAATGTCCTGATGAAGCCAAGATCAGGGATAAATCAAAATTTCAAAATTATTTCTATGAACTTTGTTGACTTTCAACTTGGTGCTTGAAAAATAAAATAGAACTTACACGCACAATCAAGGGACAGTAAAACCATAGAGATTAAAATAGAGAAAAGTATATAAATTGGGATTGGGACCCTAACATTGAAATTGAGCTGTCGAGTTTTGGATACATCATAAATAAATCAAAAGCCCTAAAAGATAGAAAGATTCAAAAAAGAAGGAGAGAGGGAGAAATCACAAACCATGATTACACACTTCTTCTAGTATGTCGTCTTGATGTCCGTCTTCCTTCACTATGTCATCTAAAAACCCCTAGCGTGGTCAATTGGGTTGGAGAAGAGCGAAATTAAGGTGAAGGAACAAATTTTTAGAGTGGGTTTTGCGTTTAGTGTGTGGGGGGAGGGGAATTAGAATGTTGAAATTATACGGGGGAATTTGGCCGCGCTTATTTTTCTAAATTTTCGGCGTACACGGATGAATTAAGACGAGAGTTCTTAGCCTGGTTACACATTTTTCTTAATGATTTAATTACAACGTTTTATATATAAATGTTGTGAAACGCAATAATGTTTTGTGGAAAGTAACAACGTTTTTAAAACAAACGTTGTGGATTAACAACGTTTTTCGAGAAGCGTTGTCGAAAGCGACCCAATTACAACCTGTTTGTATAAACGTTGTAGAACGTGACCCAATCACAACGTTTTTTGTACAAACGTTGTGAAAAGAAACTCAATGACAACATTTTTGTCAAAACGTTGTGGAAAGTAATCAATTACAACGTTTTCTAAGAATAGTTGTGAAACAAATGTTGTGAAAGCCCATTTTTGTTGTAGTGGATCTCACCACAATCCCCGTAACGTTCAATTGTTCCTTAAGCTCAACTTCGTTTAGTCCTTACTACAATTCCACCAAATAGGGTATAAATGTTATATGCATTTCTGGCCCTTCTATATTCTTGTTTAAGTCATAGCTAGGTTCTCGTTCCATTTAGGAACCCTAGTTCACATATCAATAAGTCAAGTAGAAGATGAAAGCCTAAGTTGATTAATATCAAATCAAGCCCTAGTTCAATTCAAGTTCATAATCCTACCTATTAGTGGAATCCAGATTTCATTGCAAGTTAACAACACAATAGTAGAACATGCATGAAGCAAGAAACACTATATGCTTTATAAGTCATATTCTTCAAGTATGAAGAATCAATCCTTAACAAGTTCAAATATTACAAATCACTCGGCGCAGCAATCTTTCTAATTCCATTAAAAAATCCTCTCAACACAAAATGTACTGAATCTTACTTATTCATAAAGTAGACTCTTTAAACTATAACTTAGCCTTTTAAATCACTTCATTCAGACTTGTATTCATAAATCTATGATCATATCAAGATCAAGCTAATAATTTGTTTTTCTGTTATGATTATTCTGCCCAGTCAACTTATAAATTCGACCATTATTTACTCACAACTCCAAATTTCATGAATTTTATATATTCAGAAACTAAACTCTTGGAACTATAATTTAGAAATTCAAAGTACTATATTTGGACTTGTAACCTCAAATTCATGTTAAAAATCTGGTTCTCTGTTGTGACTCATTCTGCTTAGTAAACTTGTAAATACAACTATGAATTACTCACCACTCCAAATTAAAGGATTATTGCCTAGTCGGAAAATAGACTCTTGATACTATACTTTAGACTTTTAAATTACTCCATTAGGACTTGTATTCATCAAAATACAGCCCCTCCAAGTTCATGTCAGAAATCTGATTTTCTGTTGTGGTCTGTACTGCATGTCTATCATACAAACTTCACCAAAAATTCCTTATTAATCCAAATGACACATATCTTACATTTCCAAAAACTAGACTCTTTGAGATAGAGTTTACCATTTTAAAAAACTCCAATTGGATATGTATTCATCGATTTATGATCACATTAAGATCATGTTAATAACCAGTTTCTCTTGCTCAGACTCACTGTCGCAGCCATGGTTCACGATTCATTAAAAATACTTCCCGAACTCCAAAATTTATGAACATTTACAGATCATCACTTAAAATACACATGACAAACATATAATATTTTTAGGCAATTCCATGTAGTATATTAGTACCAGTAGTTTTCGGAAAATAACCACAAATTAGGACTGAATCTGTGAGGTTTCTTCCTAATTGGTGAAATCCTAAACTAGTCATCTCATTGAAGTTTCCAATTCCAATATCTTAAATGTTATCTCAATCAAATATCTATGTTGATTCATGCTTGACTCTTGACAAAAATACTAGTTTCAAACCAAATTTCCCCAGGCTTAACATAATACTCTGGTTTTAAATGAATCTCTGTGGCACCCCGATCCTTCGTTAGCTTGGTTTGCGTGCCATACTCGTATTTCTTCCTTTGTTGATCATATGTTTGGTTTACGAGAGAGTCTATATGTGTATCAGAGACCACATTAAGACCAAAACACTAAAAGAGATGCCCTATAGTTGTTGATTTTCTAAAGTCACAAGTCGTGACTCGACGATAGTCGGAATGCGACGCGATTAAGAGTTTGCTAGCGTTTTACATTTGTGACCTCGGTTTGGCCCTAGACCTTTACATGATGATTTATTTACATTTTTATATGTATTAGACTTCAAGTTGTAGGTGTTCCTTAAGTCTATTAATGATTTGGAAGCTTTGGAGATAGCATTCGTCTCTATCGCGTTGTTCAAGGTTAAGTCGCGTAATCGTCTCTTCTTTGGAGTTCTCATTCCCCTAGTTGTTGTTCAACTTTCTAGATGTATTCAAGATTCTTTATTAGCATTTAGACTTGCTTTAAGCCTCCTTTCATTGCTCGTTCAATTACTAGTTCATTCATCGTTTTGATGGCACGTTGTTGCACCTTGTTCCGGTTTCGCTCCGAGTTGTTTCGGGGGTTGTTTGTGAGTGTTCTATGGGAGTTATAGGCCTACTTTGAATGGGGTTTGAACCTTGTTTTGTTTGGTTGAGTGTTTGGGGTCATTTGGGGTTGAATTCTAAGCCATTTTTGCTCTGGAAGGCTTGCGGCCGCAAGGTGGAATGACCTTGCCCCCGCAAGGTCAACAGAAGAGACAACCAAAAGGAGGACAGGAGGATGCGGCCGCATGGGTTGAGGACCATGCGACCGCATGGTGCTTCGGCACTGCTTTGCCCTGTTTTGTGTTTTAAAATGAATTACCTATCCTACCCTCACTAAACCCCCTCTAAACCCTTCCTAACCTCCCATACTTAGTCCTAATCATATCCTAACATTATTTGGAAGTTGATTGAGGTTGGCTTAGTGAGTGATTACTCCTAATCTTTACTAATTGTCATAAGGAAATTCCTAGTGTGCCCTCTTTAATTTGGGAAGTATATATACCCAACCTTGGGAATTTAGAAATTCCCTTTCATTTCTCCTCCTCCTTCATACGTATTAGAGAGAGAAAGAGTTCTTGGGGGCTTTGAGCCCTAGCCTTCTTCTTCCTTTGATCCACGAAGATCCAACCGTCGGATTGCCTTCAAACATCAGATTCTTGAAGCCCTCGACGAGTAGAACAACTTCACCGTTCCGATTTTCATTCTTTGGAGTTTTCATCCGAGCTAGGTAAGTTACTTTCTATTGATTTTGGTTCATTTGCCCTAAGGAAAACAATCTGTGTGCTATTTGTGGGCAATGAACACTTGGTATGCTATGTATGCCCATTTTGGGAATTTTTGGAATTACGAACTTGTTAATATCATGAATAAGATGATTTGAATGATATTGTGTGTTGTAAGAAATGGGTTACGATTTATGTTGAGTTTTTATGAATTTTAGGGCTTGAGAATCAAGCCCGAATTATTGGGGAAATTGTTATAATTGAAGTGGGTGTTAATGTCGAGATTGATGAAATGGGTAAAGAATAAAACTTAGTATTACGACTCAACGGAGTCATTATAAGTTCAATAATGTGTTAATGAACTTGGGTTGAAATCCTACAATGTTTGGGTTTCGTTTGATTATGATTGTGGAGCACTTAGTTTCTAAACTCTAAATGGGACTATGATTACGATGAGTTCTTGGAATTTTAGGCTTGGGAGTCAAGCCCGAATAAATTTTGGGATTTTGTTGTATATTTGAATGGAGTGTTAAATTGTGGGTTTATGAAGCATATAAAGAATGGAATGTAGAATTAAGACTCAACGGAGTCGTTGAAAGATCAATAATATAATAATGAGCCTTGGGTTGAAACCCTACGATGTTCGGGTTTTGGATCGTTATGTTTGTACGTACCTGAGCATCTCGATATGTGTCCAATTGTGACACCCATGCTATGGATACTCATTGGGGGATTTATTTAGAGCGTGCTCATGAGAGCACGGTACATTAGAGACCAACCTATGGTCTCAAGTATTGTTGAGAAATAATTATTGATTGAGTTCTCACTTTTAGGGAATTTGGTCGCGAGTACATGAAGGCACTTACGAGGTTATGGCAACGGGTAGTCTTTGGTTTGATTTCAAGTAAACAACCATTGTAGACCTCATAGTATGATTTTTGGTGAGCTTATATGCTATTCTTGATTTAATTGGTGACTTGAGATCATTTACTATTATTTGGTTGTGAGCAATGTATTTGCCTTGACTTGATTTATGGTAGAGAATGATAACCTACTTGGTCGGACGAGTTCACTCTTGTCGAATTCGTTCCTTATTTGTTTATATTGAGTAAATACCTACTTGAGCATTTGGTCAGACGGGTTGACTCTTTTCGAATTCGATCCTTATTTGGTCTTGACGAGTAAATATCTACTTGTGCATTGCATTGAGTCCAGCTGGCATTATTTGGTATGATTTTTATGTCAGGGTGGGACGATACATCACCTATACGAATCTTAAGATTCGTATTCGCTATGGATCGCAGTACCTGGTAGCTCACACACCCCTTCATTGTTGGCCGCAATGGGGAAGTAGCCCCTTTGCTGTATCAATACGTGCGTCACAGGCTGCTATTAGCCGACGGAGTTCGGTATATCGATGTGAAGACACGAGCATCGTAGTCACGATATTGGGTTTACAGTGTTTTCGTTGCAGGAGCTACAAAGCGGCCGGGTCCATAACATATCCTTTTGTATGTTTTATTTCTCGCACTTATGTGAACAACGTGCTAAGTGCAATTTGTGATCATTGAGAGTTGGACCCATGTTGTGATCATTTGAGAGTTGAACCCATGGTTTAATTATTGAGGGCTGGACCCGTATTCTGGTTGTACATGATTATTGTTGGTATATTATTATTATGATGCCATGATTATATTTATACTGGTGCATTATGCCATGTCATGCCATGCTATGCCATACAATTACATTTAGTAGCTTACTAGGTCATTATGACTCATTTCGTGTGTTTGTTTTCCTTAGTTTGTGTAGTGAGCTCGTTAGTACGCATTACGGTTGCGGACTAGTGATTTCTAGCAGGTGGTCTTCCTGGCGATAGCTTAGATTTATTATTGTATTTATTCATCTTGTGAGATACGGGTATAAAGTTATGTAAACTTTACTTGGGTATATTGTGTTAGTCTTAATGGTTCTATTATTTCGGTCGAGCTGTTGTATTTATTTAGTACTTAGTTCAGTTGTCTTCCCGAGCAAGGTTTTAGCTCGCATATTCTAGTATTGTTATTGTTGTTGTTATTATCTCTGACAACTTTAGTCGAGAGATTTTAGTATGGATGTTTAGCTTCTGAACTCTTATTCTTATGGTTGGTTTGTCCCTCCGGCATATTATAGATGTTGAATGGTTGTTATCAGGTTCGTATTTTGTCATTTTGCTGGCCTTAGGTTTGCCGATGGTTTGTTGCCCGTGCGCAATGTTGCGTTACGTGAGTCGTAGAATTGTCGAGAGATAGTCATCTCTCAGCCTTGTATTCAACGATTTGGAATTGAAGGTTTGGGTTCCACTTATGATTTGCTTCCGCAGGTTTTTAGTTTTGTTATTATGTATCGCCGTTATGGCTTTACATTTCTGTTTAGAGCTTGTTAGCTCAACTGTTGACTCGTACCATTATGCTTAGCAGGTGCTTGTCCTTCTATTTAGTTTGTCTTGACGGCACGACCTTGGGATTTCACATTGGAGTCCGGGTCGGGTCGCCACATTTGGTATTAGAGCTATAGGTTAGTTATTTCGCTAGGATAGGTTCCTTGGCCTAGTTTGGGTTGGGTTTATTGTTGAGTTATTAACGCTGAGTGTTCCTTGTAGGCGTATTATGTCAGGAACTTGGCGTGGAGCTAGTTCTACTAGACCTCGTTCAGGTACAGCTCGTGGCGACGAGAGAGAAGAGAATGTTAATGATCCGTGTGTAACTCTTCAACCGATGTTTGGACAGGGAAGCGACTCCACTATTCTTGAAAAAATTTTGAAGTTGAAACTGGAAAGATTTAAGGGAGAGCCAGATGATACTAAGGCGGAGCTTTGGCTAGAAAGCATGGAGAAGATCTTTGCAGTTTTGGGTTGTACTTCAAAAGAGATGGTGACCTTAGCGGTTTTTAGATTGGATAGTGTGGCCGAGCATTAGTGGCTTGAGTTACGAGATCACTGGAGACAGCATGGAGTGCCTTGAGTGTGGGAGAACTTTGTCATGGAGTTTATGGTACGGTTTATTCCGGCAGCAGTTCGGGAAAGAAGAGAGATGGAATTCCTATCGTTGGAACAAGGAGATATGACCGTGCCTCAGTATTCAACAAAGTTTGCAGAATTGGCTCGTTATTGTAGTTACTTGGTACCAGATGAGGCTAGGAAGACCGAGCGGTTTGTGAAAGGCCTGAGGATGAAATACCATAGGCAGCTTATTCCATTACAGTTTACGGATTACCAAGGGGCTGTGGATCGTGTGTATGCGATGGAGTTGGATATCGAGGATCATGCTCAAAGGAGAACCTCGAGGACTATTAGGAGCAATGATTGTAATAGAGGGTAGTCAGCACCTCAGACAGTTAGTCAGGGAAATTTACGTCCTGGTAGCTAGAGTGATGTTTCTACCTCTAGTTAGAGACGGCGAGGTGATGAGTTAATATGCAATTTTTGTATGAGGACAGGACAAGCCGAGAACAGATGTTGGGGTAAATCAGGAAAGTGCTTTGCTTGTGGCGGTGATCATGTTCGTAAAGATTGGTCAAGGATGAGTGTTAATCAGTCTGGGAGTACTAGTCAACAATCTAGTAGCTCCAAGGGAGATGGTGATGGTTGGCCTAGAGTTTGAGGTCGTGTGCACGTGGCGGTGGGCCATTGCGGAGTCTTGAAACCTATCCAAAATAGGAAGGTATATTCTTGTATATATATTATACCGTTGCTACTATTATTGTTATTATGAGTACGCGTTTTATCGGTAGCTCATGTGCATTCATACATACATTACATGGTGTATTGAGTATTATTGGTTATTTGTTTAATCGGGGATAATACCCCAATGTGAGATCTGTATGTGATATTGTTTGTTTTGTGAATTGTCGGTAAGTAATCACACGTTGTGTGTGGGTTCTTGCGTAGTCTATATATAAAAGACTATACTGTATATAAAGAGCATTGGTGATGGATTTATGTTATGACGATAAGTAACCAATGGTATTATGGAGTTGCAGCTTTATAGGCCTATATTAAGAGCCGTGGTGTGAATGTATGTATATATATGTATATATATGAAGCATGAATTGTATGATGATACTTATTGGCTTGGTATGATACTTGTATATTCTATGGAGATATGCTTAATGCGATGAATAATATAATTCTATAATATTGTTGATGGTTGTTATGCGAGTAGGATACACTCGATTAGTGCAAAGGTTAAGTGTTGCGATTTATCGGTTGATTTTGGTTGCGCGGACAAGTATGACGCTTCACCATAAGTATTGAGACGTTAATGTTGTGTGAGGACGCTTAGAATATGCGTTGGTTGTAGAATTGGTCTAGAGCTTAAGAAAAGTTGGTCCTGCGGAGTGTAGACGTTACGAGTATTAGTAGACGTGTCGGTTCCTTGTGACTTCTAGTGAGTTATCTTGGTTGAGTGTACTAGGTACACGAGTTTTGTGGTAGATATGATTGTTGTTTGCCAAGGTAATAGACCTTGTTACTTGGCTTGATTTTATCCAGATATGTGCATTAGTTGTAGAAAACACCTACTTGATGCATTTACAATATAGAATGTTAAATTCTTATTTCATAATTATTATCTCATGTTCATTCATTTCATTAGCATAGGAGACTGTTTGAAGGATGATTAAAACTTTTTATTCATGAACCTTCGCATCCTTACGACAGAAACTTTTGAAGCTAATTCAATAGGTACCCTGAATTGGTGACCAAAAGGTATTCGTCATTGGACTAGGATTGGTATGCATTATGGTAGAAATTTACTATACCCGTTACCAAATGGAATGGACAGAAACAGAACGAATTTTCAAACATTTCATTATTGTGCTCTTATGTGTTCTTACCCGCGATGGGGAAATCGCAAGTGTGATTTACTTGGTTTGAAATGCCGACTCGATTATCTCTAATTTGTTTGCAAATTGCTCCATAGGAAATTATTATTTCTTTTAACTTAGAATCTCATGTGCTTGAATTTCGTGTTGTGCCCCGAGACAAATAGTTTCGGTAGTTGGATGTCGGAGTGTCCCTGGATGTGTTTTTATGTTAAAATTGGGGTTGTGCTTACATGATTGGCATAGTGTTGTTCGTATATGTACTCGTGACTCAAGTAAGGGTCATATTAATTTCAATCTTAAGAGTTTGATGTTGTTGTGACTATTAAGTGTTCATGGACTTTTGAATCAGGATTATTGTAATTCGACCTTTGTATGCTTGGTTTAGTATGTGGTGGTAGACTCGGAGATTCGAGTCTAGGTTGGTGGTTTTGAGATCGAGTGTTCAGCCTGGATAAAGAGACACCGTAATCATTGTCTCGATGTATTGTGGTTGAGCGTTGACCTAACATTGGTTTGTGTTATGGTTTAGAATTCGGGACGAATTCTTTTTAAGGTGGAGAGAATGTGGCACCCCGATCCTTCGTTACCTTGGTTTGCGTACCATACTCGTATTTCTTCCTTTATTGATCATATGTTTGGTTTACGAGAGAGTCTAGATGTGTATGAGAGACCACATTAAGACCAAAACACTATAAAGAGATGCCATATAGTTGTTGACTTTCTAAAGTCATAAGTCGTGACTCGACGATAGTCGGAATGCGACGCGATTGAGAGTTTGCTTGCGTTTTGCATTCGTGACCTCGGTTTGGTCATAGACCGTTACATGATGATTGATTTACATGTTTAGACGTATTAGACTTCAAGTTGGAGGTGTTCCTTAAGTCTATTGATAATTTGGAAGCATTGGAGATAGCATTCGTCTCTATCGCGTTGTTTGAGGTTGAGTCACGTAATCGTCTCTTCTTTGGAGTCCTCATTCCCCTAGTTGTTTTTCAACTTTCTAGATGTATTCAAGATTCTTTATTAACCTTTAGACTTGCTTTAAGCCTCCTTTCATTGCTCGTTCAATTTCTAGTTCATTCGTCGTTTTGGTGGCACGTTGTTGCACCTTGTTCCAGTTTCGCTCCGAGTTGTTTCGGGGGTTGTTTGTGAGTGTTCTATGGGAGTTCTAGGCCTACTTTGAATGGGGTTTGAACCTTGTTTGGTTTGGTTGAGTGCTTGGGGTCATTTGGGGTTGAATTCTAAGCCCTTTTTGCTCTGGAAGGCTTGCGGCCGCAAGGTGGAATGACCTTGCCCCCGCAAGGTCAACATAAGAAACAACCAAAAGGAGGACAGGGAGGATGCGGCCGCATGGGTTGAGGACCATGCGACCGCATGGTGCTTCGGCACTGCTTTGCCCTGTTTTGTGTTTTAAAATGAATTACCTATCCTACCCTCACTAAACCCCCTCTAAACCCTTCCTAACCTCTCATACTTAGTCCTAATCATATCCTAACATTATTTAGAAGTTGATTGAGGTTGGCTTAGTGAGTGATTACTCCTAATCTTTACTAATTGTCCTATGGAAATTCCTAGTGTGCCCTCTTTAATTTGGGAAGTATAAATACCCAAACCCACTTGGGAATTCAGCAATTCCCTTTAATTTCTCCTCCTCCGTCATACGTATTAGAGAGAGAAAGAGTTCTTGGGGGCTTTGAGCCCTAGTCTTCTTCTTCCTTCGATCCACGAAAATCCAACCGTCGGATTGCCTTCAAACTTCGGATTCTTGAAGCCCTCGACGAGTAGAACAACTTCACCGATCCGATTTTCGTTCTTTGGAGTTTTCATCCGAGCTAGGTAAGTTACTTTCTTTTGATTTTGGTTCATTGGCCCTAAGGAAAACAATCTATGTGCTATTTGTGGGCAATGAACACTTGGTATGCTATGTATGCCCATTTTGGGGATTTTTGGAATTATGAACTTGTTAATATCATCAATAAGATGATTTGAATGATATTGTGTGTTGTAAGAAATGGGTTATGATTTATGTTGAGTTTTTATCAATTTTAGGGCTTGAGAATCAAGCCCGAATTATTGGGGAAATTGTTATAATTGAAGTGGGTGTTAATGTCGAGATTCATGAAATGGGTAAAGAATGAAACTTAGTATTACGACTCAACGGAGTCCTTATAAATTCAATAATGTGTTAATGAACCTGGGTTGAAATCCTACAATGTTTGGGTTTCGTTTGATTATGATTGTGGAGCACTTAGTTTCTAAACTCTAAGTGGGACTATGATTACGATGAGTTCTTGGAATTTTAGGCTTGGGAGTCAAGCCCAAATGAATTTTGTGATTTTTTTGTATATTTGAATGGAGTGTTAAATTGTGGGTTTATGAAGCACATAAAGAATGAAATGTAGAATTAAGACTCAACGGAGTCGTTGAAAGATCAATAATATAATAATGAGCCTTCGGTTGAAACCCTACGATGTTCAGGTTTTGGATCGCTATGTTTGTGCGTACCTGAGCATCTCGATTTGTGTCCAATTGTGACACCCATGCTATGGATACTCATTGGGGGATTTATTTAGAGTGTGCTCGTGAGAGCACGATACATTAGAGACCAACCTATGGTCTCGAGTATTGTTGAGAAATAATTTTTGATTAAGTTCTCACTTTTAGGAAATTTGGTCGCGGGCACATGAAGGCAGTTACGAGGTTATGGCAACGGGTAGTCTTTGGTTTGATTTCAAGTAAACGACCATTGTAGACCTCATAGTATGATTTTTGGTGAGCTTATATGCTATTCTTGATTTAATTGGTGACTTGAGATCATTTACGATTATTTGGTTGTGAACAATGTATTTGCCTTGACTTGATTTATGGTGGAGAATGATAACCTACTTGGTCAGACGAATTCGCTCTTGTCGAATTTGTTCCTTATTTGTTTATGTCGAGTAAATACCTACTTGAGCATTGGGTTGGACAAGTTCGCTTCTTGTCGAATTCGATCCTTATTTGGTCTTGACGAGTAAATATCTACTTGTGCATTGCATTGAGTCCAACTGGCATTATTTGGTATGATTTTTGTTGGTCCCAAAATAGGCTCAATCTAGGCTAGAAGGGGGGGTTGAATAGCCTAGTTAAGTTTTTATAAAAACTTTTCGTAAACACTTCTTAATGATTTCGTGGAAGGTTTGAATAGAAGTGTTAAGGCAGCGGAAACAAAGCAGAATCTGAACTATCGAGAGTGTTGTTTAGGTAGTACAGATTCTGAAGCAGTTAAGCAGAAGCAGTTAATGAGAAATATAAGAACAGTTCAAACAGCACACAGGAATTTGAAGTGGTTCGTACTGTGAATAGTACTACATCCACTACCAAAGTGGTTAGCTTTGGATTTTAAAAGTGCACTTGTTTATCCACTAGGTTTATGAGTAAGATCTCTAATGGATCGTGTACAAAATAAGTTTTTAACCAAGTGTATAATGGTGAGAGAGACAATCAATGATTAATTGTTCTCTTCACGTGCAGAATTAAAGAACAGTTTAAAAACAAACTAAAAGAAGCTGAAACGAATTTAAGATGGCAGATCTGCAGCTTCAGAGAGTTTGGTGAAGTGTTAGTCCTTGTCCTTTGATCTCTTGAATGCTTGAGTGTTGAAGATGAAGCTTGAGAGTTTAATGCGCAAGAGTGTTGTTCTTCAGATCTTCAAGACTTGAATAAATACCAGGAAGAGATCTTTGGACCGTTGGATTGAGAGAGAGAGAACTGTGTCCAACGTTCTTTTGCATTGAATGCAATTCGGCGCTTTGGGAGATGTAATGACCACAGCCATCGAGATGCAAGGTGTGCGAGAAGACATTCCCAAATAGAGTAATGTTTCGATTGCAGCTTTGCAGCCTTGGAAAGTCTTCTTAGCCAAAAGGGTAATGTCTTCGCCTTCAGAGAGACACCGACAGCTTGTCAAGATGTAGAGTTGACTTCTTGAAAATGAAATCTGATGAAGACATAATGACTAGATATTTTTGAAAATATCTAAATAGGTGTACACGTGTCAAATTTTCGTGAATTGGCTCATCTTGATTTTTCGACTTTGAGCAGACTTTAAAGTCTGTTGTTTCTTCAAGGCTGCTGAAGAAGCTTGCGAAACCGCGCCTAAAACTAACACTTAAACAGTTCTAATCAAATTGATTCTAAGACAGTTGCCACGGTATGCAGACCTTTTAGCCACTGTACACTAGAATCAGAGGATGACTCAACCAAATCTAGAAATAGGAATCAACAATCTCCTCCTATTTGGTTGATGTCATCATCTCAGCTACTAGCAGACTTTGAATCATGCACTAAGATAATAACATGTCTTAAAGATTTTTATTAAGAGCAGACATGCCTCTCAGGGCAGAAGCCTTAGTAGAGCGATAGCTACTAGACTAAGTACTTACAAGAGAAAAGCATTAAAAACAAGTACTAGGTAGAGCAGGGTTTAAATCTATGAGATAAGCACACATGCAACATGTAAAGATTTAAACACGAAGTTTAAATGAACTAAATAATAGCAAGATAAAACAATTTAAATTTTGAAAGAAACTGAAGTCATCTATGATTAAACAAGCTATTTAACATCAGAAGTTTTGGTAAAACAGCAGAGTTTAAAAACAAAGATACAGAAATAAATACCAACAGATTCAGAATAGATTGGGCTGAGTGCGTCGTCGTTCTAAGTAGTCTCCAACCTGCACTCGATTCTCAGCTCATTCAGCGTTTCTGAGTCGGTTCTGTTCTTCAATCAGGGCATGATTCAAAAAGTGAGTAGCTCTCTCCTCCCTAATGGCACCAACCCTACGCTGTTCAGCAGCAGCAGCTCTAGCATCGGCTTGCTCGACCAGGTGAAGATCAGTGAAATCAGCAACTTCTCGCCTACGGATGATTACTCGCGCCATTCCGGTCTTGAGCTCATCGAAGAGGGCACGAATGCCGACTGCTGAAGTGCAAAGATGCCTATCGTAACGTACCGTGCTGATCTTGAACCAGAACCGTGAGTAGTGAAGGCTTGAGCAGTGTCGTTCACCAGTTGATCAACAATCTTGCCGATGTCAAAGATGGTGGCATGAGTAGCGTTGAGGCCATAGCTGAGCAACTCGATCTACTGCGCCATAGAGGAGACCGTGCTATTGAGCTGAGCGAGCTGGTCATTGTTTGCTCGAAGAAGATCCAGAAGGGCAGGATCAGCAGTGTTTATTGGAAGGGAAAAAGGGTTGAGGTTAACTGAGAGATGAGTCTCAGAAGGGTGAGGAGCAAGGTGTGGAGAAGAAGAAGAAGAAGCAGGATGGTTAGCAGCAGAGGTTGTAGGCGGAGGAGAAGAGGGTTTGGAATCAATTTCAATGTCAGTGGCTAGGCTACTGACAGAGAAAGAAGAAGAAGAGGAAGAAGAGGCTTCTAAAAGGTAGGAGGGAAAAGGATAGTCGGGTAGAAGAATGAAGTTAGGAGGGTAGGTAGAAGGATAGAGAAGGTCTAAAATAGAAGAGAAATCAAAGAGAAAGGAATGGGTGGCAGGAGAGATGGAAGGAAAGAGAATTTGGTATAGGTCAGTAGAGATGGAAATAGGAGTGATGTATTGAGAGATAGGAGGGAAGATTTATGGTAGAAAGGCGGTTTGGTAGAGAAGAGTAGATATATGAGGGGCAAGAGGTGAGAAGTGTTCGGGCATAGAGAAGGAAGTAGAAGAGGTAGAGGGAGAAGAGTTTATGTGAGCAGGTATTATGGTTAGGGAAGAGTCAGGAGGAAGGATGGAGATAGGTTCGGGAGAAGAAGGTGGAGAAGGGATAGAGTCGATGGTAGGAGAGGGCGGAGAGGAGGGTGTTGGAGCCACGCACTTCTTGGTTCGCTTTCGCCTTCTTCTCAGCAGTGTGAAGAAGGCACCTCCTCAACAAATGCAGGGGTCAAGAGGAAGTAGGAGAGGAAGGAGGGGTAGCAGCAGGCTCCTCCCCAACAGCAGCAGGGGCTGTTGAAGAAGAAAGGGAAGGGGAGGAAGAAGTGATAGGAGATGAAGGGGGAACGAAAGGGATGAAAGGTTTTGAGGGTTCGGTGCATTTGGTTTTTCACTTTCGAGAGCGGAGAGGAGCAGGGTCTGGTTCAGCAGTCTCAACAGGAATGGGAGATGGAGCAGCAGGAGCAGTAGGCATTTTCATCTTCTTGGCATGGGGACGAGCAGGGTCGGTGGGAGCAGCACTTGAGGAAGTGGCTTTCCTTTTCTTTGGGACTGGCTCCTCCTCCACAGAATACATCTTCTTCTTCTTCTTGAGAGTTGTGGAGGGAGCAGGTTCAGCAGCTTTGTTGGAGCAGCCTTCAGCAGCAGCTTCCTTGGAGAGCTTCTTGCTCAGTTGCTTGGCCATGAAAGCATCCACGGTTGTCTCGAGATTTATCTTGATGGCTTTTAGTGGAGGTGGGTTCATAGCATGGACTATGACCAGAGGTGGAAGACCTTGTTGAGCTCTCTGCTCATTTTTCAGCTTGTGGTAATTGATGATGAAGGTGCTGGTGAATTGGATGGACTTCTGAACTTTCTTTATTTCGAAATTCACCAGATGCTTCAAAAAGGACCGGTTTTAGCGGAGAAGGCAGTTGGTCAGTCGGACGAATGGCCGCTTCTGTTTGAGAGAGACCTTAACTGCTTCGACAGTATCACACAGCAGCTCAAAGAGGATCTGAGCCCAGTTGAGTCGAATATTGAGAATGACTGCAGACGTGTATTCCAGCTGGTCTGAAGTCATGATGTCATGGGTGCCGTTCTTGAAAATCAGACTCTTGTCGAATAGATGGCTGATGAAGTAGACATCATCTTCGAACAAGGTCCTCTTCATCTTAGCAGCAGCCTCCCTTGGAGTGTTTTCTCCACGCATATAAGACCAAGCAGTAGCCTTTTCAACATCTGTGAGAGAAGGCGGTCCGTCAAATTCTACGCCAATTGTCTTGGCGATCCTGGAAGCAGAGATGGTGACAGAGACTGTTCGGACAACATCTGAGATGGTAGTTCTGGAGTCATTTATGATAGCCTTCTGGAAGAACTCTTCAGCCAGAAGGTTGTCGTAGTCGACATCGCCTAACATGAATGCGAGGCGTAATGCCGGATCGTTCAGTCATCCACAATTTTACCCAGATGCGTAAGCTCGAACAGATGGTTCGTCGATGCACATTCCAGGGTGATACATGGTGGAGGGCAGTTTCAGAATATCAAGAGCTGAACTCTGAGCCTATTCAGGAACAACAGATGCAGAAGAAGTTCCAGCCTAAAGAATTTCAGCAAATAAATTAGGGCAAAAACTCAAGAACTCGAAATATGAACAAAGTGTAGCATTAAGCCCTAGAAATTTCTAAACAACTCATGAGATGTCATATACAGGTTGAATATTACTCAGAATACTGAAATCGACAATATATGAACAGTAATATGTAAACACTACCAGCAATAATCAGTAAATTTTGAAGGTCTAAGAGTTATGGAGCAAGGAGTCATATGAACAGTCAATAATGGTATAATTACATACGAAAGTGTGTAAATTTGTGCTTACACTGTGATAACTAAGTTAGGGTTAGAAATTTCTTACCATTGTAGAGGATTCGCAGAAGTAGAAGATGAAAAGGAAGTGAATCTGAAGAGTTAACTAACGAACAGGGCGAAGGAACCAGGAATTCTTAGAGAGAAGAAAGTTTTAGAGAGAGAAAATAGCAAGAGACAGTTTTGTGAAATGAATTTTTTTGGCGGTTGAGGGTTTATAAACGAAAGGACGTGCCGTCAGTCATAGAGACTTGTGAAGTGTCATTAAGTCAGACGCCTTTTTGATGACAAGACTTAATGAATGACGGATTTTAGGAAAGAGAAAAATACATTTTCATAAAATATCTCAACCAAATTTGAAATCAGTCCCTCACAATTTTCATAAACAACCCTCTAAAATTATGAGTTTAGAAAGCTTACCTTTGTCTCTTAGTGACTGTATAAATTCTTGACTTTACCCTTTAAAAGTAATAAGTCTGCTTAAGAGAAATTTTCAAGTCTGCTTAAAAGAAATTATCAAGTCTACTTTAAAAAAATTATCAAGTCTGCTTTAAAAAAATTTATTTTGAAATTTTGAAATATTATAATGAAAAATTAATTTTAATTGGAATTAGATTTAAGCAGTTGGGTCAAGCATACCAAGCTCTCCCCTGAGATAAGCAAACCTGTCTGCTTCTAGAGCCTTTGTGAAGATATCTGCCAGTTGATGTTCAGTGGAAAGTAACTTGAGCTTGAAGGCTTTTTCTCTCTCTAGAAAGTTCCCTCTCTTGGCCGCCTAGGGTTTCCTTTTCTTTCCAGCCGGCGGCTATGGCCGCCAACCCCTTGCCGGATGGACCGGATCCCCCCCTCCACCTAAGCCTCTCTCCTTTGCTGAAGCATTAACAGGCTCAACGGCAATTCCTTCTTTTGTTATCCCGCCTTCATCATATAAGGGGGAACCGTCCCTCAAACTCTCTCCTGACATCATTGCTTCTCTTGCTAAACCTTTCGATCTTGCTCTCGTTGGGAAGTTCTCACATGGTCGCCCCTCTATGGAAGCCACTAGAAAGTACTTTAGCACCATCGGACTTAAGGCTGATTTCAATATAGGGCACTTGGACCCTAAACACATTCTTATTCAAGTCCGAAATCAGGAAGAGTATCAACGTCTTTGGATCAAAGACCAATGGTTTTTGGGAAGGTTTCCTATGCGAGTTTTTA
This sequence comes from Codonopsis lanceolata, assembly GCA_013146195.2. Taxonomy (NCBI): domain Eukaryota; kingdom Viridiplantae; phylum Streptophyta; class Magnoliopsida; order Asterales; family Campanulaceae; genus Codonopsis; species Codonopsis lanceolata. The sequence continues at coordinate 64,885,535 of CM028384.1, read as the reverse complement.
AATGGACTCCAAGTTTTAGGCCGGACGTGGAAAGCTCAATTGTTCCAGTATGGTTTGCTCTTCCTGGCCTCCCAATTCATTTGTTCCATAAATCTGCGTTATTTGCCATTGCTTCGCTATTTGGCGGCCCCTCATGCTAGATCAGCCGACTACTAATCTTTCGCGTCCTAGTGTTGCAAGAATCTGTGTTGTGATTGATCTTTTAAATCCCTGCCCTAACAGGATTTGGATTGATTGCGGCACAGTATACCCAAGCTTTTGGCAGCCTCTTGAGGCTGAGAATCTGCCGATGTACTGTCTGCATTGTCTACGCCAAGGGCACAATGATCTTTGTTGCAAACTCAAGAACCCGCCTCAAGTCTCTCCTCCTGAAGCTACTGTAAACCCTAACTATAATGCCACAACCTCAAACCCTAATCAAAACCCTTCAAACCCTAACCAATCAGCCTCAAACCCTAACCAAACTTCCACAACCCACAACCTAAACCCTAGGCAACGATGGACCCCAAAAAAGGCTTCTATACCTTCAGATACGGTGCCAAAAACTACTTTTACGATTCCAATAATTGTGGAAGCTGATGATGCCACAAACCCTAACTCTTTGCTTCCTGAACAAGAAAAGGAACAAGTTATTAATGATGTTGAGAATGATTGTCAAAGGACGGATACGGTTGCTAAGTCTGGAAATCCTCAAACGTCTAATACTAGTCCTGATGACCATGGTTCATTGCCGGCTTCACATGAGAAGACTTGTGGAGTTAACAATGATCTCCCAATCCATAGTAAGTCTACTATTATTCAAGAGGACCCCTGCTCATCGAATCCATCCCCTTTAAGGGATTCTGCCCAGAATACTATGAATGCTGATCATGCTTCGAATTCAAGAAGTCCGGATTGTGTATCTCCCAATCGTTATGCTGTGCTTAACACGTTGGCTAATGAAGATGACCCTGATGATGATACTTTGCAAGCTCTAAATTTGGAAGGTCATCACCAGCCCCCTCCTAAACCCAAGCCTCCAGCAGCTCCTGCAGTCAGACAAACTCGATCAAAGACAGTAAAGTCCTCAGCTTCTGAATCTAAAACTAGTGCCTAATGGATTGCAAAGTTCTTTTTTGGAACGTTCGTGGAATTGGTAACGAACCAACGGTAAGCCGTCTTAAGCAGCTTGTTAAGCTTCACAAATTATCTGTCATTGCTATTTTTGAGCCGATGTTAGATCCTTCCAAAATTGCTCTCATCACTCGTCGATTAAATTTTCGATTTTGTTTCTCTAATTCTGCCAGGTCCATATGGGTTTTCATTAAATCCAGCTTTACTTGTAGACTTGTTCAAGAGACTTCCCAACATATCACTCTTCATCTTAAACATTTTTCTTGGCCTATTAATGTTCTATTTTCTTGTGTATATGCGAGGTGCGACTCGCGTGACCGACAAGATCTCTGGGATGATAAGATCAGTACTAGCTTGAATTTTACTCAAACCCCTTGGATAATTGGAGAGGACTTTAACATAATTCTTCATCCAGAGGAAAAAAGTGGTGGAGTTGGCTGGGATCGCATTGGTGCTATGGATTTCCATGCCTGCTTGTCTGCTGCGGGCTTAATAGATCTGGGTTTTTCCGGAAGCAACTTTACCTGGTGGAACAAGCGTGCTGGAACAGCCACCATCCATCAACGAATTGATAGAGTGCTGTGTAACGCTTCTTGGCTGGACACTTTTCAGTTAACTTCAGTCCAACATCTTAACAGGAACTGTTCTGATCACTCTCCTTTACTCACAACTATTGCTCGTCAAGTCACTCGCCACTCAGTTCCTTTTAAATTCCTCAATATTTGGACTTCTCACGCTTCTTTCAAGGATACAGTTCAGCAAGCTTGGAATCAGTCTGTTGTGGGTAGGCCGATGGTTGGTTTTTCTAGTAAACTCCGAAATGTCAAGGCGGCTCTCAAAGTTTGGAATAAATCTGTTTTCGGCAATATTTTTGACAATCTTAAAGCTGCAGAAGATGAGGTGGCAGAAATGGAACTGCTTTATGAAATCAATAATTCTCCTTCGAACCGCGAGAATTTAATGAATGCCCAGGCCTCTCAACGCCGGTTCTTGTTACAGGAGGAAGAATATTGGCGTCAGAAAACTAAAATCAAATGGTTGCAAAACGGTCAAGGAAACTCGAAGCTTTTCCATGCGTCTGTCAAACAGACTCAACGTCGCCTCCACATCCATTCTATCCATGACGAAGATGGCAATCTACTCTCTACGGATAAGGATATTAAACAGATTGCTGTTAATTATTTTAGTTCCCAGCTTAAAGATGAAGGCTCTTCTCCTTATAATCTGGATATGATCCCCTCTTTGATCACGCCAGAATGGAATGAATCTCTCATAGCCCCTCCGTCTTTGTCTGAGGTAAAGTCTTAATGCTTTCGGTCTTAATGGGGATAGTGCTTCAGTCCCGATTTCATTTTACCTATTGTTGGGACATTATTGGTGCTGATTTTCACCAAGCTATTTTGGAGTTTTTTTCAGGATTTTCTCTTCCCCGTTCATGGTCGAGCACGTTAATTGCCACTATTCCTAAGGTTGATGTTCCTACTTCTTTTAAGGATATTAGACCTATAAGCCTGTGTAACTTCTGTTCCAAGGTCTTATCTAAAATTCTTTCAACAAGGCTTGCTGTCATCTTGCCTCACATTATTTCTGAAAATCAGAGCGCCTTCACCAAAGGTCGAATTATTCAGGATAATATCCTTCTTGCTCAGGAAATGATGTGCCATCTGGGGAAAAAGATTGCGGGGTCCAATGTTGTGATTAAGCTGGACATGGCTAAGGCCTTTGATAGGGTTTCTTGGGTTTTTCTCACCAGTGTCCTTCGCAAGTTTGGTTTTCATGAGGTTTTTATAGACCTGGTTTGGCGCCTTATATCTGACAACTGGTTTTCTGTCCTAATTAATGGAGACCCAGCTGGTTTCTTTCCTTCATCTCGGGGCCTTCGCCAAGGGGACCCTCTCTCTCCGAGTCTCTTCATCATAGCGCAAGTCTTAAGTCAGTAGCATTAATCGCCTTCACTCCCAATCTTCATCCTATATCTACTCGACTGTTAGCGGGTGTCCAATTATTTCCCACCTTGCCTTTGCTGATGACATTATTATCTTTTGTAATGGAAGCAAGGCATCTCTTTCTCAGCTTAAACAACTTATTCAGTCATATGAAGCTGCTTCTGGTCAGCTTATTAACCGAGCTAAAAGTTCATTCTATGTTGCTCCCTCCACGATATTCTTCTCATGACCACGATCCAACTGCTTTTGAATTTCCAGAAGGGTTCTCTTCCTATCACTTATCTGGGTTGTCCTCTTTACTATGGTCGCAAAAAGAAATCTTATTTCGATTCTCTTCTTCTCAAACTTCAAAACCGTATAAGCTCTTGGCTGGGACCTTTTCTTGACAAGGCTGGCAGAATAACTCTGATCAAACATGTTCTTTATTCCATCACAAGTTATCAAATTGCTTCAATAGACCCTCCAAAATCTGTGTAGAAAATGATTGATAGGATGTGTTCTAATTTTTTAAGGCGGTTGGAAGGGAGACAAAAGAGTCATCGGATTTCTTGGTCTACTTGCTGTAGACCTGTTATTGAAGGAGGTCTAGGAATTTTCTCTATGGCAGATTTATGTAAGGCCTATGGGCTGAAGTTGTGGTGGCGATTCCGCACTGTTTCCAACCTTTGGACTTCCTACCTGAAGGCTAGATATTGCTCTCGGCACCATCCCAGTATTGCTCAATCCAAAGGCTCTCATTCTTGGAGTCGCATGCTTAAGGCCCGCTCTATAGCAGACCCCCGTATATTCTGGATTCTAGGTCGAGGAAATTGTTCCCCTTGGCATGATCACTGGATTCGTGATCTCAATGAGGCCTTACCGATTGACTTTAATATCTCTACAGCTCGTGAATTTTTGCCCAGTGTGTCCAATAAAACGATGGCAGCCATATATCTCTCTTCCTCCGTTAAAGACAAAGATCATGCCCAAATTTTATTTCTCGCGAGATGAAGATGATCGAGCATGCTGGACTTTGTCTCCATCCGGCAAATTTTCCATTGGCTCAGCCATCTCCGAGAACTCTTTTGCTCATCCTAGAATGATGTCTGCATCCTTTATCTGGCAAAATTCTCTGCCGAAGAAAATAAGTATCTTTATTTGGCGGCTTTTCCTCCGTCGTCTTCCTATCGATGAAGGTCTCAGTGGCAAAGGAATTCATCTAGCCTCAAAGTGTCAATGTTGTGCTTCAGGTCATATTGAAACTTTCGATCATGTCTTCTTATCCAGCAGCTTGGCTACAGATATCTGGCGACATTTTCATTATATTTTTTATGTTCCTTTCAGCCTGTGTGACATCCAACAACGCTGCTTCGCCTGGTGGTTTTATCGTCGGTCTCTTCCCTTCATCATTATCCCCTCTCTAATTCTTTGGCATTTATGGAGATTCAGAAATTATGCTATTTTTGATGGCAAACATCTCTCAATCAGTTCTCTGATTTTTAATATAAAATCAGACCTCAAGGCCATTCTCCAAGTTTCCAACTACTTCATATCCGATCTCTACAATAGTTCAGCAATCTCCTTTGGTCTCTTCAAGCAAATTCGAGTTCAGGCTGTTTTTTGGGCACTCCCTCCTTCAGGTTCTTTTAAATTTAACTATGATGGAGCTAGTCGAGGCAATCCGGGCTTAAGTGGAGGCGGTGGCATTCTTAGAAATTCTCAAGGTGAATGTATTTATGCTTTCTCAGAATTTTATGGTGAGTGTTCTAATATGATGGCTGAGTTGAAAGCTCTTCATTCTGGTCTCCTGTGGCTTCATGAGCAAGAATATCATAATGTCATCATTGAACTGGACTCAAAAATTATTGTTGATACTCTATCTGAAAATTTCAATATTTCTTGGAAGTATGTTTACATTTACAGAGATATTCTTTGGCTTCAACAATCTGGTCAGCATTCGTTTCATCACTGTTTCCGTGAAGCCAACAAAGTTGCTGACAGTCTAGCTAATTTGGCTTGTGATTCTCAAAACAATTTCCAGTTTTTTATGTCTGCTTGTATTCCACGCTCTATTAAGGGTCTCATTAGTTTAGATGCTAGCAGAACTCCCTATGTTAGAATTTCTTAATTTCTTCTATTTAGATCTGTATTTCCTTTTCGAGGTAAGGCTCCTCTGTCCTCCCATTTATAAGGGCAAGGATGGTTGTCCCCCTCAAGCTTGTACTTTTTTCCTTTATTAATAAAATCTAGCAGGGTGCCGTCCCTGTTTCCTTAAAAAAAAAAAAAAAAAAAAAAAAAAGAGATGTTCAGTGGAAATGTACTTCATGCTAATGTTTCTCTTTTCTACATTGTCTCTTAGAAAGTGATATCGAACATCGATATGCTTTGTCTTGGAATGCATCACAGGATTGTAGGTGATAGAGATTGCTGAGGTGTTATCACACATGATTGGGCAGTCTGCTACTTTGATATCGTAGTCCACCAACCGTTGTTTGATCCAGAAGTTGGCCAGTGCCAGCCTATGTACTCGCTTGGTGGAGTTGGAAACCGATGCTTGTTTCTTGCTAGCCCAAGAGACAAGTCTGTCTCTAGAAATTGACAAGTTCCACTGGTGCTTTTTACTCAACTTGGCAACTTGACATAGTCGGCATCTGAGTAGCCTACTAAGTTGAAAGAAGATTCCCTTGGATACCAGATACCTAAGTTGGTGGTATTTGATACATACTTAATGATTCTTTTAGCTGCAAGAAGATGTGACTCACGAGGGTCTGCTTGAAATCTAGCACATACCCCAACGATACACTATGTCGTCCGGTGAGGTAGAGCAGAGATCCGATTATCCCCCTATAGTGGGTGATATCAACTTTCTTTCCTTATAAGTCCTTTGTAAGTTTGCATTTAGCAGCCATTGGTGTATCAAAGGTGTTTGTTGTTTCCAATCCAAACTTTTTAACAAGATCTTTAGCATACTTGGATTGGCTGATGAATATTCCTTTGTTGGATTGTTGAATTTGAAGACCCAGGAAGTATGTGAGTTCTCCCATCATACTCATTTGGAATTTGCCAGTCATGAGTGTTTCGAATCGCTTGCACAGCTTCTCATTAGTAGATCCGAAGATAATATCATCGACATAGATTTGCACTAGCAGAGAGTGTCCTTTGTGCTTAAGAATAAAGAGAGTGGTGTCGATTTTTCCTCTCACAAATCCTTGTTCTACTAGAAATTTTGAGAGAGTTTCATACCAGGCCCGAGGAGCTTGCTTAAGACCTTTGAGGGCCTTTTTAAGCTTGTAGACGTGAGTTTCTTTTCCTTTCTCCACAAAGCCTGGAGGTTGAGCAACGTAGACCTTTTCTTGAAGATCACCATTTAGAAATGCGCTCTTGACATCCATTTGATACAGCTCAAAGTCCTTGTATGTAGCATAGGCTAAGAAGATTCTGATAGCTTCCAATCTTGCTACTGGAGCAAACGTTTCATCATAGTCAATTCCTTCTTCTTGTCGATATCCTTGTGCAACGAGCCTTGCTTTGTTTCTAATGATGTTCCCATCCTCATCCTTCTTGTTTCTGAACACCCATTTTGTGCCGATGACAGTATGATCAGCAGGCTTTGGGACTAGCTTCCATACTTGGCATCGTTCAAATTGTTGAAGCTTTTCTTGCATGGCTTCCAGCCAACTTGGATCTTGAAGAGCTTCATCGATCTTCTTTGGCTCTTCTTCTGAGACGAATGCAACACAGAACATACATTCATTTTTGGAAGATCTTCTGGTCCGTACTCCAACATGAATGTCACTAATGATTTGAGAGATTGGATGGTCTTTACATGTTCTTGTGACAGCAGGAATGTGATGATTTGCTGCTGTTTCTACATGACAAGGTTCAGAAGGAGGGCTAGAAGGAAGATCTGATGTGTCTTGATGAGTATCTTGTTCAGAATTTGGTTCAAAGGTTAGTTGAGGAAGAGTATTTTCAGGTTCAGAAACAAAGGGTTCTGGGTTTGAGTCTTCTTGAGCAGAGTTGAAGTCTTCTGGTGACCCGTTCGATAATAAGTGATGGTCAGGAATATTTGATTGAGTTGCTGGTGATGGATTAGGTGTATGAGAGGTTGATGGTTGGGAGGTACCTGTCTCAACATTAACAAAATCATCAGCAACATTTGGAGCCACGTGTGGCTCTAATAAATCAAATTCATCAAATGAGACATGAACAGATTCAACTATTTTTAAAGATCTTTTGTTGAAAACCCTGTAAGCTTTGGAGTGTAAAGCATAACCCAGAAATACACCTTCATCGGCTTTGTGATCAAATTTGCCTCTATAGTCATTACCATTGTAGACTACGAAGCACTTGCAGCCGAAGATTTTAAAAAATCCAATGTTTGGGGTTTTGCCTCTCCAAAGTTCATAGGGTGTTTTACCGTGAAATTTGTTGATCAACGATCTGTTCTGAGTGAAGCAGTGTCAGTGTTGACGCTTCGCCTGTATGTTTGGGCAACTTTGCTTCAAAGAAGCATAGTTTTAGCAGCCGATAAGTGTTCTTTTTTCCTTTCGCTACGCACATTTTGCTTTGTGGTGTCCTTACAAGAGAAGTTGTGACCAATGCCGTGATCATCACAAGACTTTGCTATTCCATTGTTGGTGAACTCGCACTCATTGTCTGATCGAACGCCACCGATTTCATCGAAGTTTTTGCGCTTTGCGCCTTCCGAACAATGCTGTAAGAAGATCGTATGTGTGGTCTTTAGAAGACATCATCTCTGTCCAAGTGTATCTTGTATAATCATCCACTACTACAAGCGTGTATCTGTGACCGCCGTAGCTAATTGTAGTGACTGGTCCGAAGAGATCCATGTGTAGGAGTTGCAGAGGTCTCGTCGTTGAGAGTCCTGGTTTGCTTTTGAAGGATGTTTTTGAAAGCTTTCCCAGTTGACAGGCTTTACACGCGCGATCATGATCAGCAGAGACCTTTGGCAATCCTTTAACTAGACCTTCTTTGGATAGCTTGGCCAGATATTTGAAGTTCAAATGGCTGAGTCTTTTATGCCACCAATTTTGTCTTGAGCAGAGTTTGCCACAAGACATAGATTGGCGGCCTTGCCATAAGCATTCAAATCTATCACATAGACATTCCCTTGTCTGTGTCCAGTAACCAGGGTTGAGCAGGAGACTGGATCCTTTATATCACATCTGTTTGAAGAGAATTGACAGATAAGCCCTTTGTCACAGAATTGAGAAATACTCAGAAGATTGTGTTTCAAGCCTTCTACTAGAGAGACTTTTCCAATGGAGAGATTTCCTCGAATGATGGATCCATAGCCAATTGTTCTTCCTTTAGCATTGTCTCCAAAGATGACCGGAGGACCTTCTCGCTCGAGATGTTAGAGAGAAGGCAAGATTCTCCGGTCATATGTCTTGAGCAGCCGCTATCTAGATACCATACATCTTTCTTTTCTGAACTTGAATCAGCCATGAAGCACACCTGAGATGTAAAGGTAAGAAAATCATGGTCCCCTTTTATTTTTCTTATGGGTCCAAATGGTTAGCGTATTTTTGGAACCCATACTTGCCCGATTTTTGGAATAGGGGATCCAACAAAGCTTCATGATGGATTTCGCCAGAGACATTCATGGACCAAGTGGCCAAAACACTTTGCAAAATGTACAATGATGGAAATTACGTAAGTCTACATGATCATGCCGGGTATTGAGGGTTTTTGAACATTTTTCTTAACAACCTTTTGATTTAGCAGCCTTGTTAACAAAGAAGCTTAGGGGCATCCGTGTGAGGTTTCTTGAGTGCAGACGCCAGCTTTGCTTTAGCAGAAAGTACTTTTGGCGATAGACTTTGATACCTCATACATTTTGCCTGTAAGCTTGGTATCAACATTCTATGAAGCATCAGCACCATCTGTAGTACTGTTGATGAATCTGATAGGTTTGAGCAGACTTTTCGTAGGCCCTGAAAAAGCAGCCTTTGCTTTCACAGAAGTGCTGGTGGAGGGCCGTTGAGAGTCTGCACCACCTTTAGCAGGTTTTTCTCCAAAGATGATTGTTTTGCTTTCAAAGCTTCACTGTTTTTGATAATTTGAACCTTAGGTATTTATAAGGAGTAGCAGTATAACCAATTCCTTCTTTACCCTTGTTAGGTTTCTGATATTGAGCTAGAACATTACTATTCACTGTAAAATGTTCATTTTCCTGTTCAGAGGTTGTGCCAGAAATACTTTCAGAGAAACCTAGCCCAGATTTATTTGTTGAGGGCTTCTGATCTCCGAGAATTTGATCAAAGACTGCCGTTGAGTTATTCCATGAGTTGATAGTCTTTTGCAACTCATCTTTCTCAGCAGATAACTCTTTGGCATGATCGATAAGGCAAGCAACCTTTTCATTGAGAAATTTGTTCTCTTCTTTTAACTTGATACTTTCCCCCGGACTCCATGGAGAGTTTTTAACTCGGCTTCCAAAGATGGATTTCTCCTCCTTCTCATGACTTTTAGCTAACTTAACATAGGCCTTTCTAAATTCATTGAATTCCTCTAGCATGTCTTGAGCATCTTTGAGAATTTCTTCTTTTGAAGGCTCTTCAGGAGATTGTTCGATGTTAGCTTGAAAAGGAGAGTATTTAACTTCACTATCTGAGTCATAGGTGGGTGGTGACTTTAGAGCAACGAGGCAGATGTGTACCTGCTCGGGTGAGTCATCACTATCATCCTCGTTAGAATCAGTTTCAAACCAAGTGGATACATGGTTTTCTTCTAAGTCCTCAGCCAGTAGACCTCTATGTTTAGAAAATGATTTAGAAGGTCTCCTTTTATAGGCTTCATATTTTGGCTTGGGACATTTAGAAGCAAAGTGACCAGGCTTCCTGCAATTGTAGCAAACCAACTCATTGTTGTGTGAGTTTTCAGCAGACTTTCTGAAAGTCTGCTGGTTTGCTTCCTTCTTTTTGTTAAATTTTGAGAACTTTTGAAATTTCTTAACGAACATAGCAAATTGTTCGTCAGAAAGGATTTCATTCTCATTTGAAGAAGTAGATGGTTTACTTTCTTGGGCAGGAATTTCCTGAGAGATAGCAGAAAAGGAAGGAAGTTTAAAATGTTTGTCCTGTTCTTGAGCTTGAAGTAATTCTTGCTCATAGACTGTTAGACTCGCATACAAACTTCTGAGGTGCATGGAGTTCAAGTCTTTGGACTCTTTTATTGCAGTGGTTTTCACATGCCACAAACTTCCTAGAGAGGCTAAAAATCTCATATTTACTTCTTTAACACTATATTCCTTTCCTAATGAATAACAACTATTTACTACCTCACAAAATCTGTCGTAGGCTTGCCGGAGAGTCTCCTTTGGATCTTTTCTGAATGAATCGAATTGTTGAATATAGTTGTACTTCCTGTTGTCTCTAGTGGGTAGATCTCCTTCAAGATATTCCACCAAGGCTTCCCACATCTCCTTGGCAGTTTTGCATCTAATGATCTGCTGATATGTGCTTGTGTCGACAGAGCTGGATATGATATGAATAGCCTTGCTGTCGAGTTCAACGAGCCTCCTTTCTTCGTCTGTCCATTCGTTCATGGATTTAGGTATCTCGGGAGGACCACTGGCTACTTCGGCAAGTAGGTTGGGTTTCATTGGAATATAAGGACCTGTTAGAACACATTGCCACAACCGATTGTCAATAGAGTTCATATATCTCATAACTTTATCTTTCCATACTTCGAAGTGGCCTTCGTCCAATATTGGGACGTGGCTAGTATTCGAAGTAGGCAGCATATAGTGAGCCATAGGATCTATTCTCAAGAGGTTAAGCTTGGAAAAATGATTTTTCAAAGAATTAGGCTCTGATACCAATTGTTGGTCCCAAAATAGGCTCAATCTAGGCTAGAAGGGGGGGTTGAATAGCCTAGTTATGTTTTTATAAAAACTTTTCGTAAACACTTCTTAATGATTTCTTGGAAGGTTTGAATAGAAGTGTTAAGGCAGCGAAACAAAACCAGAATCTGAACTATCGAGAGTGTTGTTTAGGTAGTACGATTAAGCACAAGCAGTTAATGAGAAATATAAGAACAGTTCAAACAGCACACAGGAATTTGAAGTGGTTCGTACTGTGAATAGTACTACATCCACTACCAAAGTGGTTAGCTTTGGATTTTAAAAGTGCACTTGTTTATCCACTAGGTTTATGAGTAAGATCTCTAATGGATCGTGTACAAAATAAGTTTTTAACCAAGTGTATAATGGTGAGAGAGACAATCAATGATTAATTGTTCTCTTCACGTGCAGAATTAAAGAACAGTTTAAAAACAAACTAAAAGAAGCTGAAACGAATTTAAGATGGCAGATCTGCAGCTTCAGAGAGTTTGGTGAAGTGTTAGTCCTTGTCCTTTGATCTCTTGAATGCTTGAGTGTTGAAGATGAAGCTTGAGAGTTTAATGCGCAAGAGTGTTGTTCTTCAGATCTTCAAGACTTGAATAAATACCAGGAAGAGATCTTTGCACCGTTGGACTGAGAGAGAGTGAACTGTGTCCAACGTTCTTTTGTATTGAATGCAATTCGGCGCTTTGGGAGATGTAACAGCCACAATCATCAGAGATGCAGTGTGTGCAGAGAAGACATGCCCAAATAGAGTAATGTTTCATATTGCAGGCTTTGCAGCTTGGAAAGTCTTCTTAGCCAAAAAGGGTAATGTCTTCGATCTTGGGTTTCGAGGAAACCGATGCAGGGCCGGTTGTCAGCATGTAGAGTTGACTTCTTGAAAATGAAATCTGATGAAGACATAATGACTAGATATTTTTGAAAATATCTAAATAGGTGTACACGTGTCAAATTTTTGTGAATTGGCTCATCTTGATTTTTCGACTTTGAGCAGACTTTAAAGTCTGTTGTTTCTTCAAGGCTGCTGAAGAAGCTTGCGAAACCGCGCCTAAAACTAACACTTAAACAGTTCTAATCAAATTGATTCTAAGACAGTTACCACACTAATCGGTACGCAGACCTTTTAGCCACTGTACACTAGAATCAGAGGATGACTCAACCAAATCTAGAAATATGAATCAACAATTTTTATGTGAGGGTGGGACGATACATCGCCTATACGAATCGTAAGATTCGTATTCGCGTACACTGGACCTCACACACCCCTCCATTGTTGTTGGCCGCAATGAATGAGGAAGTAGCCCCTAGTAGCCGTGCGTCAATGCAAGGCTGTTGCTGTGGATTAGTTTGGAGTTTGGTATATCGATGCGAAGACACGAGTATCGTGGTCACGATATTGGGTTAACAGTGTTTTTGTCGCAGGAGCTACGAAGCGGCCGAGTCCATAACATATCCTTTTGTATGTTTTATTTCTCGCACTTATGTGAACAACGTGCTAAGTGCAATTTGTGATTATTGAGGGTTGGACCCATGTTGTGATCATTTGAGGGTTGAACCCATGGTTTAATTATTGAGGGCTAGGCCCGTATTCTGGTTATACATGATTATTGTTCGTATATTATTATTATGATGCCACGATTATATTTATGCTGGTGCATTATGCCATGTCATGTCATGCTATGCCATACAATTGCATTTTGGAGCTTACTGGGTCATTATGACTCATTTCGTGTGTTTGTTTTCCTTAGTGAGTGTAGTGAGCTCATTAGTACGCGTTGCGGTTGCGGACTAGTGATTTCTAGCAGGTGGTCTTCCCGGCGATAGCTTAAAATAATTATTGTATTTATTCATCTTGTGAGATATGGGTGTAAAGTTATGTAAACTTTACTTGGGTAGATTGTGTTAGTATTGATGGTTCTATTATTTCGGTCGAGCTGTTGTATTTATTTAGTACTTAGTTCAGTTGTCTTCCCGAGCAAGGTTTTAGCTCACATATTCTTGTATTGTTATTGTTGTTGTTATTATCTCTAACAACTTTAGTCGAGAGATTTTAGTATGGATGTTTAGCTTTTGAACTCTTATTCTTATGGTTGGTTTGTCCCTCCGGCATGTTATAGTTGTTGAATGGTTGTTATTAGGTTGGTATTTTGTCGTTTTGCCGGCTTTAGATTTGCCGCTGGTTTGTTTCCCGTGCGCAATGTTGCGTCATGTGAGTCGTAGAATTGTCGAGAGATAGTCGTCTCTCAGCCTTGCATTCCACGATTTGGAATTGAAGGTTTGGGTTCCTGTGGGTTCCCGGGATATCCACTTCTCTCGTTCTTCCCTCCCTTGTTTAGGGGAAGACGAAATCAAAAATGCGAGAGGAGTGCTGTCTAAGATAGCGGGTTGGAATGCGCCTTAGTTGCCTTTAGTGGATTTTATTAGAAATAGCCTTATGGCTCATTTTGGATCACTATGGGAGCTTTGGGTTTCCCGCATCAAGTTATTCCATTTTTAGGGGATACCAGGATATGAGAATACACCACCCTTTCATTCCCATTTTCCCTTTTTTAGGGGAGAACGGAAAAGTGCAAGAAAGGAGTGTTGCGAGGCCCCACTGGATCCAAAAACATTTTAGAGTCGCCATCTTTATTTTAAGGCAAAAATTAAACCAGAAAAAAAAGAAAACCAGAGATATAAAACGGGTTCGGAGGCTAAGTTACGAGTTGGAAAGGTGCTAGGCATCCAACTCGCCCTTTCGGTCTCAAAATAGTTTTTGGCTAAAGTATGCTTATTGTTATATTTATTTAGAAAATAAATAAAGCATTAAAAGACAGGATAATAAAACAAATACATTCATGGCTACATTATTTACGGACTTGCAGCCATTTCCTTACAATAATTACAAATGTATTTAAAAATATTTGGCCATTATAACGGCTCTTTTACATAATATTTCCTATTATAATCCGGGCAGCACAACGGCTTATATTGACTACATTGGGCCGGATTTAAATAATAACTTTAAATAATAAATAAAAGGACGCCCTTAAAGGCTATTACCTTTTAGAGCGGAGTGTGCTCGCTCTGTCCTTCTCGGGAGAGGGAGACTTTTATTGCTGTTGCTGATGTGATTTGGGCAGAGTGACGGCTTATTTATGGTAGTTTCGGCTCACTCACTCGGGCAGAATGACGGCTTAGTTTCGGTGGTTTTGGCCTATTTGGTTGAGCGGAATAACGGCTTATTTCGGGTGATTTCGGCCTATTTACTCGGGTAGAGTAACGGCTTACTTTATGGTTTTTGGGTCGGGGAAACAAGGTGGATACCTAACTAAAGGGCTAGGGATCACTTTAATCGGTTGGATTTGTGTTTGGAGGAGGTTTGGCAGGGTTTCGAGGCTTTATGAGAGGAGCGAATCGCGCACTGCGTTAAAATTACGCAGAGTTTTCCTGGGCTTCAAGCCTTCGTCGAAGAAATCTCTCTCAAAGCGTAGCTGGGGACCTCTATATATAGTTGGATTTGTGCTTCATCGGCTTGTACCGCGCGCTTGACATTTTGTACAATGCGTTAACTGATCGGGCACTATTTAGGACCTTGGCGCGGCCAAACAGCAAGTTGGGCGCGGCGCCAAGGCCACGTGGCGCGGCGCCAACTATTCAAACTTCCTCATTTTTTTGACACTTTCCCCCCTGCACTTCACTATTCATGCATCCTACTTTCTCCTTTTGCATTTTCAACCCTGTAACTTGACATTTTGTTAAGTTTAAATAGTTTTTTATATCACATGCGAGTTACATACAGGGTGGGGGTGTCTGAGCCCCTCAGCGGTGGAGTCTACGGGTAACCCAAGGCTTGCGAGTAGATGAACATCGTTGATAAACAATAGACTCTCCAATTTCGTTCAATTATAAAACGGGGAAGAGATGCAACAGGTAGTAGTTATAATGCAATAGTTTATAACGCAAACCAAACCTCACATATCCTAGACATATTTAGTCGGTTATAACATGTTATCGCAGTTTTTAAGCAGATATGAATTTGAAGTGCTCTGATGGTCGGACCTACTAGTGTAGGCTGCATACGTATCCCTTAATAAAGGAACTCAGACCAAAACGTAGTTTAAGCCAAAACCTAAACTATCACTCGTGCAATGGTCGTGCCTACCGAAGTAGGCTACCTACGTATCCTTATACAAGGAATCAGACCGAGACGTAGTTCACTCAGCTGGGGACCAAATGCTGCGATGCAAGTGCGGCAATGCTAAATGAGCAAATGCATGCAAAACTTTATCAAATGAGTGCTGCAAGGGTAAATATAACGTGCTGTGATGGTCGCGTCTATCGAGATAGGATGCCTACGTATCCTTAGCCAAGGAATCAGACCAATCGTAGTTCGCCTGCGGTTGTGCGGCATGAATTGTCTCCTTAGGAACTTAGCCTTCGTCGGAGGACAAGACCTTTCCCTCTGAATCCGGGGTTGCGTGCCCCTTAAAAGATTGTTTCCAACATAGCTAAAAATGCATGGAATGTATTGCCTCCTCAGGAATGCAGCCTTCGTCGGAGAGCAAGACCTTTCCCTATGAATCCGGGGTTGCGTGCCCCTTAAAGGAAAGTTTTCCAAATATCATACCAATGTACTGCAAAAAAGGAAAATACCTTCCTTTTCTTACCCTTGTCGTGCCCATGCGGCAAATTGATGCTGCTGTAACTTTGCTGCTTCTTGCTGCCTTACGCTGTTATTTTTTGCTCTTGCTGCACTTTGCTGTGGATTTTTCTTTTGTCACTGTTCCAGCCTTCACTGAAAAATTGTTTTCCCTGTTCCGCTATATTTTCGGCTTTAGCTGGAAAATCTTTCTTGATACTGCTGCATTTTTTTCTTTACTGCTCTTTCTAACCTCGGTTAGAAATTTCATTTCCTTGCTGCCGCATCTTTTGGTACCAACTGAAATTATCTTTTCTTTGCTGTTGTTTTCTTTTCGCTCCATTTTCTAGCTTCAGCCGAAAATTTCTTCTTCTGCCACCGCATTTCCTTTTGTTGCATGCACTTATAAATTTTTCCTTTTCTTTTCTTGTACATGCATTTTCCCCTCTCCCGATTTTTTCTTTTCTTTTTTCTCTTTTTTTTCTTTTTTTTTATTCTGCATGCTCGCCATTTTTCTTTATATGCATGCTTATTATCTGTTTATTATTATTATTATATTTTTTTCTTTTTCACTTTCTTTATTCTTTTTTTTTCTTTTTTCCTCTTTTTTTTTCTTTATTCTGCCTGGATATACTTCAGATCTGCTAGATTTTGGCACTGTGTGGCACTTTTAAAGCATTCCTGACTTTATTAATAATGCTTATGTATGTCCTATTTATGCCTAAATGATGCAATTAGGTAATGATGCATGAGGGGAGGTATTTACCTAAAAAGGAAAAACCTAGTTTTTCACGCACTCTAGGTACGATCAGCTTCTCCGCCGTCTTCTTGCGTTTTCCCTATGGAAGCAGTGCCCCCTATGCCGCCCGATCGTCCCCCTATCATCTCCAATCAATCTTCTCCCTCGTTTGCTGATGTGCTAAATGCCCCCTCTCCCACGCCATCTTCTTCTTTTGTAATCCCTCAGTCGACTTACAAGGGTGAACCGTCCCTCAAGTTATCGCCTGAAATTATTGAACGCCTTGCCAAACCTTTCAGCCAAGCTCTGATTGGGAAATTTTCCCACGGTCGTCCTTCAATGGAGGTTACACGAAAATATTTTCACACCATCGGCCTAAAGGCGGCTTTCACGATTGGCCACTTGGATTCTAAGCACATTTTGATTCAAGTAAATCACAACGAAGATTATCAACGCTTATGGATTAAAGATCAGTGGTACCTCGGCAAATATCCGATCCGAGTCTTTAAATGGTCGCCAAACTTCCGGCCTGATGTCGAAAGTTGAATAGTCCCGGTTTGGTTCTCATTACCGGGTCTCCCGATTCATCTTTTCGATAAGTCAGCCTTTTTTTCGCTTGCCTCTTTATTTGGTAGGCCTTTGATGCTAGATCAGGCTACCATCAATCTTACTAGACCCAGTATAGCGAGGATCTGTGTTGAAATTGATCTACTAAAGCCATGTCCCTCTAGGGTTTGGGTAGATTGCGGAGACGTATATCCTAGTTTCTGGCAGCCTTTAGAGGCTGAGAACTTTCCCCTGTACTGTAAGCATTACTTGAGACAAGGCCACCATGAGCTTAACTACCGAGTGAAGAATCCTGAGCTTATGAACATGCCCAAGCCAACCTCTTCTGCTCGTCAATAGAGATGGACTCCAAAGAAAGTTTCTCCTGTTACTGCGCAAGACACAAACCCTAATCCTGTTCGGCCTACAGATATCCCTCCTAATTTGCAAAGTGAAGATATTACTCCTGTCACAGTTGAAGACCCGAAGGTATCCCAAGGTGATCCTAATGCTGCTCAACAATTGGCCCAAGAGAAAGCTGGTGCTTCTTCTTCGGTAGCTGATGATCCGTGTCAGGCTCATCAGGATGCTAATGACCCGGCTTTAGACCACCAATACTCTACTAGACACCAGCCTCCAAAAACGAGGATTTCATCTCCTGCAAGACAGACTCAAGCTACGACCTCTATTGATCCTGAAGACCTATCAGTTTCTCCAAACCGTTTTGCAGTCTTGAATACTATTGATCCTGAAGAGGATGAGGAAAGTACCTCTTTGCATGCCCTTAATCTTGAACTCCCTCCTCCAGTTTCTAAACCCAAACCCGCTATTCCTCCTACTGACAGACAGACTCGATCTCAGGCATCCAAGCCCTCTTCAACAGACTCCCGTTTACAATGTTAATGGATTGCAAAATTCTTTTTTGGAATGTACGAGGAATAGGCAATGACCCGACTGTTAGTCGTCTTAAACAGCTAGTCAAAATGCATCAAATATCGATTGTTGCCGTTTTCGAGCCTATGCTGGACCTTAGTAAAGTTCAACTGATAACCCGTCGACTCCGATTCAGGTTTTCCTTTTCCAATGCTTCAAGCTCAATATGGGTCTTTGTTAAAGCCTGTTACTCATGCTCTTTTATTTCGGAATCTGCTCAATATATTTCTCTTCAAATTCAGCATTTTTCTTGGCCATTTCATGTTTTGTTCACCTGTGTTTATGCGAGGTGCGATCCCCACGATAGGCAAGCTCTATGGGATGATATTATTCTCTCCAGTTCCAGATTTCCGTCCACGCCTTGGCTGCTCGGTGGTAACTTTAATATCATTTTGGACCCAAGTGAAAAATCTGGTGGAGCCGGTTGGGATCGTAACGGAGCCATGGACTTTCATGCTTGTTTAGCTGTTGCTGGTCTCCTTGATTTGGGATATATTGGGAGTCCCTTTACTTGGTGGAATAAGCAGGCTGGATCTTCTACGATTCATGAGCGTATTGATCGTGTCATCTGCAACACTCACTGGCTAGATAATTTCCCTTCTACTTCGGTTCAGCATCTAAACAGAACTTGTTCAGACCATTCTCCTCTTCTAACCACTTTCAATCGGCAATCTGCTACTAATCCTACGGCTTTTAAATTTCTGAATGCCTGGACTAGCCACAGCTCCTTTAAAGATATTGTGCTTCAAGCTTGGTCCAAATCTGAACATGGGCGGCCCATGATTTGCTTTTCTAGAAAACTTAGAAATGTGAAAGCAGCCCTCAAACGTTGGAATAAATCAGTATTTGGCAACATATTTGAGCATATTAAAGCTGCTAAAGAAGACGTGCAGGAGAAGGAACTTTTCTTTGAGTTGAACAATTCTGCTGCTAATCGAGAATCTCTAATGGCTGCCCAAGCAAATCTTCGTAAGTGCCTCACCAGAGAAGAGATGTTTTGGCGCCAAAAGACCAAAGTGAAATGGCTTAAGGAGGGTCAAGGTAATTCCAAGCTTTTTCATGCGTCTGTTAAGCAGACTCAGCGCCGCCTTTTTCTTCATTCTATATCTGATGATGATGGGTCCATATTAGATACTGAGGAGGCTATTAAGAATGCTGATGTGCGCTTTTATCAGTCTCAACTTCAAGCAGAGAATATTAGTTTTTCTGATCTTGAGATGATCCCCTCCCTCATTACGGATGATTGGAATGATCTTCTCATTGCTCCTCCCATTCCTTCAGAAATTAAAAAGGCTGTCCAGAGCCTTAATGGTGATAGCGCCGCCGGGCCAGATAGGTTTAATGGTACCTTTTATGTCGTCTGTTGGGATATTATAGGAGAGGATTTCTGTAAGGCTATTATGGAATTTTTTTTTCAGGTTTCTCTCTTCCAAAGGCTTGGTCTAGCACTCTCATCGTTACGATTCCCAAAGTGGACCGGCCTTCATCCTTTAAAGATCTCTGTCCTATAAGTCTATGCAATTTTTGTTCGAAGGTTATTTCAAAGCTTTTATCGTCTCGGCTTGCTCCTATTCTGCCGCATATCATTTCAGATAATCAAAGTGCCTTCACAAAAGGCCACTCCATCCAGGACAATATTCTTCTAGCCCAAGAAATGATGAGTTATCTTGGGAAAAAGGTGTTTGGCTCGAATGTGATTATCAAACTTGATATGGCTAAGGCGTTTGATAGAGTTTCCTGGTTCTTTCTCATCAGGGTTCTTCGAAAATTTGGCTTCCATGAAGTTTTTATTGATCTAGTTTGGCGGCTCATATCTGATAATTGGTTCTCTGTCTTGGTTAATCGTGCTTCGACAGGATTCTTCTCCTCTTCTCGAGGTCTTCGTCAATGAGATCCTTTGTCTCCTAGCCTCTTTATTATTGCTGCCGAGGTTTTTAGTACAAGCATAAACAGTCTTCAACATCAGATCCCCTCTTCTGTTTTTTCTATCTCTAGTGGATGCCCAGTGGTTTCTCATCTTGCTTTTGCAGATGATATCATTCTTTTTTGCAATGGAAGCAAAAACTCCATCTCTCTTCACAAAGACATAATTAGACACTACGAGGCAGCATCGGGTCAGCTTATTAATTCTACTAAAAGCTCCTTCTATCTTGGACCCTCATCGGATGATCATCGGGCCAATATTATAAAAGATGTCTTGGGTTTTAATAAGGGCTCTCTTCCTATAAACTATCTTGGTTGCCCCATTTACTTTGGCCGGAAAAAGAAAGCTTATTATGATTTTTTGGTTCTTAAAATTCTGAACCGAATAAACTCCTGGATGGGCTCTCTCATGGATGCAGCAGGCCGCCTTACCCTGATTAAGTATGTGCTCACTTCTATGTCTAGCTATCTCCTAGCTGCTTCTTATCCACCTTTATCTGTTACCTCTATGATTGATCGCATGTTCTCTAATTTCTTTTGGGGGCAAATAGAAGGCAAGCGAAAAAGTCACTGGATGTCATGGTCTACTTGTTGTTCCCCTATTAATGAGGGAGGTTTGGGAGTCCTATCTATGGCTGATCTAGCTCGGGCTTATGGTTTGAAATTGTGGTGGCGATTTCATGCGGTTCTAACATCGGTCTAGATTTACTGCGCCCGCTCGCTGAGAAATCATCCTAGATGTGTTTCTTCTAGAGGATCTCATATTTGGAAAAGAATGTTAAAAGCTAGAGAGATCGATGAACCTCATATTTTCTGGGTAATTGGTAATGGAGATTGTTCGCCATGGTATGATAACTGGATTCCCTCCTGTCCAGTTCCAAAACCGACTGGCTGTGATGCTTCTTCAGTCCGAGACCTCCTTCTTCACGGGTCTGGTTCTATGCTCTCATCTCAATTAGTCTCCAAAATCAAGGAGAACTTTATTACTCTTAGCGATATCCCAGACAAAGCATACTGGGCAATTACCTCCCAAGGGGATTTCACTCTTTCTTCGGCTGTTTCTTTGGTACAGAAATCCCGTCCAATGCTGCTTTCTTCCAAGTATGTTTGGCACAAACATCTTCCCCGTAAAATTAGTATATTCGTATGGCGGCTCTTCTTGTGTAAACTCCCTATTGATGAAGGCCTTTGGCGTAAAGGCTTCTCTTTAGCCTCTAAATGCCATTGTTGTGATGCTGGATATATGGAAACTTTCTCTCATGTTTTCATATCTAGTAGAGTTGCTTCGCAATCTTGGAATTATTATCATGATAAATTTAATATTCCTCTCCAGTCGTGTACCATTCAGCAGCGTTGTTTCTTTTGGTGGCTGCATCGGAACTCTCTGGTTCATGTTTTGATTCCTTCGTTGATTTTATGGCACATTTGGAAAGCTCGCAATAGGGCTGCTTTCGAGGCTCTCAGTATTCCTTCTCATGTGATAATCCATAATATTAATGCTGACTTGCATGATATTTTACGGGCTGCCAACTATTTCATTTCGGATTTCCAATCTTCCTCTATCTCTTTTGGGCGTCGCAAGACCATTACTGTTAAGTTTGTAGTTTGGTCTAAACCTCCCAGTGGCAGATTCAAGTTGAACACTGATGGGGCTAGCCGAGGTAATCCAGGTTGTAGCGGTGGTGGTGGTATTATTCGTGACTCTGAGGGAAGATGTATTTATGCTTTCTCTTCTTATTATGGTGATGGCACTAATATGGTTGCAGAAATTAAGGCTCTTCACTCTGGTCTTCTATGGATTCACGATCATGGCCTCCGGGACGTTTTAGTTGAGACTGACTCTAAAATTATTTTTGATTGCATTACAAAGGGCCACAGCTTTCCTTGGATTCACTCCTATCTTCTTCGAGACATTCGCCGTCTTCAGACTTTGGGTAATCTTCATTTTAGTCACTGTTTCCGGGAAGCTAACTCTGTTGCTGATAGCCTAGCAAATCTGGCTTGTGACTCTCTCTCTCACGAGGAGTTTCATCATTCTTCTGATCTTCCCCGACACATTAGAGGTCTCCTTAGTCTAGATGCTGATGGCACGCCTTATGTTCGAATTAGTTAATTTCCATTTGCTTTGTATTTTCTTCTTCGAGGTAAGGCTCATCTGTCCTCCCGTTTATAAGGGCAAGGCTGGTTGTCCCCCTCAAGTTTGTCTTTTTTTCCTATATTAATAAAATCCTGCAGGGTGCCGCCCCTGTTTTCTAAAAAAAAAAAAAAAAAGGTAATGATGCATGAAATTTATGCAATTTATTCTTGCGATGCATGATTGAACTAGTGTCACTATTTGACCCTATAATGCATGATTTATACTATAAATGCAGTTGGAGCTATATGATGCATGTTCTAGGCTAAAACATGTTTTGCATGCTATGTGTTTACGAAACGGACTTTTCGAAATACAATTCAATTTTTTCTGAACACATTTTCGGACATATTTTCGGACAAATACAAGATAAAACAGGTATATTTTATGCCCTTAAATATATTTTTCATGCATGTTTATGCTGCAGGGACATAGTAAATGCCATAAGAATATTTATTTCCATGATTGGTGGCATTTTATTTTCCTTTTAGCGCACCTCTAATGCAGCTTATTGGACAATAAATGCACATGATGGATGCATGTACTAATTTATTTGATGCAAATGTGATGCCTAAAAATTACAGGATGCTTATTAAAATGATGCGTGGGCATTCTTTATTCTATCATGCATGCAATAATGCAAAATGTAGTACATTTCTTTAAAATGCAAAACACACTTTTATGATGCCTAGAATGCAAAAACGTTTATTTAGATGCAAAACAATACATTAAAAAAATGTTTTTGTTTTGTTTTTGTTTTTGTTTTTTATGATTTTTATGTAGGAAACTGAATGTTTATTCACATATATTTACACATATATTTCATTTATTTATTTATTTATTTGAAGTTAGGATGAGAACACCTTACATTTCTTACCTTTTCATGCTCGGGTGGCTGCTGCGGATTCAGCTGATTTTGACATTTCTCCCACTTTTGCTTCTTCAAGCTAAGGACTTCTCTTCTTTTTATTCTTTATTTTCTTAAATGATATATATATATATATATATATATATATATATATATATATATATATACAAATATTTATTATGCAATGCAATACAATTTTATATGATGCAATAAATTAAACATGCAGACTCAAAACGCACACATAAAGTAAAGCTATACCGTTGTCTAATGAGTAATGGCACGCTGTATCTTATAAACGAATTTTAAAGGAATATACCTTCAGGCTCGGGCAAGCTTCCCTTTTTTTTTTTTTTTTTTGATATGCGGGGAGAGGAAAAGGCAGTCCCCTCCTCCCGTTTTCGGCCATATAATTGTTGCAGGGCTACACTTGGCATAAGGCTATTCTCATAGCCCCTGCATTTTTCTTCGCAATCAGACAGGGCAGCAGTGAATGATCAGAATCCAAGTCGTCTGGCTATTTCAGGACAATTGCAGTGCGGATAATGAATAGGACGAGGAAACTTCTAGTGCTTCTTTTTTTTTTTTTTTTTTGAGAAACAGGGGCGGCACCCTGTGAGATTTTATTAATAAGGGAGAAAAAATACAAACTTGAGGGGGACAATCAGCCTTGCCCTTATAAATGGGAGGACGGAGGAGCCTTACCTCGAAAAAGGAAAATACAATAGAAGAACTAAGAAATTCGAACATAAGGGGTATGACAAGCATCTAGGAAAATAAGACCACGTGTGAAAGAGGGAATAGAGGAGAGTGAGATGAACTCTCTGTCTAGCTTAGAATCACAAGCTAGGTTAGCCAAACTATCTGCAACTTTATTTGCTTCCCGAAAACAGTGACAAAAAGAGTATCTCCTGGAAGACGAGATGCGAGAAATATCTCGAAAAAGATAAGCATATTCCCAAGGAGCGGAGTGACCATTACATAAGCAATCATAAATGACTTTGGAATCAATCTCTATAATAATGTCCGAATAATTATGAGAGTTGAGCCAACGGATGCCATGGAGAAGAGTACGGAGCTCAGCAACCATATTAGAGAAAGAGCCATATTAACAGTGAAAAGCAAAAAGGAGACTACCAAAAGAATCTCTCAAAATGCCTCCTCCACCACTGGATCCAGGGTTCCCTCTACTAGCTCCGTCCACATTCAGCTTTAAAATACCATTTGGAGGAGAAGACCAGTGCACAGATTGAATATGAACTTGCTTGGGCCGACCACAAGAGAGCCTAGGAAAATCAGACACATGGAAGCCGGAAGCAGTCAAGATGTTCCTCAAATCCTGAATGATGTTCTTGATGATTGCCAAGGAAGGAAGACTGGAATTTTCGAAAGCAGCAGAGTTGCGATTCTTCCATAAATTCCAAAGAACAATGGAGGGGAGAATAGAGAAGATGATAGATTTTCCATTTAACCACCAAACAAAACAAGATTGATGCATAGGGAGGGGCTGATAGGGGATACCAAACAGATTATGAAAGTAACGCCATATAGCTGTGGATAAGGAGCTTCGAAAGAACACATGATCAAAAGTTTCAATAGAGCTCAAAGGGCAGCAGTGACATTTAGAGGCGAAGCGGATTCCTTTGCGCCATAAAGCCTCATCTATAGGAAGTCGTTTTCGAAAAAGCCGCCAATGGAATATGCTAATATGTCTAGGCAGGTTCTTGTGCCAAATATATTTCGAAGATAACAAAGATGGACCGGGAGGGGAAATTATAGATATGGCTGAGGAAATTGAGAAGACCCCTTTAGATGAAGGAGACCACACTGGTCTGTCAGTCTTCAGCATTGATCGAGATGCAATGGGATCTGATACTTTGCATAACGAAGGAAGGCAGCAAATTCGGTCCAGCATTGTTTATGACGGGAGCAGGCTGAAAGATATCCCGAACATTAACCATGGAACAGGCTGGAGGTTTTTAAATGCAGGAATTGCCAAGCCAAATATCGTGCCAAATGGAACAATCACCTCTGCTAATAATCCATTTGATATTCGGTTCAGCAATTGTGCGAGCTTTAAGCATTCGAGACCAAATATGAGAACCACCCGAAGAGGAGACTGAAGGATGATATCTGGAGCCATATTTAATAGCAAGGAAATTGGACCAGATGTTTTTAGTTGCCCTAACCCTCCACCAGATTTTGAGACCCAAAGCTTGAACAATTTTAACAATAGAGAAGATACCGAGACCCCCTTCGGCTGTAGGGCGGCAGCAGTCTGTCCAAGAAACCCAATGGCACTTCTTTCTGCCATCTATATAGCCCCAAAAAAAATTGGAGAGCATTCGATTGAGAAGCTGAATTACAGAAGCAGGAGGATCTATAGCAGCCAGCTGAAACATAGATATGGATTGAAGAATGTGATTGATTAAAGTGATACGACCAGCCGGGTTTAGGAAAGTGCCCATCCAAGAATCAATTTTACGTTGGATTTTGAGAATGAGAGGATCAAAAATCTACTTTTTCTTCCTGCCAAAATATATCGGGCAGCCCAGATAAGTGAAAGGAAATCTGCCCTTTTGAAAGCCCAGAAAACGAGCAATAGAAGGAGAACGATTTTCAGAATTTGGAGCGACATCGAACGAGCTCTTTTGCTTATTAATAATCTGACCAGACATAGATTCATAAGCCGAAATTAAGTCTCGATGAAGGAGGAGGGAATGCTTGCTACCATTACAGAAGATGACAATGTCATCGGCAAAAACGAGGTGAGAGATTATAGGGCAGCCGCTTACTGTGGAGTAGACAACTCTGGGATCTGAGTAGTGCAGATTAGCAAGGTTGCGGCTTAGAACTTCAGCCATGATGATGAACGGACTAGGAGATAAAGGATCTCCTTGCCGAAGACCTTGAGTGGAGGGGAAAAAGCCAGTAGGTTCCCCATTAAGCAGAACAGAAAACCAATTACCAGACAAAAGGCGCCAGATTAAATCAATGAAAATCTCGTGGAAGCCAAATTTGCGAAGAACCTTGATAAGGAAAACCCAAGAAACCCGATCAAAAGCCTTAGCCATGTCAAGCTTGAGAATAATGTTGGAGCCTGTAACTTTCTTACGGGTGTGTGTCATCATTTCTTGAGCAAGGAGAATGTTGTCTTGGATGATTCTGCCTTTTATAAATGCACTTTGATTTTCCAAAATAATGGAAGGAAAGATGGAAGAGAGACGAGAAGAAATAATTTTTGAGATAACTTTAGAATTAAAGTTGCACAAACTTATAGGCCTGAGGTCCTTAAATGAAGATTGAGAAGGAACTTTCAGAATAGTCACAATGAGAGTGCTGGACCAAGCCTTGGGAAGAACGAAACCCGAAAAAAATTCTATGATAGCTTCACAAAAATCTGATCTGATTATCTCCCAGCAAAAAGTATAGAAATGACCGGAGAAACCGTCCGGCCAGCTGCACTATCTCCATTGAGCTCAAAAACTGCTTTTTTGATTTCTGAAGCATCAGGAGGAGCAGTTAACATGGAATTCCATTCTTCATAGATTAGGCGGGGAATAACATCTAAATTGGGCTCAGAAATAGGAGCATCTGAAGAGAGAAGACCCCGAAAGTATCGAATTGCATCCTCTTTAATATCTTGACTATTATTCAAATGAGACCCATCAACATCATGAATAGAATGGATAAAAAGACGGTGTTGAGATTGATGGAAAGAAGCATGGAAGAGTTTTGAGTTTCCTTGACCTTCTTTGAGCCACTTGATTTTGGATTTTTGGCGCCAAAAACCTTCTTCTCGATTAAGGTGGAGACGAAGACGAGCTTGGGCTGCCATAAGATTTGAGCGATTCAAAGCTGAATTATTTAGATCATACAAGAGTTCCATTTCAAGCGCATCCTCCTCGGCTTTTCTGAGATTGTCAAAAATGTTACCAAAAGTGTCTTAGTTCCAGCTCCTCAAAACTGACTTTAGGCGCTTGAGCTTCTTTGCGAATTTAATCATAGGAGGGCCAGATTCAGATTGAGACCAAGAGTTGCTGACAGTATCTATAAAAGAGGGGTGAGAAGTCCAGATATTTAGATAATGAAATGAAGCTGGATTGGATGATACCGTATGAGGGATGGTAGCAAGTAAGGGAGAGTGATCTGAACAGGTGCGGTTCAAATGCTGAATAGTGGTTCTTTGAAATTTGTCCAGCCAGCTTGTGTTGCCTAAAACACGATCAATTCGCTCCATAATAGTTGCATTGTCATCTTGCTTATTCCACCATGTAAAATCGGAACCAGAATATCCCAGATCAGTGAGCCCAGAAGCCGAGATACAAGCCTGAAATTCAAGACTGCCTATGCGATCCCATCCATTACCCCCGGATTTCTCGGAAGGGTCAAGAATAATATTGAAATCACCTCCTGCCAGCCATGGGTCATCTGAAATCTGGGAATAAATATTAAGAAGATCATCCCATACCTCGCATAAATACAGGAGACATAGACGTGAAAAGGCCAAGAAAAATGCTGAAGTTTAAGAGTTATTTGTTGAGACGAATCACTGAAAATGCTACAAGTGAAACAGGATTTAACAAAAATCCAAATGGTTCTTGAGGAATTGGAGTAAGAGAACATGAAATTCAGCTTCCTAGAGATATATTGAACTTTATCAATTGCAATTTTGGGTTCAAAAATAGCTAGAAGAGAGATTTGATGATGTTTAATCAGATACTTGAGGCGGCTGACAGTTGGATCGTTGCCTATGCCGTCGACATTCCAGAAGAGGGCTTTAACATCCATGTGACAGGTTGGGGTTAGAACCTTTAGGGGGCTTTTGAGCCTGAGATCGAGTTGTCCGATCAGTCGGGGGAATATGCTGTTTCGGTTTCTTGGATACTTCCAGGTTTAGAGCATCAAAGGTGCTAAGATCAGGTTCTTCCTCCTCTTCCAATATATTTAGAATAGCAAATTTGTTCGGCGAGAGGATTGACGTAGGAATGGGATCAACTTCAGTGTCTGTATAATCATCCGAAACAGACATATTGCAAAGGTTAACATCGGCTTCCACATTAGGTGGAGCAGGCTCAGGACAAGGAGGCTTAGAGTTATTCTTCAAATTGGTTGCTGCTTCATTCAAGATGGGATCAGGCTGAGGAGGGTCTTGGCCAGAACAAGTAGAAGTGTTGGAAGTATTGGACTTTGCAACAGTCTCTCCCTCATTGAGAACTTCCGATGCCCTATCATCTTTATCAGTGGATAGATTGTTTGGCATAGCTATACCTGGATTTTCTGAGGTCGAAGGATTAGAAGGATTGGGGAACGTTACTTTCTGGGAAATAGCATCTTTCTTTATGGGAGTCCATCGCTGGCCAGAAGGAACAGATGAGGGCTTAGATGAAGGTGCCTTGTTTGAAGGGTTGGGGTTTTGGTTGTTCGAAGGGTTAGGGTTTTGATTTGGGTTTTGGTTGGATGAATTAGGATATTTAATACGGCATGACAATTCTTGATGACCTTGTCTCATACAGTGGGTACAATAAAAAGGCATGTTCTCCGCCTCCACCTTTTGCCAAAAACTGGGAAAGACACCTCCACAATCAACCCAAACACGGTTTGGGCATGGCTTCAAAAGATCAATCTCCACGCATACATAGGCAACACTAGGTCTGGACAGATTTATAGTCGGCTGGTCAAGCATCAATGGTCTGCCAAAAAGAGCTGCAAGAGAAAAAAGGGCAGATTTATTAAAGAGATGAATTGGCAAACCGGGAAGAGAGAACCAAACCGGAACTATTGAGCTCTCAACATCTGGACGAAAATCAGGAGTCCATTTGAATACTCTCATTGGAAAACGACCGAGATACCACTGGTCTTTGATCCAAAGACGTTGGTAATCCTCTTCGCAATGAACTTGAATAAAAATATGTTTCATATCAAGGTGCCCCAAAGAAACGGTTGTCTTTAAACCGAAGGTATTGAAATGCTTTTTGGTTGCTTCCATAGAAGGCCGACCATGGGAGAACTTGCCTATAAGGGCTAGGCGGAAAGGTAGAGCAAGGGAGGCAATGAGCTCGGGAGAGAGTTTAAGAGAGGGCTCTCCTTTGTACGAAGCTGGAGGGATGATGAAGGACGCAGGAGTAATGTTGGATGATGAGGAGAGGGCTTCAGCATATGAACGGCCTGGGGCAAGAGGGTTAGGAGAAGGAGCCGGTGGGGGGTCAACCCCATCGTCGGCCATAGCCGTCAAGAAGAGAGACGCAGGCAAACCCTAGGGAGAGATTTTTCTAATTCGCACCCCTACTTCTAGTGCTTCTCATTCTGATGAGACTGAGCCTTTTCTCTGTCTTGCAAAAGAAGTATATGGGCCGGCTGGGCGGACACCGCAGACATTGATGGACCACCTTGGGGCTTAGGCTGCAAAAGAGAGGATAGTTTCTGGGAAAACAAAGGGGGATATAGGCAATAGATAGATATGTACATGCAATCAATGTATAATTTAATTGTCTTAATAAATATTCCTAAGTTGCACCTTAGGACTCACAATATTATATTTTAGTGTTTTATTGTGAGCTTCATGTCGTGGTTTTTCTTCTTTTTCTTTTGTCAGTCGAGCTCCCTTGGATGTTGAAGCCTGGAGGTAGGATGCCAAGGTTTCAAAGAGTGTCTTCCCTCTCCTTTTTCTCCTGATATATATATATTTTATTTGGCTCTAACTTTTGCCTAGGCTGCCCTTTCGGGTTTTCGGCCTAACGAGCACTTATTTCTCCTTTTTATTATTTTATTTTTATTTTTTATTATATTTTTTTTAATTTGCTCTAATTTTTGCCTAGGCCGCCCTTTCGGGTTTTCAGCCTAGCGAGCCCTTATTTCTCCTTTTTTATTATTTTTTCATTTTTTCATTTTTTTTGTTTGCTCTAATTTTTGCCTAGGTCGCCCTTTCAGGTTTTCAACCTAGCGAGCTGGAGAGGGAAGCACTGGCCAGAAAGGATGGCTCAAGCATAATACCTTTTGAGCTCGTTGAGATTGGAGGGCCGAACAAGGTCTTCTTTTTCCTGGTTTGTGAGGAGTATGGCACCTCCTGACCGGATCTCTTTGACAATATATGGCACATCGTGGAAGAGAGTGGTGGCAGCCTTTTGATAAGTAGCCTCAGCATTTTTTAGCCCAAACGACATGACAGTGTAGCAATGAGTTCCCCCAAGGAGTAGTGAATAAGGTCTTTTCTTGATCCCCTGCTGCCTTTGATTATAGCCCAGCATGCCGTCGACGAAGGATCTAATTTCATGAGCAGCAACGGCGTCTACCATAATATTGATATTGG
Source organism: Codonopsis lanceolata (assembly GCA_013146195.2). Taxonomy (NCBI): domain Eukaryota; kingdom Viridiplantae; phylum Streptophyta; class Magnoliopsida; order Asterales; family Campanulaceae; genus Codonopsis; species Codonopsis lanceolata. The sequence continues at coordinate 64,855,554 of CM028384.1, read as the reverse complement.
GTAGAGGGGAGTCATCTTTGGGCGATGCCTTGTTGAGGTCGCGAAAGTCTACGCAGATCCGGATCTTCCTGTTGGGCTTGGGAACGGTCACTATATTGGACAGCCAGATCGGGTATTTTACTACCCGAATGAAATTGATGTGCAGCTGCTTCATGATTTCTTCTTTAACTTGTAGTGACCATTCTGGCTTAATCCGGCAGAGCTTTTGCTTGATTGGCCGAGCATCCGGATATATGGGGATCCGGTGTTTGACTATGGCTGGATCTAGCCCCGACATATCTTCATAGGACCAGGCAAATATGTCCACGAACTCTTTGAGGAGGTCATTGAGTGCTACCCTTTCAGAGCCTTGCAGGTAGTTGTCAATTTTGATTTCTTTGATTTCATTGTCCATCCCCAGATTGATAGTGGATCAGTCTTCAGTTGCTGTTGATGAATGATGTTGTCCCTGGTGCTCTACTGACTTTACAAGCTCAAGAAAATAATTTTTATCTTTTGGGTCCTTTTCATTAAATGACTCATCATCATAATTATTTAATGTGTCTTTTAATATAGGTACAACTAAGGAATAAGCAAAGACAATTAGATTATCATTAAAAGCAAACCGTACAGGGTTTGTTACATTATTGAGGACCTGGGGTTTGAGATCCTCAACTTTAGGGAGCGGATCGGTAGATGACCAATCCGTAAAGCTAGGGAAAGGAATAGGGATAATATATCCAAAACGGTCCACTAGATCTGCGGGCGTCAAAAGCGGGCCGGTCGTAATATACTAGTTCTGCAGAGGCTTATTAGAAATAGACTCAAACTCAGCAAGGGACTTCTCATAATCAGTGCCTCTGCCTATCATACCCAGGAAGCTATCGCTTGGTCCTTGTCAGAGTGATTACCTCTTTCCAAATTTGTTTGGTAGGCTCGGCCAGATCGGGTAAGGAGGTTAACATCCCCACTGACCCAAGTGGCTCTTTCAATATTACAAATACTTTGGCTACCCAGGATAGTGTCCCAAGAGAGCATATTGTAACTAGGCTCTTTTATGGATGGGGATGGAAAGAAAGGAACAAGGATATATGGTAATGGGTGTTTATTTGTTTCGAACTTGGGCACACAAAAATTTTCATCAACCTCAATCATGTTGATTTGAGGTAGAGGGTTATTGACTATATTTGGTCTGGATGGAGGCTTTTCAATAACCTTTTCATCTATAAGATTATGGATAGCATCTCTGAGCATATAACATTTATCGGTGAGGTGACCACTGCAGCGATGATATTCACAGTACTGGGCATGATTCCAAGTCCTGGGCACGGGGTTTGGTGGCTTATAATTTTCCATAGGCTTTAGCACTCCTTATGCCATTAGCCCTTGCAGGATCACAGACTGGGAGGCTTGCAGTTCATCATAATGCCGGTTCTGATTTCTGAAATTTTTGTTCGGGCCATTATTCCCTCCGACTGTGTTGATAGACCTGTCCGCTCCATAGGACCATGGAACAGTGCCATGACTTTGGGTAGGAAAAGGGGCTGATGCATTCCCTACCATATTGACGGTTGGTGCTGGTGCGGCTGCGGCTGTCTTCCCTTTAGAGTAACGGAAAGAGCTGGGAGGCGTATTGATTGGTGTAGGGGAGATACCGCATATGTTCCAGGTAAATGGGCTGGAGGTTTTTTATGAACATTCTGCATGACTCGGCTGGATCAGGTCTGTCAAAGGTCTGAGCCAACTTTATTTTCCACCTGACTGCGAACTCAGCACATGTTTCTTTCTCCCGTTGGGTGCACGACTCAAGGTCCCTTCTATTTTCAGGGGCGGTGTTGTCTTTATACCTTTCAAGGAACCCTTCAGCTATCTGGTCCCAAGTATTCATGGTGCCACTATCAGACAACATTAGCCATTGCTTGGCAGCCCCTATTAAGGTGAGGTGAAAATTGGCAGTCATAGCCTCAAAGCTAGATCCCCTTGACTGCATGCCAGTGGAATAAGATCTTAAGTGGGATATAGGGCATCCAATCCCATCAAATTTTTCTATGTCGGGCATTTTGAATTTTAAAGGCAATACTGTCGCAAGTTGTAATGCCAGTGCCCGCGTAGAAAATTCCCCTTTGTTGAGAAGTTTGAGCATCATGGCCTTCATATTATCCATATCGGCCTCCATTTTGGTGGCTGGGGGAGTTGGCTGTTGGTATATACTGGCTGGATTAGGGAAGGTTGGGTTAATTTCTGGCTGAGGTATCTGGTGAGGATTTTGGACTGGATATGGATTTTGGGCTGGTGGAACTTGGGTAGGATAAGGATTTTGGGCTGGTGTAACTTGGGTAGGATAAGGATTTTAGGCTGGTGGAATTTGGATAGGATAAGGACTTTGGGTTGGTGGATTCTGGGCTGGTGGATTATTGATGGTTTCGGTTGGGCGGCCAGGATCATTATAAGGTAAATAAGTGGTAACTTGGTCTGGCGGGTTATAACTTTGTGGGTCCATATGTGGGCTATTTTGGAGTGGGTTGGTTATGGGAAAAGGGAGGTCATTTGGGCTTTGGGGAATATTGGTGCTTGGGAAAGGATATGGAGGATATGACGGGTAAGGGCTGATATTTGGGTAGTAGGGACTTGGTAGAGGATTGGGATTCGGGGTATCGGCAGTATTTGGTGGGTTAGTGTTTGGCTGGGGGTTTAGGTTTGGAGGCACATGAGATGTTGATGCTTCCTGGGGGCTGCGGGGAAGAGTTCCCTCACCTTCACCTCACCACCGGATTTCAAACTTTGCACCAGCTAGCTATTTAGCTCATCGCTGCACCTAACTTTTGGTCTAACCATTCTGCATTCTTTGAGTCGGGCGTATCCCGGAGCCCCCGCATACCCATAGCGCTCACTTTCTGCCATCTTGTTCGGATCTGTATTCTTTGTACCGATTACGTCCCTTATCGATCGATCTTGATATCCTTTGTTCTGATTTCTGCACTTATTTCCCGTATCAACCGGCCAGTACTATCTCTGCCTTTCGAAGTTCAGGCCAGGTTTCTGAGGAAAATGGGTTATGGAGGTATCAGAAGGCTGGCTGAAGGCTTTTTGGATTTGGAGTACAGTGTGCCTTTATTAGTATTTTTTATTTATTATTTATTTTTGTTCCCTACAATTGAGCGGATAAGCACCTGCTTTATTTTGACAGTCTCGGGACTTTTCCTGGAACAGTGGATTCTTTTTCCAGAGTATAGGACCAACGTATTCCACCTGCCTTTCGACTCCCCAGGACCGGACTGGTCCCAGGCGAAGGGCCTATACTCTTTCCAGGATCCACCGTTCGAAATGGTCTAGGTCGAGTATCAAAGAATAATAAATTAGCTCCTGTTTATTTTTTATTTTTATTTTTTTGTGCGTACTTTATTTTTTCATCATTTTTTTGACTGATAATTAACTTTTTTGTTGCGCAATTATTCTTTTTTTTGACTATATATATATGTGTATTTTTTTTTTACTTTTCTTTTTTTCCATCACTTATTATTATTATTATTATTTTGACATAGGCTGACCTATGATTCAAAGATGCAAAAACCGGTCGGTCTTTGAAGTGTCCTGAGAATCTATATGCATTCTAGCGTTGGCTCATGCAGGGGGTAGGCTGGCCATGGTGTAGGGTAACAGTTCGAAATATACCTATATGTGTGCACGTGTGTGCGGTATCTAAAAAGCAGTAAAATCTTTATTCATTTACAGGTATATAAACAGAAAATAAAACATATATGGCATGTCTTGCTGTTATGTGTGGATTTTCTCAGCTTTTTAGTTTGAACGCAAGCAAGCAAGCACACCATATTTAACAAATAGGAAGAAAAGTAGAGAATCTATCTATCCCTATTAATTACAAATTGGTCCTATATCCCCAAAATAAAATGATATAATGAATGCAGATATGTACAAATGTACAGAATAAAAAGAAAAAAATGAACAGAAAGAAATAATAATACAAAGCCAGAAATAAAACAATATTAAAAATAAAGCCCCGACCCTTTTATTGTGCTGGCCGGAATTTTTATTGTAAACATACGTATAATATTATTATTTTTTTCATTTTCGAATTTTTCTTATTATATTTTTTTTTTCGAAATTTTCATTTTTTTTTCTTTTTTTAAAAAAGAATATTTTTAAATACATCTGTAACAGTTATCGGAACGAAACTGCTGCAAGATGGAGGATCATATCCACAAATATAGGCACAGATGTATAGGAACACAATATTTAAATGCATAAATTAATATAACAAGCATACTTTAGCCAAAAATAAAGAAAAAAAAATATGAGTCTAGCCCTCCATTTTATTTAAAATAAAACAACTCATCAACAGAATCGCCACTGTGGGTTCTCGGGACTGCGCCCGCGCGCCGCGCGCCCTTGGTTAGGGGTGCGCATACTTGATGCGGGACATCCACTGCTCTCGTTCCACCTTCCATTGTTTAGGGGAAGAAGAAATCAAAAATGCTAAAGGAGTGCTGTCTAAGATAGCACGTTGGAAAGCGTCTCGGTTGTCTTTAGTGGATTTTATTAAAAATAGCCTTATGGCTCATTTTGGATCACTATGGGAGCTTTGGGTTTCCCGCATCAAGTTATCCCTTTTTTAGGGGATACCAGGATATGGGAATACACCACCCTTTCATTCTCATTTTCCCTTTTTTAGGGGAGAACGGAAAAGTGCAAGAAAGGAGTGCTGCGAGGCCCCACTGGATCCAAAAAGTTTTTAGAGTCGCCATCTTTATTTTAAGGCAAAAATAAAGCAAAACCAGAAAAAAAGAAAACCAGAGATATAAAACGGGTTCGAAGGCTAAGTTACGAGTTGGAAAGGTGCTAGGCATCCAACTCGCCCTTTCGGTCTCAAAATAGTTTTTTGCTAAAGTATGCTTATTGTTATATTTATTTAGCAAATAAATAAAGCATTAAAAGAGAGGAAAATAAAACAAATACATCCATGGCTACATTATTTACGGACTTGCAGTCATTTCCTTACAATAATTACAAATGTATTTAAAAGTATTTGGCCATTATAACGGCTCTTTTACATAATATTTCATATTCTAATCCGGGCAGCACAACAGCTTATATTGACTACATTGGGCCGGATTTAAATAATAACTTTAAATAATAATTAAAAGGACGCCCTTAAAGGCTATTACCTTTTAGAGCGGAATGTGCTCGCTCTGTCCTTCTCGGGAGAGGGAGACTTTTATTGCTGCTGCTGCTGTGATTTGGGCAGAGTGAAGGCTTATTTATGGTAGTTTCAGTTCACTTACTCGGGCAGAATGACGGCTTAGTTTCGGTGGTTTTGGACTATTTGGTTGGGCGGAATAACGGCTTATTTCGGGTGATTTCGGCCTATTTACTCGGGTAGAGTAACGGCTTACTTTATGGTTTTTGGGCCGGGGAAACAAGGTGGATACCTAACTAAAGGGCTAGGGATCACTTTAATCGGTTGGATTTGTGTTTGGAGGAGGTTTGGCAGGGTTTCAAGGCTTTATGAGAGGAGCGGATCGCACACTGCGTTAAAATTACGCAGAGTTTTCCTGGGCTTCAAGCCTTCGTCGAAGAAATCTCTCTCAAAGCGTAGCTGGGGACCTCTATATATAGTTGGATTTGTGCTTCATCGGCATGTACCGCGCGCTTGACATTTTGTACAATGCGTTAATTGATCGGGCATTATTCAGGACCTTGGCGCGGCCAAACAGTAAGTTGGGCGCGGCGCCAAGGCCACGTGGCGCGGCGCCAGCTGTTCAAACTTCCTCAATTTTTTGACACTTTCCCCCCCTGCACTTCACTATTCATGCATCCTACTTTCTCCTTTTGCATTTTCAACCCTATAACTTGATATTTTATTAAGTTTATACAGTTTTTGATATCACATGCCAGAGTTACATACCAGGGGTACGAAATTGGGGTGTCTACAGTTCCACTTATGATTTGCTTCCGCAGGTTTTTAGTTTTGTTATTCCGTATCGCCGTTATGGCTTTACATTTCTGTTTAGAGCTTGTTGGCTCAACTGTTGACTCATACCATTATTCTTAGCAGGTGCTTGTCCTTCTTTTTAGCTTGTCTTGATGGCATGACCTTGGGATTTTGCATTGGAGTCCAGGTCGGGTCGCCACAGTTGGTATTAGAGCTATAGGTTTGCTATTTCGCCAAGATAGGTTCCTTGGCCTAGTTTGGGTTGGGTTTATTGTTGAGTTATTAACGCTGAGTGTTCCTTGTAGGCGTATTATGTCAGGAACTTGGCGTGGAGCTAGTTCTAGTAGACCTCGTCAGGTACAGCTCGTGGCGACGAGAGAGAAGGGAATGTTAATGATCCGTGTGTAACTCTTCAACCGATGTTTGGACAGGGAAGCGACTCCACTATTCTTGAGAAATTTTTGAAGTTGAAACCGGAAAGTTTTGAGGGAGAGCCAGATGATACTAAGGCGGAGCTTTGGCTAGAAAGCATGGAGAAGATCTTTGAAGTTTTGGGTTATACTTCAAAAGAGATGGTGACCTTAGCGGTTTTTAGATTGGATAGTGTGGCCGAGCATTGGTGGCTTGAGTTACGAGATCGCTGGAGACAGCATGGAGTGCCTTGAGTGTGGGAGAACTTTGTCATGGAGTTTATGGTACGGTTTATTCCGGCAGCAGTTCGGGAAAGAAGAGAGATGGAATTCCTATCGTTGGAACAAGGAGATATGACCGTGCCTCAATATTCAACAAAGTTTGCAGAATTGGCTCGTTATTGTAGTTACTTGGTACCAAATGAGGCTAGGAAGACCGAGCGGTTTGTGAAAGGCCTGAGGATGAAATATCATAGGCAGCTGATCGATGTCTTATTTTAATTATTTTCCTTGCAAGTGGACAAGACTATTGGAGAATAGTTTTGGAAGCAAGGGTCGAACCCACAGAGACAAGAAGATCACAGATAGCACGATTTATTGATAGCAAATTATTAATCTAAGGGGGGTTTTATATTTATTCTATCCTAAACTAATTATTATTATTCAGGTGTTTAACTAATTAGCAGCAATTACAGGTTATGAAGATCTTATGGTGGATGGCAATCTAGGATTAGGGTTTCACTTGTATCTCCTCTATGTTTAATTCAAAATAATTATCTTTCAATCTCTTGGGTTCGTTCACAAAATATAGATATAGCCTGTTGTCAAATTACAGTTCAATCTCCATCTTCGAATAATTCATCCATTCTATATCCTAGGCACAAGAACATATAATCCAACTGTCACTTAGATCATATATGAAACCTGACCCTAACTTATCACTCTCGTGCATCGATAGGTCCAATTTATTGTGATGGTGAGCCAGTGTACGACATATGCACATTGATCATGCAGTTATCCGCACCTCTAGGCCTTTATTATTCACGATTACATTCATTTGTTCTAAGTGAAATAATATAGGGATTGATAATCACCACAATCAACAAGAATTGAATGAACATAAATATAAATTAAAGCATAGACTCGATACAAGTTACCTCCCACCTCCTAGATTAATGAAGATTTAGTTCATCCTTGAAGATGAACAACACATGGAGATGAATGAGTTCATGAATCGATCTTCAATACTTGTAATTACAATGACTAATTATGTTATACAACCTAAAATATATTCTAAATCTATAGAAAACTACTTCCTAGCCGTTTCTAGTCGTCTTATTCTCTGGCTACCGACCTCTATTTATACCGAGGAGTTGTAGGGCAATTAGATCTCCCCGTGAAAACAATTTGGGCAGAGCAAGGTATGGGGTATGGGACACCTTGTATCCGCAAGGTCCTTGGAAAATCCGGGGTTTGAGTTTCTTCCTTTCTGTCCACCTTGCGGAGGCAAGGTCTAAGGCACCTTGCGACCACAAGGTCTTCAGTCTGGTTCTTCTTCTTTTCTTCTTACTATTACATTCTGGCCCCTTCTTGGAATTTTCACCTAAAAGCCATGTGATTTGTATATGTAACACCCCGGATTCTTGCATGAGCATTGTGTGCTTGCCTTCATGCATTCGTGATGTTCATGAGCATGTTTACTTAGTCTATATATGTTTTAGAATCATTTATATGTCATTCATAATGCTCTTAACATGTTTAGAATCGTGTTTGCATACTTATTGAATCGTCGGTTGAATTGCTTGTTTAGTTCTCCTTCTTTCCCTCCTTCGTTCGGATTGTTCGGGTGTTGTTTGAGGGTTCTTGTGATGAGTTTTAGACTCATTTTTGTTGGGGTTTGAAACCTCATTGATTTGGCTAAGTGTTTGGGGGTCTTTTAGGTTGCATTTTGAGCCATTTTGGTTCTACCGGGCTTGCGGTCGCAAGGTGGAATGACCTTGCCCCCGCAAGGTAACCAGAAACTTGAAGGTTGAGCATGCAGATAGCATGCGGTCGCATGCCTTAGAGGACCATGCGCCCGCATGGTCCCCCGAATCAGGATTGCACTGTTTTGCTGCTTTGTGATGTTTACACTTAAACCCCTATCCAAAACCCTTTCTAAACCCCACCTAAACCTCCCTAACCCTCATCACTTGTGTCCTAACATCATTAACATGTTTTAAGAGTGGATTAGAGAGTTCTTTAGTGATCTAATCAAGCCACAAAATCAGATTTTAAGTAACCACAATACATTGACACTTGTCCCACTAAGATTTAAACCCTCTATACACCACAATCTGAAAGTTTGACCCTCATTTCTCTCCCTCACTCTCCAAAAACGGGATTCATCTCCCTCAAGGTCCTCCCATGGCTTCTTGAAGCTTTCTCCTTGGTCTTCCATGATCCTTCCTCCCATTGCTCAAGACACCTCCATAGAAGTGAAGAGCTTGAAGAGTAGATCATTTCTTACCGAATAGATTTCTTATTTGCTTTCTTGGGTGTATAATACAAGTAAGTTGCTCTTCTTTATCTTTGATTTAGTTCTCATTGACCCTAAGGAAAACAAAGCTTATGATGTATGAGGTCAATGAGGACACATATATGCTTCTTATACCTTCATCTTGTGTTTTGAAAATATGGACTTGCTAGAAACATGTATAGGGTGATTTTATAGTTATATAAGATTGCTATACTCTTTTATCTTGTCTATTTAAGATTATAAACATGTTAGAAACACTTATTATGTGTGTTTCTTGGATTGGTGCCATATGAGAATGCCCTAATTATAGCTTATATGATGTGTTGGTATGTTGTTATGTATTCTATCCTCAAAATTTGACTCTATGACGAATATGAAATACATTGCAATGCCTTGGTGAATTTATAACCTAGTTGAACTTAGTAATGGCCTAGGTTGGGTTATGAAGCACATAGCTTCAATTACCCCAAAATTGGGAATTTATAGTCAAGACTCAACGGAGTCAACTCTAGGGAAGATTTGAACATGTTGAGCACTAATTTCAATCCCTACGAAGTTTGGACACCGTTTGATTGGGTTTACTCAAATATAAGTTTAGCCTAATTGTTTGCAAACAAGTTGTTATGCATGATTGGTTTGAGCAATTAATTGCTTTGTCATAATTTTTGTAGAGATTAATAACCTACTTGGTCGGATGAGTTCGCTCTTGTCGAATTCGATCCTTATTTGTTTATGACGAGTAAATATCTATTTGTATATCACATTGAGTCCAGCTGGCATTATTTGGTTTGTTTATTACGTCAGGGTGGGACGATGCATCGCCTTCATGAATTGTGAAATTCGTGCTCACTATGGATCGCCGCACCTGGGACCTCACACATGCCTCCACTGTGGGCCGCAGTGGGGAAGTAGCCCCTATGTCGTATCAATACGTGCCGCATTGGCTTGCTAATTAAATCGAGGCGGTTCTCGATACAAGTCGATGAATTCACAAAACATCGATGGCACGAACCAGTTAACAAAGTTTCTTGCAGGAGCTACGTAGCGGCCGTGCCTATATCATATCCTACTTGTATGATTTATTTTCCCACACTTACGTGAATAATGTGCTAAGTGCTATATGATGATCATGTACACCATAATTGTGATAAATGTCATGCTATGATATGAACATGCATTTTTAGTAACTTACTAAGTCTTTATGACTTACCCTATTTGTTTGTTTTGTTTTCCTTAGATCCGAGCTAAGGAGACGGTTCACGCTAGATTCGCCATACTCGCGTTTGGTTGCTTGTGAGCTAAAGGTTGCTCTTTTGGGACTTTTGGTAGTTAGACTTTTATTTTGGCAAGGACGATGGGAAGCAAGTCACTTAGACTTGTCTTGGGATTTTGTTGTTGTAGTATAATTTAAGTACTTGATACTTATAATCTTTTGTATGCTGACTTTAGTGTCGAGCTTGTTATATATTATTGGTTCACTACAGCTTCTTCCGCTTAAACTCTTTTAAAGTATTATTGTTGTTGTTGTCTCCGGCATGTTGTGGCCGTCGAGTTTATTATATATTATGCATGTGTTATAATTGTAGGAGGAGTTGTTGGGTTCCGGCTGTAACGTCGCCGATGACTTGTTTATTTTAAGTTATTTTCCGGCCAAGTGTAGCCGAGTTGTTTTGTATACGATGTTGCGCCACGTGAATTTTATAATCCTACTTGCACATGCTTGTATCTTGCCTATTTGGACGGCACGACTTGGGATCTCGCATTGGGGTCTAGGTCGGGTCGTTACAGTATACTTTTATCTAAAACCCTAAAACTCACAAAAATCACTGAAAACACATATCAGTAGCCAAAAGCCTCGTGAAATAGTACAATTTAAGTTATAGAAGTATAAGAAATCGACGTATAAAATACATCGATCAAATACCCCCAAACTTAAACTTTGCTTGTCTACGAGTAAACAATACTTATAAATACAAAAGCATTTAAACAAATAACAAAAATAACAAAAACGAAAATCTTTTTGGAGGGTGACACTATTTACACTCCTCTATAAACCCACAAACTCAAGGAGACTCTTACGAGTGACTCGACTATGCAGATAAATACAAAAACTAATAAATACAAAAGCAGATATAAAAAAATTTAAACTAATAACAGAAAAAAAAAATTTGGCTTCAACCTCAAGTCATAATAGCATGTCATAACAAAGCAGTCTCAGTTCGATACTCACTACATATGTGCATGCTTAGTCACATAAAGCCAACTTACTTTTTCTTAAAACTGCTATTATTCTTAATTTCTCCGTGTGTGTATGATCACCAGTCTTAGAGAATATCTTAACTAAAACAGTTTTATTAAGTTAAGCACCACATTCATATGAAAATCAAAGTTCAATTAAAACCAATGCATCACGGATTATGAGATCTACCATCCAAACTCGGTCTATTACAGAAAGAGAGATCACCAAGGATTTCAAAAACTTATACATCCATCCCATGCACTTCTATGTATGACATACAATGCTCTCCTATCCCAATTACTTGTAATAGCTAAGATTATGCTAACACAGTGAACTCTTGGCGAATAATATGAACATGAAGTGTTTGATCAATTCTATATGACTCACTTAGCAAAGAAAACATACACAAGTTTTATAAAATATGTCACAATCCCTAAAAACAGAAGGCCAATATAATCCAGATTGCAAAATTTTTCTAGCAGTTTTATTACCACTAAAATGACCACCACAAGAGTATTCATGACAAAATGTCATAATACTTTGTTGGTCTTGTTCTGAAACACATCTCCTAATTATAGAGTCGGATCACATTTATATAAACGAGGTTCTTCCCAAAAATAATTATTTGCTTCTGTTAAAAATTTCTTTCTTTGATAGAAATCAAAGTCAGGATTTATGATATCAGACACATAATAATTGACATAATCAGCATACCAAGGATCTAAATCTTTGACTGCTAATAATTGTTCATCTGGGAAGTCATCATTTACAGGAATTTTATTATCAAGAAATTGACGTTCAAGGGAGAAAATTACAATCTAGACAAATGGTCGGCTACGACGTTTTTCGTTCCCTTTTTATCTTTATAATTAATAGTAATGTCAAATTCTTGCAATAATAACATCCACCTTATGAGTCTAGACTTAGCCTCTTTCTTACTCAATAAATATTTTAGGACTGCATGATCAGAAAATATTATGACTTTTGATCCTAACAAATATGGTCTAAATTTTTCTAATGCATACACAACTACTAAAAATTCTTTTTCTATTGTTGTATAATTAAGTTGTGCATCATTTAATGTCCTACTAGCATAATGAATTACATCTGGTTTCCTATCTACCCTTTGACCTAACACAGCTCCAATTGCAAAATCCGAAGCATCGCACATGATCTCAAAAGGGAGAGACCAATCGGGGCCGGTTAAAATTGGTGCAGTTGTCAATCTTTCCTTTAGTAAATTAAATGCGTTTAAGCATTCTTAGTCAAAAATTAATTCAGTGTCTTTTGCCAACAGATTACATAGAGGTTTACAGATTTTTGAAAAATCTTTTAAATCTTCTATAAAAACATGCATGCCCAAGAAAACTTCTAACACTTTTGATAGAAGTTGGGTGAGGTAGTTGTGATATAACTTCAATTTTTGCCTTATCGACTTCAATTCCTTTGTTAGACACAACATGACCTAAGACAATTCCATGTTTAACCATGAAATGGCTTTTCTCCCAACTTAGGGTCAAATTAGTTTCACAACATCTTTTCAAGACCGATGTAAGATTTTCTAGGCAATGATCAAAAGAATTTCCAAATACTGAGAAATCATCCATGAATACTTCCACACATCTTTCCACTAAATCTGAAAATATAGAAATCATGCATTTTTGAAAAGTAGCTGGGGCATTACATAGTCCAAAAGGCATTCTTCTAAATGCAAAGGTACCAAAGGGACATGTAAAAGTGGTTTTCTCTTGATTTTCGGGTGCTATGGGGATTTGGTTGTAGCCAGAGAACCCATCAAGAAAACAATAATATTCATGACCAGCTAGTCTTTCAAGGATTTAATCAATAAATGGCAAGGGAAAGTGGTCCTTCCTAGTTGCCGCATTTAATTTCCTCAAATCTATGCACACTCTATAACTAGTGATAGTTCGAGTGGGAACTAATTCATCCTTATCATTTTTAATGACTGTAATTCCTGATTTCTTAGGAACTACCTAAACTGGACTAACCCATTTACTATCAGATATCAGGTAGATTATACATGCATCGAAAAGCTTGAGAACTTCTTTTCTCACTGCTTCTTCCATGTGGGGTTAAGTCTTCTTTGTCTTTCTCTAGAAGGTTTACTGCCTTCTTCTAAATGTATTTTATGCATACACATAGACGGACTAATGCCTTTTAAATCTGCAAAGGACCAACCTATGGCTTCTCTATGTGTCCATAAAACTTTTAATAAGCTTGCTTCTTGTTCTTCTGTTAAATCTGCAGCAATTATAACAGGCAAAGTTTTACCTTCCCCTAAAAATGCATATTTCAAGTGGGGTGGTAATGGTTTTAATTCTTCTTCAGGAGGAGATTTAACAGACGGAATGAATTCATAATTTTCAGGTCTTATCGTCTCTTCTTTAACCCCCTCAATGTTTTCTACTTTTTCTTCATCTACTTCTATTTCTTCAAAAAGTGATTTTAGAATTTCCACTTCTTCTTCATCATTATTTTCATCCTCTTCTTTTTCTATTTTATCAGAATTATTTTCTGATTCTGACTCTTCTATTTTATCGTTATCTTTATTCTTAAGGGCTTCTAATCTTTCTCTCTCTTTTCTTTCACCAGTCTCTTGAAGTTCTCTTTCTAACTCATCAATGTCGAATTTTATGTGAGAGAAAGTTCTATCATCATAACTAACAAATACATCTTTCTCATAATCATCATTCTCACAATTTTCTTCAAAGGTTTGAGTTGTTAGTTTTTCTATTTCATCAATTGAGAAACATGCATTCATGTCACTCGGTCTATTCATTGCATCAAAAACTGAGATTTCTACAGTTTCACCTAGGACTGACATCGTGAGTTTACCATTCTTAACATTTATCATTGTATTGGCAGTGGCCATAAAAGGTCTGCCTAACAAGATAGGACTTCATTATTTGTGCATATTTTCCTTTCCATCTCTAGAACCACAAAATCAACCGGAATGATTAATTTATCAACCTGAACTAAGATGTCCTCTACTATACCCAAAGGATGTTTAACTGAACGATCAGCTAATTGTAAAGACATATTAGTGGGTTTCAGTTCTCCCAACCCTAATTGTTTAGAGACTGCAAAAGGCATCAAATTAATACTTGCTCCTAAATCTAACATAGCCTTCATCTTTTTAGAACTACCGAATGAGACTTGGATATTAAAGCTACCTGGATCCTTCAACTTAGGGGGAAGTTCGGGTTGTAATACTGCACTTACGTTTTCAGAAACAATAATATTTTCATTGTTTTCGAGTTTGTGTTTCTTAGCGTGAAGATCTTTGAAAAACTTAGCATAGGCTGTAATATTTTTAATAACATTAAGCAAAGGAAGGTTAACATTCACTTTGGATAACATATTATAAATTTCTGAAAATTGTTTATCCATTCTGTTTTTCATAAGTCTCCTAGGAAACGGAATTGGAGGAACATATGGCAGTGGTGCCACATAAGGTTCATCTTTCTCTTGTTCTTTTTCTTGTCCTACTTCTTCTTGACCTCTTCTCCAATTACTCTACCACTTCGCAGAGTAGTGATAGATTTTGCTTGTTCAGTTTGACTAGGGAACTTCCCTTCTTCTCTTTTCTCGTTCATAACTTTTGCAAGTTTCTCCCTTACAATTTCTAGCTCTTCTAGCAAGTATTTGTTAAGGGCAACTTGTCATTTGTGTGTTTCATCCGATTTTGAAACTTCTTCAATTCGCAATTGACCTTGATTTGGGAATTGTTGAGGTTGTAGTGGTTGAGGTTGTAATGGTTTATTTCCTCCCCATGAAAAATTATGATGATTCCTCCAACCAGGATTATATGTGTTTGAGTAGGGATCATTCCTTTGTCTTTGAGGGTACATGTTCATGGCATTCACTTGTTTAGAATACATAGCACTAGATGGACAAAAATTAGCATGAGAATATAATCCACACATGGCACATGCTTCTTGAATATAATCCACAATTGGCCAATTTTCTGGAGACCTTGCGGAGGCAAGGCCATTTCACCTTGCGGCCGCAAGCCCGACAGACCCAAAATGCAACCTAAAAGACCCCTAAACACTTAGCCAAATCAATGAGGTTTTAAACCTTAATAAAAATGAGTCTGAAACTCATCACAAACACCCTCAATCAACACCCGAACAATCCAAACGAAGGAGGGAAAAAAGGAGAACTAAACGAGCGATTCAACCGACGATTCAACAAGAATGCAAACAAGTTTCTAAGCATATTAAGAACATTATGAATGTCCTATAAATGATTCTAAAACATATTTAGGCTAAGTAAACATGCTCACAAACAATATGAATGCATGAATACAAGCAATGAATGTCTAGGGTGCCACAGTTAGTGAGGCAACTTGTTTAACATTGCATAGGTCTTATACTAGGTGAGTCCTGAGTCTTAGTCCTACTCTTACATAATGACCTCAGCAGACCAGTTACTCGGTACACCAACACCAGCAGACTTGTTAAAGGATGATAGCTCCTTCAAAGATATCATACCAACAGACTTGCTACGGGTTGATAGTTACCTACTCAACTATGTTGACCAGTAGACATATCTACTGAAAGACTAAATCTTTAAAGGAACATCAAACCAGCAGACCTTCAATCCGTCTTAGGTTGCACGTGCAAACTTCAGTGGAATCATTGCAGACGTTCAAAAACGACAAAATACTTTAGCTTTTCCTACAAAGTCAACTTTCGGAAGCAACTTGACAACTCTCATACCTACAAGATCTAGTTGGATTTTATTCAACAGATATTCCTCTCAACAGTTGGTATTCAAGTTCAAATGTATGTACTCTATTGGAAAACAAAATGTCAGTGTACTATTCCGTTAGACCTGCTCAACTGTGACACATCCCGTCAGCCTGACTTTTGGACAACCTTTCTCAATGAGATATCTTCCACAATATCTTTATCCTACAATCTATAAGATGTAATCTTATCCGGCGAAACCTTTCTAACGGATACACGATCATTCGAAGGTAGTTTCAACGGATCTATTGATCTTCATCTATAAAAGAAACATATTCATCATTCTTCAAAAGAGAGAGCTAGCAAATGCTAGAGAGATAATGTGATAACGCGAGAACAAAAAATATTTTAACATCTTCGCTCAATCTATCTCAGAAATCACTATGGAAAACTCAGACCTTTGTAAAACACTTTATGTGGATTACAAGGAAGAAAAGTAAGAAGAAAAGAAGAGTGATCTGCTAAAGCTACAAAGATGGAGAACAATGTCTTGGTCAAGAAACCCCTTTCTTGATTTAAGCTATTTGAATCCCTTCAAAGAACTCAGTCTCTACAACAACTCATAAATCCAATCATTTAGTAGAGATCAAACACTCCAGATTCCGTTGAAAACAGATCTCCAAAGATGTCCAGGAAGAGGAACAACTGTCTGTCTACATTGTATTCATATCATCAGACTTGTATTCAATTGCAAGGGTTGTTGATTGTGCAATTATAGGTCGTCATAAAGAGTCGAGTGCTCAGTACTCAGTTGCTCAAATATTGATTATTTGAGCAACCCATAAAATTGTCTTCTCATGTCTAATCTACTTGACTCCACCTATTCCTGACTTGTTCTAGAATCTCTAAAAGACGAGTTCTTGATTGGGGAAGGAAAACATGGGAAGAAAGTAGATTATTAGGTTAGATAGCCTTAGTTGTTGTAATAAACATGTTTGCCTTTGAGTAAACCTCTGTTGTATTTGCAATTATTACATATCCTTCAAACTCATCTTTTATCTCTCTTTCATGTTCTTAAAAGGTTTTGATTTTCCAAAGCTATCTTTTCTGTAACTTATATAGTTATATGTCATGCATCTAAAGAAGAGTTAAGTATGATGTTGTTCTGAACATCCATTTCGTGTACATCTGCTTAAACCTTCTAAAGATATATATGTATTGCATGAACCTTTCCATTGCCAAACCTCTTTTAGCATAAAGTTTATCTTCAATCTGCTAGCAGAGTTTATTACTCAACTTAGAACAAATCTCCTAATCAGTACTACCAACATGTATCTCCTTCAGATTGGCTTATCACTAAAAAGGCATTTCACCCAATTTCTTAAATGAATGGTGAGATAAACTTCGAAGTGGTAACATAGGCTATTCACCCCCCCCCCCTCTAGCCTATTTGAGCATATACATGGGACCAATAATTGGTATAAGAGCTTGAATCTATGAGCTTCTTGCCAGGTTTAACAGCCTGAGAGTTTGATCCTCATTGCTCATTTCAGATGCATATCAAAAGAAATGTTTTATCACTTAGTTTATTCTTTAAAAATTCTTTTGATATGGTTTACAGAAAGAAATGTTTTCAAAAAATATTCAAAAATTGAAAATACATTTTTGTTTTTCAAAACTTATTTTTAAAATAAAATTAAAAACTCTTTTAGTTTCAAAAACCCATGAGTTAGACATACCTCTATGATGATACTTGCTTTACTATGAGAAACTCATTCATATGACAGAAGTTAATTATTCAATTGAAATTATGAAGTGAAATATCTCAGATGTACATAACTACGATGGATGCTTCACCCGTTGTTGCATATGATATCTATCTGTAGAACACGTCTATCAAGCATGCAGACTATTCAACTCATATTCCAAGGACACTCTTCGCAGAACTAAGAATTCTTCTTCAACTAAGAATCCTCTGTCGATTAAGGATACACCAAAGAACTCCAAGCTCATCTCCCCTCCTTTATTTATTAATATATAATATATAAAGATATAATATAATTGAGATAAATATAGTGGGGTATGTAAAGTTATTGGAGTTTGCGCCACTGCTGGAAGAAGTTTTTTTGTTGGATAGCTTAAAGATGTTTTTTATTTATTTTTAATGATTTGGGTAGCTTGGGGGAACAACGTTTGCTCCCCCATTGTACATGCTCTTATAGGCTCACTCTAGAGAACCGTTGTATAGATGGTTTGGGTTTTTCTATTGGACCAAAAACCCAACATAATGCCCGGGGAAAGGAAGGTGTGGGCTTGCCGGGCTAGGCTAGAGTACCAGCGACACGTATGCTATAAGCAACAATGAGGAAATTATCAAGTATGAGCGTTTGATCTGTGCAATGTTCTTTCATAGCCTTTGACCACTTAAGATTTTGGAATAATTTGAACAGAAAAAAATACCCTTCAGATAATAAGGTCGATGAAAGGTCTATTAACTCGACCTTTGATAGGCCTTTGATCGACCATTGATAGACCTTTTATCGACCCAAAGGTCGAGTTAATTGACCTAAATCTCACTATATAAATTTTGAGAGCCAAAAAGGCATTATAGATAATTCATCACAAAAGACACTATGAAAAAACAATTTTTGAGAATTAGTTTAGTTTTGTATTTTGTATGTTTGAAAATGTTATAGATAAATATATCCTCAATCTAGTCGTACTAGCAACGGTCGACTTTTCCAGTTGGACGGAGGAATATTCCAATTGGAAGGAGAAATAAAAAAGCCAATCTGCTCCTATTCACTTCGACGAAAGAAAACCCTCTTCTCTCTCTCTCTCTCTCCTTTCTCTCGCTCTCCTCTCTATCATTAGCCCATCTAAATAACACTTAAACTAATTAAACATGTTAGGATAAGATTAGGACTAATTAGGAAGGTTTAGTAAGAGATTAGAATATGTTTTAGTAAGGTTAGGATAGTCAATTGGGTCAAGAAGTCAAAACAGGGTCGTGCTGCCTCAACAACCATACGCTCGCATGCCTCCAAGGTCAAGTGTGAGTGCCCAATTCCGAACCTGTGATAGCTACTGAGAAGCGGGCGAGGTTTCAAAACTTCGAGCGCGTGGAATACGTTCGGCCTCGTTGTGGACTCAAAAATATGTTTAACAGAGTCACCACATCTATTTTATAGATTAAATAGAGAAAAAACCAAATATACCAGAATGTAAGGGTTCGGAGGCTAATTTATGAGTTAGGAAGGGGTTAGGCACCCAACTCGCCCTTTCGGTCTCAACAGCTATATTTTAAAGTTGCAATAAAAATGTATATAAATTAGACTATAATAACGACTTATTTTATAGTTATTTAAAAAGAAAACAGTTGGAATATTTCTACATGAGTGCACGTGTGTGAGTTAGCCAAAAAAATAGTAAACTTTTTTTTTCTTTTTACAGGCATAAATCATATATAAAATAGTAAATTTTGGCTTGTCCTTTTGTTCTTTTGTTCATTATCTCGACTGATTAGTTTGAATCCCGTGCAGGACAGAGCGAGCGCACGAGACATCCATTCAGATCAATAAATAGAAATAAAAATGAGGAAACAATTTGTTCCTATTAATTACATTTGGTCGTAATCCCTAAAATAAAAATGATAGAATGAAAGAATATTTGCATTTCCAACAAACTTAATAATAAATGAAAATAAAATTACTCCTGCTTTCTTTTTATTCTTTTCTTGTTCGGATTGCATCGGTACCAAAATGAAGTTGTTGCAAGATTTTTAGATCTTTTTTTCAGATCACATGTGCACATATATACACACATATATAAATGTAATATTTAGAATGTAAATAAATAAATCAGAACATATTTAGCAAAAAAAAAACCCAAAATAACCTTGTTTATATATATATATATATATATATATATATATATATATATATATATATATATATATATATATATATATATATGATCACGTCTTTTTGGTGGTGACCATGTCTTGTTGTCCACGTGTGAGTAAGGATGAGGTGGCGGTCGCTCGTTCATCCTTCTTGCTTAACCTGCACAAATTAAACAACAAACACCGTTAAGGAGTCGGGGCTGTGACGACCCGACCCGGATCCCAAGACGAAATCCCAAGGTCGTGCCGCCAGGGGAAACAATTAACAACAACAAGTAGCAAATAATGGGTAGGGCCATAACGGCGATACACCGACAACCTAAAACACATGCGGAAGCGAAATAAAATAAAACAGTGGCGCCCGAGCTAACAAGCTCAAACTAAAACAACCAAAGAGATAATTAATCTCTCGGTCCAAAAATTCGATTCGCGTGCCGCAACATTGGGCACGTAGGACAAACTCCCTGTTATGCAATTCATATATTAAGCATAATAAACCAAGTCATCGGCGAAACTACGGCCGGAACCCAACATTAAACTAAGTCTAAGACTCTAGTCTAACAACTCAACGGCTAAAAACATGCCGGAGAATAAACATAATATTTAACTAGCAATATATCATGCTAAACATACTCAATTAACAAACCAAGCACGACTAAAACCAATCGGCTACCAACAACATAAGTACTAACGTACTAACAATTATAAGTACTAACAACCGTAAAAACATATGGAAGTTTAACTACCAATATACATCAAGCACGACTTCTACTAGTCGGCTACCAAAAGGATAAACTAACCACATAATTACAACATTACAAACACATAAAGGTTTGCTACCCAATAATGAAGTTTACATAACTTCATCTTCCCAACGACCTCACCAAAAGCAAAATAACAACTAAGTAGCAACCTTGTCCAAAAGACTTCCTTGCCAAAGTAACCTTCCTGATTTACTTGGATCCGCTCATCGGCTCGGATCTAGGGAAAACAACCAACAAATAAAAGTAAGTCACAATGACTTAGTAAGTTACTAACCATAACTTCCTACCATGGCATAATGCTCAATCATAAACAATATCATGCTATCGTCATGAATTAACCTTATAATAAATCATGTTATGGCATTCATGCTCAACATTAAATAATAAGTTATCATTAAAGTATAACATCTCATCATAATTTCCTGTCAAGGCATTTATATGCTTAACAATCATAATCCTTGTTATTAGTATGACATAGCCTTCCAATGATTTACATGTCAAGGCATATAAACTTAACAACAATAATTCCTGCTTTTAACATAATTCTATATCCGAATAATATTCATGATAAAACATATTAGTTCAACAACAGTAATTCATGTCAAGGCATTTTAGTCTTAACAATAATGATTTATACCTTTGGCATAAAACAACATTCCAATAATGTTCATGTGATAGCATATATGCTTAACAACATTAATCAATATGTTATCTATTAAGTATAACATGTAAGGAATCAAAACAAACATCATATCATATCCAATTCACTAAGCACGTTATTCACTTAAGCACTTGTGAAACAATTCATATATATAAGGGATATGATACCATTACCAAGATTCCTCCGCGCGTGTCGCTCCTGCAAAAACACGTGCAAAACCCTTATGTGCCCTCGATATCCCTCTCGTAGATATCGACGTCCCCGAGACAACTCTCCGCTCGAGTTCCATAGTTATCAAAGTCATGTGTATTACTACAACTAAGATAAACTACTTCCCCACCGTGGCCATCGATGGAGGGGTGTGTGCAACCCGGCACGGCGATCCATCGCGATCACGAACCCCATAATTCGTGAAGACGATGTATCGACCCACCAAAGACTCAACAGACCGACGCCAGCTGGACTCAAAACCCAAGCACACGTAATATATACTCATATGCTCAAAACAAGTAGGTAAACACTCTACCATCAAACTAGTCATGCAATTCATCCACAACTAGCATAAATATCACAACCGAGAATCATATAAGTTCTCATAATCAAGTGTGCTTCACACACCTTAAACTTCTTGGAGGCTCGACCTCCATGAATTCTACCCAAAATTCCGTAGGACTTAAAATCATAGTTCCTAGGATTCAAACTAACCCAAAGGTTAACTCCGTTGAGTTCAATCTAAGTTTTCCGAAAATTCAAGGAATAGAAGCTTAGGCTTCATCATCCCCCTAAGTTCATATCTATCGTCAAAACCATAAACCCGACGATCAAAACCCTTACATAAACCCCACAAAATAATTAACAAGGTAACTTAGAACAACTTAGCCATCTTGGTTATAAATTTATTCAAGTCACCATACCAACCAATAATTTCCAATTCACGGTTAATTCACACAATATAGTTTAATATGCTCTACTAAACATATAAAACATTCTAATCATGCTCACATCATTAATTTTGCAAGCTAATCAAAATTAGGGCAAGACACCCTCCAAGCATCTCAACCAAACCAACATTAATCCACATTATCAATCAACATAAACAAGTTCAATAGGCTAGTTAGAACATGAATTTTACATATATCATGGTCTCACATAGGTCAATCGAGTTCTATCGTTCAATTGAAAACCTAGGGTTCATGCTTCTTCTACAACCCTAACAATGGCTTCCATTGACCACAAATAACACAAATGGTTGTTTCCCTAGGGTCAATGGAGCTCAAAAATCAAGGGAAGAGAGGTAGGAACTTACCCGAACTCAGCCCTACAAACTGCCCAAAACCGAACTCGAAGATGAAGTCGTTTCTTCTCACTCCGCTCTCTTCAATCTTGCGGGTTAGATGGAGAAGAAGACCCCCAGCAATGGCTTCCAAGCTTAGCCCCTTGAAGCCCTAGAATCGCCTCCTCTCAAGCCCTCTCTCACGAGTTTCTTGACTGCTCGCAGAAGACGCGAAGGAGAAGACGCAAACTGACCGGCCAAATGAATAAAAGAGTGCGGCTGTTTGCTTTTATATGAGGGATTAATTCCCTTTAATCAAGTCACTAATTACCCCCAAACCTCTTAATAGATGATTAGGATTAGTATTAGGCTAATTAAGTGAGTTTAGGATAGGTTTAGATTGAGTTTAATAGGCAAAATGTTCGGACAGCGCACAAACCGAACCAAAAATCCCGTAAGCTGATTCTAGACCCTTGCGGTCGCATCCCTATTGCTTGATGCGAGCTTTTCTCGCATCCTTGCTCGGTCCCTGATTCCAGCTCTCCCGCCCGGTCCCGGACTCTCCCGCATGCAAACTCGAGTCCTTCCAAGCCAAAAATGATCTATAAATCAACCTTAATAACCTCCAAACCATAACCAAAGCAATCAAGCCTCAAACCTCAACAAAACAAGGCCAAGAACTCAGGCAGAACTCTCCCGAACGATGACCGGAAAAGTCAAACTGAAAAGGGTTAACGCTAGAATCAAACTAGCAACCAAACCGACAATGCAACAAGCATTTAACCAATATCCAAGGCATGTTAATGATGTTTTGCTTGCCCTCTAACAATAATCCATGTGATAACCACATAAAACATAAACCCGAGATTCAACGCATCTCGCGAAAGAAAAATGCATACGTGCATCTCAAACAACGTCAATGATCATGCTATTGACTCTAAACATATACGGGAGCTAAATGAACATATTCATGATGATTATAAGTGTATGAGTCCAGGCATAACACAATCAAGCAACATTTCAGGGTTTTACAGGGGCGGCCCGACTAGAACCCTCCGGTGTGAGAGTAAGGTTTCCGGTGGAAAGATGGTAATAAATATTCTGTGATAAGTGTTTGATAAGTGGCTATGATAAGAGAGTTGTGATATCTCTGAAATTGCTTACCTTTACCTTAAATGTGTGCTCTCTATTTATACCTGATGTTTATGTCGACGTGGCGGCTGATAACTGGGGGGCATAAAGCGGCAATCATTAAATGCGTTGAGGGTCTTCGTCGGAAATAAGTGAACTGTGCGTTTGTCAGGGAGTTGGTGGTTGCATGCAGCGGTTTTCTCGGGCCTAGGGAAGCGGCTTGTCAGGGCGGATGATGATTAATTCGAAGCCGAGGCCGAGTGGTTTTGTGACAAAGTCGTTTATTATTGCCGAGGCTGAGGATACTAAAGATTGATTTGGTGACGGGGCCGAGGGCATCAGGGGTCTTTAGGCCAGCCGAGGCTGAACCCGTTACTGGGCCGAGGGTCATTGTGCCGAGGTTGAAGCGTTTATCTTAGGGGCGAGCGGTTCTGA
Organism: Codonopsis lanceolata; assembly: GCA_013146195.2. Lineage (NCBI taxonomy): Eukaryota > Viridiplantae > Streptophyta > Magnoliopsida > Asterales > Campanulaceae > Codonopsis > Codonopsis lanceolata. The sequence goes on along the minus strand of CM028384.1, from coordinate 64,831,575 downwards.
CCTCGTTACTAGTGGCTTTCTAAGTGGGGCCCATTATTATGCCGAGGGTCGCTGCGCCGAGGGTCAATCCCTCGGTTTAATCCTTTCAGTGGCCCCCTACTTTTTGGCTGCTCGACGTCGAGAAGGCCAAGAAGTATTTTCGTTGTTCGATGGGGAGAGGTTGGGGTCGCGCTTTTTGTCGAGGATGAACGTGGGACTTTAAGTCGAGGCTGATACCGAGCTTTTTGACGAATTCGTGGGAATTTTATGGGATGTTTTCGTATGTCCGTCCAATCAGGACATTTCGTCTTTTCTGGCCGGTCACACGCCATTAAATGCAGGTTTTGCTTAGCTGGCTGGGCTTTTTGCGGGTTGAATTTCGAAATGCCATTAATGCCGCCTTTTTCCTTCCCGAATCTAGAGAAATTAGTGATGCGGTGGCGTTTCGTGTTTGGTTCAGAAAAAACACGCGGGTCGACCCGATAATTTTCCGGGGCTCCGCTTTAAAACGATGCCGTTGTAGGGGGGGTATAAGAGATGTCTTCTTTCTTTTTCACTTTACCGCTTTCATTCTCTCTTTTTACTGCACCTTCCTCACCGTTTTAGGCGATTTCCCAAGTGACCTTCCTGCATTGTTTCCATCCCGTTGCATCCTACTCCGTTTGAGGCCCGTAAGTGTTTTCCTTCTTTTTTTCCACGTTTTCCTCTTCTTTGGGTGGTTTCCACGGTCATTTTTGTGTTTTTCCGGCTTGTTACAAAGTTTGGGTTCTCAGATCTCCGTTGGGTTTTTAACTTTTCCAGCCTTCCTTTGGCATTTTTCAGCGTGTTTTCCACTTTCTGTAGGTTTCTCCTACGATCTTCTCCTTGACTTTATTTGGTACGGTTTTCTTTCCTTTCCTTTGTTTTTAGTGGCATGTCTCATAGGATCCCTTTTCCCATTTTTTTTTCTTCGTTTTCTTCTAGCAGCCTCAATGGAACCGATAGATTACCGAACAGGTAATTCGAATACCCTTGTTTGCTAGGAGTCCTCCTCTTCCTCTTCCTAGTAACGTGGCCGAGGCTTCGCTCGCCGAGAATGTTCCGAGTGAGTCTCCGGTGGTCGAGGATCTTTCTGCCCCGGTACCCTTCTGCGCGAGCCCATCCTTAGCCGAGGATGCCCCCGAGGTTTCGCCATCTCGATGCCGAGGATGTAGACCCCTCTGGTTTTGAGGGTGGTAGCCTAGGTGACGACTTGCCGAAGTCTCACCTCGCGGCCCCGCTTGGAAGGGTGTGGAGGTGAGCGTTTGTTTGGCCGAGGAGATTGTGGTGGACACCGTGATCCATACGGAGACGACCGTGGGCCCTTTGAGCTCGAAGAGTTCTAGGTCATGTTCGATTTCTTCGACAGGTTCGATGACGAGGGCCCATTCCTTGAGTCGGCCTTTGAAGTCCTCGCGGGGTCCTATGTATAGGCAATGCGAGGATAGATGGGCAATGTTACAAGCGAGGTTTCTCCTGCAAGTTATGGAGTGAAGGTCACCCACATCGGAAGTTCGGCAATGAAGTTTTTATGCCCCTGACTATCCATCCGACGCCTCTACGAGGGTGTTTTCGAGTCGAGATCGATTGCTGCTAAGTCCGATCACTCAATTTTTACCAGGAGAGAGTCTTGCACTTTCGATGCATCGAAAGGATTCTTACCAAGCATCGCCTTTGACAGATGCCGAGTGAGCTTTTAGAGGCTTCTATTTCCTCGGGCAGTGGAGGAGACGAGGTGAGAGGTGCCTCAAGCTTTTGAGGCCCTTTGAAAATAGGATAGGCCTTGCTAATGTGGAGGCGTGGTCGCGAGCGTACGGCTCTGAATTTTTCCGAGGCTCTGTTCCTGATTCGAGATTGGGGATCCCCGAGTGATCGATGTTTTATTTTATCTATTTCCTTGCAAGTGGACAAGACTATTATAGAATAGACTCTGAAGCAAGGGTCGAACCCACGTGAGACAAGTGATCACGAATAAAAAGGATTATAGATAGCAAATTATTAACCTAAGGGGGTTTTTATGTTTAATTCTACTCTAAATTACTAGTTATAGATGTTTAACTAATTAGACAAGAATAACAGCATATGAAGATCTTATGGTGAGTGGAAATCTAGGATTCTGGTTTCACTTATATCTCCTTTATGTTCAATTCATAATAATGTCATTCAATGTCTTGGGTTCTGCTCACTAAAAATAGATATAGTCTGTTGAACAATTGGTTCACCTCCATCCCCAAAATTCACCCATTCTATATCCTAAGCACAGAACTATCAATCTAGTCTGTCACCTAGATTTATGATCTATCTGTCACCTAGATCATGTAAGAACCTAGTCCTAACTTATCACTCTCATGCTTCGATAGGTCCAATTTATTGTGTTGGTGAGCCAGTGTACGACATATGCACTCGGTCATGCAGTTATCCGCACCTCTAAGCCTTTATTATTTGCGATTACATTCATTTGTTCAAAGCAAAATAATATAGGGATTGATAAACAACACAATCAACAAGCATTGAATAGACATATATATATGAATCAAAACATAAATTCGATACAAGTTACCTCCCACCTCCTAGATTAGGATGATTTAGTTCATCATAGATGATGAACAAAGACATTACGAAGATGATGGAAGACATGATTTGATCTTCAATACTTGAAATTACAAAACCTAACTATGTTATACAATCTAAAACTACCTAAAATCTATGTAAAGAGAGCTTCCACCGCCCTCCTCTTCTTAGGCTCGGCACCGACTTCTATATATACTCTGGAGTTGTGATTGGATCGAATGACTGTGAAAATCCGAAAAGGTCCCATTCCGCCTACCTTGCTTCCGCAAGCCGGATACCTTAAGGTCCCCGCAAGGTCTCCAGATGGGTGGCTTTTGGATTTCTTTGATTGCCGGGCTTCGAGGACCCAGACGCCTACCTTGCGGCCGCGGCCGCAAAGGTTGAGGCACCTTGCGTCCGCAAGGTGTCCACAGTGCCTTTTATTTTCTTCAATTTTTCTCTTCCTTGTAATTTGCACTTAAAACCCTCGAGTTTCGCTATTTTCACAATAATCCTCGAAACTTACAAAACTCACCGAAAACATATATTAGTACTCAAAAGACTCGTGAAATAGCATAATTTAAGTCATAGAAGTATATAAAATCGGACGTATAAAATACATCGATCAAATACCCCAAACTTGAACTTTGCTCGTTCATCGAGTAAACAAATAAATTTATAAATACAAAAAGCATATAAATAACAAAAAAAATCTTTTTGTGAGGGTGACACTATTTACACTCTATAAACCCACAAACTCAAGGAGACTCTTTCGAGTGACTCGACTATGCATAAATACAAAACAAATAAATACAAAAGCTTAATAAAATTACACATAAAATAAGACATAAAAATCTTTTGGCTTCATCTCAAGTTATAAGTGTATGGCATGCATGTAATGGCTTGCTCACCACATATATGCAGGCTTAGTCATATAAAACCAACTAGTCTTTTCTTTAATACCACTATTACTTTTAATTTCTCCGTGTGTGTGTGATCACCAGCTTAAAGAATATCTTAACTAAAACAGTTTTATTGAGCTAAACACCACATTCATATGAAAATCACAGCTTAATAGAAAATCATGCATTAAGAAGTATGAGATCTACCATCCAAACCCTGGCCACTACGCATTTAAAAGGTCCCAAGGATTCAAAAAGATTTATACATCCATCCCATGCACTTCTATGTATGTCATACAATGCCTCCTATCCCAATGACTTGTAATAGCTAAGATTATGCTAACACGTGAGCTTTTAAGGTGAATAATAATGATTATGAAGTGTGTGATCAATTTCATGTTACTCACTTGACGTAAAAACAACATAAGCATTGGCAAGAAGATCATTAGGACTTTATAAGTTGTAATGTAAGGCCAAGGGTGTTGGGGATATGAAGGAAAGGAATTGGAATTCAAAGTGAGAGAGTAAGACTACCCTTATCCCTCATACCTACAAAAGGAAGTTTTCCTATTTAGGCTAGACCGCAAAGAGACCACAAGTGGAGGGGTGCTTTTGTAACTTTTAAGTTTTCTTCCCCAAACTTGTTTTGGGCAATATATTCTCTAAAAATATCACATCACTTCTAATCGCAGAATTTTTTCTAACATATTTTCTCTTGAAAGCTATGCTTCCATTTGAATCTTTGTTTACACTCTTCTTCTTAGTTTCATTTTTCGTCGACACATTTTTTTTTTCGATCTAATTTTAGAAAGAAGAAGCCTTCCGGAAAAAATAGCCTAACTCGAAAAGAAGTGGTCCTCCTAGAATCAATTTCCACCCACATCTCCAAAGGGTAGGCTAAAAGTGTATAGGTTTTTAGGGTTAAGTTAATGTGTAATGAAACGATGGCGAAGTTTAAATAGTGTGCTTAGCACACTCATTCTTTTTCATTAGGCTCAAGGGGACACTAGGGATATATTTAGTATGGTCAGAATATTTAGGCTCTAACGATCCAAAGATGGCCTAAATCATTTCATGCCAAATGCTCATAATATTTAAAAGCAAGTAAGACAACACAAAATATCATATCAACTATGGGAATTGGGTTCAGTGTTTAGCATCATCGGATTTACATAAGCATTTCAAGCAATGCATGGTAGGACAATTGAGACCAACATGCACACGGTTCGAAAGTGTGCTTGAGATATATAAATGAGAAAATCCAAGGGATCTAACTAACATGCAATTGACCCTAAGTTACAATTTAATGCAACAATCATGTTCCCGAATATGCATCATATTCTTGTGCATATCTTGTTGAAGTGAAATAGGTGTTATAAACTTTATAAAACTATTCTAATCAATCCATGTTATGATGGTGTGAGTGCATGAAGAATTTGGAGAAAAGTAAAAGTTTCGCAAAATTAAGTAAATTCAGATCTATGGACTAACTATGCGGTTCATTGCACTAATCTCCTCACGGACTACAACTAGCATTACCACACCTAAACTCGATGATGAATATTTGAATTAAAAAAAATTATATATTTTTTAAGAAATTGGGAAATTTGAGGTGATGACGATGATTATTACCGATGATGGGTCCCCTACAAGAGAACCCAATGAGTATCCAAAATAAGTACTCGTCAAGGCAACACCTCCAAATCAAAAATAAAAAAGTGAAGAGTTAAATGGTCATCAAATAAAGAAATTTTTCATCACTTCTAACGATAGCCCAACTCCATTCCTGCTTAAGAATCTCGCTAAGCTTCTAAAGTTTTAAATCAAACTTAAGTTCTATTTTGTCCTCAAAATAGAGGAACATATGAGAGAGGATGATGAAGTATCAAATATCAAAGGGATATAGCGGGTCCACCTAACGAACGAGGAATCTGGGCC
>CM028384.1:64734348-64826088 GCA_013146195.2 Codonopsis lanceolata | reverse complement strand
TTATTATTACTATTATCATTATTCATATAATATTATTTATTAATATTATTATTATTCCTTTTATTATTATTATTATTTTATTAAATAATAATAATAATTCATTATTATTATTATTATTATTATTTTAATAATAATAATTATTAATATTACTTTTTGTTATTATAACTATTATTAAGAAGGATAATATTGGAATATATAAAATTTTCAATGAAAAAAGAGGACTTACATGTTTTTGAAAAGTAGAAATAAGTAATGGGCTTAGTACTACGATTTACTGTACTTATTTATGAGCTTACATGTTCTTTAAGTCGTTTGTACATGACTTATAACTTATCGTACCATAAGTGAAATTAAGCTTCAAAAACAATTACGATAAGTAATAAGTTATAAGTACATTCGAGTAAGTTATAAGTCATATATTTGACATCTTCAAAGATAACCAATCGGAAGTTGTCGACAAATAAGGTGTCCAAAATTGGAGTGCAGTAATTTATAGTTTTGGCATTGCTCTGCTAATAGCTTGCTTTCTCTCGGGCTTGTAGGCTGCATTTCTTTCCTTAACAATGAAGTAATAAAAAGCGATTCGTGAATTAGTTGCCCATACATCCGTCGACCTGGTCTCTATCGCACCTTGGTGTTCTTGAGACACAATAGCTTCGCGTAGTATCTGAAATAGTCACCACTTTCTACGACAAATGCGCATTCAACAAGGCCGTGGGACATCACCGGAGTTTCAAGTGTTCCTTAATGACCTACCCGGAAATGATTTCAACACAGGTTTCGCCTCCTTACAGAAATTCTATAGTAACATAGCAGATGGAGATCACCCCGAAAGAATGGGGCCATGTTATGTTTATGGAGTTCCGGGGACCTTTTTTGGAAGGCTTTTTCCATGTAAAAGCCTACATTTCGTACATTCCTCCTCCGCCTCCATTGGCTTTCTCGGTTAGAAATTCTCAAATACCTTGTAAGAAAACTTTATTATGTTCTTTATATATATTCCACATGACATTTATGTTATTTTCATAATTTAATATTTACTCCATCCGTCCCTAAATTATTATCCAACTTCTTTTTTTGTTGGTAACAAAAAAAATGTTTGTAAACTTTCTTTTCAAAAAAAACATTTTTACCCAATTTTACCTTTATTTTTTCGTATTGCTTTAATAGTAGTGCACGTGAGTTTTTTTTTAAAGAAACTATACTCCATCCGTTTTCAAATAATCGTTCTTTTGACCTGATACATGAGTTTTTTTTTAATCCCTTGAACATGTGACATAATTAAATTACGTAGAAAAAAGTAGGTAAGTGGTAAAAGTGTTTTTCCTAAAAAGCTTTGAAATACGACAATTATTTTAGTCCGACAAGAAGGAGAAAAAAATGCAACTATTTGAAAACGGATGGAATATATCATACCAATATTAATAATTAAGTCAACAATTTATTTTTAATCGAAATTATATCAAACAAGACAATAATTTTAGAACATAAATATCCTACTAGTTTGAGGAAGAATATGATGGTTTATCACTTTGTCCCATAGAAATGATTTCTTTGAACAATAGGCGGTTTGTATTATCTTGACCCAAAACACAACTTTATGCATTATAAATAGGCGTTTGATCCACTCTACGCTCGTAACTCAAAACACTTACAATATGTCTATTTAAATGCGTGATGGATCAAATTTTGATCCGATTCAATCAATTTAATGTTATTTTTAGGATATGAATTTAGTTTTAAATCCGATTACCGATTTTGATCGAATCAGAAAATTGAAAGCTTAACAAATCGATTATGGATTAAGGTGTTCCGATCCATTAACAATCGATCGATCCAATATAAAAAATATTAATATTATACATATAAAGTTACTAATAATTTGTTTAAAGTCATTAGTCATTACTAATTTTACTAAATATAAATTTTTCAACGAACTCTAAGATATTAGTAACATTATTCATGTTTGTGTAACCTAAAAACATGAACTTTTAATTTTATTCAACCTTTAGTTAATAAAAATATCTCAATATTAATTTTTCAGTACTTTAATTAGGGCGAATAAAATCGAATCCGAAAATTTAGGATATGGATCGAGCTTTTGAATATCACGAAAGATAATCGATCGATCCAAGTCCGATAATTTCTTAACAAATGGATAATGGATATGACAGATCCGATTCGAATCCGATCCATTGATAGACACTGTATCTATCCATCTCTAATAAAGGGACTCTAAGAGAGAGAAACAATGTTCTTGTATAATATATTTTTCAGCATTCGGAAATTTTCTTAGATTTATGTTATGATAAAATGTTGATAGGTTCCACCAAGCGACAAGGGAATGAAAAGTTTCGAAAACAAGGGAAGGTCTACATTTCAAAACAAGTCTGATGTTTTGAATGCTTACTTAAGACAATACGAAGAGATTTTGCTTTGTTTGAAAGTCGCGATCGGAGAAATGTTCTGGAGGTCGCATTGTTTAATGTTTCGTGGCCGGAGAGTTGAAGATCCTTGCCATGAAGAGAGTTGTTGTTGTGTTGGGATCTCTAGACGGGCCTTCCAAGATATGGTTTCACGGGTTTGTGACTATCCATTTTTCTATTTCACATGTCAAATTTCTTATGAAAATTATGAGCGTAATTTTTGAAAGTGGACGCAGAAATTTCCCAAGATATGGTTGGGTGGCATTTGCACGTGCAGAAAAACGATGCTCGTGGCTAGGTTTATGGGGGTTGGAAATTATTTTTAGGAAAAAACTGACTGATTACTCTTTTTGATTAACTAGTTAGGTACACGTGCCTTGCACGTGTTCTTAATGATTTTTGCGAAATGTTTTGTCTTTATTTTTTTGTTTACTTTTAATTATTATTTTTATATCTGAAAAAACTATATATATTCTGAAAATTGTCTTTTATGAAATTTTAATGTATATTTTTCACGAAACAATAAATATTTATATATTTATATATATGTGTAAATATATATACATACATATATGACCTTAGTTATTTAACATTATTCAATGGGGTGATTTATTAAACATTATTTTTGTACAAATATTATTTTTTTATCATGATAAATTTACTTGTTTGTCCTTAAATAAATGGTGGATGATTTATTAGATGAAAGGTTAATATTGTCCATCCATTAATATCTAAGAGACAACTCACATTTTTATAGTAAAGAAGATAAATTTACTTGTTTGTCCTTAAATAAATGGTGGATGATTTATTTGATGAAATGTTAATTTTTCCATACATTAATTTCTAAAAGACAACTCATACTTTTATAGTAAAGAAGATTTTAATTTTATTAATTAGCTTTAAATTAACTAATGTTTAGTTAGTAACTAAGTAAAGATAAGGACTCACTAAAGCTACATGATGTGTCATTTGGTCTGAGAAAAATATAAAGTAAGGCGTAAATGCGGTCATTTTTTAAAAGATGGATCTTTCATACCCGACCCATAGTGTGTTGGAGAGTTGGGCGTGAGAGAGTGAGTTAGTATTATGAATTAAAATCTGTAACAACCGTCTTAAAAGAAGTCTTACTCTTTGGTGCTTAGTTTGAGTACTTTTAGAGTGTCCCTAGCGTTACTCCTACTAAATTTGTCCCAAAGTAAGTGCTTCTATATTTAGCTAATTGCCTTCAAATATTTTTCTTAAAATACCTGAAACACTTATTTTGAGGCGTCGCAAAAAGAATAAGGAACACTTTTAGTTACCGGTGAAGAATTTTACATTTTTAGCATATCCCTCTTTCGGTACACTTATTTCTATATACCCTCTTGTAAACTAATAGAGTCAATTCAAAGATACGAGCTACATCTTGTACACTAGTTATATACATCTATTGTATAATGGCAGGGTCTCATCAGGGAGGAGATGCTAGATTACTACAATACGCCATATTATGAACCTTATACAGAGGATATCATATCGAGGTACAAAAGAAGGATCATATATCATGCATCGACTAGAGACCATTGCAATACCTTGGGTACGGTGTTCTTGAAGAAAACAACGTAGTAGGTTGACAACTTGACAAAACTATTGGCAAAGGCCATGAGAGGCTGTCGAGGAATCCATGATTCGTAATCACTTTGGTACAAAAGTAATTGATCCTCTATTTACAAGGCTCCAAGAGATCATTGCTGCTGATAAAAGGGAAGTAGAGCATGTGAGCCTTATTGTTTCATTGATTAGAAAGGCTTGACATATGTAATTGAGCAACATAATTTTCATAAATTTCCTGTTTTATATTACATTGTTATTAAAGGAATTTCGTGTCCTTTGTATTCCAATCATTCATCAATATATACATGTCCAAATCCGTGAGACTAGCAGTCTCATTCCAGAATTATAGGATCAAATCTCCTATATAATCTCCTAATATAACTATGATATCTACCTACCATACTGGATGAGATTCATTTACTTATTTACATACATATCCATATTTTATCATATCAAATCTACCTACAAAGCGGATGAGATACATTTACATATTGACATACATATCCATATTCTATCGGTCCATGATCAAGCGGGAGGAGGCCGTATCTTTGAGGCGTCAAGAAAATCATTAAAAAGCAGCGGAAGCCCTTGGTGAAAATATCGGCTAGCGGTAACGAGGCGGAACATGAAGCACCGCGAACCTCTCCTTTCCCCACCTTTTCACGAACAAAAAGAATATCTAGCTCAATGTGTTTGGTTCGTTGGTGTTGGACTGGATTGCCGGATAGGTATATAGCACTAACATTATCACAATAGACTAATGTAGCTTTCGAAAGAGGTACTTGAAGCTCAAGCAATAGGTTCCGAAGCCAACATGATTCAGCAACTGCATTAGCCACTCCTCGATACTCTGCCTCGGCACTAGAACGAGACAAAGTAGAGTCGCTTGGCGGACCAAGACACCAAATTATCACCCAAAACAGCAATAACCCGAAGTAGAGCAGGCGGGTATCGGGAACATCCTCCCAATCGGCATCGATGAACGCCATAAGTGATGTACAAGGAGACTTGGAAAGATGTAAACCAAGATGAAGAGTCCCTCGAATATCTAGTAGAATACGCTTGAGTGCGATCATATGTGCTGGCGTGGGTCATGCATATGCAAACAAATTCTTTGCCGCACCGTAACTAATATCGGGCGTAAATGTTAAATCTTGTAAGGCCCGGCCGGACTTCTGAAACAAAGTAGGATCTTCATAGGGTGAACCCAGAGCCAGAGCTTGGCATTGGTGTCGGCAGGAGTCAAGGATGGCTTGCAAGAAAGCATTAGGCCCTATTTAGAATATCTTCGGCATATGTACTTTGACACAAAAATAGTCCCCCGGAAGTATGCGTCACAGCGATGCCTAAAAAATAATTTAAGGGCCCAAGGTCCTTCATGGCAAATTCGAGATGCCAAGGTAGCCATAATGGAGATCAGGAGCCTTTCGGAAGAGGTAGTAAGAATTATATCATCCACATATAATAATAAATCGCCATATCCGGCCCTTGGAGTAGGCGAATAAGGAATGATCGGATCGACTATGACTAAATCCCATAGAGAACACAAAATCGCAAATCGCTTATACCGGGCCGGGGAGCTTGTTTGAGGCCATATAGAGATTTCTTCAATAGCGGACATAGTCGGGATGAGTCGATCACGAAAACCCAAAGTGGTGCATATACAACATCTCTGTAAATCCCATGGAGAAAGGCATTTTTTAACATCGGTGATGTATAGACCAAGACTTAGAAAGGGCCAAACGAGAGTGCGTATTGTGGTGGCTTGACCAGACTGAATGTCTGTACAATCCACACCAACTTGTTGAGACACGCCATCACCTACAAGGCGGGCCTTATGCCTCTCAAAAGATCCGTCGAATGCTTTTTATGAGAGAAAATCCACATGCATCTAATAATATTCACATTTGAAGGACGGGGAACAAGTTCCCACGTCTTATTTTTAACTAGAGCATCAAATTCATCTACCATAGCCGCTTTCAATTCGGATTGGGACAATGCAGTGAGGATTTTTGGAATTGGAGAAGGAGAAGTAGAGAAAAGAGGTTGAGCTGGCTTGGGTTTGACAATCCCATTCATACTCAGTGTGGTCATGGAGCAGTGCGAGAGGCAGAGGTTGGAATTTGGGAGGGCCCAACGAGTGAGAGTTAGAAGTGGGTTGACTAGAAGGAGGTGCAGGCCGGTTTGGTTGAGAAGAAGATGGGCTATGTGGAGAAGAAGGCTCAGTCGCAGGGGCTGGCACAGGAGAGGGAGTATTTGGGTTGGGTTGTGCCTGGGCCAGTGGGGCCCCAGGGATGGGATTGGGCCGAGTAGGCGTAGATGGTGGTTGGGCTGGAGAAGGCACCCGGCTATGAAATAGTGGATTTCATTTGGTCGAGGAAAGAGTAGTCTCGAATTTCGGTGGGAAGAGTTTGAGGTGAAGCAAATGGAAATATTGTTTCATCAAACATCACATGTCGAGTCGAAATGATAATTTTATGAGTTGTAAGGTCATAGCACTTGTACCCCCGATGGTTTGGTGGATACCCCAAAAAAACACATGGATTGGACCGAGTGTGCAGCTTATGAATAGTGGAGGAAGGGATTAATGGAAAACACAAACATCCAAATACTCGTAAATGAGAGTAGGACGGATTACGTCGATAAAGGACTTGTGTGGGAGAGGATTGACCAAGACCTTTAATGGGGATTATGTTAAGGAGGTGCGTAGCCATAGCTAAAGCATGATGCCAAAAGAAGAGGCATCGAGGAATGAGCAAGAAGGGTGCGAAACGAGATTATTAATTGTCCTAATTTTTAGTTCGACCTTCCCATTTTGGGAAGAAGTGTGAGGACATGAGAACCGAAAACTCATACCATGCAAACGGAAGAACATGTGGAACTGATTATTGTCGAATTCCCGTCCGTTATCACACTGAAAACACTTTATTATCCTCTCAAATTGGGTGGAGACATATTTGCTAAAAGATAAAAATAGTTCCGGAACCTGAGATTTCTTGCCAATGGGAAAGGTCCACAGAAAATTTGTATAGTCATCCAAAAACAAGAGATAATATTTATGTCAGAAGAGCTCAAAAGCGGGAGAGGACCACAAATCACTGTGCACAATATCAAATGGTAAAACAGTGGATGACATAGAAGGAAAAAATGGTAACCTGACATGTTTACCAAAAATGCAAGAAGCACAAACACCATTCAAATGATGAGTCTTACACGGAATTAAATTGTTCTTGCAAAGGGAGCGAAAAACAGGAGCTCCCGGATGACCTAATCTATTATGCCATAAACGAGGACAAAAAATAGTAAAAGCAGATGGAAAAGTAGTGGAAGAGCCGGAATTGTCGGTGGCGGGATAAAGATCGCGGTGCTATTACATCTCATTAAGCTGGACCCCGTTCGAATATCCTTTCTGAGAAAAACCAAAGCGGTCAAATTCAATAGTCACATGATTATCAGTTGTAAAACGACGAACAGAAATCAAATTTTTAACCAATTTAGGGGCATGAAGAACATTAGAGAGTTTAAGAGGTGGGAAGGGAGGGGAAAGAGTTTGTTGTCCGTACCCAATAATTGGAATAGTATTACCATCACCGACAATAATAGATTTATTTCTAGTGCTCAAATCAAAATAAGACGCGAGATTACCTGAAGAGCCCGTCATATGTGAAGTAGCGCCGGTGTCCATGTAAAGATTATCGTCGGGAACATGCAACGACATGGTATGCATTGCCGTCTCAATATCAATGTCGGTACATATGATGAAGAGGAGGATCGAGGTCCATGAACATTGTAAGCTTGGGCGTGGGCCTAACACTCCATTTGGGCTAGGTGTAGAAGGGCGAGCCCAACCGGTAGTGGGAAATGGGCATGGCGGAGAGGCCCAATCTTTGTTGTTGTGGATTCCATATTTGGGCGATAAGGCCACCAAGGTGGTTGTTGCTGCTGCCATTGACTTCGGTGCTGTTGGTTTGAATTGCCACGCCCACGGCCCCTTCCAGATTGTGTTCTACCGCCGTCCGTCTCTTAGCTTTGATTTTTTACGCCGATTACGCGTTGGACCTCCTACCTCGGCCATTATTACGCCCACTAGACTTTGCGATCTTGCCCGCCATGGCTTGGTCGCTTCTGGTAGTGTCCTCAATCCCATCGGTGCCAACAACTAGAGCAGAATTAGCCACGCCCGAGGCCATAGTTGCATGTTTAGCCTTACGAGATTCCTCCATAACAAGCTTCGATCGAACCTCTAGAAAAGTGGGTAAAGGATTGCTTTCTTGAATAAGAGCCGCCATGCTTGTCGTAGCTTTCGTTCAATCATGATGGCTGAAGCACCAATCATTGTTGGAGCTGGGCGTCCACATTAGCCAATTGGTCTGCAAGGTTCTTTAGCTCCTTGCAATAGGCAGAAACTCCTGGAAAGTCATCCAACAGTACTTGAGAAAATTGGTTCTCAAGTTGGACGGCACGGGAATGTTTGTTGTCTCGGAATATCCCCTCGAGACGCTCCCAAGTCTTTTGTGCAGATGATCCTGGCTCGATAATCGTCTGCACTAGATCAGTGGAGATGGTCCCATAGATCCACTGAAGGACGAGGGAATCCAATCTCTTCCATAACGCCTTATCAGATACTTCCGGAGTCGGTGTTGGAGGAATAATATGATCTTCTACCTCGAACACTTGGCAATGAATCCGAAATAATTCCGCCCAAGTGACATATTTCCCCGTCTCTGGTTCAAGAATAAGAGGGATCCAGTTCTTGATATTCCCAACCGTAAAAGCCGGATGTAACGGTAGTGGAGGAGCCATGACAGAACACTGGAAAAAGAAGAAGAGGGTTTGAGAAAAGAAGACGAACAAGAGAGGGTGGGCGGACTAGGCTCTGATACCATAAAAGAATTTCGTGTCCTTTGTATTCCAATCATTCATCAATATATACATGTCCAAATCCGTGAGACTAGCAGTCTCATTCCAGAATTATAGGATCAAATCTCCTATATAATCTCCTAATATAACTATGATATCTACCTACCATACTGGATGAGATTCATTTACTTATTTACATACATATCCATATTTTATCATATCAAATCTACCTACCAAACTGGATGAGATACATTTACATATTGACATACATATCCATATTCTATCAGTTATTCTATTGGATTATTGTTATAAAAATGGAGAAATTTTTGGATTAATAATTTCAAGTTTCTATCTTCAATGTGGAAGCGAATTGGTCGAAAGTAATAGTACCAAGTATTTAGATGAATAATGATAAGATAATAGAAAATATAACGGAATAAAGTAAAAGGGAACAAATGATTTTACGTGGTTTAATCCACTCTAAGGCAAACAACAACTTCATTGTAAAAGATGAAGAATTATAATAGAGAGTTTTCAATGTACTCACCCTACATAGGCTAAGGGTTATAAAGATTGACACGATCCCATAGAGTACCACCTCTCTCCTTTGCCCAAAATAGTCATGCCTTTGTTTTTGTCTAACAACATCAAGACCTCGTGACCCTTGACCAACAATTGTGTCGTGTCTTCCGTCTCTGATTTATATCAATTGTTTTCGGCTTCGACACACTTTCTATGAGGCATATAACATGCCCTTATATAGGTCATGTTCACATCAATTATCCATCACTAATTAAGATTAACATACTTCTAATCCTTTAACAATTTATCAATCCTAATTTTAAAAGGATTTGAGACATATTTTTAACAAATCTCCACATTGGCTCAAATTCCATTCATCGTCTATCCACGTTGTTGCTCGTCCATCATGCACCCTACCATGGGTGCCTAGAGTTGATCTCGAACACACGAGTCCAAACGGCTCTTAACTCGCTCCATGAAATACTACCAAACCGGATACTTCCAAAATCTTCTTATTTGTCATTTTTACTTTGAAACATAATATGAGTTCCACCTTGAATGATACTCTCTTGTAGCAAATATAAGTTTCCCCTTTTGTTTCCACCCATGAGAAAACAACCACAACGAAAGATTTTCATCTTTCTATCACGAACATTGTAATTGCAACTTTTCAAATCCAAGTAGCTCAAATAAATTAAATTCTTCCTCAAGCTAAGAATATGACGAACTTTCATTAGCGTATTTACTCCACCTTGATTCTTGAATTTTATTGTTCCAACACCTTCAATATTGTAAGAAGAAGCATTCACTAAAAATATATCGCTGTGAGAACCTCGTCTCGACCCTTTCTCGTAATGAAAATGAGTGATTTCAAAATTTAAGCGTGTGGCATACGTTCGACCTCGTTGTGAACCCTAAAAATATATATACATAGCCGCTACCTTTGTTTTAAGGTTAAACAGAGAAAAACCAAAAATACAAAAAATATAGGTCCGGGGGCTAAGTTACGAGTTGGAAAGTGGTTAGGCGGCACCCAACTTATGCCTGTTCTATTTTATATACATTTTAGTTCAGAAAAACATATATATATATATATATATATATATATATATATATATATATATACATATATAGAAAAGAAAAAGAATGTTTAATTTATTTAACAAAAGCAAAAGAAAATAAAATAAAATGAATAATGAAACAAAGAAGTAATAATGGACATTATATAGACTATTTTATAAACAAGACTATACTTAAAATAAAAGAAACCAACTGTTTACATTAAAATTTTAAAAAATTAAACAGAACAAAACAGAACATTAGTGTAAGTATTTTTTTAGTGTAAGTATATACATTGGGGTTGAGAGTTTTATTTCTCTAACACAATATACTATTTTTCTAATGAGAGTTATAAATTCTAAAAACAACATAAGCAAAGTCTTCAACAACAATGTGTTTATCTAAGATATTAAGTTTGAATTGTTTTTAATTCACACTCTAATCAAAGTGAATGAATTCATGTTTGATATTAAAAAAAAGATTTAAAAATAACCAACAAAAGAGATAAATGTGTTGAATAAGTGGTAAACAATGACTAAAAAAATATATCAGAAAAGATAAATACACAACAACACAATTTGTATGCCTAAAAAATTGTTAAGATTAAAATACAAAAAATATTTTAATAATTAAAAGTAAACAAAAAAATGAACAAACTAACAAATCACTTTAAAATTAAATTCATTAAAACAACATGCGTTCACCACGTCGTACGTGAACCTTACTAATAAATATAAATTTGTACGAAACCCTAATCAATGACATGCTGAAATGAGGAGCAATTAAGCGAGCACAAACATATTCTTGTCCATTGAAAAGTCGAAAAGATTTATGAATGGTACCTTCGAAAAGGCGACCGCCTTTTCTAGTTGTTTCCGACCAAGTTTTTGTCAAATAGGCGGTCGCCTAGAGTTGATGTTAGGCGAGCACCTTGTCCCGTTGTGTTGCTTTGTCCAGTTTCTTTATTTAAGGGTTTTAGGGTTTCTATTGTAACCATATATATAGTTGTATCCTTATAACGTTTTTAAGGTTAACTCTAATAAAATTTCGATAATCCATTGGCCCTAATTTCTCTCTTTTCTTTGTAATTGATAATGCTATACTCCGTTAATTTGTTTCTAAAGTCTTCTGCTATGAACAACAATATCCATCCATTTAACGGGTACGAGTCCCACACATTCATTTCATTCTCCAATATTGTCGGTGCACAAGCTAACATTATGTATAGTTTGGTTTGTCTATCCATGTGTGATCCGGGGAATCATATGTGTTGGAACAATAGTAGCTAGGATTCAAAATCTGTCAATGCAGTTTCCAATGTAACTTGTGTAGAAGCTACAATGGAAGATGCATTAGCTAGAAAAATTAAAACAACGGAAGATTTTTAATTCTAATGTAGAAAATACGCACAAATTGTTACCAAACAATCTACAAGCCTATGCTTGTAGATCTAGCCTCATGACCAAAAAGATTTCACTAAAAAGATGAATCGTTTTTACAAAAACTACGCAAAATTACCAAACAAAACACTCTCACAAGACAACAAGTCTTGGAGAGCAAAAACCCATAGAAAAACAAGTACAGAAAACGTGGGAAAAAAATAAGCTTCCTAGAACAGCTAGGAAGATAAACAGTTCCATCAGTTTTCAATGTAGTTTCTGATGTAGCTTCTCTAGTAGTTGCTGCATCGGAAGCTGCATTTAAATTCTGCAACAAACTGGAACTATGAACAACTTCTTAATCTCTGAATTTTATGTTCTCTGTTATGCTCTTCTGTTCTCTCTCTGTTTGTGTATATTCAGCCGCTGCCCAATACCCATATTTATACCACAAGGAGACCTAAACATCAAAAAGGAAACAAACTCCAATATGAAAAATGATTAGAATTAGTAATTAAATAAACTACAATAATTACTAGATTCTATTACCATCTGAACATGGACTTTTGAGACACGGTTTAGGAAGGAATATTACCAATATTTTTGTAACGACCCGAGCCCTAGAACCCGGTCCGCTACGTGTAGCCCACACACTGGCCCATTGAGCACGCAGCACCTTGGGTCATCAGGCCCACCACAAGCCGACCCAAAAGTCCATGGATGATGTTGGTGCCCAGTAGTAGCGCATGACTACCTTATAAATCAAACACAAGTCTCACATCTACCCGATGTGGGATTGGGGGTATTACAATCTCCCCCACTCAAATCCTTGACGTCCTCGTCAAGTCCGAATCATACCCCGGGCGATGCAAGAATCAAGAGGTGGCTCGTATGGGGATCAAGAGGTGGCTCTCACCTTCTGTGGTGTAGCACTTTGGCCCGTATAGCACTTTGTTCCCACATTTCCGGCCGGGATCCGCTCTGATACCATTTGTAACGACCCGAGCCCTAGAACCCGGTCCGCTACGTGTAGCCCACACACTGGCCCACTGAGCACGCAGCACCTTGGGTCATCAGGCCCACCACAAGCCGACCCAAAAGTCCATGGATAATGTTGGTGCCCAGTAGTAGCGCATGACTACGTACCTTATAAATCAAACACAAGTCCCACATCTACCCGATGTGGGATTGGGGGTATTACAATTTTGTTTCCATAATTACTCGTAAACTTTAGGACCAAGAAAAACAAAAAATCTTATAAATATTTTGTTTCCAAAAAATGCATCTAAAGATTTTGTTTCCAAATATCCACAAAAACTTTAGTACCAAGAAAGGTGAGAACAAGACCAAAATAGGTCATGCCTATTTTTCCCTTACAATCTCCCCCTTTGTTGAACCTTTCTGATCAAGTCAAATGACAAGTGTTTATTCAACACCAATCAAACCATCTAACATGCATTGTTTAGAAAATCTCATCTCCCCCTGAATTTGTGCAAGGTATAAAACAAACCATCTAACGTGGAGATAGAGAGAAATCATAAATCATTACTAAGCACAAATCAGAATATACGAATGATGCAATCACATGCATACAAAACAAACATGATGAATCTAGAAAGAATCAGATTCATCATCATCACCAGAAACACTTGATCTCTCTCCCCCTATTTGACCGGAAAAGGAAGAGGGAGAAACAATCTTTTAGGAATTCTCAAAAATCCAAGATTTTGAAAAACACAATTAAGTGTTCACCATGACTTGATCACACCCCTAGCAATAACTGAGCACCTCATATCCAGATTCAATACCTTTTAGTTGCACACAAAAATTAGACATCCACTAAATATTTTTCAACATGGAAATTTTTGGAAATTGATTTGCACAGTTTATTTTATGACAAAATTTCACCAAGCTGATATCCTTACCAACAATGCATGTCCTAAAATTTTATGCCTAAAATATGATTACAAAAAGCTAGGCAAAAGAATAAAAAATGCAATCACACACAAGTGATAAAGACCCGATCAAAGTGATGTAGTTCCTGATGCAATTGCATTGGGAGGTGCATTCATCAATAATAAAATTTTGTGTAATTTTTGCATTTTTTGTTTTCTCAACTAGATTTCTCTCCCAAGATCATAAATTTTTCATAACAAAAATCCATAGGTACTTTATTTCCCTAAGAATATAGCTCTACTTTATTTCAAGCTATAAAAACATGTCACTTGGAACCTTTCACACTATTTACCAAGGGAAGCCATTTTGCACATGATCAACCCATGAAATTCAAAGATTCATAATCCCAAGAGAGAATTGCAACAAACCTTGTTCATAGGTAACTCTTTTCCTTTAGGTAGCTTTCACACTTTTTCAAATGTATTCATTTTGCTCAAGATCAACCCATGAGAACCAAAGTTCCATAGTACCAAGATAAAATGCTACAACCATTGTACTTTAGGTAGCTCTTTCCTTTGTGGACTTCAAACTTGCTCAAGAACTGGGAGAGAGAAAGAATCATCACAATTGATTTTGAATGCAAATCTCAAGCAACAACAAAAGGTATAAACATGTGAGTCAATGATTTAGAGTGCCCTCTAAATACAAAATGCAATCATGCCTATTTTTTATTATTAGACTAAGTGTAAAGTCAAATGACACACATATCAAGAGATTTCCTTAGATTGGAAAATCTCTTCAAAATCAAGACTCTTAGAAAAAATATCAACAAATTGATTTTCAATCCTAACATATTCAATGCAAACAATTTCTTATTCAACCAAGTCTCTAATAAAGTGGTGTCTTATATCAATGTGTTTTGTTCGAGAATGTTAAACTGGATTTTTGTGTTATACAAATTGCATTGGTGTCATTACAATACATGTACGGTTAACACGTCAATGTGTAGCCTATAATCTTTGATCATTTGGTGCATCCATAAACGTTGTAGAGTCATATCTAAAAAGCAAGTAATAAAAGAAAATAAATGGACTGTAGAAAAAATTTATGATTAAAAAAAAACTAATTACTAAAAGAACAAGGCTTCTCTCAAAAATATTTTGATAAGCACGCTAATTTGTGAGAATCAACCTTACCTCTTCTCCTTGTGTATATGCCATCATGAATATTACCTATCACTTGAGCGATTGGATGATTTTTCTGTATGCGGCTGGGAATGTCATGGCTGCGATCAGTCAAACTGGACTGAGCTTCTGGGTTTTCAGGATCTGTTTCTGCATCTGGCGGGTTTCTAACCAATGTAGCTTCCGATGTAGCTTCGATGCGCATCCGAGCTACATTCGAGCTACATCCCGAGACTCATTCACCGAATTTCCAGCATTTGCGTATCTTCTGGAACAAAGTCTGACTGTCTTTTAGGAACCCAAACTTTTCTGATCATTTTTGGCCTATGTAGCTTCGAATGTTGCTGCATCCGATGCTGCATTTGGTGCTGCACTTGGTTAGGAACTAGGTAAGCTTGCCTAACTTCTTCCTTATAGACAGCCTTTTTAAGGTAACAAAATGGCTAAATATGTCCAAGTTTGTGACAGTAGTGGCACACAACATTTTTCTTTCTAGTTTTTGGTTTTTCAAAGAAGTTTGGATTTTGAAAATTTTGAGTGGACTGATTTGGTTCAGTAGAAGTACCTTTACCTTCTTTAACAAACGTCTTTGGCATGAAACCAATCCCAGACTTACCAGAATTCTCAGAATTCAACATATCATCCATTTTATGTTGGCTTGAGTTCATGGTTTCATTGGCTTTGAGCAGTTCTTCAATCTCCACATCCTTCTTACTCAGCAAACATTCCAGCCTTATAATACACTCCTTCTGATCTTCATTTACTTTTTTTAGTGTATCATTTGTCTTTCCAAGCAATGTAACTTGAAGAGCTCTCTTTTGCCAGTCCTTCTACAACTCTTTATAGGCTTCCAGCAGTTCTGATTCAGGTTCTTCACCATCTTCAGGAACAGAAGAGTTAAAGCAGCAAAAGTCATCCCAACTTCTGTCCAATGTAGCTTCCGATGTAGTTTGTGAGGAAGCTACATTCGGAGGTACATTGGTTGAAAATCCTGCAAAATCAGATGGAGAGTTGTGTACAGCAGTGAGAGTGATGAGATCACCTAGATCTTCATCATCACTATCACTCAAAGTAGCAGAAAAATTCAAACCCTTCTTTCTCAAAGTATTAGCACATTGATTAGCATAATGCCCAAACCCTTGACAAGTCCTACATTGAATAGAATCAATATTTTTACTTCTAGATGTAGGTTGTTTAGTAAAAGGATTGGTAAAAGATTTTTCAGGAGTTTGAAAAGATTTACTAGGCTCAATTTTGAAAATTGTTTTTGTGATAGAAGATGGAGATCTGTTTTGTCCCTTTGCTTTCAAAATATTTTTAAACTTTGTTGTTAAAAAATCTATTGAGTCTTCACCAAAATCAGATGTCTCAATCTCCTTATCCAATTCAATCAATTTAGAAGAGATATCAACAACATAAGGAAAAACAATACTTTCCACATAAGGAGTAAAAGATGATGCACCTTTGCCTTAGTTCTTAATTTGCTCATTAAGGTTTAGTTCAAAATTTTGAAGAATACCAACTACTTTTTCAAAACCAATTTTGTCAATGTCATGAGCTTCCACAATAGCACAAATTTTGACATTAAATCTTTCAGTCAAAGTGCGCATCATCTTGCTAACAAGACGATCATTGGTGATAAGATCACCTAAAGAAAGAACAATATTCGATATATCAAGTAATCTAGCATAGTAAAATGCATCTAAATATTTTGTTTCCAAAAAAATGCATCTAAAGATTTTGTTTCCAAATATCCACCAAAACTTTAGGACCAAAAAAGGTGAGAACAAGACCAAAATGGGTCATGCCTATTTTGCCATTACAATATGCAAAGTGTTGCACCATCATTTATACTTGTAACTGTAAGGGTCGATCTATTTCTGCTACTTTAATCTTGGGCCGACTACCTTCACTTGCACTCATTTACTTCTTGGTTGGAACTCCCGGTTTGATAGAACAAACTTAATGACACCCAAGTGTAATACTTTCCCAAAAGTAATTCAAAACCAAAACATAGATCGAATTGAATAGATTTTGAAGGTAGAAAACGGAACTGCTATAAAAAGACGTTAGAGAATTTCCTGGGAAAAATACAAAGTTGAGAAAAACCGGAGAAGAACTTGTAAAAGATACAAACTGCTTAAACATTGATTAATTTGTGACAAAGAATAATGCATCATTTGTGGTCATAACTCAACGTAAACATACGGAGAAAAACTCAAATCTGCTAACAACAAATCGAACAAACTGAAAACAAGAAAATGAACCAATGCAGCAACAATTGATTATCTCAGTTCACGATGTGGCAGTTCCTCCTAATCTCACCCTGTGGAGCTCTGAGGACTTCGATGTTACCCATACGCACCATTGCAGCCGCAAACTTGGCAGCCCAAACTGACCCATATTTAGCATTGAATGTCACTATTTTAGCGGTTGAGGCATCACTGAGCAATGCTTGATCGGAAGTCAACAGTCCACGGTGCTCCTTCAGATTTACATAATATTTGTTGTCCAAACCATTAGCTGTTAGAACATCTAAAGGCACTGTAGGGTTTGATCCAGTAGCATTACTTATCGATGGAAGGGTACAAATAGTTTTCAAGAAGGCCGCGTAAGCTGGGTCCAAAGTAGGATCTTGTGGATTGAGTCTGCTAGAAAAGGAAGAGCAATGCGCAACGCCAATTGAATGAGCGCCGGAGAGTGTGACCATCTCATCTAGGGACAACCCTTTCTTGGCAAAGTTGGATTGAAGTTGTTTGGCATTGAAAGACGGAGGAGGTAGATTTGCTACAATATCATTGAAGAGAGAGACACGACCATCGCGGCGCCCAGCTGGGACTTGGTAGTTTATTTTTCCTACTTTGTAGGAGCTATCACGAGCTGCAAAAGCAAGAATGTCTGCACACGAGACAGTTCCTGGGCATGTAGCCTCGAGTTCAGCTTTGGCACTGTCGATAACCTCGAAACCTCGTAAGCTTCCTTTGTTGGCAGGATGATCTTTTTCAGCTTGTACTCCTGGTATTGAGTCTAAGAGCACTGAAGCATCACAGCCCTGAACTAAGCGCATACAATAATCAGAAACAGCAATATGACATAAAATTATTGAAACTAATATTGAGAATGAAATATTAGAACAAACCCGGACAAAGCAGTCATGGAAATGCATCCTTATGAGGCCAGCAGCTAGTCCTGTATTGCGAGACACTGCCTTGTTTACAGCCTTCTGCACAATGGCCTCAGCGGAAGGACAAGAGTGTTCGTAGAAACCGACTCTGAGGGGAGGATAGGCCAATGCAGACACCGAAAGAGATAAAACAAGGCAAGAGAGCAATGCAACGACATGGCTGCTGGAACTCATTGTGCTTGTTCAACCAGGTGCTTCTGTGCTTAAGCTTAACTCAATTACTTGGTGAACAACATTGTGATCCTAGTAGAGTATTTATATGCAGATAAATGAGAAGAATAATTCCGAAAATGAAATTAAAAAGAAAAAAAAAGAAAAGAAAATGATGAAGAATGTTAAGAGTGGAACTGCAGGGTGTTCTCCTTTGAGAGCCATTATAACGTGTGTAGCTGTAAGCAAGTGGCAATCTGCTAAACTATTATATATTCACGCATAGCATATATATAATGGTCATCTGTTCTTCCTTAACTGTAATAGCTTATTTCTTTAATCAGAAGAAAAATCGCTTCCATATTTCTTTATGTTAGAATCAGCTCTTGGGAAGAGACAAGACATTTCTCTAATTAGAATTTAAATAATCAAACATGTATTCAGGTCTTAAAACTTTGACATGGCTATTATCTTGCCATGTCCTCTTTGATTTTTTATTTTTTTTCAAGTGCTATGTTTTTTGTCAAATTCAAAAATTTCTAAGGAAAAAAAATAAATGGACTAGAAAGTGAAGAGAGAGAAAATCATTTCTCATTAACTAAATCAATCTAGCATCTCGCAAAATTTAAAAGACAAATTCTTAGCTAGGTCTCATTGTCACTTATATATTTTAAGAATATTCTTCTCTAATTTTTTTTTTATCTCCAACGGTTTCAAATCTTACGTGGGTCCCACTACCAAATCATCTATTTTATTTCTAGTACTTTCTTATTTTTATATTTTTCAAATAAATAAATTTATTTAACATTAATTATTATATTTCATATTCAAATATTTTGTGTAAATCATAAAATAATTTATAAAAAATATATAACTCATAATTTATTTCATTTAATTTTAATTGATAAATATTTTATATTCTTCAAAACTAACAAAATCATAAAACGATTAAAAATAAAATAAAACTTTAAAATTAATAAATTACATAATTGAAAGTTACAAAAAATGAGAATAATATTTCATCTCTTATTTCACCGTTAGATTATTGACACATGTACATTGTAAATAAACAAAATTACTTACCCGTTTACGTGGATTGGATCCTCTATTCCAAAATCATATTCCATTTTCTATTTCACCGTTAGATTATTGACACACGTATATTATAAATAAACAAAATTACTTACCAATTTACGTGCCAAAACTGATGTTAACGGTAGACATCACATGAGAAAACCAAATCCCTCCCCCAATTTTATCAGAAAATAAAGCCTAATAGATCCATTATTATCACTATTTATTTGTATCTTAATTTTCAATGAAAAACCCCCAATATCAGTTTTATGTATATACTACTTTCTTATTTGTATACTTTTCAAATAAATAAATTTATTTAACTTTAATTATTATATTTCATGTTCAAATATTTCGTGTAAATAATAAAATAATTTATAAAAATATATAACTCATAATTTATTTCATTTAATTTTAATTGATAAATATTTTATATTGTTTAAAACTAAAATGCATAAAACATGAATAATTAAAATAAAACTTTAAAATTAAAAATTACATAATTGAATTAATAAAATAAATACTTAATATCACATAAAAATAATTCAAAAATAAGAATTATATAAAAACGCATAAAAAATTACACCAATATTATTTTCTTTAAGTAAAAAAGGTCAAATTGAAAAGAAATAAAGTTAGAATTGTCAAATTTGGAAAATGCGAACAAAATTAATTTTGAACACTTTTGTAAAAAAAAAAGCCAACAAAAAAGAAGAAAAAAATATTTTTATTACAGTTAATTCAATAAAGTTGGTGGGGGAACATGTGGAGACCGGCCATTTCAGCGACTTCACTCTCTGATGAGGAGGTACGACACACACGCCCTGTTGGAAGGGGAGGTGAGCCACACTCTCTCAATTCTCTCGCCTCTTTCTCTCTCTTCTGTTTCAAATTTTTAATCTAGAATTTGGTAAGAATTTTTACAGATAAGTAACAAAACTAGTTTGATAATTAAAAGAAGTGGTTAACAGCTTAAAGGTTGTTACATCCATTACCAAGTCGGCAACTTTTGATTTGAAATATTTACTAAGTTTTCCACTAGTTATTTTCTAGACAAGATTACACTATCCTTAATCTCTCTGCCTATATATATATATATATATATATATATATATATATATATATATATATATATATATATATATACCTATAAAAGTCAAACTTGTTTTTTAGAATTTCATTAATAGACAAAAGTGCCCCTACATCTAATAAACCATACACAAATAAAATAAGGTCAAATAGGTCAATTTATCACATTGAATTAAGCTCAAACATGTAAATTTGTTATAAGAAGAAAAAATATATATACATAAATAGCCCGAAATGTAATAAACATTTTACCATCAATAAAGGATAAACAAGTAAATTTACATGAGATATTCAATTCCATTAACAATGAAATAATAATCTAGTCCCGCAAGGTATTCCGAACTTTAAATTAGGTCCTATAGTTTTTGAATTTTATTCATTTTCTCTCTTTTAATGATTTTTTTTTTGTTAGATTCACCCCTCGTGTTATTACCATTACAAATGTCATCGAATATTTTTGTTAGTCTTACTAAGTTGGAGGACCAAAGCTTTATTTAAATCTTAAGAATAATATGGTTTTACCTTTTATATAATTAAGTTTAAGATTTATTACAAAGATATTTGGGTACACCTACTATAAGAAATATATGTAAGGTTTACATACAAATTCTCCCTTCATTTCTAAATAGTCCTTTTTGACCCGACACATCATTTTAGAAAAATTAATTGACTGTATTATAGTTATGAGTGTAATTTTTGGTTTCTTTAATTCCCTTGAACATGTGGCCAAAATTAAAGTGAGTAGAAAAAGTAAGGGTTAAGTGGTAAATGTGTTTTCCTAAAAAGGAAAGTTTTGAAAGAGGACAATTATTTTGGAACAAAAAAAAAGGAGGAGAATAATTTACGAACATAAGAAGTATGTTTATAATTTTTAAATTTAATAAATCATTCATCATTACTTAAGGCTAAACAACTAAATTTGTCATAGACTTATCGATTCCATTAATAATTAAAAAATAATTTGATCCCTCGACTTGTACCTATTTTAATGTTACATCCTACATTTTGGAATTCAATTCTATTCATGTCATCTCATATGTCAATTTTTTTTAATCACATTTGCATCCAACCATTATCGGTTCTAATGTCTTCGAATATTTTTTGTTATGACAAAAATACCCTTACTAAGTCGATAGACTAAAACTTTTTTGAATATAAAACATAATATGGTTTTAATTTTGTAAATATGTTTGGGAAATACATTAATAGACGTTTATGAAAAATTGTAACTGTAATAATGCATTTGTTGGTAAGTATGGAGATACTAAGCATATATATAGCGTGTTTAGTAATTACTAGTGAATAAACTAAGAGAAATGAGTTTTAAAAAGGTGTTATAATGTCAAAAAGATGAAAAAAAAAAAGAACTCAGCTGATGAATCAATGCGTTTTGTTAAAGATAGAGCCGTCAAATAGGGCAAAAGCCCGCGGGCGTGCCCGCCCGCCACCTATTAGGGGCGGGTTGGGCTGGTGTTTTTAATACCCGTTAGGATGCGGGCTTTTCGTCTTTGCAGGCCGCGGGCTTTTGCGGGTTGGGGCGGGGCGGGCAGCGGGCAGCCCGCATATTCTGGGCTTAATTATATATTTATATGATTCATATATTCAGCTTTCACCTTTCAGTGGCCCAGGCCGGAAGGCCCAGATCTGTTGACTCAGTTGAAGCAAGGCCCTTTACCTTTAGTCTAATTGTCTAAGTTAGTGACTTAAGGATCTTAGGGTTTGGGTGAACTGAAGGTGACACTCCCGAGTCTCGACCTTTCCGTCTCTCTCACTCTCAGTTTCTCACAGTCTCACTGGTCCTCGTTCCATCATTCTGCCGCCATTCGTCTTCGTCTCAGTATCTCAGATCATCTGTCACTACTCACTCGTCTAGTCGTCTCTCTTTCTTCAGTGAAGAGTGAAGACTCAAGTCTTCAGTCCACCGTTCAGGCGTTCACGGCGTTCAGCTCAGCCGACGGCCGTTCAGGCGTTCACGCTTTCGATTCTCCCTCCACGGCGTCACTGACCAGGATCCTATCATCTGAGTCATCTCCGTCGTCTTCGTCTCAGTGAAGAGTGAAGACTCTTCAGTCTTCAAGTCTTCATTTTTTACATAGGAATGGTGGTGGAATGGTGGGCTGTCCTTTGTTTTGATTCTATTATTTGGAAACCTCTTTGTGTAGTGTAATTATACTCCTACATCATTATGATCTAATCCATTCATTTTTTACATCATTAATTCAGCGCCCCTCACAGAGTCACAGATCTCAGTATCAATTATCATGATTCTTGATTGGTTTATTTGTTGAAAATTTAAATCTATCAATTATCATGATTCTTGAATTTAAATAATTGAAAATAAATAATTAAAAATTTAAATAAACTCATTTTTTTGCCTAATTGGTGTATATTGGTAAATAAACCCAAAAGCCCGCGGGCTTGCCCGTTTTGCCCTCGACCCTACGCGGGGCGATTTGGGCTAGGGGTTTTCAGGACCGTTATATTCGCGGGCTTTCACAGCGGGCTTTTCAGGCCCGGGGGCAAACCCGCCCCGCAATCCCGTTTTGACAGCTCTAGTTAAAGAAAACTAAAATCTGCAGTTTAATCCTATGAATTTTCGGAAGCAACCTTAAAATTACTCCATCCGTCCCAGATAAATATTTCTCAATGACAAAACAATGAAGATTAAGAAACACATTAATGATGTGCTACAAAATGTGTTGGACCATCCTAATGCAATTGTACGATATCTAGATTGGATTCTTCCTAAAATCTATCAAGATCAAGAAAAACTTCTTAGTAGCAATGTAAGGCAAGACCTTGTGAAACCGCGAAACCACTCAAACGTGTGAGTAAGTATTCGTTTGAGGCTTTAGAGAGAAAGTAATTTGATAGAGTTTTGAGGCTTAATGTATGCGTACCTTTTTCGGATTTTGGAGAAGTATATATAGGCCCCAATGTGAGAATCCTAGTCGGATTAGAAGTCGATTCCTGCATGACTGTTTTATGGTTTGATAGTCGTCCTTTGATTATAGGCGTGAAGGACGGGGTTCCTCTTGATCCTCAGAGTAAGTCCCGAAGGAGTTTGGTTGATGTAAGGAAACTTTCTGTTTTTAAGATTGCTTGCTCGGTGATTGCCTGACTTGGCTGGATGGGCGTGGCCCTGTCCGGGCGAGCCATACTTGTTCGATGTATTATTAATATCCCCTAGTCATGGCATCATGGCCGGATAGGCAAGGCCTGATCTGACCAGGATTAGTCGGGAATTGAGCGTGGTCATTTATCAAACATCTTGCTTGGTGCACTTGTCGCTTGCGCGTGGCACTTGCTTCTGAGCTCGTGACCGGATTTAGGCTAGGCACATTAATGTTTATGATATTTTTTGAATCTCTAATTATTATTTTTATAGCCTTGATGGTTACCAACAAAAGATCCAACTCTTGGCTCCTACATAAACATCCCTACAACCCTAACCTAGACCTACAGCAAACCATCTTAAAACTTAATTTGTTTTACTCGTAGTAGCCACACAAACTTTAATGTGAAGAAGAACCATCGCAATAAGCTTCACCTGAGTCCATCCCACATAGCTAGAGAAACACCTTTTAACTTTCTCGTTTTTACTCGTTCACTATCATCAACTTGTTGCTCTAGGTTTAATTATTTTTGATTGGATAAAGATAAGGCAAATACTTGTGTAAGACGGTCTTACAGATATTTTTTGTAAGACGGATCCTTTTTACCCGACCCATCGTGTGTTGGTGGGTTGAGCTGTGAGAGAATAGAGCTCTGTCTTATGAATTAAGATCCGTAAGATGGTATTACAGGAGACCTACTCTAAAGATAATCATCTATACATATATAAAAGGAGATGAGTAAGATTTGGAAAGTTCCCGTCAAAAGTGACTTTCCAAATTTAGAAACACTTCTAATTTATATATAAGCCCCTTTTTACATTGGAAATTGAAAATATAAAATGTCATTATTATGGTTGATTGGATAAATGATTCCAAAACCTCTTTCACATTCTTATTTAGTATATTAAGAAAAATATGTATAGTAGAAACATAAGAGATAACAAAACCAAGTTTTTTTTGTCAATTTCTTTGCATTAATATCTAGGCTAGGAAAAATAAATATGGAATAAAACAATGATTTTGAAACTAAATCATATACACACACTTTGAAGTAAAACTAATTCACAGACAATCAATTAATAATAATACCAAGATCTAACATTTTTTCTCTATTTTATCATAACCAAAGTTGTTATTGTAAAAAAATTCTATAAATCGAGATAGGACAACTTTATTTAGACAGCTAGCTACATGTAAAAAAAATGGAAACCCGATTATTTCTGATTTTTTAGTTAATTAAACATGTTTAAAAAATTCAGATATAAAAAAAGTGCTGATGATGAAATTAATCAACATTCAGATCGAATTTGTTTGTAAGTTGAACTAAATCACGAATTAAAATTAATAAACGAGTTTTGAAGTTAAACAGAGTTTTTGAAATATTTTTGGAAACATGAACTTACCAATAAGTTTCCAGCAAGTCGGTGGTCATAGTTTCTGTTGCCGAACTTTTTTAGGTGGTAACATTGAGGTTCACCATCGCTGCAAAAAATGCGTAATTTTTTTTTTGCAATGTGTGGTGAAACTAGGGTAAAAGTGTTTTCTTTTCATTTATATACATCAACTAAAACAACATGGTTTTATGAGTGTTTACCGGGTCGCGGTCCAAAAGTTATCCATAGCACGGTTTAAACCAAATTTCCCGATGTCTATCCATCGATCGTTTGAATTTTTGGTTCATTTTCCTTGACTCATTTCCTATATTTTATTTTCCTTGGTTATATACTATTTTAATTATTTTTTCTTTATGTCTGATTTTTAAATTGAACCATAATACTTGAATTATTTTGTAAAAATTACCAATTTTGAAAAGTGTAGTTTTATGACAAAACATGTTAGTATATCACAAACAATTTGCTCTTTGTCTGATATTATATGCGCTATCAATTTTTTTTAACATTAAAATAACTTTTATTTATATATATTTATTTGTATATATTTTAATATCATTTGTTAATACGTGATGCGTCCAAATAAATCTCAGGACACACTGGGCTTTTTCAACAGGATATCTGGCTTTCAACTTATCCTTAATCATCAAGGCCCAACTTTGCAAGCAAATAAGAAGAACTGTAAACTAGGCAGGGGCACTCCCTGCAAAAGCCCTCCGGCGTGAGAATTAGCACAACAGTTTACTAACTCAGCAATTTGGTAGAGTTTAGGCTAGTAAATCAGGATCACGTACCTCCCTCCTTAATTTTGAGGGGTTTATATAGCTGGTGCCGAAGGGTAACTGCCCATTAAGTATGGTGGCGAATCTGGCGGGCATATTAACTGCCATAGTAACTACCACGTCCAACATAGTAGTCTCATCATGATGATGGTGGCGAGTTTCTCGGAAGTAACCGCCCACATTCAAGACAACTGTTTTCCTTGATAAACGAGCGTGGTAAGTCCTGCTCGCTGCAAACTGTTGCACACTGGGTAAGCCCCCAGCTCGTTGTAACCTTGCCCGCTGGAGGCTAAGCCCCCAGCTCGTGATATGCTAGTGGTCGCTTCCTATTTCTCCGTGCCTTGAACCTTGGAGCGGACGCGCTCTGCTCATGACTGGTGAAGATATGCCAGGTACGTGACTTGTGTCTTGGGCCTATTGGGCCGGGCAGCTCAGTAGCCCCCTACTCCTTGTCTATCGAGTATTTATGCTCGGAGCGAGGAGAAGAGCCTTGAATCCCCAGGCCAAATCGTTCTTGAAATGTAGCTTTTTATGAATGCATCGAGTTGCCCACGATCAGATTTATAAGTGGATGCCAGCCCAAAGGGTTTTGAAAAGACGAGCCGTCATCCGCCGCCATTTGCACCCACACGGGCTCGCTTCCCAATGCGTCATTAAATGCTATCCCGATTTCCGAGCCCTAATGATGAAACTTTTCCGAAATAACCCCAACCGATGGCTTCCACTGATATAAAAGTGAGAATTCCTCCACATTCCAAACTTTTACCATTTCAAAAGATTTCAAAACCAAAAGAACTCTACTTAGAGACCATATCGGTGTCGATCCTGCTTGCTTCAGTGCTCAATCCAGAACGAAACTTCCAAGATCTTCAGCCTTCATTCCTCCACATTAACAGGTACTTCTTCAATCCGTATTGCTTTTCCTCTTGCTACATCTGCATTTTCAATTCCTTTATGCTAAAACCCCCACATTAAGGTTCATCAACGTTGTTTCGGGTATATGATGAACTCCGTAATCGATCTGAAAATCAATGTCTTAAACTAGGGCTTCTGGTACGCACTTTGTCTTTGTCCATGCTTTTTCTGTTTCCCATTTTAAGCACTTCACGGTCCTAGGCATTCCACATACTTGCCCAACTTTCACGGGAGGAATTGAGGAGTACTTGACCAGTGCCCTATTCGCCGGTCTTAAGATAAACCCTTGCCTGCCATGGGTTCTTGCTTAATTGCTCTTGCATGTCCCCCTGAGCAGGGTTTAACATGTATTCCTTGATTCCTGTAGGATGTCTTCTAGTGACGAAACTCACTCCGAAATTGAAGGGCGTGCTTACAACCATGGGACCCCCACAGAAAGCGAGGAGAGCTCGGACACATGATCTTCCAGCTCTCAAGAGACCGAACTGGAGGAAATTTCTTTAATCCATCGAAAACGTCAACACGTGATAGAAGAAATCGTAGATCCTCCAAACACAACTAGGGATACACCCAGAAACGAGCAAGCCATAGATAACCTTCCCAGCTCGAGCAGACCGTGAGCGAACAGGACAAAGTTACCCTCAAAGGCAAACAGAACACCTCCAACGCTCCTCCCTTAATCAAATGGGACGACTTGACCAGCGAAGACGATGTCTCAGCTTGGTTTTATTCCTTGGGTATGGACCCTAAGGATTACCGAGTAAAAGCCTTTGACCTGGGCATCGAGGAGACCGGATGGTATTTCATTTTGACTTCTTTCAGGTCAGCCTGAGACTTCCCCTAGACCCCTTTTTCGCCGAATTCCTTCTTACAAATAACACCTTGCCTTGCGACTTAACCCTCACCACAGTTAGATTCCTGGTCGCCTATACGCTGCTCGGATTCGAGCCCAGCATGGCTCTATTCAGAAAATTCTTTCTTTTTTCCATGGACAAGAAAAGCGGGCGCATTACTGGCCGCTATAACCCCAACTATTTCAAGCTTCTATCTGACAGCCCCAATAAAATCGACTCCTGGGACGAAAAAGCACTGCTTGTCGAATCGCGAGT
Source organism: Codonopsis lanceolata (assembly GCA_013146195.2). Lineage (NCBI taxonomy): Eukaryota > Viridiplantae > Streptophyta > Magnoliopsida > Asterales > Campanulaceae > Codonopsis > Codonopsis lanceolata. The sequence goes on along the minus strand of CM028384.1, from coordinate 64,798,359 downwards.
TGGGTGGCCCTTCGCTCCGTACCTAGAAAACTTAGCAGTTGCTAAATATGACAAGAATGCTTTTCGAGCAGGAGAACCCCATCTCGGAAAAGCTTTTAGGAAATTACTTGGAGTCAGGGAAGGTAAGAACGGGCAGGATTGGGTACTGGACTGGGTAGCCCTCACCTCTGATTCCCTCTTGCTTCGATTGGCCGGAATACTAAGCTGGCCTGTTGAAGGAATCGAGCCTAGAGTTACCATGGATGCCGAAGTACCTCACCCCTACTGGGGTAATTGCCATGGTGGTAGATTCCCAAGCGACTGCCCAGACTGCGAGCTGGCTGGAACCAATTGCTCCCCCGTTTTCTCACTAGATGGTTTGCACATTAATTTTTCCATCTTGCTCTCCTTTGTATCTTAAATCAACCTTCCACTGCTCAAAACTCTTTATAATTCTATTTGCAGATATGAGGCAACTATAAGACTCCCAACGGTTCCTCCAAGCTATGAAGAGGGGAGCCACAAGGAGGAACACACAGATGGCCACCTTGGAGCCTGCTCGCCTTCCTACGATTCCTGCTACCAACATCGAGCGGGGATCTGGCCGATTGACTAAGACAAACCGAGTAGCCACTGCTACCACTACCCCCGCTGCTATTATAACTCCTGTTGGCACTCCAATTGCTCCTACCCCGCAACCAACCAAACGGCCTGCACCTGAAGCTCCCACCGGCAGAAGAACCAGGTCGCGGGCTGACCAGAGTGAGCCAGCTGAAGCATCAAGCTCGCAAGCTTCCACATTGCAAAGGGATAACTTTGAAATGCCCGAAACTCGTGAACTCGTAGCCAAAATAATCGCTGAAGTGGCCAATGTGCCTGACCTGGTGTGAGGTTCCCGGGGTGTGCTCCCGCGCCCCGCGCGCCCTTGGATAGGGGTGCGCGTACGTGCGGATGCGGGACACCACTGCTCTCGTTCCACCCTCCCTTGTTTAGGGGAAGACGAAATCCAAAGTGCGAGAGGAGTGCTGTCTATATTAGCACGTTGGAATGTGCCTCGGTTGCCTTGAGTGGATTTTGTATCCAATATGGGAACTGGTGGTTTTCCATGTCAAGTTATCCCTTGTTCAGGGATAACAGGATATGGGAATACATTACCCTTCCATTCCCATTCTCCCCCTTTCTTTTTCAGGGGAAAATAGAGAAGTGCAAGAAAGGATATTGCGACGCCCCCACTATGGATTTATTGAAAATAGCCTTATGGCCCATTCAGATCGCTATGGGAGCTATGGGTTTCCCGCATCAAGTTATCCCTTGTTTAGGGGATACCAGGATATGGGAATGCATCACCCCTCCATTCCCGTATCTCCCTTTTTTAGGGGAGAACAGGAAAGTGCAAAGAGAGAATGTTGCGAGGCCCCACTGGATCTGAAAGTTTTAGAGTCGCCATCTTTATTTTAAGGCAAAAATAAAGAAAAACCAGAAAAAGAAAACCAGAGATTTTAAAAAGCGGGTTCGGAGGCTAAGTTACGAGTTGGGAAGGTGCTAGGCACCCAACTCGCCCTTTCGGTCTCGAAAATGGTTTTTGGCTGAAGTATGCTTATTGTCACATTTATTTAGCAAATAAATAAGGTATTATAATGACAAGGGAAATTTAAACAAATACATTCGTGGCTACATTATTTACGGACTCGCAGCCGTCTCCTTCCAATAATTACAAACATATTTAAGAATATTTGGTCATTATAACGGCTCTTTTACATACTATTTCCTAATCTAATCCGGGCAGCACAACGGCTTATAATGACTACATTGTGTTGGATTTTAAATACAACTTTAAATAATAAATGAACTGAAAAGTAAATAAATAAATAAATAAACGCCCTTAAAGGCTGTTACCTTTTAGAGCGGCGGTGTGCTCACTCTATCCTTCTCGGGAGAGGGAGACTTTTATTGTTTGTTGTGTGTTTGTTGTTTTGATTTGGGCGGAGTGACGGCTTATATGTGGTATTTTTGGTTTATTTGGTCGGGCGGAATGACGGCTTAGTTTTTGTGGTTTTGGCCTTTTTGGTTGGGCGGAATAACGGCTTATTTAGGGTGTTTTTAGCTCGTTACTCGGGCAGAGTAACGGCTTATTTTGGGATTTTTGGGCCGGGGAAATGAGGTGGATACCTATCAACTAGGCTAGGGATTACTTATAACTAGTGGATATTTATTTTGGCGGAGTTTGGGCAGGGTTTGGAGACTTTAGGGGGTTCCACTCACCTATCTCGCACCTCTCGTACTAATATTTATCGAAGGAACGAAGCAGAGCTTCGCTGCGATCTAAAAATCGCGGAGGAATTGAGCAGCTCAAATGAGAGGCCGGGGGTCTCTATTTATAGTAGAGGAGAGGGACACACCGGGAATTCTTGGGTTTGTTCTCTGTGCATCAGCGAGTTGTACCTTGCGCTTAAGGAGTTGTACAATTTCATTCTGAGACAAGCAACAGTAGAAGGGGTTGGTGCGGCACCAAGGATGCATGGTGCGGCACCAAGGGTGTTGGGTGCGGCACCAAGCAGCTTTCCATCTTTCAATTTTCTGCACTCTCCCCCCTGCAGTTCACTGTTCATGCATCCTACTTTTTCCTTTTGCATTTTCGACCCTGTAACTTGACATTTGTTAATGTTTCAACAGTTCTTGATATTTTATGTCATGTCACATATCAGGGGTACGAAATTGGGGTGTCTACACCTGGCCAACCTCAATACCAATAAACGCGGCGGGCATGCGGCCACCATTGGTCTCGGCATGATAAAGAGGCTCCGCTACACTGGCATCCGACAAAGAAGTGTCGAGCTTCCTAGCTCGGTCCTCATTGGAGAAATGGGGATGTGCATGACCGAGGTAACCAACTGCCTTACAGCCACCAAAATGAGTGACTATTGGCTGCTCTTAGAGTTGACCATGTTTTCATTGCAGATGGCCACCAAGGTGGAGCTCATATACGACCGGTGCCTCGAAAACCTCAAATCCTCCAACTCGCTATCTTTAGAGAAGAACACTCTGGAAGAACAAGTCAACTCGCTCCGAGCTGAGCTTAAGGATAGCGAGGAGGTCGTGACTACCAAAGTTACTGAGCTTTCTAAGCTAGAAGATGATAAGAAGACATTGGAGTCACACCTCAATTTCTTTAAGAAATCCAAGGAGACTGCTCTGAAGAACATCAGCCAGGTGAGGAAGGAACTTAAAGAGGTTGTCGGCGAGCTGGAGAAGACCAAGAAAGAGGTTGTTGCGAGAGAATAACAACTAAGGGCGGAGCTATCCTGAGCAAGCGAGGAGCAAAGATAAACAATTATTGCCGACTATAAAAACTCCGTAGACTTCCAAGCGAGCGCCGAGGAAGAAGCCTACCCATTTTTTCTTCAAGGAGTGAATCATGTTCTTAGGCAGCTTGCATGCAGCGGGATGGATGTCCGGCCTGACCAACTTGCTGAATGGGGAACCAATCCCCCTTTCTGCCCTTCTGCCAGCCCGGGCCATGCCTTGGTGCCTTACACCGAAGATGAACTGACCTCCTTGGCTCATACAGATGCCCAAAAAGGAATTGCCGCCTGGACCCCTCCACCGACCGCTGAAGCCACCGTCACCGACCTGATGACGTTAGATGGCTAAGACACAAGAAGCTTCGACCTTGGCCGCTCATGCTGCTGGAGATGATGGAGAAGTGATCATTATTGAAGAACCGGCCAGAAATGAGATAACTGATCCAGCTCAAATTACTACTGCTGACCCAACTCCAACTACTGTTGACCCTTAGAGTTTCATCCGACCTGCGTGCCACAGCTGTATTTCTTTGGAAAACAATTTACAAACAATTTACATTATCACCAGGCCTGTAATGGAACCAACTGATGCATCCAAATAAATCTCAGGACACACTGGGCTTTTTCAACAGGATATCTGGCTTTCAACTTATCCTTAATCTTCAAGGCCTAACTTTGCAAGCATATAAGAAGAACTGTAAACTAGGCAGGGGCACTCCCTGCAAAAGACCTCCGGCGTGAGAATTAGCACAACAGTTTACTAACTCAGTAATTTGGCAAAGTTTAGGCTAGTAAATCAGGATCACGTACCTCCCTCCTTAATTTTGAGGGGTTTATATAACTGCTGCCGAAGGGTAACTGCCCATTAAGTGTGGTGGCGTATCTGGCGGGCATATTAACTGCCATAGTAATTACCACATCCAACATAACAGTCTCATCATGATGATGGTGGCGAGTTTCTCGGAAGTAACCGCCCACATTCAAGACAACCGTTTTCCTTGATAAACGAGCATGGTAAGTCCTGCTCACTGCACACTGTTGCCCGCTGGTAAGCCCCCAGCTCGCGATATGCTAGTGGTCGCTGCCTATTTCTCCGTGCCTTGAACCTTGGAGCGGACGCGCTCTGCTCGTGACTGGTGAAGATGTGCCAGGCACGTGACTTGTGTCTTGGGCCTATTGGGCCGGGCAGCTCAATACGGAAAAGATATAAGTGAATATAAATTTTATTGAGACATAAGAGTAGAGAATGAGAGAAAGTGAACCTCAATTCCATTGTTTAGAATTGGAATTGTGGTCTTCAATGTAAATTTTATTGTTTATATCCAAAAAAAAATATTAGAATTTGAATTGAACTGAAATTCTTAATATTTTTATTCTATAAATTGATTTTTTTTCTCCAAAGGTAAAACATTTTTAAACCTAAAGACTATTGATTTTCATTAATTTTTTTATTTCTATTAATTTACTTATACGTTTAGATTTTTAATTGAACTCTACATTGGGAGTCAAACAAAATAATCTTAATTTTAATGTTACAAAACTATGATATTCAATTCTACACATCGAACTCATAATCTTTATGTTGTAATCATTTCATCATTTGTGTATTTTATTAGCACGAATGTTTTAACTATTGTATAGATATGAATATAGGCTTCGTGCATCGCACCCGTGCTTTGATTATAATTTTATGTGATTAACTTCAATTTTTATTGTACAAAGTAAACTGTTTTGGTCAAGGACATGTCACTTCGATATCAATTTAAAGATATGTTAAAAAGTTATTGTTTTTGTTAACATAATTTTCTATAATTTGTTTTATATGCATATTGAACTCGTGATTTTTCATATAATTATTCGGTTATATGTTTATCATTAAAATTTTATATTGTTTTATTTATATCAATATTGAACCGTGTATTACACGGTTGTGTCGTAGTATCTATACATAAATAAAAGGAGATGAGCAAGATTTGGAAAGTTCCCGCCAAAATTTTGACTTTTTAAATTTAGAAACACTTCTAATTTATATATAAGCCCCTTTTTACATTGGAAATTGAAAATATAAAATGTCATTATTATGGTTGATTGGATAAATGATTCCAAAACCTCTTCACATTCTTATTTAGTATATGCGTAAAAAATATGCATAGTAGAAACAAGAGAGATAACAAAACCAAGTTTTTTTGTCAATTTCTTTGCATCAATATCCAGGCTAGGAAAAAATAAATATGGAATAAAACAACGATTTTGAAACTAAATCATATACACACACTTTGAAGTAAAACTAATTCACAGACAATCAATTAATAATAATACCAAGATCTGACTTTTTTTTTCTCTATTTCATCATAACTAAAGTTATTATTGTAAAAAAATCTATAAATCGAGATAGGAAGAATTTTTTGAGACAGTTATCTACACATAAAAAAATGGAAACCCGATAATTTCTGATTTTTAGTTACTTATACATGTTAAAAAATTCAGATATAAAAAAATGTTGCTGATGAAATTAATCAACATTCAGATCAAATTTGTTTGTTAGTTGAACTAAATCACGAATTAAAATTAATAAATAAGTAACAGAGTTTTTGAAATATTTTTGGAAATATGAACATACCAACAAGTTTCAGGTAAGTCGGTGGCCAATTGGCCATAGCTTCCGTTGCTAGACTTTCTTTAGGTGGCAACCTTGAGGTTCGCCATTGCTTCAAAAAATGTGTAATTTTTTTTTTTTTTGGCAATGTGTGGTGAAACTAGGATAAAAGTGTTTTCTTTTCGTTATTATACATTAACTAAAACAACGTGGTTTTACGAGTGTTTACTGGGTCACGGTCCAAAAGCTATCCATAGCATGGTTTAAACCAAATTTTATGATGTCTATCCATCAATCGTTTGAATTTTTGGTTCATTTTCCTTGATCCATCTCCTACATTTTATTTTCCTTGGTTATATACAATTTTAATTATTTTTTCTTTATGTCTAATTTTAAAATTGAACCATAATACTTGAATTATTTTGTAAAAATTACCAATTTTGAAAAGTGTAGTTTTTAAGGTTTTATGACAAAGCATGTTGGTATATCACAAACAATTTGCCCTTTGTCTGATATCATATGCGCTATCAATTTTTTAAAATATTAATGTAACTTTTATTTATATATATATTTATTTGTATATATTTTAATATCAATTTTTAATACAGAAAACACATAAGTGAATTTAAATTTTGTTGAGAATCCAGAGTAGAGAATGAGAGAAAGTAAACCTCAATTCCATTGTTTAGAATTGGAATTGTGGGCTTCAATGTAAATTTTATTGTTTATATCCAGAAAAAAATATTAGAATTTGAATTGAACTGAAATTTTTAATATTTATATTCTATAAATTGATTTTTTTACAAATATAAAACATTTTAAAACCTAAAGACTATTGATATTATTTTTAAATCATTGTCTAATATAAGTTGTATGTAACTTTGTCTAGAGTTACTATATGATATTTATAGTTGCAATACAAAAATTATTGTATATAAAAAGTATTCCAAAATTTATTTTACTTTTTTTTCAAATTTATAGGATTTTCTATATTTAATTTTACTGTTTATTATTTTTTGTTTATTTTGTTAATATTAAAAAAATTAATTACATATTATTCAAATTTAATTTAGTATATAATTTTATACACGTGTACAATCCGTACAACGCATGGGTCCGTCACTAGTTCATAAATGTACTAAACAAAGGAATAAGAAGTTCAATAGGCCATTCTATGACCTTATCGAGTCGTGTTAGATCACACAGGGGTGTTTGAAGTAGAAATCAAATACGTTGCTAGTAGATTACTAGCAAATCGTTACCCAAAACCATTGTCTCACTACAATAATACCACAACATGGGTGAACTATTTTCAACTTTACTATGGTAAAATCAAAAAATCAATCCAACTCATTTTTTTTTCAATTGTCAATCAAAAGACATGTCAAATTACATATACTAGTGATGCACTCATGCGTTACACGGTTTGTACATGAGTGTAAAATCTTATAAATAATTTAAGTTGAATAATATACAATACAAAACTTTATTACAAACAAAATTTAAAAATTAATATAAACAATAAAATTAAAGATCGAAAATCACATAAATTTAAAAAAAATTATAAATTTTGGAATACTTTTTTATACACAACATTTGTTGTTGAACATGTACGACTATTACAACTACCACTATGAGTATCACTTATCAAAATTCGAAGACCCCTAGGATTAATAACTCTAGACAAAGCAACATACAACTGGCCATGACTAAAAACATGTTTTTTCAAAATAAGTCCTACGTTAGACAATGACTGACCCTGACTTTTATTTATAGACATTGCGTAAGACACCATCAGCGAAAACTATCTTCTTTGGAATTTGAAGGGAATTCTATGATCAGATGGTGTTAGTGACATTCTTGGAATCAAAACAACACCACCATAATGTCCTTTTGAAAGAACTCCACCTTCTAAAACATGATTAACCATTCTTGTAATAATTAACCTCGTGTCATTACATAGCCTAAGGGAATGGTCAATGTTACAAAGAAACATTATTGGAGTTCCAACCTTCAAATTCAACTCATTATTTGGGATTCCAGAACCTAAAATTTCGTTTAAAAATTCAGGAGTATGTATATCATTCAATAGATCAACGTTTCTATCATAATAACACAGAGAATTTGAGCTCAAATACAATCTTCCTTCAGCAGTGTTCTTCGATATCATGTAATCATTTATTGAATTAACCACATCAAGAGTCGGAGCCAGAATAGCTCTCTCTTCCAAAAATGACGAGTCGTCAATGCTGCTTTCAAATAAAGGATATGTACTTTGTACAATTGCAGCAATTGGATCGTCGAATTATTTAATCAGCAGTTGATCAGGAATATCAACAGAAACACCATCATCATTTGGTTCACCAATTTTTCCATCACCAATCTTCGCAATCCAATCAGCAAAGAGTTTCAATTCTTCAAAACTCTCGTTAGATCCTATACTTTGCAATCTCATATTAGTTGTCAAACTTAATACAGTACAATCCCTCCACAAATACGATGAATTAATAGTGGCATGAACTATGTCTTGTCTACTTCCTTTTGGAATCACAGGCAATATCTACCGAAAATCTCCACCAAACACAATTGTCTTACCACCAAATGGAATATTACCTCTCGATGGATGTATAACTTTATGATATCTCACATTTTGAGATCCAATGCTTCGAAACAATGCTTATGCAACATCGAGACCTCATCCCATACAATTAGTTTGGCCTTCAATATAAGTTCGGCGAGAGGACTACCTTGCTTTATGTTGCATGTTGAATCTTCATTCAGATTAAAAGGAATTGAAAATCGTGAATGAGCAGTTCTATCACCGGACAACAAAAGAGAAGCAATACCACTCGATGTCACATTTAATATGATATCTCCTTTTGCTATTAACCCAGTAGATAGAGTTTTCCAGATGAATGTTTTCCCAATACCTCCATAACCATAAACAAAGAAAATCCTTCCAATATATGAATTAACTGATTCGATAATAGCTTCATAAACATGTAGTTGCTCATCATTCAAATTTGACACAAAATTTGTGTGTTCTTCTTCCAAGCTTATTCAATCATAACACATTTCCTCGTTTAACAATCTATTACGCGAGAAATTGAAAAACCGATCATCTGGAAATGACATTGTTTGAAACTCGCGGAGACTCCTTCCAATACCACTTAAAATCTTCTCAACTTCCACAAGTGCATAGTTTTTTATTTGATCCTCATTTAATTGCAATCCTACAATATATAAAGAAAAAATAAATATAAATATAAATAATAATAAAAATAGAGATACGTAACAAATCAATATTTGTAAAAGTAGTAATTGTTATATACCTTGATGCTGAAGCAAATTACGTTGATTGTGCAAAATGTCATCTGATAGATACGACCAACACGTATCGCAAACTACTTCAGGTCGACTCATGGATCCAGATGATAAAAGGGTGGAAAAAAGAGTTCTTAAGGATTAAGCAGATGCCCATTGGCTAGCCTCAATGATCCCATCAATATACTCTTTATCATCATTTAACAATCCTAGTGCATAGCAAGCATCTCGAAAAGAACGATACTGCACCCTATTGATTAAACACAAATCATCATAGGAAGTGGCTCCACGTACTACATTCAGAAGTCATCTCAAATAGTACAAATCGCCAGATCCAGGAGGAACAAAGAAAATTCGTCCAATTGCATGACCAATTTTTCTTACAGTCCATTTACGTGATTTTGAATTCCAAACAATTTTTTTGGGAAATTCCGCATACGTTAATTCTCTTGCTTCCTCATATTTCTTATTAACTTCCATCCACCCCAAAAACATGCTCTGCTTAATTGATTCTCGATTCATCAAAGTGTCAATTTTATCAGAATCCAAGAACACAACACTTTGTTGATTCGGAAGATGAAAACCTAGACGCACTTCTAGACGCACTATTTCAAAATCCAAAAATTGTCCAAGCAGCTTCACAATATGAAATGTATCTACAATCATAATACAAATTAACTTCGTCGATATTCTTTTCCTGATTATCATCACTTGAGCTCTGATAAAATGTCGCAGTCACACGATCGTTGCCTTTGTTTATGTACTTAAACAAATATTTTATTGCACGTGATTGATTACACCACTCAACATTCAAATGAGCACCATAAGTAATCAATAAGTATCGATTATGAGGAACGACATGTCTATTGTCAAAAACGACTCCATTCTTAACAATCGTTCTTCCATTATCTCGTCGTTTGTACATTGGATATCAATCTTCATCAATTGTGGTTGTTTCAACAAAAAGTTTCGAAAAATGTTTTGAGCAACGACCATTTATCATGCAATGAGAGTTCTTTCGATCACCACCACAAGGACCGTGTATCATAAAATCTCGAACTGCAGTATAGTAAATAGGATCCTCTTGTTCATCGGGAATCTCGACCGAAATGATACGATCAATTGCTTCTGCTGTCGGAGCTTTGTCTTCGATAGAAAGGAACAACAATATGTGAGCATGCGGCAAACCCCTCTTTTGAAACTCTATGGTATAAATTACTGTAAAACAAATTAAACATGTATAAACAAATATAAGCGAAAATAGTTTAGAATTTTAATAAAAAATAAATTTTATGTAGATATTATCAATATAATGTACCTGATTGAACATTTCCGAAAATCGTATTTTTACGAAGGTCTTCCAGCAACCCATCAAGTTTAACTTTAAATACTCTGTAAACAATATCTGGACGATCTTCGGGCTTTAATCCACGTTCTTCAACAAATCTAACAATTTCAGGCCATTTGGGATTACACGTAAATGTGAGAAATAGATCTGGGTAACCTACCCATCTACATATTACCATAGCATCTTGATAGTTCTGTATCATGTATCTGGCTCCTCCGGTAAAAGAAGAAGGCAATATTATTCTTTTCCCTTGAGTCGACACATCTATTTCACCACGTAACAAAGCGTCATGCAACCCTTGGTACATTTCACAACGTAGTTGCTTCTGATGCAACCGAACGAATAGTAACCGAGAGCTCTCGACCATAGTGTACACATCGACAACAAATTGCTGAAATAGTCTTCCGGAAAACAATATGGTTGTCAGCTCACAATCTCTTTCATGCAATCTATAGGCGAAAAATTCTCTCATAGTAACTCTTTTCCTTCCTTCTTCACTTTGTTTTAACTCGGAATACAAAATATCTTCTCTTGTATCCGTTTTTGTATGGAAAAACCAAGGGATATTGAAGAGAAAGATAAGCATGATTCAATTCATTAATGCACTTAAGTTGCCCCGTTTGCGTCTCAACTAAAATATCCCTTTCACCCAACATCTCATCAAAATCGCCAACAACTAAAGCAACAACTTCATATGCAGTCGGGAGATTGTACCTTCTTGTGTCACCACAACGTCTACCTATTAATTTTAATTTCACATCTGATCTTCCTTCCTCAACCATTTTATCTTTAGCCATTCGAAACGATTTAACCAGAACATTATTTGTATCTAGCATGGTCTTCAATTCAGATACAATTTCGGAATGTAGATCGTTACAACTGGAATCTTGCCTGAATAAATAATTGTTGCAAATTCTTTTTTATTTACCTGATCAACACTCTTCATTTTCAAAAAGTTTGCTGATTTGCCAATTAGTTGAGTGTCTTCCTTATCCCAGATTAAGAATCGGGCATTCCCCGTGCCGTCAACGACCCGAACGTGCAACTTATATCTAAAAAGAAAAAAATGATAAGAATTTTGAAACTTAACTTAAGAAAATATAATTATAAAAGCATTTGACTAACCTTATATTGTCATTATTTGCTAAAACTCTACATCTTTCGCAATAAAAAGAGTCTGCAACTTGCATCATTTTTCTTGGACATTTTTTTGCAGGATACATAAAACCAATCCACATCTGACTCCACTTCTACTATTTTTCCCAACACCCAATGTAGTCCATCCTAATCAAACAATTATATGTTAGAACTTATTTAAACTTAATTATTATTATAAAATCTTTTAGAAGAACATAGTTACTTCTTCAATCTCATGAATTTGGTCAATAGTTCGAATTAGATGATTTGATGCCTCTAAATCATCTTCGAGTGTTGTTGATGGAGTTAAAGAAATGCTGCTAATTGGAGTGATTGATTTCCCATCAGAAACCATACTGTTACAAATGAATAACATAATTTGTTAGATATTTTGTATATATTATAATTAGATACCATTTATAAGAATATAATATTTATACATGTTTTGAAAATCACTTATCTCTGTTATGCCTTCATTTATAATAATTATCGAGACATGAAATGTACTTGATAGTCGAGCCTCTCACATGAAAACTTTAACCTGGAACATTTGAAGTATTAAAATAACCATTGGATCTCTATTTGTTTCCAAAACATTTGTTAGTTGATCAACTAATTCCCCCCACAATGTGCATGATACTGATTTTCCTCTACAAAAAATTGTGAAAGAATTAGATAAGAATTATCATAATTTAAGAATAATGTAAAGCAAACATTTTAATATTTATCATTACTCAACATCTTCAAGAACTAAGTCCATCATCTTTGTTGATTTTCCATGAATTTCCTTGACTTGAGGTGAATACTTCGAAGCCAATTTCCCAATTACATCTGCAATACAAAAAAACACAAAACGTTGCTATAACAATTTATAAAATAGTTTAAGTTGTAATATAGTGTCTGCGAGTATGTAGAAATTAACAATAAATGTGATTACCAAATATGGCGTTCTCATCTTTAACGTCCAGTTTGGAGACTTCTCTAAATGATTTAAATTCAAAAACTTTCCTTGGAAATGTTTGTTCAAAGATTTCAATCACTTGTGTTTTGGGCATAAAAATAATTTTATACTTTGACATAGTTGGGCTAATTCTCCATGAATTTGCAGCAACAATAAAATTGTTTATTGCATATAAGTGAAATAGTTTAAATTTTGACTCATATTTTTCTATGTGTGGTCCTTTAATTATTGCCACAATTTGTGAGCCCTGCAAAAAAAAAGTATTAAATTCAATTAATCTACATATTGGAATACCAGACTTGGCAGGACCGGACTGTGTAACTCTCTCTAACTTTCTCTCTCTAAGATTTCTCTCTCCCTCTTTGTTTGCCCTATCTAGGGTTTGCGTCCATGCAGCCGCCGGGCGGCCAAACCCGGGAGGCTTCTCCTTCGGTCCAACCACCTATTCCATCCTCACAACCTACACCGCCTATCCTCATCTTATGCTAAGGTTGTAGGTCAACCCAAACCTTTTGTTGGTTCATCAAGTCCTGCGTTGACAGCCGTTCCTTTAGCCCCTCGACAAGCTAATGTTTTCAATGGTGAGCCGGGATGTCTTTTTACTCCATTAGAGATCGAAGCCGCTGATAAGCAACTGGCAAACACAATTGTGTTGAAGTTTTCGGCAGGTCGGCCATCAGTCCACGCCATTTAGGAGGATATAGCTCGTTCATGGAAGCTTAATGGACCTTTTGTTGTCGGTTTGTTAGATCCAAGACATGTCATGGTTCTCCTATCCTCTTCTGAAGACTTGATTCTTTCTCTATCTAAGGAATCACACATGATTAAATCTTCCATGTATCGTTCATTTCGGTGGACACCAGATTTTTCCTTCAGGAAAGATATCACTAAAGTTGCTGTGCGGGTTCGTCTCCACCAATTACCATTGACAAACTTTAATTCGTCCTTCTTACAATGCATCGGCAATTCCTTGGGTCGTTTTTTACGTGCGGATGACAAAACCCTTGCATTATCTAGACCTATGTTTGCTCGCATTTGTGTTGAAATGGATGTTTCGGTGTCCCTTCCTTCCCGTTTCTGGATTGGGACTAGTAAGGAGAATGGTTTCTGGCAACCCCGAATTCGAAGGGAACATTCGATATTGTATAGGGTGTGGACTGCTTGGGCACACAAAAGATGTATGTCGTAAAAGTCATCGTTCACATCAGCCCCGAACTAGGGACATGACGGATGGAAAAGAAGCGTCTCCTAAGGTGAATTTGAAAGGTAAAGAAACTGTGATTGATTCCACTCCTAAGCAAAGTCCCCTAATGGTGGAAGCTGCTCCTATGGTTAAGCAAGTTTGGGCTCCGGTTACAAAAACTAACACTGTGGCATCGGCTTCTCTAGCCAAAAACCCTCAAGGTATACCCGTGGAAACTGAATATACATATCTCATGAATGAGACTATTGTGCATGCATCCGATGGAAACCGAAAGACAATACTGGCGATCCACCTCCAAAAGTTTCTGCCAATCACATTGGGGTAAGTAATTCCTTTGATATCTTGTCCACTTTAAATGATGATAATATTGTTCCACAGGAATGTCCTCCGCCTTCAGAGATGCCACCTTCGCTTGATGCTCTATGGAACAAGGTTCTCAGTTGCAAACCCCGACATAACAGGAAGGCTCTTTCTTCTAATGGAGATTCCCAAGACATTATCTTTGATCATCAGGGTCCTTTTACAGATTGGGATATTCCCAACATCTTGCCACGCCCATCCTTCATTCAGTTTTGTGTGGCGCGTCAAAAAGAGATAAAAAAAACTAAGTTCTTGAAACAAAATGTGAGACTTACTAGGGCTTATGTGAAAGCTCAACAAAACAACTCCCAATAGTGTGTTTATGACGATCCTCATTTGGAACGCGATGGGTGTTTGTAATAAATGAACGAGGGATTATCTTCAGTTAATTAAGAGGCAAAATAATCCGTTCATGTGTGCTATCTTGGAACCCAAGACTACGGGAGATTATCTTAATTCCTTTTGTCGTCGCATGCGTTTTACGTCTTGTTTGCATGCAAATCCTATTAATACCCACATATGGCTTTTATGGAATGACGGGGTTGAGGTTACTCTTCTAGATTGTTCGGATCAATTTATCACTGTTGACGTTACAGTTAATCATGATCTCAAATTTACTATTAGCTTTGTATATGCTAAATGCTTCATGGAAGAATGTCGCTCTCTCTGGACGAGTCTTGCCTCTTTTTCTAGCCAATGTTCTACTCCGTGGCTTGTTGGTGGTGACTTCAATGTCATCTCCCATTCAGGGGAAAAACTTAGGGGGTCAGCTTGTGATTTTCGGGAAATGGATGAATTCAATTAGTTCATTCTTCAGGCCGGTTTGGGTGATGCAGGTTTTGAAGGGAGTCGATACACCTGGTGCAATAATCAGGATGGCGTTCATCGTATTTGGAAACGTCTTGACCGGGTGCTTATTAACGGGTTTTTCAAAGCCACTTACTCAAATCTTCGGGTTCAACATCTGGCTACAGATCATGTCCCTATGGTCGTTGCTTTTCCTATAATGGGTATTCGAAGGGGTAATTTTAGGTTTCAACGGATGTGGTTGGACCACCCTTCTTTCCTGGATTTTATTGAAAACCAATGGAAGCGGCCTGTTTATGGGTCGGCCTTTGATGTGCTTTTTAAGAAGCTTCAGCTTCTCAGACCAGCTCTAAAAGATTGGAATTGGAATGTTTTTGGCCATGTGCAACAGAATTTAGCAGCCCTTTAGGATGATATTCTTCGTTTAGAGGTGGATTTACAACATAATGGGATCGATATTACAGCTTTGCAGCTTGTGGATGCTCGGAAAAGACTCGACCAACTCCTTAAATGGGATGAAGAGTTGGTGGCTATGAAATCTAGGCAGTTATGGGCTCGGGAGGGAGATCGAAACACTGCCTTTTTTCATGCTAGTGTCAAGGAACGGAATCATTATAATAGTGTTAATCTGAAATTGGCGGATGGGTCCTATAATTCCGACCCCAATTATGTAGGGAACATGGTGTAGACACCCCAATTTCGTACCCCTGGTATGTGACATGACATAAAATATCAAGACCTGTTAAAACATTAACAAATGTCAAGTTACAGGGTCAAAAGTGCAAAAGGACAAAGCAAGATGCGCAAAAGAATGAAATGCAGGGTTCAAAGTGCAAAAAATTGAAACTATGAAAAAGTTGGCACCACCCATGCCAAATCTTGGCATGGCGCCAAGAAATGGCTTCCTGGCCCCGCATTGTAAGCTCTGCTTGAGCTGCCGTCGATGCTTAATGAAGAAAAATTAATTCCCCTGTCCTCAATCCAACCTATAAATAGAGGCCTCATACACCATTTCGGTGATAAAAATTCTTGCTCGTTAGAAGAAATGCGAAGTGAGATAGTGAGCGATCACCTCAAAAGCCTCAAACCCCGCCAAACCTCCTCTAAACACAAAACTAACTTTAGAAGTGAGCCTTAGCCCCCAGCCTAGTATCCACCCTATTTCCTGGCCCAAAAATTGGAAAGCGCTTGCTCGCCCGATTTAAAAGGCCAAATCAGAAATAAGTTATGTCCGATTTCACCCTCAAGCAAACACAACAACCAAAATAAATAGTTACTCGCCCAAATCCCGAGGAAAGTAACCTTGGCCACTCGCCCAAATCCACACAACACACAACAACAACAACAACAACAACAACAAAAGACTGGACGGAGCACACCCTAAAGTAAGTTTTATTTTAAAGTTTTTATTTGTAAAATATTATTCCCAATCCGCCCAATGTAGATATATAAGCGTAGTGCTTCGGATTTAGTTAGAAAATAGCACTAAAAAGAGCCGTTATG
This sequence comes from Codonopsis lanceolata, assembly GCA_013146195.2. NCBI lineage: Eukaryota > Viridiplantae > Streptophyta > Magnoliopsida > Asterales > Campanulaceae > Codonopsis > Codonopsis lanceolata. The sequence goes on along the minus strand of CM028384.1, from coordinate 64,781,838 downwards.
ATGACCAAATATTTTCAAGTATATATGTAATTATTTGTAAAGAGACAGTTTCGTAAATAATGTAGACACAATGGATGTATTTATAGGTAGTTAATGCTTTATTTATCTGTTAAATAAATATAACAAAAGCATACTTTAGCCAAACACCGTTTTGAGACTGAGTTGGGTGCCTAGCACCTTCCCAACTCGTAATTTAGCCTCCGGACCGCTTATTATCTCGATTTTCTTTTTGGTTTTGCCTTATTTCTTCCTCAAAATAAAGATGACGACTCTAAAACATTTTGGATCCGAAACATCATTCCTTGCACTTTTCTCGCTTTTTAAAAAAGGGAAAATGGGAATGGAAAGGTGATGTATTCCTATATCCTGGTATCCCCTAAACAAGGGATAACTTGATGTAGAAAACCCAAAGCACCCATAGTGATCCGAAATAGGTCATAAGGCTATTTTCATAAAATCCATAGTGGGGCACCGCAACATTCCTTCCTTTGCACTTTCCCGCCTCCCTAAAAAAGGGAGAATGGGAATGGAAGGGTGATGCATTCCTATATCCTGGTATCCCCTAAAAAAGGGATAACTTGACATAGAAAACCCAAAGCTCCCATATTTGATCAAAAATCTACTAAAGGCAACCGAGGCGCATTCCAACGCTGCTTATGACAAAGACTCCTCTCGCATTTTTGATTTTGTCTTCCCAAAAAGGGAGGGTGGAACGAAAAGCGTGGATGTCACCGCATCCGCACGTACGCGCACCCCTATCCAAGGGCGCGCGGGGCGCAGGAGCACGTTTCTCGGGAACCCACACATGGCAGTGGATTATTTCTCGGAGCTTTTTTCTTCCAAGACACATCAGATCAATGAGATGTTTTTTCAGGATTTTCCAGTCTCAGTTACGTTGTCGGATAACCTGTTTCTTTGTTCTCAACCTTCAGATGAGGAGGTGTGGGCTGCGGTTAAATCCTTAAATCCAGATAGTGCTCCAGGCCCGGATGGTTTCACAGGCTGGTTCTTTCAAGGGTGTTGGAATATTATTAAGAAGGAGGTTATCGATGCTGTTGGTGAGTACTTTTTGGGCAGACCGCTTCATAGGGGCTTGTTGTCTACTAATTTGGTTTTGATTCCTAAAGTGGATAAACCTAAAACTTTAGGGGACCTCCGGCCCATAAGTCTATGTAACTTTGCATGCAAGATTATGTCTCGTATTTTGGCTACCCGTCTTGCGACTCTTCTTCCTCGGCTTATATCCTTAGAACAATCCGGCTTCGTTCGTGGTCAATGCATTCAAGAGAACATTCTTTTGGCTAATGCGTTGGTTCAGTGCATTAACAGGAAGGTTCGGGGTGGTAATGCGATTTTCAAGTTTGACATGTCTAAAGCTTATGACATGATGGAATGGGATTTCCTGTTTAAATCTCTTTCTGCTTATGGTTTTGGGTCGAACATCTGCACTCTATTCAAAAATATGCTCGATAACATATGGTATACTATTAAAATCAATGGAGAGTCTTTTGGTTTTTTCAAGTCCACTCGTGGTATCCAGCAGGGAGATCCGTTATCTCCCCTTCTTTTTATCTTGGCTCAGGAGGTTTTGTCCTTTAATCTGAATCGGGCAGTGAGAATGGGAGAGATTCCGCCCTTTCTTCATGGTCACGGTGGTATGGTGGTCTCCCATTTACTGTATGCCGACGACATGTTAGTCTTTTGCAATGCCGGGCATCGTTCGATTCTTGGTCTTCGCAAAGTTCTTGGGGCTTATGAGCAAAGCTCGGGTCAGCTGATTAATATCCAGAAGAGTGGCTTCTATATCTCCAGGAAATGCTCTCGTAGGAGTGCCAATCGAATTACTCAATGGACGGATGTTCTCAAAGATGTTAGCCCATGAAATACCTTGGCATTCCTCTTTACACAGGTCGAATGAAGTGTATTTATTTTGAGGATATTATTGCTCGGGTTACCAAGCGTGTTAATGGATGGAAAGCCAAGCTTCTTTCCTTTGGTGCTAAGTTGACTCTCTTGAAAGTTGAAAGCCGTTCTTTGCAGCATTCCCATATACTCCATGGCGGCGTTGGTTCTTCCTAAGCGTGTGTTGGCTCGTCTTGAAAGTATTATGGCTGAATTTTTCTGGAATGCTCAAGGAGAGCGACGCACTCACTGGATCGCTTGGAAGTTTATTTGCCGGCCTGTGAACGAAGGGGGTTTAGGGATTCGATCTCTTCATCAAGTGATGGACTCTCTGCATGGTAAGCTAGCTTGGGGTTTCCTTAAGGGTTCCAGCCTTTGGGCTCATTTTTGTAACATGAAATATGGTGCTAATTATTCTAGATCTGCCACTTCTTCTTGGAAGGCTGTTTTGAGGCAGCTAGAAACGGTCAAGGGTTACTGTCAATGGATTGTCGGACGGGGAGATATTTCTTTTTGGGATGACAATTGGTGTGGGGTTCGTCTTCAAGGTCCGCTTCCCATGGATAAAATACTATCTATTAAGGATGCCCTTCCGCACTTGCACCATTTTTATGATTTTATTGATCCGGCGCTGCATGATTCTTTAGCTAGAGTTCGATGCATTGAAAATGTGGAGGATAAGCTTGTTTGCACTCTTACAACTTTGGGTGCTTTTCAGACTTCAGTCTTTTGGTCCCATATTCGTCCTCATTATCAAACTTTTTGGTGGGCAAAGAAAATTTGGAAGCCTTGGATTCCTTTAAAAATCAGTGGTTTTGTTTGGAGGCTTCTTCACACTGTCGTTCCTGTTGCAGGTCGGATAAGGAGTCCTTGTTTCATCTCTTCATCTGCTCTGAAGCTGCTGTCAAGATATGGTCTAAATTTGCCCTTCTCTTCAACAAGGTTGGTGTGTATTCTAGTTTAAACCATCTTTTTGAGATCTGGGCTAAAGGTTCAGTTCGTAGCCAAGCTGGGGCTTGTCATCTGGGTGTCGTTATGTTCACTTGTTGGGAGTTATGGAAGGCTCGATGTGCAGCGCACTTTGACGGAATCCAAATGAATTGTGATCACATTTATCATCGGGTCCTTTGGCACTTAAGGGAAATGTCTTCTCTCTTTGTTCCCAAATCTGAAAGCAGTTTAAGAGCCAATCTTGCAATGCAAACTCTCAATGTTCATCCTCAATATATGCCTCTTCGTAAGGGTCGTTGGGTTCGTTGGATTCCGCCCGGTATTGGTCGCTTTAAACTCAATACTGATGGCTCCTTTAAAAATGGTATTTGCACTGGTGGTGGTATTATACGTGACTCAAACGGAAATCTTCTCTGTGCTTTTTCTAAGTACTTTGGTTTAGGTTCTAATGTTAGGGCGGAGATTATGGCTCTTCGTGAGGGTCTGGGTGTTTGTTTTCATCTTGGTCTGACTAATGTTGATGTCGAATCTGACTCCAAAGTTGTGGTTGATTCCTTAATTCATGGCCAGTCGGATACTTGGGCTCACGTATATGAGCTTCGGGAATGCCAAAAATTGCTTGTTGGTCGTCCGTTACACCATATTTTTCGCGAACATAATACAGTTGCTGACCGGCTAGCTGCTGCGGCCCATGCTCATCAGAATGACGAGTTTTATTCCACGTTTCGAGATCTTCCTAGAGAGGCTAAGCATGCTCTTCATATGGATTCTTATGGCTTTTTTAATTTTCGTCATTCATTTAGTTAGTTTTCTGCGCATGCATTGTTTGTACTTTCTGTTCGAGGTCAGGCTCCTTTGTCCCCCCTTTTTTGGGTCAGACTGGTTGTCCCCTTCAAGTTTGTATTTATTTTTTGATCTAATAAAATTCACAGGTGCCGCCCTGCTTCCTTTAAAAAAAAAAATACCAACAGCATAAATAATCCAGGACATTTTATGTATTTGTATTTTTATGTATAGATTCCCACTCATTTAATATATTGTTATAACTCATGTAGATCAAATAAATTCGGATTACTTTTATGTTTCTAATTATAAATAGTGGCAGAAATCAATAATGTTAGTCATGTTGTTTATCTGTAATTAATTTTCTACATGAGTCAATGTAAAAGAAGGCAAATAGTTTATTGCTATACTTCCAGTAGCTCAAAGAAATTCAGATTATATTTATATTATTAATTACTAATTATAAATAGTGCCAAAAATCAAGAATGCTAGTCATGATGTTTAACAATTTTTGTAATTAATTTTCTCTATGAACCAAAGAAGGCAAACAATTTATGAAATTATATGTCTAATACATTAGTGAAATAATTGGGATTACTTTATTCTCCATGAATCATCAATATAAATGAAGTCAAAATTTTAAATAGTTATATATTATTTTCTTGTTATACTTCTAGTAGCTCAAAGAAATTCAGATTATATTTATATTACTAATTACTAATTATAAATAGTGTCTAAAATCAAGAATGTTAGTCATGGTGTTTAAGAATTTCTGTAATTAATTTTCTCGATGAACCAATACAAAAGAAGGCTAACAGTTTATGAATTTATCTATTCAATAGATTAGTCAAAATATTAAGAGTACTTTTCCAAGACAATCTGATATTAATACACAATGGCGGATCCACATTAGCCTTAGGGGTGTCCATGGACACCGCCCAATTAAAAAAAATTGAGAGTAGGTTTGTGATATTTGATAATTGGACAAATCCCCTCCCAAATTCTCAAAAATATTGTCAAGTATTTTGAATGTCCGATCAATTTTTAAATGATTCTCTTGTATGTTATATCGAAAAAGACATGTTAATGAATGTTAGTGATGGTGATGTAATTACTTGTTTTCAACGTATGAAAACACGTAAAGGACAAATTGTAATTTCTAATTTTTTTTATGTAATACTCTCTCCGTCCCAAAATATGACGTTTTGTGATAATTTTTTGTTCCAAAATAAATGACACTTTGTAATTTTCAAAAAAACTTTTTCCCTTTTTTCTCCAATTCTACCCATATTTATTGACTTTGTAACCCGTGTTCGACTCTTTGGGCAAGAATATCAAGATACTTAATTAATGTTTGGATAGGGGCAGTTTAGTTTTTATAATATGTTTCCTTGGTCGGTGTAAAAAGCCCTAAAACGTCATATATTTTAGGACGGATGAAGTAGTGAAAATTTTGGACACCGGTCAACATTAATCCTGGATTCGCCACTGTTAATACATAAATATAAATGTTGCCAAATCTAGAAAGTGTATTTTGGCGGGAACGAAACAGTTTTGACTCTTCTCCTTTTATATATGTATAGATGATGGTAATACCATTAATAGGTGTATGTATATATATATATATTCTCAATACGTTTCAATATTGCTTTTCACTTTTCAATATGTCTATCGATTTTTCTCTCTCTCTCTAGGTTTCTCTCTCTAGGGTTTCTCCCCCGCTACCTTATTGTCGTGCTTTTGCATGGCGGCTGCCGAGGCAGCTCCGCCTCTAGTCAACCCGAGTGTCTCTAGTCTTGAGGCTCCCCCTCCTCCTCCCGTCCCTTTAACGGCTATTCCTTCTCCGGTTAGAACCTATGCCTCTGTTACGGGTCTTCCCCGAAATAACCCTGAGGCAAACCCTAATGCTCCACTAATCCTTAGTGAGATTCCCCTAGCCTCACGCCAACATGCATTGAGGGATAATGAACCGACATGTATGTTTACCCCTCTGGAAGTTGAGCTATCTGAGCATTTGCTCACAAATACTATTATTCTTAAATTTTCGGCTGGCAGACCATCCACATTCGCGATCCAGGAGGAATTGCAAAGTCTTGGAATCTAACAGGACCTTTTGTTGTTGGTCTACTTGACCCTCGTCATGTGATGGTGCATCTATCCTCAAATGAAGATTTAATTCGAGCTTTATCTCGTGAGTCCCATATGATACAAACGTCCATGTTTCGTTCTTTTCGTTGGACTTCAGATTTTGCCTTCAAAAAGGATTATTCTTGAGTAGCAGTTTGGGTTAAATTGCATAGGCTTCCTTTGAAATTTTTTAATCCATATTTCCTTCAAAGTATTGGGAATTCTTTTGGCCGATTTCTCCGGGCAGATGAAAAATTAAACCCTTGCTTTAACGCGACCTATGTTTGTAAGGATTTGTGTTGAAGTATATGTGGTTGTGGCTCTTCCATCCAGAATTTGGATTGGGATTGGCAAGGAGAACGGTTTCAGGCAGACTTTGGATTTTGAGGGCAACATTAATTATTGCTTTGGGTGTGGTCTTTTGGGTCACACCAAGGATTTTTTCCGTAAAGGTCAACGTCGAGGTAACCCTAGCGGTAAGGGGGTAGCACAGCCAGTTAATGAAGCTAGGGTTAAGGTTTCTCAAGACAAGCTGGTTGGTAACGGGAAGGAACCTTTGCTTCCTGAAGGGATTATACACAAGGTTTCTATTCAAGACAACAATAATACTTCCAATGTTGGAAGAGATGATATTAATGATCATCCAGTTACTCAAGTGGCTATGCCTTTTAAAGGTAAAGATAAAGTTCCTAATAAGGGGCGCACGGCTGAAATAAGAGTTAAAGGTGTTGAGGCTAATGCCAGCAATACAGCTAAGCGGGTTCCCATTAATCTATCTAAAGAAGCACACAAATAATCAATGGCCAAAGATATAAGTGGCTGCCCCATAGGAGTTGAGATTATTGATCTAGTGGCACATGATGAGAATGTTCTGAAGGGCAGCTCTTTTGTCAATACAACTTCTTCTTCAAGGACGGTTGCCGAAGTGTTAACTTCCAATGCTTTTGATGTTTTAGCCAGCTTAAATGAGGATAGTCGAGGTGAGGTTCGTGAGGATTCTGAGCAAACCTTGCTTCCAGACAATTTAGATTCCACTGAGGATAGGGTTGATTACAAGACTTGGGCGGAGGTTGAGATGAATTCTTTATGGTCGGATATTTTGAATGTCGCTCGAGACTCACCTCACAAGGCTAGATTTGTCGTAGGGGAGGATGATTATGGCTTTCATGATCTCCCTTCTGATCGTTTTTTCACGGATTCTTGCATAGGCTCCATTGATATTAATCCAGAATTTGAAAATTATTGTGCTAAGGTAAGGTCTCAACAAATTAGGAGCAAATCCATTCGGGTAACTAGGGCTGCTGCTGCTAAAGCCCAAGCTACTTCCTCTCAATAATTTTTATATGTCGATTCTCATATGGAATGTAAGAGGTGTATGCAACAAAAGGACTATGGACCAGCTGCATTTGTTCAAGCGCCAACATAATCCTAGTTTGTGTGTTATTTTAGAGCCTAAAGGCTCTTGCGATCGTATTAGTAAATTGGGTCGTCGATTGGGTTTTGTTCATAATCTTCATGCTAATCCTATTAACATGCATCATTTGGCTTCTTTGGGACAGTCGCATGGATGTTTCCTTCATGGCTGCCTCTAATCAGGTTATTTCAGTTAAGATTAATGATGGTGTTGGTAATAACTTAGTTGCTTCTTTTGTATATGCTAAGTGCACTAGGGAGGAACGAAAAGATTTATGGGCGGATCTTATTTCCTTTTCTTCTCAATTATCTAATTCCTTGGATTGTTGGGGGCGACTTCAATGCTATTTCTCATTCTTCAGAAAAGATTGGCGGTGGACCGTGTGACTTACATTGCATGAATGATTTCAACAGCTTTATGTTACAAGCAGTCTTGGATGATGCCGAGTTCGAGGGCAGTCGTTTTACTTGGTGTAATAATCATGCGATTGGCCGTCAAATTTGGAAGAGATTGGATAGAGTCTTAATTAATGGCTATTATAAAGTTTCCTTTCCAAATATACGTGTTCAACACTTCATTTCTACGGCCTTTGATCATGTTCCTTTGTTAGTGGGTTTTTAGAAGGCAGTGATTCGTAAAGGGTCTTTCGTTTTCAACGCATGTGGTTAGACCATCCCGAATTTCTTAATTTTGTGAAATCTCAATGGTCTTTTCCGGTGAATGGTGCTCCATTGGATAACCTATTTCGCAAGTTACAGCTTTTGCGGCCTGCTCTCAAATCGTGGAACTGGAACATTTTTGGTAATGTCCAACGGAAGTTGGCTGTTCAACATGATGTTATTATTGGTCTTGAGCATGAGCTACAACAAGGTTTAGCGGATGATACAGATCGTTTGTTGACGGAAGCTAGAGCAGTTTTTGACCAACTCATCAGGTGGGACACAGAGCTGCTTCGAGTCAAATCTCGGCAGTGTTGGCTTGTGGATGGTGATAGGAATAACGCTTTTTTCCATGCTAGTATAAAGGATAGATGTCGTCGCAACAAAGTTAGCCTCCGTATGGATGATGGCACGCTGAGTGATAATGCTTCGATAGTTGGGCATATGGCTGTTAATTTTTTTAGTGATTTGTTCTCTTCCAAACCCCATGTTGTTGACAGTGACCTGTTTAGGGATTTTCCTTCATCCATGAGTGATTCTGACAACTCCATGAGGAAGAAATATGGAATGCAGTTAAATCTTTGAATCCTGACAGTGCTCCGGGTCTGGATGGCTACACTGGCTGGTTCTTTCAAGGTTGTTGGGAGATTATTAAACGTGACGTCATAGAGGCCATGCGAGAAGTGTTTTTAGGCAGCCCACTTCCCAGGGGTATTGCTACTACCTCTTTGGTTTTAATTCATAAAGTTGCCAGGCCTGAGGTTTTGGGGGATCTTCGACCGATTAGTCTATGTAACTTTCTTTGCAAAATTATCACTCGTGTTTATGCCTCCCGTCTTTTGAATTTGCTGCCCAAGTTGGTGTCTATGGAACAATCTGGTTTTGTTAAGAATCGTCAGATCCAGGAAAATATTTTGTTTGCTCATGAGTTGGTTTACCGCATTGATTCTAAAGTTAGGGGTGGTAATGTGGTTTTTAAATTCGATATGTCCAAAGCTTATGATAGACTTGAATGAGGATTTTCTTCTGTGCACTCTGAAGGCTATGGGTTTTAATGCTGCGAACTGTTCTTTGATCCATCGCCTCTTATCTAACATCTGGTATTCTATTAGCTTTAATGGCGACTCGTATGGTTTTTTCCACTCGTCTAGAGGTGTGCGCCAAGGAGACCCGCTTTCCCAACTTCTTTTCATTTTGGCTCAGGATGTTTTATCTTTTAATATTAATAGAGCTATCCAACGAGGTCAGGTTCTTCTTTATCACCATGGTCGTGGGGGAGTGCATGTGTCTCATTTTTTGTATGCAGATGATATGTTGGTGTTCTGTAATGCCTCTAAATCTTCTGTGTTGGGCTTGCGTAAAAATTTTTCTGCTTATGAAGGATCTTCTGGCCAGATGATCAATATGCAGAAGAGTGGCTTTTATGTGAGTAAAGGTTGTAGTGCCAGATCTACTCGTCGGATAGTTCAGTGGTCCGGCTGCTCTCAAAGATTTTGGCCTTTGTGTTATCTTGGAATTCCATTATTTAAGGGTCGCATGAAATGTTGTTATTTTGAAGATCTCATTTCTCGAGTGACTTCGAAGATTAACAGCTGGCGATCCCATCTTTTTTCTTTCGGAGCCAAAATCACATTGGTTAAGCCTGTCCTATGCAATATCCCTATCTATTCTTTGGCTTCTACTTCAGTCCCTAAGTCGATTATTTTGAGAATTGAAAGGGCTATCGCAGAATTTTTATGGAGTGCTAAAGGGGAGCATATAACTCATTGGGTTGCTTGGCATTTAGTTTGTCGTCCCTGGATGAAGGTGGATTGGGTATTCGTTCTCTTCAGCAAGTGGTGAATTCTTTACATGCTAAACTCGCTTGGAACGCTCTTTATGGGCGGTCTCTTTGGGCTCAGTTTTGTCGTCATAGATATGGGATGGATCAACCGGCCTTGTTGTGTTATAGCAGGTCTCAGCCATGGAAGGCTATTATGAATCAAATGAATCGTATTCAGGAGTGCAGTCAATGGATTGTTGGTCGAGGTGACATTTCTTTTGGGATTCGAATTAGAGTGGTAGGCGTCTGGTTGGCCCTCTTCCTATGGACCAAAATTTAATTGTTCGGTTTGCTTATCCAATCCTTGAAGATTTGTGTCAAGCAATTCCTGCTTCTTTTCATTCGGAGATTCTACAGCTTCGCTTAAGCGATGAGCCTGATCGGCCTGTCTGCACTCTCACACCGAGTGGTTGTTCAGCTCTTCAGCCTTCTGGAATCATTATAGACAGAAACACCCATTTTCTCTTTGGGCTCGCAAAATCTGGCAGCCGTGGATGCCCATCAAAGTCAGTGTTTTCATTTGGAGGCTCTTCCACAACGCTCTCGCTGTTGACGTTAATCTTCGTTTGAAAAGAATTCAGCTAGTGTCCAAGTGCAGCTGCTGCCATATTCATCATCATGAGGAATCTTTTGAGCATCTTTTTGTTTTCTCTGAAGTAGCTGCGGGTCTTTGGTCTCGGGTTGTTTCGCTTTTCAATAAAGTTGCTATTTACACAAATATCTCTCATTTATTTGACATATGGTCGCGTGTTTCTCTTCGTAGTCAACTTGGAGTTTGTCAGATTGGTATCTTTATGTTCACTTGTTGGGAAATTTGGAAAGCTCGATGTGAAGCTCTGTTTGAAAGTGATCCTATGAATGCTGATAAGATTTTTCAAATAGTCTTACATAACCTCCGGGATATGTTCTTTATATATAAGCCTAAGGCTTTATGTGGTCCTCGAGCTTCTTTTATGTTACAAAGTCTTGGGATTCCTGTTTTGTCTCCTTCTCTTCGTAAGGGTTTATGGCTTCGTTAGCACCTTCCCGACTTTGGCTTCGTGAAACTCAACACAGATGGATCTTCAGTTAATGGTTAGTGCACGGGTGGTGGCGTTATCAGAGATCATAAGGGGGATTTTATTGGTGCTTTTTCTTCTCATTTTCAGTTTGGTACTAATATGAAGGCGGAAATTATGACCTTAAGAGATGGTTTACTTCGTCGCTCTTTGGGTCTCTCTAAGGTTATTGTTGAGTCTGACTCTTAGGTTGCTATAGATGTTTTTGTTCAGCATCACTCGGCTCCTTGGCAGTATACTTATGCTCTTCGTGACTGTAGGCAGCTGTGTTCTAATTTTCAGTTATTCCATGTTTTTAGAGAGCATAATTTTGTGGCTGATCGGCTGGCTGCTGAGGCTTATAAGATAGGTGGTCATAAGGTATTCTCGTCCTTCTTGGAGCTCCCAAGTCCAGTGAAAAAGGCTCTAATGATGGACTCTTATGGTTATCATAATTATCGTAGATGTTGATATCTGTATTTCTTTTCGATATCTGTATTTCTTCTTCGAGGTTAGGCTTCTCTATCTTCCCAATTATAAGAGGCAATGCTGGTTGTCCCCCTCAAGTTTGTACCTTTTCTTCTTTTTAATAAATCTCCCGTAGGTGCCGCCATGCTTTAACAAAAAAAAAAGTATGTCCATCGAGGTGTATTACTCGATTCTATTAATAAATTCATATTTTGAGACAAAATCTTTTGAAATTTGGACACTCATTTTGAGACGGACGATGATGACATCAAATCAAATGATCAAATGATCAATCTTGCTCTTTATTAATATGGAGTATTTCGGTTAATGCGAAAAATATTGTGGGTGTGCTTCGCTGCCTGACTTTGCAATTTTAGCGGCTTATGTTCATTTTTTTTTCGTTTTTAATAATTGAAGAAAAATAAAGAGAGAAATCAAAATAAGGAAATTAGTGAGAACTGAGAACAAGAAGAGAGTTAAAAATCACAAACCAAACCAACTAAATCGCAAAAGAAAGTATGTTTGTAATTGTATGATCAATTATCAAAATACTAGTAAGATAAATGATATTAAGAAAATAGTCATTCTTCTAACTCCAAAATTCAATTAATACTCTTGTGATGCTTTAGCCTTTTGTACATTATGCATATTTTTCTGTACCTCCCATGTCCTTAATGGAGGAGTACTGTTGCTTTGTAATGGTGCTTAGTGTTACATTGTTTTAGGGCTTCGACCCTCCATCGAACAAAAAAAAATCTTAAAATTACAAAATTAGTATTTTCAAAATGGTAAAACCAAACATCATATAGAACATGTTTATCCTGTAATTTAACATCTGATTTTGATGGTTCTAAACTTTTTCTCTGTTTTGTCCCACAATTTCTTCTATGTATTTTTTTAAAATTAATTTTAAAAATAAAAACACCTAAAATAAAGCTTTAAATTACAAGAGAAATAGGGCCATAATATTTTGTTAACGGTAATTCTGATTGAGGTCTCGTCTGATGCAGCGTTTTAAAGACGTAGCTTTTTCTAAACGCAACGTTTTCAAAACGTAAATTTTTTCTTGTAAGCATGTTTGGAAAACTATTTCAAAACACTATTTTTATAAACAAAATAGTTATAAACGCAGCATATTTTTAAAACGCTTAAAATTGGAGCGTTTTAAAATGCAACATATAGCGTTTTAAAACGCTATATTGAAACACTTTTAAAGAAAAAATACTATATTTTTTATTAATATTTTGATAAAAACGCTCCACCAAACAAGCATCGAGTTTCATTTAATGAGGTTGAATGGCAGGAGAATAACCACGTTTATGTGGTCAGCTGGTTTCATCACCAACGAAACCCAAGTACCCAACCCCCTCCTTTTTAGAGAGAGAGAGAGAGAGACAGAGACAAAAAAGAGGAGAGAGAAACTCTCTATCCCTTGCATGAACGTCTCATGTCTTAATTAAGACAAAAGGAAACAGTAGGCCTTCACACTCTACCTTCTAGTCCAACTGCCTCATGTCAAAATTTCATTGGCTCCCAATCAACCGACACGGTCCCACTTTGTCTACTTCAAGGAAATGAGCTCTGATATCTTAAGTTGGATTTTAGATGAGTAAAAATAAATACTCTCGAATAGTCACGGTTTAAAAGTTAATTTTTTTTAAATGACTCTTTTAAAAGTTTATTAGTATTAAAATAATATTTATTCGTTTTGAGTAGGGATAATAAAATAAATATTATGAATAATTATAAATTAGTTTATTATCTATAAAAAAATCACTAAAAATGTTATTTTTTTTAAAAAAGTTGACTTTTAAATAGTTACTATTTGGAGTATTTATAAATTATACATCTTAATTTTTGAAAATATATATATATTCTAAAATAAAATAATGAACTTTTATCCTAAACGAAATGGGAAATTTTGAAAAATATATTTCAATTTTAGTATTTTGGTAAAATGAAAAATACCTTAATCATAATTTTGGAGTTCAAAATATGTGAAAATGCAATAGCATTAAAAAGTTGTGAATTTAACTAAGAAAGAAAAAAGAGAAAAAGACAAGAAAAGGAAAAGGTCCCACACCTATATCACACTCGCCTCACCGCCACCTCCTAAGCCGTTGATCTCTTTTCACACGGGTCCTACGATATGCCCATTTCCGGTCTAAGTGTATTACACGTTAGGTCGTCTCCAGTTAAAATGAAAATTGCGAGACGAAGACTAAGCTCGTTCTTCTTTTCATTCAGTCATTCATTCATTGTTATTGTTGTTCTTTCTTCGTCGTCTCTGTTATACTCTCTCTCTCTCTTTCACTTTCTCTCTCTAACTTTCTATCTTTATCTCTCTATAGACTGGTTCTTTCCGTGTGAGTTGGGGGGATTAGGGCTGAAAATTCGCACATTCGATCTCGATAGCTGCGCTCTGATAATCGTGTTTGACCGGTCAATCATCGGAATCACAGTGAAACCTCTGTCGATCGAGGTAATTTTCCCCTTTTATCCGTTAATTTTGAGCTTTGATCACTCTGTTTGTTCGTCTTTGAGTGTGTGGCTCGTTCAATTCCATCCTCTAATTGGAGTGAAACGGTAGCTCATTTTAACTCTTTGTAAGTTTTAAAAGTCTTTGAAAGATATAAATAGTCCTTAATTTGGGGATTTTTTCGTTTTTGTTTTGGGGTTAGTTTCGAGATTGTAGGCTTGATTGATTGTGTGATAGTGTTGTTTTAGTGGTTTACGAAATTTTTGAGGAACTGATTATTAGGGTTTTAATTGAAATGATTGTTGGATTGAGATTTCTTGTGCCCATCGATTGGTTAACGGGAAAGGTGTGATGATTAGAGGAAAAAGTTGCTAATTAGTGTTCCAAATTTATGCTCTTTTAGATTATCCGAGTATTTTAATTTTGTAAAATGAATTCTTGACTTAAAAGGACATGGTACATATATACAGTTTTACTTTTATGGGGTCTCAAATACTGAAGGGGCTTTGCATTATTTCAACACTCAGACCCCTTCCTAATCACCTCAAAAAAAAAAAAAAAGTAAAATGAATTATTATCTATGTGCTCATATTTTCACATTTTTTTCTTTTTTACATAAAAGATAATGCTTTGTAGTTCGACATATCTGATGCATTTCCTCAGTTAGATAGTTGGATGACCATTTCCTTGTTACTTAATTATGATACATTTGAGCTTATATTTGCTATGAGGTTCCGTATGTCCTTGCTTGCTGGGAAAAAATAATTTTTTAAATGATTTTCTTGCAGAGTTTTGGTTGACCAGGGGTGGTTTGAGCTTTAGGTTTTTACTCATGCTGAAGTGATACAGAGACTTTGAAGGTTGACCTGCTGTATTGGTAAAAATGTTGGAGGGTCCAAAGTTTACAGGAATTATAGGGCTTAATAACAACCATGATAATTTTGTTGATCTGTCGCAAGGGTTCTACCATAAACTTGGCGAGGGGTCCAACATGTCAATCGACAGTTTTGGGAGCTTGCAAATGAGCAATGGTGGAGGGTCAGTTGCGATGTCTGTTGATAATAGTAGTGTTGGATCCAATGATTCTCACACTCGCATCTTAAATCACCAAGGTCTGAAGCGTGTTAACAATAACTACTCTGTTGCTCAGAGTGTTAACCGGGGAAGAGTCTCCCAGGGCTTGAGCGATGATGCATTGGCTCAAGCTCTGATAGACCCTCGTTTGCCGACCCAAGGGCTTGAAAATTTTGATGAGTGGACGATTGATCTGAGGAAGCTGAACATGGGCCCTGCTTTTGCCCAAGGAGCATTTGGGAAACTCTATAAGGGCACTTATAATGGTGAGGATGTGGCTATCAAGCTTCTAGAGAGGCCTGAAAATGACTTAGAGAGGGCACACCTGATGGAGACACAGTTTCAGCAGGAGGTCATGATGTTGGCTCAATTGAAAGCATCCAAACATTGTGCGATTCATTGGTGCATGCCGTAAACCCATGGTGTGGTGTATCGTCACAGAATATGCAAAGGGAGGTTCAGTTCGACAGTTTTTGGCTAAGCGGCAGAACAGATCTGTTCCTTTGAAGTTGGCAGTAAAACAAGCATTGGATGTCGCAAGGGGAATGGAATATGTGCATGAGCTCAGTTTAATTCACAGGGATTTGAAATCAGACAATCTTTTAATATCTGCTGACAAATCGATTAAAATTGCTGACTTTGGGGTTGCTCGAATTGAGGTCCAAACTGAAGGAATGACACCAGAAACAGGGACATACCGCTGGATGGCTCCGTAAGCTACTAACTCTTTGGCTTACCTTATTCTTCTTTCCTTCTCTTTTGTGTTATCGTGCTTTCTTCTAGAAAGACTAGAATACTTCTGTCAATCAACAGATCATTCTTCTTGACCTGTTATTTGACTATTTAGCAGTATACGGTGTGTACTTCTTGAAATGGGCAGCTGGTACAAGTTTTACCTATTTGATTCTTAACTTTGCTCGACTTAGGTAGTATGCAATGTGTAGTTCATTCTTCTCAAAGTTGCATGCTCCTGACTCACTTCATCAAGATTTGTGAATTCATTGTTGTTACTTATTCTTGAGGACTGTAGAGCATGTATGCAGGAGATCCGACTCTAGTGTGGGTAATATTTGGGAACTCGTTACTGCAATTCTCATATTTAAGCACCACAATAGTTTATTAGAATGCAAGTTTGTTGGGAAGTGTGTTCAACCAAGTATTGGTTTGAATTCAGTTACTAGTGAGGAGGATATCTGTTTATCTAAGTCGAATCGATTTGAATATAGCATGATTTGATATTTTGATGAATGACTTTGGGGGCCAGTTTTATATCTCCCTATGGAAGTGCATTTAAGATCGGTACAAGCTTTATTTTGTTATCTTCTGGCATTTGTCAATGCACTATGATTGTCATTGTTATTTGTTTGATGATTTAATCTTCTCAATCTCTTTCTACAACTGCTTACTTCTCTTTAGACATCGGTGATCATGGTTATGTTTTTTGGATTGACAATTGTGCTGGCTCCTAAGGCAGCTAAACCTTCCAAGTCTTTTTTGTTACCTATTTACTTGTTTCCACTTTGGATTTTAAAGACGGGTGGGGGAAGCATGGGTTGATGCTGTTGCACCTATAACTAAAAGAAAAGTGACGGCAACAACATCAACCCATGCTTCCCCCACCCGTCTTTAAAATCCAAAGTGGAGACAAGCAAATAGCTAACGAAAAAGACTTGGAACGTTTAGCAGGCTGCCTTAGGAGCCAGCACATACTTGAATACTTGTCCGTCCAAAAAACATAACCATGATCATTGATGTCTAAAGAGAAGTAGGCAATCATAGAAGGAGATTGAGTAGACTAAAACTGATGCACGGACACACCTAAGGAGCAGTGTTTCATGTGTCGGATATGGAAAATACACCCCCAGATACATACATGGGTCGAATTTGCAAATTTTCAAACTTTAGACACGGGACCCAGTTATGGGTGTCCGAAACCCAGATACGCATACCCGGACACATATGACTCAAAATGTACCCTTTTTTAGGGTTTATTTTAAAGAGACGTATTTAATCAGCGATTATGACTTCGACAAGAGAGATACAAATATCTAGGCGACTTCAACGAGAGGGATACAAGTCTTGCTTATGAGTTCGAGTAAGCAGATCCGAGGTCCAGTTTCACTTCGATTCTCAAGAAGAAATGAAGATCGTTCATGGCGAAGTGCCTACCGAGTCGCTGAATAAATGAAAGAAAAGAGAAGATAGGAGACTGAGGCAGGACCTGATCTTATCTTTTGTTTTGCTTATTGTTTTTTATATTTACATTTTGGTCCTTATTTTTTTTAATTTACATTTTGATCTTTATATTACCCGTACCCTATATTTTTCAGAAATCTCGTATCTGCTTATCTATGCCCGTGTAAAATATAACTCCCTTAAGCCTCCTTGAGCAGTTGTTTTCTAGGTCTGTGGCTACCCCATTTCTTTAACCTCTATTTGTGTTTCTTTGAATGAAGTACCTTGGATTCTGTAAACCATAGGCAGCTATGTAATTGGTTTGCACTCTATAACTTGTTACTGATTTGACACTGCTTTCTTGATTTTTTGATTGTATTTACATGAGTAGGTTTTCTGGATTATGGATTTCCTGCTATTATTTCTAACATGCTTGTTAACCTAATCATCTTGTTGTATGTACATGTTTTGCATTTTTTTTGACTATTTGTGATTGATTCAACTGCTTTAATATATCATGTAATGCTAGTAGGAATAATTTATTTATTGTTAGTGTTCATTCATAGCTGGAAAATCAACTGATGAAATATTTAGGGAAGTTGTGGGTTGATTATTATGCAAATATTACTAAATATTTAGGTTGGTTTGGCACAGGCTCTTTAAATTGGGACTGTTTGGCACAATTCAGTCCTGTGTGCTAATTTAAAGTTTCATATACACCGTAATTGCAATGATCAAATTGTTAGTGTATTACTTTAATGATTCCACAAAGGAGGAACTTGTTAAAGCTGAGGCCATTCAAATCCTCTTACCATAGCAGATGGCTGTTGTTGGTTGGGTCAGCTATATGAAGTAACTTCGTGAGGTGATATAATTGCACTCCCTTCTGGCTTTGGCTAATTTGGTGTGACTTCTGAGTTGGTTTGCTGTTTATTTTTATGCTTAATGTCTCTAGATTAAGATTTTAGTTTTTACATAGTTTTCCTTTCCTGTGTGCGTGTGTGGGGGGGGGGGGGTAATTAGGTAGTAATGTTAGTGACAGAACAAGAAGATAGATGCTCTGTCCATCTAGCAACCCTACTATGGTAACTTGTAACATGTGATTGCTTTCTGTCACAGCATTATTGGCCTTCTTTTGCTGTTATGCTAATTTCTATGAGAAGCATATGAAAATTATATTACTACCATTTTGAAATTCAAAGGAGTTGGAAAGGTTTTCCATCAAATTGGAAGCATATGAATATTTGCAGATTAGAATATCTTATTTAATACTATTTAATGAACTAAATTGTAAACTTGTCCAAGCATATGGAGTTAGATGTATGCTGGACAATTCTCCTAGTAGTGGGTGAAATACTCTGCAACAAGTGTATATAAATTATATTCTTTGAAGGTGATGTCGTGAAGTGAAAGTCAACTCCTTGTGATGAAACCAATTATCAATCCTGCAAGATGAAGAACGAGGAAATCCACATGCGGATGATAGTGGAAGTTCCTTTTGTCATTCTAGTGTTAGGGGATCTGCTGGGTAAAGCTGGAATATTATGCAGAGTTAATCAGAAATTCATCTCCACTGGTTTTAGACAAATTTAATGCATAGCCATACGCATGTAATTTTATTTGATAAAATAATGTTTCTTGTTTGTTGAGTGGTGTTCAACACTTGGGTGCCTTGAGCTACTCCATTTTGGCCTGAATCGGTAAATAAATTGTTTTACTGCCTCAATCTGCATGCAAACCTATACAGTATGATTTGAAGATGATTATTATCAGGAAAGGTATATAATTCCTGCAGAATGTTGCACATATAGCAAGTACTTGTTTAGTATAGTCATTGTACCAAACAGATCTGTATTTTGATCCAGTTGACATATGAAACTCTCCAAGTACTTCCTTCATTGAAAAAA
Organism: Codonopsis lanceolata; assembly: GCA_013146195.2. Taxonomy (NCBI): domain Eukaryota; kingdom Viridiplantae; phylum Streptophyta; class Magnoliopsida; order Asterales; family Campanulaceae; genus Codonopsis; species Codonopsis lanceolata. The sequence goes on along the minus strand of CM028384.1, from coordinate 64,763,040 downwards.
AATAAAGAAATACTCCTTGTAGTTGAGGAGATATTTCAAACTAAAGAAGAATTTTTCTCCTACTGACTTCATTGAACTAAACCTTGAATGCTTCTCCATTCTCCTTGTTGAATTCTATCTTTCTAGTTTGTGGTTGTAACCTCTGAACAGGCAGCAATTGTCATTCCTTTCCCCCCATGAGTTTGATAACTTTGATGATTTGCAATTGTTGCCATATCACGGTAGTGCCCTGTTAGGCATTCATTATACCTCTCACTGCAAGCTTCTTCTTGAATGTATTATCTTGACGAACCAAATGCAACGACCTTCATTTTTACCCCATGAGCTCCGTAAATTCCAAGAGAACAATAAAGTCTGAATCAGCTGCATACTGAAGGAAATATGACATCACGAAGCATTAATGTTGATGCTTCTTTAGTCCTGTGACCATAGATAGAAAGCTTTTATGAATTGCTTGTGCATAAATAATTAAATATTTTGCAGTTTGGCTTATCTTTCTTCACTTATCTCCAGATTTACCAGACAATTAAGTGGTGGCTCATAGTCTTTCAAACCCACATTTTAATTTAAAGCACCCCTTAGAATAGCAATGAAAGCTCTTACACTGAAATGATGTAGCAAGAACCTACAACAGGCATACTTCCAAAAACACCAAGTAAAAGTGTTGTGAGTTTTTCATGCGACTCAGAAAAGGTAGATTTGGTGGTTATTTGTCGTCTACTTGCTGAATTATTCAACCCCAATTTCATTTATAATCAAATTTAGGAATCTGATCTTAGCATTATGCAAAGCAATTGAAATGTATCAGTCAATAGTTATAAATGCCTAAATTTGATTATAAATGCTGTTGGGGTTGAATAATTCAGGTGGTAGACGACAAATAACCATCAAATCTACCTTTTCTGAGTCACGTGAAAGACTTGCGACAGTAAATGTTCTTTTACTTGGTGTTTTTGGAAGTATGCCTGTTGTAGTAGGTTCTTGTTGCATCATTTCAACGGAAGAGCTTTCATTGTGGGTGCTTTAAATTAAAATGTGGGTTTGAAAGACTATTCATGTTGCTTGCAGAAACTGTTGAAGAGGGCATTTTTCCTTTGTGTTGCTAAATGTATGCATGGGCTGTTAAAGTAGCCATATATTTGTACTTAATCAAAAAAAGTTGCCATATATTTGTGATCAAGCATGCTGTGGTTTTAGATTTCAGACACTGCCTGTGGCCCTTACTTTTTCGGATGCTTAGGAATGCCTAGTTAATCTCATCGTTTTCCATGGAGGGTTTTCTGATTGGGGAAATGCTTGGTTGGTGAGCCTGTTGCTGGTCGAAGGAGGATGGTTATCAAGGACATCTAGGCTTGTGAAAAAACTTCAGTTTCCTCATGTAGTCAGGAGTTGAGAAAAATACACAATACTTGGGTTCTACGGACTAGCATTTGATGTTGGGATATATGACCTTATTTTATTTACCTGTTTTGTTGTTTTTTTCTTGTATTCTTCTATGTAGCAAATAGCAGGGTTGCTCCACTAGGAACATTAGGAATCACGTGTAAGCACGGCTTAGTTGCCTCCAATATTACCCATTAATTTTACTTATCAAAAAAAATATATTACCCATTAATTTAAAAATTCTTTGCTTTTAAATCAGGCTCATATGTAGGAGTGTCTTAAGTTATTAACATTGGGTAAGGTTGGATTTGGCCAAAGGTTCTTTTGTAGTATTCCTCATGCTTATGGTGATTTTCTTATGTAGTTCACTAACATCGAATAAATGTACTTAAGATACTTGGGAGCACTGTTCTTCTATTTTCTTGGCTAGCTGGCAATGTTCTTTGTATTGAGGTAAAGGTTTTGGCTATCGTCAGTGGTCTTTATGGGTTGCTTTTTGGAGTTTCGTTGCATTTCTTTAACAAAGACAGAAGAAAGTTTCTTATTGGCTTTGATTCTGGTCCTTCATTTGTGCCTTAAATTTCACTCAATTAAAGAGATCTTGGATTATTCAATAACTTGATTGATTTCTAATCTGTCAGCCAGTGGGCTGAGTTATTTGCAAGGAGCTTAAGATGCAAGGCACGTCTATTTTCCATGATAAATGAGATTTTGCTCTTTTAGTTACATTTTGCTGGTGGTAACTGGGGGTTATAGAAGTTATTTATGTTGAGTTTGCTTTGATTGCTTCTTTCCATTCATAGGTTCAAGGATTCTCATACTTTTAAGCCCTTGAATCTTTTTGTTGCCTTAATGCTCTGTTTTGGCTAAATGTATTGCTTTGAGATGAGGAGTATGGAGGGACATATAGTGTATACTTCATTTTAATTTAAGGTTAACTTTTCACTTTGTTCGACATTTTCAACCTTCTTTTTGTTTTCTAGTATGTAAATATAGCTGCATGCTACTTGAGTGCTATTTTATAATTTTCCTTTTGTAGGGAGATGATCCAGCACAGGCCCTACACGCAGAAAGTGGATGTTTACAGCTTTGGGATTGTGCTGTGGGAACTGATCACAGGAATGCTGCCCTTCCAGAACATGACAGCCGTTCAGGCAGCATTTGCAGTTGTCAATAAAGGTGTCCGTCCAAACATCCCCCACGATTGTCTGCCGGTGCTCAGTGAGATCATGATCCGTTGCTGGGATGGTAATCCTGATGTCAGACCACCTTTCACTGACATTGTCAAAATGCTCGAAAATGCAGAGACTGAGATCATGACAACGGTAAGGAAGGCCCGATTCAGGTGCTGCATGAGCCAACCAATGACTACAGATTGATGCAGAAAAAAAGAGCAAAGTAAAAAGGCGACAGCAAAAAGTAAAGATATGGAAAGTTTAAAGAAACAGCTGAAACAGGTGATTTTATGTCAGCCTTGTGTATCTATCAGGGTTAATTTCTTTCTTCAGATAGGTTGGGAAAGAAAACCAAAAACAAAAAAAGAGAGAAGAAACAGGGAAGAAAGTTATGATAAGAACTGTTTGTTGTTTTTTGTGTTTTTTTTTTTTTGAAATTTGATGGATTGTGTTGCTAAATTAGTAGTAATGAAGGAGATTTGATGTGTATCTATACATGATCCTCTTTCTTATATTATACTTTGGTTTTCTTCTCATAATGATAGCTGGTTCTCAAGATCTTTCTTGGATAATGGTTTGTGCCTTACTGCCCAAGCCCCCTTGAGTTTGTTATCTACTGCTAGAAGCTCAACCATAATGCAGGGAAAGAAGTGGGATTTCAGTATGGTTCTCCATCGCATCATACTGCTTGTAGTTCTTATCTTGGCTTACCTGTTGGTCAGTTGTGGGAACTCCATCTTAATAGATGTTTCATGGTCATGGTGCGATACTTGATGGGACTCTATTATTGTTAGTTTCACTGCAGAGAAATTGTCTTTTAGATGCAATAAATCGCATCATGTTGTCGACTTTGAGTTGTGGGTGTGAGAATTACCTCTACACTGTGTCGAACTCTACTGGACCGTTGTGTTGTGTACCTATTATGCAATTAGGATATTCGAAAAGAGTTGTCCACCAATGCCAAAGAGTAACTCAAGAATATAGCCAAATCTTCGTCTTTGATTAGTAAAGAAATGTGTTTTTTTTTTTTTTTTATTATCATCTTCCTTAGCTCCTTTCAATTAAGGCTTCACTTTCCAATAGAATATACTCCATATAACTTTTGAGAATGTATTCAGTAAGACGGAGCCCTAAACACAAAAATTGATCCTACCGATTTGTACGTTGACAACAGACGCAAGTTAGCAAAAACCTAAATCACACAGCTGAGGTTCAGCTTATTCCTTCTCCTTAGATCTCAAGAAGTCGATTACAGTAATCTTCATCTCCTAGCCACCATTCTCGCCATCAAAGCAGCTCTTTAAGGTAAACACTGAAATCAACGATAAACATTGAGACGAAACTTCCTATTTTTGTCTGGATTTGGCTTCAATTCTCGAGGACACAAGCCTGGATTCCTTCCGGATTTGCAATGGAGAACGAATTTCAATAACAACTCATTAATGAACGAAGGTAATATATCAGTTTCGTAACCATACAAATGTTCTTAAGTTTATTGCATCCATTTTGATCCTATCCATTTCATGTCTTGATGCAATTAAATTATTTTTGAGCTTGTAGGTGAAAACTTGGATTCAATTGTAGTTGTTTCTAGTGATGAGAAGATATAGAAATCATAGAAGTACACAATTTGTAAAATGACATTTTAAGTCAAAAAGTAAATGTGACATTTTTTAAGCACAAAAGTAACACAAAGGCCTAAAAGTAATACTTGATTATTGCAAATTTAGGGATTAAAACTTAAAAGTAACATTTGCAGCCGAAAAGTGACACTTAAGGTCTAAAAGTGATACTCAAACTCTTATGCATTTAGGTACTAAAAGTGACACTTTTGAAGCCCAAAAGTAACACTCAAAATCTAAAAGTGACAATTTATTGTTACACATTAAGAAATTAAAAGTCTTTTTAAGTCAAAAGTGACACATTTTCTATCCAAAGTACGAGAACCAAGATCGAACCAATACGATGATTATTTATTTTTTACCTGTTTAATACAAATACACAATAAAATCTAAAAGATTTAAACTTCATAAATAGATTTAAAAGCCTTCCATAAAATTACATTCAGCAATTAAAAATGTCGAAATCATAGACTCATAAACATAACAAACCGGCGGAAACAAAATAACAAAATAGTACAAACGAAATAGAGAAAAAAAAACTACAAAGTCTGAGCTTAATAAGTGTTGAGTGTTGATGCTAGAAATGTAAAATAACAAAAGAGTACAAAACAATCTATCGAGAGCACCGAAGGAATGTAAACCGGAACCTCCCCAGTCTCCAATTCTCCATCCCCAACCAAGCAATTCCTTGCCTGCAAAATAGATTAACAAAACTAAGAAATAACAAAACAGACTGAATACTAGGAATTTGGATGGATCAACAAGTAATTTTCCATTTGAAAAATGATCTAAAAGCAGCTCTACAACACTTATGAGGAAACACTTTTAGAGTAAGAGAACCACCGAAGAATGCAAGAACCAACTAGAGGTCAATACCATCATGTTCATAGACAACTAACTGGAGATTTATGATATGCCTAATTATATTCCCAACTTAGCCAATTCTAATCCAGAATACAGTTAAGAAGAGTCGATATGCGGAGAGAAAAAACCTTGCCAATTACATCAAGCATTAGATGACCATAGCACAGTTGTATTTCAAAAACTGCTGCATTTCAAAAAGACAAAAACTGCAGCATTTCAACTCAAATCTATAAATTTAACTCAAACCAGCTTTCAAACCAGAATTTAAACTAAAAAACTTCTGCATTTCTACTACATAACTGCTGCATAATAAACTAAAAAACTGTTGCACAATAAACTAAAAAACTGTTGCATTTCTACTACATAACTGATGCACAATAAACTAAAAAACTGATGCATTTCTACTACATAACTGCTGCATTTCTACTAAAAAACTGCTGCACAATAAACTAAAAAAATGTTGCATTTCTACTACATAACTGTTGCACAATAAACTAAAAAACTGTTGCATTTCTACTACATAACTGATGCACAATAAACTAAAAAAATGCTGCATTTCAAACGCATGATGAATTTTCTAAAAAACCATAAAAACTGCTGCACAATAAACCAGTTTTCATACCAGTATTCGAACTCTATAAAATTGCTGCATATCGAAGGGGAATACAGAGAATCAGAGGATCACTGCATGCAAGAAGAAGAAAACATTAGCAAGAAAAAAAAGTTTTCATATTAAAAAGTAAAAACAAGAACAAAAATAATAACCAAGAACCTCGCAAGTATCAGCTATCAATAGTTATTGTGGAAGCAGTTTTCTCATACTCTGAAAATAAGAAGTAAAAATAATAATAATCAAGTATTAGTCACAAGAAAATAAAGTAGAAAATTCAACAAATAATACAAATAAATCAAGATACAAGTCATTACCTTTTTCAACATTCTCCATCTTCTCAATATCATCTAATACATCGAATATGTCTTCAACTTTCCCTGTCGACCTCAACCAATTTTGACTGCACACAAGAGCCTCTACCATCTTTGGATTTAATGAACTCCTAAAAGAATCAAGGACACACCCACTAGTGCTAAAAGTTGACTCCGAAGCAACGGTTGTGATAGGGATAGCTAAGACATCTCTTGAAACTTGAGAAAGAATGGGATACTTTGAGGAATTTTGCTTCCACCACTTCAAAATGTCAAATGAATCGGTCATACTTTTACAACCATCGGCTAAATACCGGCCAATCTCGGACCTACTTTCAACACTTTGCTCATGTTCTAAATGTTGTGCAGATTGTGACTTCAAGAGGATAGTAGGGTCATCATTGACATTAACATTCATAAAAGTAGATGTAGATGAACGATCCAAATCAACAATTTCAGCTCGAATGGAATGATTGCTTTCAAGTGATTGGTAATGGTCGAACAACCGTTGCAATGTAGTTTCAACCTTATCAACCATTGTTTGATAACGAGAAGTGAATTTCCCATAACATTGACCAAAACAAAATATGAGAAATTTCATTTTATAGTGGGGATCCAAAACATTTGCAACAAACAACACATAATTCAAATGACCCAAATTTTCCCAATATTTATCATACTTGGTTTTCATATTTTTGGCCATACCACTCGATAAAATTTCTTCCTCCGCATTTCCCACATTACTAGCCCATGTGACGTTTTAATGCAAATAAGCTCAACAAAGAAAAGATTGGTGGTCACGTAATTAGTACCAGAAAACCTTTTGGTGGAGACATAAAAAATCTTCAAAAACCGAATGAAACATCTAATAGTTTGCCATTTCTCCATGGTAGGTGGCCCAACACGACCATCAAAGTAATCCCCAAACTTACCCTCATCCTTCAATCTCTCAAAGGCTAGCTCAAACTTTTCGGCAGCCTCCAACATCAAATAGGTAGAATTCCACCCAGTTTCAACGTCAAGGCAAAGAAGGCTCTTGCTTGGAATCTTTTCAGCTTCAACACTAGCTTTAAAATATTTGGTCCTAGCAGGAGAAAACCTAACAAACCTCACTACATTCCTAACCGCTGAAATCGATTCATGTTGTTCGGTTAAACCCTCTTTCACAATGAGATTTAGTATGTGTGCCTTACACCGAACATGCAAAAGCTGATTATCCATGATGCATCCTTCCCACCCTTTTGTTTTTCTTGACAAGTATCTAATTGCAGTATCATTGGAACTTGCATTGTCAACCGTTATTGTGAAAATCTTATCAATCCCCCAATCAAGCAAACATGCCTCAATAGTCTTTCCAATGGTATCTCCCTTATGATTAGTAATTAAACAAAAGCTCAAAATCTTTTTATTCATATTCCAATCACTATCAATCCAATGAGCAGTAAGACACATGTACTTCAAATTTTGAATCGAAGACCAAGTATCTGTAGTAAGGCACACACGTTGAGACTTTAGGAGTTTCTTTAGCTTGGCTTTTTCCTCAATATAAAGACCCATGCAATCCCTAGCAACTAGTGAAGCGAGATGGCATCAAAAATCTAGGATTTAAAGCTCTAGTGAAATATTTAAAACCCTCTTTCTCAACAGTCCGAAAAGGCATCTCATCAATAATAATCATAATAGCAAGTTCCTTCCTAAGGTCTGCAGCACTGTAGTGGACTGCCATAAGGGTACAACTAGTTCCACCACCGGTTGTAACACCCTTACCTTCTCCCTCTTTTTTTACTGGCTGAAACTGAAGGGTTGTTTGGTTTTTATCTTCTTGGAAGTGTTCCTTATAAGGATATTTAGGGCATCCTTTTGGATTATTGAGGTGTTTCCATAGACTAGATGTACCATTCTTGATTGTATCTGCATGATATTCTTTCGAACAATAGTTACACTTAGCCAAAAGCCCATTCTCATCGAGCTTTTCAAAATGGTCACAAATTTCTGATTTTTTCCTAGATGCATTATTTATCTTAGCTGCAACTCTCTTCCTTTTTTGAGAACGAGGGGGAACCTTAGTCAAATCTATTACATTGGAATTTGGCTCATGTGTGGGTGGGGTTGTGGAGTTGGGGGAAGGATCCACAGTGTCTGTAGCAGCAACATTTTCAGATTCCATCTACCAAAAACATGATTAAATAACACATGGATAAGTATAGTCATATTATATTTAATACATAATACATAATTACAGAATACATAAAACATCAATACATAATCTTATTGGTGAAAGTCTCCAATTTAGTCTGAAGTAGATACAGAACCATGATTGCTTTCAGAATACAGAATACAGAACCATGATTGCTTTCAAGAATTAGAAACATTTAAAGTGTGAAGTAGGTAGGGTATATAATATCAGTTCATGGCATGTCTACCATCTACTTATAAAAAACATATATATGTGAAAAACAAGAATAGATGACGAAAAGATTAGAGTAATAGGGAAACGTACCTCGAAATATTGAAGTGCCAAGAAAAACGAACTGGTCATTTACCACGTAAGAAAATTCAAAACATTGACAAGTTCCACTAACACAAAACTATGTAAAGAAGGGGGGAACAAAACAAATATGTATATCAGTTCGACATTTCCTTCACATAAGAACTCCACATATAAATAACAAAATTAGAAGTGAGAAGATAATATTATTGGGTAAATCAACAAAAGTCCAACCCCCGCCCCAATTTATAACATCACTTCACAATCTTATGGCATAGAGTTATGAATAGTGTTCACTAACACTCAAAAGTTTTAAGACGTTACTATAAGAAAACAGAAAGAAAGGACTCTTAGGCTATCTAGACTTTTATAACAAAGAAAGAAATTAGTAGTAAAAGCTGGAGATTTCCAGATCTAACATTAGTAGTCAATCAATCCATTTATGGCAGTCAATATGTTAAAAAAGTTATCATGTTGCTTCCAAGTTTTTCTTGGCACTCATAAGTCATAACAAAGGTAAACAGAATGGAAATTAGTAAAAGGAAACGGAGCCTCTATTGCCAAAATACAATCACGCATAACTGTGGTAAAACACCACAAAGTTGGGTTTCTTTTGGCAATAACATTTCCCTGGTAAAATAATTAAAGTTAAGGGACTATGATTTTCCGTAGCAATATATTTGAATAGTCCTCCATTCATCCATTTTGTTTTTTTTTTCAATTTGAACCGATGCATTACGGATCTCTAGAGACCAACAGAAAAGGTGACTGATCGAGAGAGATATGGGAATTGGGAAATATGGAATTACAGTTTAAACTTTAAAGAAACACAATAGGTAAGAAAATGCATATTACAACGAAGCAAGTATAGTCATAAGTCATTAATCACTCTCGAAGCATAGTAGAGTGGGGGAAATCTTAAGAAAGCTACTAGCCAGTTCATTCCCTCCGCTGAGCATTTGATTGTAAGCTCACAAAAACAATAAATCGGACAACTTCATTGTTTCTGGATACTCCCAAAATATTCCGTCAAATCCCCATCCTTTACTAATTAAGAACAGAAGATTTACTTTAGTAGAACTATCACTCCAGCTATGTTGTGTACCTCAAGCTATAGAGGATTTTCAATGTCATTCCTCTGTTCGAGTGATGGTTTAAGCAGTGTATTGATGGTTATGCCCCTCAGTCAAAATTTAATGTCCCATTGAAGGCAACCAAATAGGCTTCCTTTGACACTATGCATCAAATGGCTGGAAGCAGCAATTGTGAAGAAGCAACAATAGCAAGAAAGAAAGAAAGAAATTAGAGAGGGGTATGAGAGACAACGAATAACGAAGGAGAGTGGGGGAATCTAGGGTTTGAGAGAGATAAAGAAGAAAGGAGAGAGATGTACCGTACCTGACTACCTGGCGACTGACATTTTGGCTTTCGGAGGGCGTTAATGGCGGACGCTGGAAGTGGACGTTGCACGCCGGACGGAGAGTCACGGAGGAAATAGGAATAACGAGAAGAGAGATTTAGACTTCAGACTTTAGAGAGTCGATGAGAGAGGCCGAGAGGGTCCGTACTCTGTAATTGTATTGTAAGGCTGCAATTGAATTCACATATAGGAATTAGTTTTAGGGTTAGTAATTTAGTATATATATATATATATATATATATATATATATAATACTATATTATATATAATAAAATAATAATAAATACACATTGGTCTGGTTCTGCGTTTTTGGTTTCTGGAACCGTGGACCGACCCAATTCTCTAATTCTGTGAAAATTCAGATCCAGGACCAATCCAAAGTATTGGTACGGTTCATTTTTGACTGGTTCGGTCCGGTTCCGGAAAATTTCTGCGCACCCCTACTTTTTATATACCGCACACACATGCACGCACGTAGAAATATTCCGAACTGCTACCCTACACTATGGCCAGCCTACCCCCTGCATCAGCCAGCGTTAAATTGCATATAGATTCTCAGGACACTTCATGGACCGATCGGTTTTTATATCTCTGAACTATTGACCAACCCCTGTTGCAAAAAAAAAAAAAAAAGCAAAAAAAAAAATGAATAAATATATGCACAGGGACTGACCAATAATTTTTATGATATTCGACTTAGACTATTTTGAATAGTGGATCCCGGAAAGAGTATAGGCCCTTCGTCTGAGATCAGTCCGGTCTTAGGGAGTCGAAAGACAGGTAGAATATGAGGTTCCTATACTCTGGAGAAAGAATCCACTATTCCAATAATAGTCTCGAGACTGTCAAAACAAAGCGGGTGCTTGTCCGATCAATTATATGAAAAATGAATAATAATAAAAGACATTAATAATAAAGGTACACTGTACTCAGAACCCAGAAAGCCTTCAGCCAACCTCTTCTGATACCTTCAACCCCTTTTCCTCAGAAACCTGACTCGAATTTGAAAAGACAGAGATAATACTGGTGTGAGGTTCCCGGGGTTTGCTCCCGCGCCCCGTGCGCCCTTGGATAGGGGTGCGCGTACGTGCGGATGCGGGACACCACTGCTCTCGTTCCACCCTCCCTTGTTTAGGGGAAGACGAAATCAAAAGTGCGAGAGGAGTGCTGTCTATGTTAGCACGTTTGAATGTGCCTCGGTTGCCTTGAGTGGATTTTGTATCCAATATGGGAACTTATGGTTTCCCGCATCAAGTTATCCCTTTTTAGGGATACCAGGATATGGGAATGCATTACCTTTCATTCCCATTTTCCCTTTTTAGGGAAAAGCGAAAAGTGCAAAAAGGATATTGCGACGCCCCACTATGGATTTATTAAAAATAGCCTTATGGCCCATTCAGATTACTATGGGAGCTTTGGGTTTCCGCATCAAGTTATCCCTTGTTTAGGGATACCAGATATGGGAATGCATCACCCTCCATTCCCATATCTCCCTTTTTAGGGAGAACGGAAAGTGCAAAGAGGGAATGTTGCGAGGCCCCACTGAATCTGAAAGTTTTTAGAGCCGCCATCTTTATTTTAAGGCAAATAAAGCAAAACCAAAGAAAAGAAAAATAAACCAGAGAAAAAGAAAAAGAGTTCGGAGGCTAAGTTACGAGTTGGGAAGGTGCTAGGCACCCAACTCGCCCTTTCGGTCTCGAAAATGGTTTTTGGCTGAAGTATGCTTATTGTCATATTTATCCCGCAAATAAATAAGGTATTAAAGAGACATGAAATTTAAACAAATACATTCATGGCTACATTATTTACGGACTTGCAGCCATTTTCTTACAATAATTACAAACATATTTAAGAATATTTGGCCATTATAACGGCTCTTTTACAAAATATTTCTTATTCTAATCCGGGCAGCAAAACGACTTATATTGACTACATTGTGCCGGATTTTAAATACAACTTTAAATAATAAATAGACAAATAAATAAACAAACAAATAAAAATGCCCTTAAAGGCTGTTACCTTTTAGAACGGGGTGTGCTCGCTCTGTCCTTGTCGGGAGAGGGAGACTTTCTTGTTGTTTGTTGTGTGGTTGTTGTTTTGATTTGGGCAGAGTGACGGCTTATATGTAGTGGTTTTTGGCTTATTTGGTCGGGCGGAATGACGGCTTAATTTTTGTGGTTTTGGCCTTTTTGGTTGGGCGAAATAACAGCTTATTTAGAGTGTTTTTCAGCTCGTTACTCGAGAAGAGTAACGGCAGGGTGTGTGTTTGTGTGTGTGTTTAAGTGTGTGTGTGTGTGTTTATGTGTATGTGTAGTATGTGTGTGTGTGTGTGTGCGGGTTGTGTGTGTGGGAGGGGGCTGCCGAAATGGAGGGAGTATATGTGTGGGTGAGTGGGCCGACTAGAGGGAGTATATGTGCGGGTGAGTGAGGGAATGAGGGAAAGGGGCCGCGTGAGTGAGGGAGTATATATATGTGAGTGTATGTGAGTGAGGGAGGGGGCTGTTGGGTTTTTTTTGGGAGAGAGAGCGGCTAGAAGTGAGGGATTGTGAGAGAGGGAAAAAATGAGGGAGGCTTGTTGTGGGAAATGGGGGAGTATATATAGGTGGATTTGAAGGTGGGACACCGGCAGCCCCAATTAACTTTCCTTTTTTCTTTTCTTTTTGCTTTTTCTTTTTCTTTCTCGTTTTTTTCTTTTTCTTTTTTTTTTTTTCTTTTCTTTCTTTATTTGTTTTCTTTTTCTTTTTTTTGTTTCTTTTTTGTTTTCTCTCTTTTTTTTGTTTTATTCATTTTTTTTTGATTTTTTTTATACCTTTGTTCCTGAAACATACAAGAGATAATTAGTAGTTCATTTTGCAATATTTATTAGACAATATAAAATAGGGGTACGAATTTGGGGTGTCTATAACTGGTTGATTGATACATGATACAGATGTAGGGGTCAGATCAGAGAATACATGGGTCAAAACAGAAATAGTCAGAATTAGTCCAGAGGGCACAGATTTGAGCAGAATGACAACTAAAAATGAGCAGTCTATAATGGGTATAGATACATGGGCTCCAAGGTACGCTCAAACTTCGGCCATGCAACAGTAGTTAGACCAAAATTTGGGTGCACATGCCGATCGCATAATGAGCCAAATGACAAATCCCGTACAAAGTTTAAAATTCAGTGGTAAGGGAACCTCTTTCCCTGCATCCCCTCAAGAGGCATCTACTTCTCATGCTCCTCTAAACCCAAACCCTCAGCCAAACACCAACCCACCACAAAAGTGATGGTCCTGTTGTAGCCATGATGGATTCTCAAAGTGTTTTGGTTTTTCAATCTTCTACTCTTAATTTAAATAATTATTGGAAATGGAAAGATAAGATGTCGGCCTACATCAAATCCATTGATGAGCATGTCTGTACCATAAACCTTGATTTTATTCAATGTCGTGTGTGTTCAGGCTATGACCATTATGCTAATCAATATGCCAACACGTTATGCAAAAAGGGTTTGAGTTTTGTCTCCACAAACAGTGATAGTGATGAAGAAGAAGATGTAGAAGATCTTATTACTTTTTCTACTCTCGAAGAGACAAACGTTCTTCAAAAAAATTCTGGTAAGATTCATCTCGATGAGGCTGTCAATGATGCATCATCGGATACCTCATCTGAGAACAGTTTGCTAGATCTTTTGTGTTTCAACTCCTCAATAGTTGAGAACACTGAAAGTGTTAAGTATGATGAATCTGATTGTGAAGATACTAATTTGATTAAGGAGTACAATGCTTTATATGCTAATTGGCAAAAAAAAAGGTGTGCCAAAATAAAAATTATGAATAAACAAATTAATTTTCTCTTAAATGAGAATGATGAACATAATGTATCCATAGTTAGATTGGAAACCTTGCTCGCCAAAAAGGATGATGAGATTGAAAAATTAAGATCCGAGCTTGAAAAGACTAATGAGACTTTGTCCTAAGGGAATAGAGGTAAGATCAAGCTTGATAGTGTTGGTCAAGAGTGTACTAGTGGACTAGGTTTTAAACCTATTGTGTTTGTAAAAGAATGGGGAGAATCTTCTTCATGTTCTTCTCCAAAACAAAAAAGAAGGGTTTGCAAAACCTTATAAACCTAAGAAGAAGAGGTATGCGTGTCATTACTTCTATGAACCAGGTCATATCAGACCATTTTTGTCACAAAAGAAGGGCTGATCTGGCTAAGAATTCGGTTGGAAACCAAAAAATGTTTGTTGCCTAGAACAGGATGACATACCCAATGATGCATCACCAGGAACCTCATAGGGTAGCACATTAGGAACATCATCCGCCGAAACAAACAAAACCTCATGTGCAAAAATTTTCCAAAACCATGTGGGTTCCAAAAGCTGATTTGAACTGTTAAGTTTCTTTTACATCTTTCAAATCTCATATCCAAGTACTTGGTACTTTGATAGTGGTTGTTCTCACCACATGATAGGTACAAGAGAGAACTTGACAAACTACATATTGTGCAATGGAGGTAAGGTCACCTATGGTGGAGGTGCAAAAGGTAGGATAGTAGGAAAAGGAACATTGGATGTTGATGGCTTACCTAAGCTCAACAATATATATCACGTTGAAGGGCTTAAAGCTAATTTGATTATCATTAACCAATTGTGTTATAACAATCTTCAGGTAAAGTTTGACAAGAAGTTTTGCGAGGTTTATGATTTGTCTAACAAGTGTGTTTTTGCGGGTACAAGATCATCAAATAATTGTTGCAGGGTTAATATTGTCCATTTTTGTCATAATAGTAATATTGATGAAACTGAATTGTGGCATCAAATGTTAGGACATGTTAGTTATCGGAAACTTGATGAACTTGTGAGATATGAGGCTGTAAGGGGTTTGCCTCGTTTGAACACTAAGAATGTTAGTGTATGTGGACCTTGCCAAAAGGGAAAACAAGCCAGAGTTTCACACACTAGAATTCAGCATTATCCATCCACTAGATGTCTTGAGATGATACATACTGACCTCATGGGTCTCATTGAAGTGGAGAGTATAGGTATAAAGAATTACTCTTTTGTGTGAGTGGATGATTTTTCTAGATACACATGAGTAATATTTTTTAGAGAAAAATCTAATAATTTTAAGGCCTTTAAGGTTTGGTACCACCGTGTTATGAACTTGTATGATCTAAGAATAAAAAGGATTAGATTAGTTTATAGCACAGAATATGAAAATGCCTCGTTTTCCACTTATTGCGATTTGAAGGGGATTACTCATGAGTACTCCGCTCCCAAAACTCCACAACAAAATTGAGTGGCGGAGAGAAAGAATCGCACATTGCAAGAAAAGGCAAGAGTCTAGTTGTGTTCTAAAAATTTGTCAAAACGTTTTTGGGCCGAAGCTTTAAACTGTTAAACATTGTTTGTCACCTTGGAAACAGTGTCTACTTGAGAACGGGTTGCACCATGACCCCATACGAGATTTTGAATGATAGAAAACCAAATGTGAAGCATTTCCATGTGTTTGGGTGTGTGTGCTATTTGTTGGATGATATGGATCATTTTTCTATGTTTGATTCCAAATGTGTGTTCATGGGTTATTTTCTTAATAGTCATACATAAAGCGTTTTCAATCTTAGAGCGAATACTATATGTTATGAAATTCATGAATGTTATTTTTTATGACCTCATTGATCTTAGCCACAGAATTGTAGAAGATGATCATACATGTTTGCTTGAAGGGAGCTTCTCTACACCATTTGCTGAAATTTCAGAACCTGAATTTCTCTGGACTTATTCCTGAATCAGAATTGAAAAATCCAAGTTTTGCAGAAAACCCGAGTACCAATGATACACCCGATGATGCATCATCGAGTACTTCATTAACCCCAGCAGTTCAGGAAATTTATTCTGAAACATAATCTATACTTGAAAATGCTACTGATCGTAGCATAGACATTCCCAGAAAAATTCAGAATGTTCACCCCACATCTCAGGTTATTGGTAGTATTCATAATAAGAAAACAACAAGGAAGAATTATTTTGCTCCAGATGTTGGAACATCGGATAGCACATCCAAAGATGTTCTTGAAACAATTTCATCATTTTGAGCAAACTGAATTGAATGAGAGGGAGGTGGTTAATGATCAAGTCATAGATATCCCTAGTAGGATTCAAAAGAATCATCCACTCTCCTAAGTCATTGGTGAAGTAAATGATGGAATACAGATAAGGAGAAAAGTTATAGTAGACTACCGTGAAATGGTGGGATTAACATGTTTGTCTGTCCAATACACAAAGATAAGTAACTGTTGTTTTATCTCAAATATTGAGTATAAAATTGTGGTTGAGACTTTAAAAGATGAACTGTTGATAAATATCATGCGAAAGGAACGTAATCAATTTTTGCTTATGGAAACATTAGTGAAAAATTATGTGTGGTCTTTGGTTCCTAGACCCAATTTCGGCAATGTTCTTGGAACATATATTTCCAAAAACAAGTCCTATGAGTTGGGAAATTTAACATGTGACGGGATGTTCATCTCTCAAGCCAAGTATACTCATTACTTGGTGAAGAAATTCAATCTTGAGAGTGTTTTTCATTTGAAAACCTAAATCGGGTCATCCCACATTTTGTGTAGGAGTATGATAGGAAGTTTGATGTACTTAACTGCTAGTCACCTAATTATCATGTATAGTGTGTGCTTGTACATTAGATACAATGCCAAGGAAACTAATGTCTACTTGGTTATTTTTAGTGTATTTAATTGGGTTGAAAACATTAATGATTGAAAAAGTACAACTAATAGTTGTTTTTATTTGGAGAATTTACTAGTTTCTTGGTACAATTGTAAAAAACATTGTGTCTCACTATGAACTGCTGAATCTAAATATGTAGCAGTGGGTAATTGTTGTACACAACTTTTGTGGATAAACCAGATGATTGAGGATTTTGTGTTACATGATGATGTGTTGATTGTGTACTGTGATAACTCTAGTGCGATAAATATTTCAAAAAATCTGGTTCAACATTGTCGAACCAAGCATGCTAACATTAGACATCATTTTATTCGAGACTTGGTTGAGCAATGCATAATCTGCATAGAGTTTGTTAGGTCTAAAAATCAGTTGGTTGATATTCTCACTAGAACATATTATTTTGAGAGATTTTCAGTCTTGAGAAAATCTCTACTTTTGTGTGCCATTTGATTTTTACACTTGTATATTTTAAAAAAAATTAAAAATAAATAAAATAAAAAATTCAGGCATCATGCATTTTAGGTTTGCACAATTGTTTCCTCTGATTTCTTGTCTTATGTATATGGTTGATATGGTTTCTCTTGTTAAATCAGTTGTGAGTCATTTTTCAAATGGTTACTCCTTCTCATTGTTTTTTGCAAGTTTGAAGGTGCTCTTGTGAAAAGTTAAAAAATGAAGCCCATAAAGGAAAGAGCTACATGTGTACAAGATTTGTAGCTTTTCACTTGGTACTGTGGTGCATGCACGAGCTTCATGTTCTCATGGGTTAATCTTGTGAAAGAGGGCTATTCTTGGAAAAGTGTGAAAGCTACCTAGTGGCCAAAAGAAGCTTGAAATAAAATAAAGCTAAATTCCCATAGGGAAATTTGTGTGAAATTATACTTTTGGGAGAAAAGATTTTTGACTTATAGACTCTGATTTTATGATGAGGCTCCAGATGAAGCATCATTGGGTAACTCATCAGTTGTTCCAATCCATCACGTGTGTGCGCATTTGTCTTTAATTCTTCCTATATCATTCTGCACATTCACACTAGGGCATGCATATTTGGTGATTATATCATACTTCTGATTCTTATGCCCTAGATAATTATGTGCAAACAAGTGTTTCTCTCTCTCTTGTTCAAGAATGATCGGTGTCGAAGGTTGATTGTTTGGAAAGAGCTTGTTGGATACTCAAAAATATGGTGGAAGCACATCTAGGGTTTGTCATGGTATTCTAGTTAGCATTTAATTATGTTTCCTATTTTTATCTTGATTTAGTTTGAAATTCCTAATTCTTTTGGTTTTTGACCAAGAATTCTATTTTCCTATTTTGTTTTGACTTCCATCATCATTTTTCCATATACAAAAAAGTTTTTGTTGCACGCTTATAATACATTGGATGGTAAGTAGTTGAGTTTCACTTAAACTCTCCTTAATTGCTTATAGTCGTTGCATGCTTTAACCCTTTATATTATAATTGAGTTTGGATTATACTGGGTTTATACTAACAATTTGGCTAGAATCATGGTTTAAGAATCCAGCTCCTCCACCATGGAATCAAGATCGCCAAGTCCAACACCTGCTACTCCAGTCAATGACGCACCCAATGTTGCGTATCCACTACCTCATCAACAACTGTTGATTTTTTTTCCAATTTCAGACTCCACCATTAATGCCACTGATCTCTGAAGGAATAGTTGGATGTTCATGTTGCTGTCTCTTCTGCTCAAAAAGGGGGAGTAGATGAAAGGGAGGATATTGGATGAAGGGGGAGTTTGTGCATTGGTTGGATTTTTGTTTGCTTAAACTGTTTTTGATAATTTATTTTATCTTGGTTTTTTTTTTTTTTGATATTATGAATTGTTATATTCAGGGGGAGTTTATTCACAGGTGTTCATGGTTTTTGCTTTGACCAGAAAGGCAACAACAAAGGGGAAGATTGTTGGGGTAAAATAATCGTGCGTTATTTTCTTCCTCCTCCTTATCGTGTCCTAACTTTTAGGATATGTGTTGTTAGTGCCCTTCTAGGTAATTGCTAGAAAGCTTGGTCCTTGCTTTCTTTAAGGACTCTAATATGACAATCACTAACTTGTAGGATTAGAGGTTTATTTCCTTAATAACTCTTTCTTAATCCTAACATTTCCTTGTTGAGTTATTTTCTTGGTGAACAAGTTTCCTAGGAGCTCTATAAAAAAAAAGGATTAGCCTTGAATGTTGTGAACACAAGCATATAATTTTCAGAGAAAGTTTTATACGAAGAAGTGCTGTCATGAAACCAATTATCCATCCAATGATACATCATCAGAAGACTCATTAGTTTCGTTGTTCATTGTTTTAGTCCACACTTTTCGTGTTTTTTTTTAATTTGTTGATATATTCAAGAGTGTTTAGTATAGATTAGATACATCTTCTCTCTTAGGAATTTTCGTAATGATTTCCACTTTCTAAATGATTTGTTTTCATATTGTAAGTAATTGCAATCTTTTATTCTAGTGGAAGTTTTGTCACGAGGCATCGTCTTCAAGTGTTTTACTTTTAGACATAAATTATAGCTTGGTGTCACTCTGTTTGATTCGTTTATTATTTATTTTGTTGTAGTTTACACTAGATGACTCATGAAATGATGTATACATCATTGGTGACTGTTTCAACAAGTGTTGTTTTTTATTGAATCCTAGCTGCATATATGTGAGTGCCCCGATTTTCGATCGATTCCCCCGCCGGTGAGAGCGGGTGGTTTCAAAACCTTTAAGCGTGTGGAATACGCTTTGCCTCAATTGTGGACTCAAAATGTGATAAACAAAGTTGTCATCTTTATTTTAAGGAAGAAAAAAACAAACCAAATGCAACCAGATTTATAAAGGGTTCGGAGGTTATGTTATGAGGTGGGAAGGGGTTAGGCACCCAACTCGCCCTTTCGGTCTCAAAATAGATTTTTGGCTAAAATATGTTTTTCTATATTTATTTAACAAATGAAATAAAGTATTTAAATATACATATATGTATTTATATTATTACAAACTTGCAACAACCTCCTTCTTGAAGTTACAAATACATTTATAAAATTTTGGCCAAAATAATGGCTCTTTTTAATGCTATTTTTTATAGAAATTCGGGCAGCATAACTGCTTATTTTTATTACATCGGGCCGATCTAAATAGCACCTTTTAAATAAATAAAACTTTAAATATCCTACCTCTTGAAGCGTGATGGTTTTATCCCGTACCAACTAGTTTCTAGTAAATTTTAGGGTGCGCTCGCTCTGTCCTTCCGGGAGAGGGAGTCTTTTTACTGCTGTTTTGCTGTTGTGGGGATTCGGGTAGAGTAACTACTTCCGAAAGTTGCTTTTCGGCCTCGGGATCCGGGTGGAGTAACTGCTTGCTTTTTTACTGTTGTTTGCTTGCTGACAGCGGAAATCGGGCAAAGCAACTGCTTGCTTTTTGCTGATTTGGCGTCTGGATTTGGGCAGGGCAACTGCTTTTTTGGTGATTTTTAGACCGGTAGAATAGGGCGGAATCCTAGCAGGGTAACTAGGTTTCACTTTTGCCGGTTGGTTTTAGTGTTTGGGGGGGGGGGATTTGGCGGAGCTTCGGGGCTAGAGGAATAAATCCCACAGTGCTCTCTGCAGTGAACTCACTGCGTAGTGTGTGATCAGTGTAAACAGTGTGTGAATTTTGAAGACTGGGCACCTCTATTTATAGCTGAGAGTGAGGTTTCCTTCGTGGTTAAGATTTTTCTTTCTGTGCTTCATTGGCTTATACTGCACGCTTGAGAGATTGCACCGAAGACAAACAACTACAGTGCAGAGGGGGAACTGTTGGGCACCACCCATAAGGATAGTGAGCGCGGCGCTAGAAGGCAATGTGGGCGGCGCCATGCTCCTTTTTTTCTTCTCTTTTTGGCACTTTGCCCCCCTGCAATTCATTATTTACGCATTATGCTTTTTCTTTTGCATATTCAACCCCGTAACTTGACATTTGTTAGTTTTTTTAACAAGTCTTAATATTTCATGTCATATTACATACCATAGGTACGAAATTAGGGTGTCTACAACATAGTATTTCAGCTCTCTAATTGCTCAGGTCATCAACACACATTAAATCAGGTTAGAGAAGATTTATCTTACACAAATCACTCGTAAGGTCGTTCATTTATAAGTTTTTGTCAACTATGACTTGTGTTATTATCCAAACCGTCCAAAGAAAATTAAATAGTGTTTATTTCCTCTTTGATTTATCCTAAAAAAATAGTCCTATTTCTAAATGTAGTCATAATTTTAATACAATTTTATAGATATATAAACAAATAAAGCTTCAATGTTAAATAAGTTGGATTAGGTTGAAGATGGTGATGGATTGTAGTGGTTTATTGCCAGATTTATATTCTTATGACGCTCCATTGTTGCTTTCACTAATTGTTCGTTTGGTGGAGCGTTTTGATCAAAACGTTGGTAAAAACACATTATTTTCTCTTTAAAAATATTTCAATGCAGCTTTTTAAAACGCATTGTTTTAAAAATGTGCAGCGTTTTAAAACGCTCCAGTTTGAAGCGTTTTAAAAATATGTTACGTTTACAACTATTTTATTTATAAAAATAGCGTTTTGAAATAGTTTTCCAGATATGTTTACAAAAAACAAATTATGTTTTGAAAATGTTGCGTTTTAAAAACGATGTGTTTAGAAAAGGTTGCGTTTTCAAAGCGTTGCACCAGACGAGGCCTAAATCAAAGTTAAAATATAATTTTGAAACACTCGGGTCGGGGATATTTACTTGAGTGAAGCTAATATATATATATATATATATAAACCCTATATCCTCCTATATATATAAACTAACTTTCTATGGATTTTCATATTATATAATAACAACATAATAACAATGTCATATATATATATATATATATATATATATATATATATATATATATATATATAATGCATCTCCTGAAACTCTTTGTATTCTGTTCAGATTCTCAACATTTTTTACATTCTGTTCCTTCATATTTTCACCCCTATATATATTCTGTTAATTCACCATATTAGTGAACCTTAAAAAATAGTCTCTAAAATTTTGAAAGATAAATCTAATTTAATCATTTGGATATTTTCACATTACTTTTTACCGAAAATACTATGACGTTGATCATTGTTGATGTCAAGGTAAGTATAAAACTTACACTCCTATATATTTTGATTTTCTCTTTTATTAATTATCTAATATAAAAATATAACTGATGTGGCAAAATCCTCAGCTTGGGCCGTCTGTTCTGTGGGTAGGATATCTGGGCTTGTAGCTGCTTCCTTGAACCTGGCTGAGAGCAAAGAAAACCTGAGTGGAAGTGCAAGGCATGGCCTCGCGAAACCCCTCCGGCGTGAGAGTAAGTATCGTGTATGAGAACAGAATACCAGAACTCAAGGAAGAGGCAGAATGTATGAGAGCATGTACCTTTATGATGTTTGGTGGAGGGGTATTTATTGGCCCTTGTGTGGTTGAATCCGGGTAGGATTTGGTTTCTTTAGTCATCTTGTTCCACAAGGAGTGAAACTCTAGATATCATGATGATATACGGCTGGCCGCGTGATATCAGGAATAGATAAGGCAAGTGTCCTGCCTACATATGGTAACTTTTGGCCGCGCCATGGCGGGCAAGCTACTAATGTCTTCGCTCGACCGACTGCGGGCAAGGCCCTGCTTGCCTGTACGATGGATGATGCGTTGGACTGGTTATAGTTCCCGAGCAAGGCCCCTGGTCGGATAGGCCGGGCCTTTGTCCGGCCAGGCTTGGTCGGGAGTCCCATGCTCGATGCTCGATGTTGCTCTACTCCTGCTCGATGGGCCTGTGGGCCTTATAAGGCTCATGCTCGTGATCGGCACATGATGATAGCTCGTGCCCTGCTCGTGACCGGGTTTGGGCCGGGCATATCAGTGGCCCCTAGCTTCGTGACTGGCGAGTATTTATGCTCGAGGCGGGGAGCGTGCAGAACGCTATGAGGTTGCTCGTAACCCGTGTTTAGACACATGAATTTTTGGTGATACAAATGACCGGGCTGAGCTTCGTTATGGAGGGTTCTAGAATTCTATGTAACTGCCAGATGAGGCGTATCAAGGAAGCCTCATCGCTGAGTGGAACTGTCAGGGAACAGGATGGGGCGCGCGTGAACTGTCCATAAAGTGACCGAAAGGACGGGAGTGTTTTTCAAGGGACGGCGCATTAAATGCGCGTGTGTGGGCTGACGGCGGCGTTCCTGCCCTTTCAGCTTCCAGCACGGTCTCCCAGATTTCCTCGCCTATTTAAACTGGAAGCCTTCTTCATTTGACACTTTCTGCTATTTGGAGATCTTTTTAGAGAGAGAAGCTCTGCAATTTTTAGCTGCCGGTATCCTGAAGCCGTCCCAGTCGCCGGTGTCATCGCCGTTTGTGTATTTTGACTTCACGAACCAGATTTCCTTCAGAAATTTAACAGTAAGTTTCTTCCTCTCAGTTTATATTTTCGTGTTCGTTTGTTTCTGGGTTCAATTTTTCTTCATCTCTCTGTCTCATGCACTTTCTGGGTAGCCTTGACAAGATTAGGAGAGACCCTAGGTCGAGATCGAGGAAAGTCCCAATTGTGCCCTGTCTGCTAGGCGGGCAAGGCCCTTTGGATTTACCTAAACTTAGGGTTTTTCCTCTTTCTTAGTGACTGTTCTTTTCCACGAGTAGGGTCTGACCGTGCTTTTCCTCGATCTCTGTAGATGTCTGACGGAGACTTTTCTGAAAACGACCGGGAAGAATTCAGCTATGGCGGGCAGAACGACCCATTGAGCAGTGAGAAGTCACCATCTATCGATGTAGTGTTCGAACAGGGTGATGAGTCCGTGGCTGGTGAGGTCGTGGCTGCGCGACCTCGTGTGTCCGTGGATCCAGAGGCCCATGTGCCCGTGATTACTTTATCTGCTTCCAGCTTGTCTGAGGGGGAGGTGGAACAAGGCCGCTTGGCTTCCGGCGGGCAAGGCCACGCTCGATTGTCTGGACAAGCTTCAGGCGGGCAAGGCCACGCCCAATTGGACGAACAAGGAGAACTTCTGCCCGAAGTGAGGGTTGGTGACGTGGTGTTGCCCGAGGCAAGGGTACGTATGGCGGTCAATGAGGCCTGCCCTTCAGCTGAGGAGGATTCCGATAATATTCCTATCGCTAGGCGGCGACGGCAGACTGCACGCACAGGAGGCGAGGCTACGACTTCGGTCCCCGCTCGGCTTTGGGCCGACAGATGCCGACGAGACATCGGCTCCTCGGATACCCCGGCCAAACTAACTGCCTGGTTTACTTCAATGGGCATAGAGCCTGAGGATTATCGAGTAGAGAAGGCCGCGTTGGTAGATGGTGAGTACCCTCGCGAGCAAAACGGGAAGCTGTTGTTCTTTGCTGACTTCTTCCGCGTGGGGCTACGCCTTCCCTTGGATCCTTTCATCCTTCTATTTCTTCAGGAATTCTGCCCGATGCCCGGTGACCTAATGCTGAACACGGTGAGGGCCTTAATGGCGTACATTGTGGCGTGTCGCCTGTTGCGTATAGAGCCGACGAGCAAGATTTTCCGGCGTCTCTTTATTCTGAGCGTTGATGTTTATGGTCGGGTAAATGCTCGTTCCAACTCTAGCTTTCTTAGGATTTTATCTGATGTACCGGGGAAAGTTGATGCTTGGGATAGAAGAGCTGTCTTGATTGAGTCTCGAACTGGTTGGCCGATAATGCCTATGAGCCAGGATTTTATAAACGTTCCCAAACTCCCCCGTGGCGGCTTCACCACCGGTGACACTCGTCGCCTGACAGTTATCCGGGATGCACTGGGCGTTATGATGGATGGGGAAAGGAGAGTCAGCTAAGAGCGCCTGTTCGATTGGAAGGAATTGGTGTGCAATCCTCGCAACTTACGCCTGGCCGGGGTGCTCCGGGCTGCCGTCCCCGGGGTGGAGCCATTGTGCTCCTTTGACGCTGAAGAGGCCCACGAGTACTGGGGCGATTATCATGAGCAGAATATTTCGTGTAGACTGTCAGATGTGTCGTAGGCTCGGGCACGATTGTACACCTGCCTATACTGAAGCTCCTGGTCGGTTTTGAGCCTTACTTTTCTCTTATCTTCTTTTAACCGTTTGTCCGGCTATTATAATTCGAACTGTGAAATTGATTTGTTTTTTCTTTTTGCAGCTATGTTGTCCCTGAGACAAATTCAAAGGCTCGAAGCCGAGGAGAGCCGGTGGGTGGCCGCCTTGGCAAGCAAACCCCCACAAGATATCCCCACTGTTTCCCCTTTATTCCAGCGAGCAAGAGGGCCCCGGCGGCCAAGAAAACAGTTGAAGTACCGCCTCCTCCACCTCCTCGTGTCGAAGTCCCCGAGGTGGGCACTACCAGGAGCGCTGCTAGAGGCTGACGGAAAGCGGAAAAAGAAGAAGGCATCCTTCCCCTCCAACTGATCGCTCCTCACGTCAGCGTGTTATAGGATCCGAGCAAGATGCCCGTGACTCCTCCAAGCCTTGGCTGCTACCAGGCTTCGAGATGCCAACAAACGTCCTGTTGGGCAATTGTGGGTGGAATGCATCAGGAGGCCCTAACATCGGGCATATTGATTTGTCTGCCAGGCGATCTATTTGAGCTAGTGGGGAAAGGAATAGTGAAGCGGCTGCTTCAAGAGGGTGTCACCAACGACCGGGAGACGGCCGGACATGTTTTGCTCGGTCACATCGGGCTTAATTTGAGTGAGGTATGCCCGTTCTTGCTTCAACCTGATCATCCTTACTGAATAATTCTGACTTTGCTCGTGTTTATTTGTTATAGATCGCTTCCTCATGCACCAACATATACAACCGATATGCTGAGGAAATTGATGCTCGCCGAAAGATCGAAGCCGAGCGGGAAGAGCTAGCGGGGTTGGTAAAGAGCAAGGGTGATCAGGTGGCCGCGCTTGACAAATCTTTGAAGGAGAGTGCAGCTGCGGGCAAAAAACTTGAGGCTGACAAGAAGGCTTTGGCCGAAGAGAAGACGGCCCTGGTGGCCCAACAGAAGAAGTCCAGGGCCAGAAGAGCCTTGATCGGCGGGATCGGTGGGCCAGAGGTGAAATTGTTGAAGAAGCGAGCAATCAAAGATCTGTGACAGGTGTTCGATCGGTGGCGGCTCGAACCAGTGTGTGAAGGACTTGAGGCTTCCTCTGTCTATGCTTCCCAAGTGCGGCAGAGCTATATTGTCCTACTATGCGAGTGGGTACTAACCACATCTTGCGAATGCTAGCAGACGCGAGGCAGGTGGACGTAGGCACGATGGTTGAATAAGCGCTCGACCCTTCTTGCCCGGGGAGGCAGGAAGGCTGCATCACTTGGTGCCCTATACTCAAGCCGAATTAGATGCCTAGGCCCGGGATGATAATGATGATGGATTGGAACCATGGGATCCCCAGCCCAGCTAGCTGTCAACGTTTGTACTACGATTGATGCCGGAAGGCGAGAAGGAGGCGGCTCCGAGGCGGCGGCTTTCGGCTTGGCAGTGAGGCCCTGTCGAGGGAAACAACATTCTTTGCCCAAGCCATCACGATGTAATTTAAAGAACTCTATTTTGTTTTGGCCGATGGGCCCTTTGTAACAAACTTTGTAACCTTTACGGAGATGCTTGGTTCACGTGAACAATGTTACGCTACTAACTTCCTATTTATCGTCATTTTGCTCGATGTATATGCTGTGTTTTTGTTTTTTACGCAGATAATATTTGCTTGTGCTTTTCACGCATTTAATTAGTACCAACACAATTGTATGCGGGGTAGTCCCCAAAATATATCGGGCAAATTGATAAAGTGATCGTGTAAAAGATTAACCCGGAGAGTGAACATGTCATGTGTCTTAAGTTAAGGGCTTACGGTAGGAGTTTGGCATGTTTTCCGGTGTGCATGCATTGCTTTCTCAGGGCATACGAGGTTGTAGTCTCGTTTGAGTGCTCGGCATAAGCCAAGGCTTACGGCGGGCAAGGCCCTATCGCTGGGCGAGCTTGAATGATTGCCTAGTCGGGCGTAGCCCGGCTCGGCGACTATCAGCAGGGCATGGCCATTGTTCGGTGTGGGTAACCGAATCGGTTGAAGTATATCAGCGGGTGTAAGGATATGCGACTAAGCGGTGTTGCTCGGTCTTATAGGAACCCGAGGTAGCAGGTAGCCACGCTATCAGATGGGCAAGCCCCGCGTGGCGGGCATCCTAAATGCGTGAGCAGGGGCGGGGCCACGTCTCACCCGTGGAGAAATTAAGTTCACTAGTACTTGGGTATTACGAATGTTGGTGGGCACAGCCACAGTCGGTTGTAAGCGGCTTTTTCGAATATAATGTAGACAATTGATGCTAATAAAATATGAGTGTAATATTATAGAGAACTTGCCTTTATTGAAATAAGATTTGTGACCCTCAGCAGTGAGGTCTTGCCGATCTATGTAAGGAAGATCAATCTCTACGGATAGTATTTTTCGAGATGATTAGCATGCCATGGGTGCTTTAGGTCTTTTCCTTCCGAGTCGGGAGTGTGTAGGTGCCTTCTACGATAAATCTGGTAACACGGAAAGGTCCTTCCAGTTGGGTGTTAGCTTTCCCCATTACGTTCATTTGTCAGGTCACCTCAATTTTTGAGCACCCGGTCACTGACCATGAAGGCTGCGCCCACGACCTTTGTCATCATGATGGGCTTTTGCCCATTGCTTGTAGTTGACCATTACGAGTCGAGCATCGGTCTTCTCTCTTAGGAGGTCGAGGTCTATTGCCGTCTCGGTTTGATTGTTTTGCTCATTTGTAATGAGAGGCAGATAACTAGGTAGAGCCATTTCGGCGGAATCATTGCCTACGATCCGTAAGTGAGAGCGAATGGGGTTTCCCTGTTGGACCGCGTGCTGATAGTTACGCCCCCATAAAAGGCGATGGCGACTCCTCGGCCCATTTCCCTGCTCGCCTTCCAAATTTCTCTTGAGTGCGTGCAGAGGCTGTTTGTTTTTCGGCCGGCTTGCCCGTTCCACGAGATAGGCTACTGAAGATTGCCAATGCTTGGCGCGCTAGCGAGCACACTGCCCAGTGAACTTTGTCAGAAGCGTATTGCCATGGTCGGATACAATTGCCTAGGAAGGCCAAACTACACCACACTTGTCGTGGGCCGAACTTGATGGCGTTTGCTACGTGATCTTGGCCGGAGGCTTTGCTTCTATCCATTTTGTAAAGTAGTCAATAGTGACTCTGCATATTTGTATTTGCCTTGTGCCGGTGGGGAAAGGCCGATCCTTCAATCCCCACATATCGAAGGGCCAGGCGCAGCGGCGGGGTTTGCATGGTAGATGGAAGTCTTGGTATGTCAGCTGGCACTTGTCACATTCTCGAGCGTATTTCTCTGCGTCCCTTCGAGTTATCCGGTAGTAACTGCCTTGATACCCTCTCAGCTAGAGCGCGGGTGCCGGTGGCACCGCATTCTCGCCGTGTACCATACAAGACACCTTCAGTCAATTCCGGAGGCACACAGCGGGCATTGGTCGACCTTAGATCGCTTGTATAGAATTCCCCTACTACAGAGTACCCAGGCACGGCTGTGGTGGCCTTGACCTTGTCTGCTGAGGTAGGATCTCTTGCTCGATGTAGTCTTTGTGTCGTCAATCCAACTCTGGCGGTTCAATGTCCATTACCAGCGGTCTATCGATGGCAGGAGTCTCTAGATGCTCGATCATTCTTGAAGGATTTAACGGCGATAGGCTTTCTTCGGCGATCTTGGATAGATATGCTGCTCGCATGTTTGTCTCTCGGTCAATTCGATTATTTCCCGAGAATTTGAAGTTTTTCAAAATTCCTTTGACAAGCTCGCGATATTTGACTAGTGAGGGGTGATGCACCATGTATTCCCCACGGACTTGGTTCACAACGAGTTGGGAATCAGAGTACTGCTTGTGATCATATCGATTCCAGTATGCTGTTGCTAGCTCGAGGCAGGCCGATTCTTGCCGTTCGGCCACATTATTGGAGGCGGGGAACTTGAATCGTAATGCTAGCTCGAGTGCACGTACAGCTGGTCGGGAGCTATGAGAAGGATGTCGGCTCAGCTCCCAGGCTTTGCTTGGCTCC
>CM028384.1:64653137-64734248 GCA_013146195.2 Codonopsis lanceolata | reverse complement strand
TTGTTGATGGTCTTTGTGTTTATTCAGCTGGTTGAAATATATAGTTGTATGCTTTATTTGTACTAAACCTCGTCCAACTTATGTTTTTTTTTCTTTTCCTTTCACAAAGCCGCCAATCTTCTGCCACAAAAGTTAGAGTTCACTCTACCATTTAAGTTTGATTTATTGCTCTTGGTTTAGTTAATGTTTAGTAAGTTGCATTCTTAGTAGTTGGTAGCAAGATCTGTTATTATTCTTTCCTGATTAGCAATTTTTTTAAGCACTAGCAAATTACATTATTCAGACTCTCATATTTTTTGACACCTCCTGCTATGACAATACGCATATTAACACCCTGAGGTCAGTAGCTTTTGTATTGTGAATACACAATAATTGAGCTATGTTGTTTATCAGTTCTTTTTCTTGATTGAGTTATTTGTAAAGTTGGTGAGTGCAAATTTTGTCTAGACCTTAATATTTCTTTACAACATTTGACTCAGAAATTCTTTTTGCAATTGTATAATGGTCTATTATTGATTCTATTCTTGATTCTATCACCATAGTCAATCCCAAAGACTAGCAAGAGGGAGTATTTGTTTAACCAAATGGACCCTAAGGCAGATATATTTTAAGTAGCGTAACAGCCCAAAAAAAGAGAGAGATCGAAAACAGAAAGTGTCCTAAGGCGATCGAATGAGGTATATGAAAATGGCCTACTCGAACTAAAATAGTTAATGCACTTGTAAAGTCACCGCATAAAGAAATCCAAGACTAAAGTAAGACAACTAAAAAGAATTCCACACGTCAATATATTTCACATTCAAAACCCTAAACCTAACTCTTACACCTAAACCCTAAACCCTAACCCTTAAACCTAAACCTTAACCCTAAACCTAAACCATAACACTAAAACATAACCCCAACCCCACCCCCAACCCCAACCCAAAACCTAACCCCCAAACCCTAAACCCAAAACCTAACCCTTAAACCTAAACCCTAAACCCTAAACCTAACCCAAAACCTAAACCCTAACCACAAAACCTAACCCCCACGACCCCCAACCCCCCCCCACTAAACCAACGGCCCCCCAACCCTAAACCTAAACTTAAACCTAAACCATAACACTAACCTTAAACCATAACACTAACCCTAAACCTAAACCATAACACTAAAACATAACCTTAACCCCACCCCCACCCCCCACCCCCACCCCCCACCCCCACCCCACCCCAACCCCAACCCCAACCCCAACCCAAAACCTAAACCCAAAACATAACCCTTAAACCTAAACCTAAACCATAACACTAACCTTAAACCTAAACCATAACACTAACCCTAAACCTAAACCATAACACTAAAACATAACCCCAACCCACCCCCACCCTTCCCCACCCCCACCCCCACACCCTGACCCCCAACCCAAAACCTAAACCCAAAACCTAACCCTTAAACCTAAACCCTAAACCTAAACCATAACACTAACCTTAAACCTAAACCATAACACTAAACCTAAACCTAAACCATAACACTAAAATAGTTTTGTATAATTTCAAAATATGATGAAGAAGATGATGAAAAAGAACTTGAGTTTTGTAGTAATTCAGAGTCCGGTGATGATGAGGATGAGGAAGAAGATTCATAATAGTTTTAAATCTCAAAATATGTACTTAACAATGATCATACTCTTATAATTTATGTATTAGTTATTCGACAAGTTAACTATATTGTGATTGCTTTAGATCTTTAAAACTTTAAATTTATGTGTCCGAGCATTGTAAGAAGATTTGTCAATGTATTGTTTTTTATTGCTTAAGTTTTATATTTTTATTGTATTTAGAGATGAGTTCGTCTAGACCTTCAAGAGCGGGTAAGAAGGTCCGCCGTTTATTTGGCATGTTGATCGGGATCGTCCCTGCCTCGTTGATATGACTGATGGCGGTGCAGCGTCCGGTGGAGACGAGCATCCAGCCTCCTCCTCCGGAACAGGTACCACGGATACTAATCGTTATCATGCCGATGGGAGGATATATGTCTATTTATCTCCCATTTATAATCAGTAAGTACTATTATTTACTTTGATATAATTTGTTTTTTTTTATATCAAATTCATTAACATTTAAGTTAATTCCTTATTGTATAAATATACTTGGCAGGTTTGTAGGTGCATACCCTGCGTCGGGCAATTGGATTGGGGAGTATTGGCGCCGAGTACTCGTGAGTTTTGGCCCTCGTATACAAAACGAGGAGAAGGAAAATATTTGGGAGGCCTTCAAGGTAATGTCTTAATATTTTTAATTTTCATTAAATGTTAGTTTGTAATGAAAATGTTATAATTCTATTTTTATATTGTAGTTGAAATATACGTGGACAGACGACTTTGAGGAGGCTGTGATAAAGAATGTTTTCAAAAAACAATGTAGGAAATTATATACGGATCATATAGGTAACACATTTATATATCCTTGACTTAATATTATAATGTTATAATTATATGTTTATGAGATGACTAAATTTTTAATAGGTAACACATTTATCTATCCTTAGCTTAATTTGATAATGTTTATCATTATATGTTAATGAGATGATTATATTTTTAATAGCTAACACAAAAAAACATGTTGGAAGAATCGTGCAACTCCCGTGAGACCGACGTGGATGACCGAGGAGGTGTTTGCTGAGTTTTGCACTCACTGGGGGTCGGAGAAGGCTGTTGCAATCTCCAAGCAGGCTGTGGCAAATAGGTTGAGCACGTCGGGGAGTGGCACGAAGCATACGATGGGGACAATAAATGTGGCTGAGCATCATATGCGTATGGTACGCATACTAGTGTAAATTTAGTGTATTCATGTTTAAATATCGATTTATGGACGTTTGTTAGCTGGGTAGCCAAGTTGATGCTATGAAATCAGTTTAATTGACTTCGAAACCAAATATGGTGTGTTCAAGGAAATGCCATGAAACTATGTTATTTGGTTTAACTAAAGTAATTATAATTGATTGTAGGAAAGGGAATATGGCGATGTAAGTTTTCTTGATGTGTTTATTAATACACATACTAGACCCGGTACCTCTGTCGATGACCCTCCGCAGTGGGTTGATGATAGATCAGCATCGGCATTTGTAAGTAATCTTTAATTGAAATACCTTCTTTTGAATATGTAAATTTATTTATGTATATTATATTGTGTATAAGATAATATTTGTTTGTTTTATTGGCAGTCTGGATATAGGTCGAGGGTATTGGATGAAGATGCTGACCCTACCCAGCCCATTCCTTTTATTCCTGAGGTTTGGAGAGATTTGACCCTTGACGGACGAACAAAGAAGGGAGATAGAGTGTTCGGAATGGGGGATCATGGGTTGCAATGCGCATCCTCGGCACGTCGCTCGTTTGATATTAGGCCCAACCCTCAGCAGCTTTCTAGGGTAGAGATTTTAGAAGCACGATTGGCTGAGGAGCAACGTTTAGCTATGGAATATCGGGAACAAAACGAGCGACGATATGCAGATCTTATGGCGACAGTGCAAAGCATGGCACAACACATGCCACATGGGTATTCCAACACGCCTTCCAGTAGTACCGGGTCCCCATTTCCCATAAATAGCTTCCAAGATCGGCCCCCCCTCCCCCATTTTGGTTATTGGTAGTGTTTGAAGTTAATTGAAACATTGATATTGTTTGATTTTGTATGTATATATTTGGTACTTTGATGTTAATAACATTTAGAGTTTGATGTATTTAAATTGGTTTTATATTATTGTTTAGTTTGTATGTTTAGTTTTGTATTAATTGTTATATTATCAGGTATACAAATTATAATGGTTGTGTTTTTCTGTATTTTTTTTAAAAATTTTTTCATTATTAGCGACGGAAAATTCCGTCGCTGAAATTGAAATTTAATTTTAAAAAAAATCCTTTAGCGACGGAAAATTCCGTCGCTGAAATTGAGATTTAATTTTTTTTAAAATCCTTTAGCGACGGAAATTTCCGTCGCTGAAATTGAGATTTAATTTAAAAAAAAAATCCTTTAGCGACGGAAAATTCCGTCGCTGAAATTGAGATTTAATTAAAAAAAAACTTTAGCGACGGAAAATTTTGTCGCTAAAAATCAACCTTTAGCGACGAAAATTTCCGTCGCTGAAAGTGACCTTTAGCGACGGAAATTGTTCCGTTGGACATCTACGACGCGTGATCAGCGACGGACCAGTGACGGAAATTTTCCGTCGCTGAGTATCCACTAGCGACGGAATTAGGCCTTTAGCGACGGAAATTTCCGTCACTAAAGGTGATTTTTCTAGTAGTGCAACTTGAGGCACGAATTTCTTTACGTGTCATTTATTTGTTGGCAAAAGTAATTGTGTAAATGTGTTCTACTCAGAAAGAATATCAAAATGATCTATTTATTTGTCCAAATCAAGTTTTTGATGAATAAGATATCAAGGCTTAAAATATGGTGTTAAAAGTGAATCATTATAAGTAATATCTCTCCTTGAAGAGTTTTATCCCACATTGGTTAGAAGTAATGTTAGTTGTAAAATGTGTCGTTTGGTAGACAGGATTAAGGTCAGATATGATTAATAAGCCGAGTTGTCTGATGTTTGGTACGCAATAGGTGGTCGGGACTAATAGCACGAGTTATCGGATAAAGTCATTATCCCCTCACTATTAATACCAAGGGGGATGGTGGTATTATTAGCGCCTCATTAAAAAAAATTGGGATTAACATTTGTAATCTCAAAACTACCCCCGATATACAAGTGAGGATTAATAGCGAGGGTATTAATAGTACTAGGATTAATAATACTGCTTATCTTTGTCCGACTACCAAGCAAACCCAAAGTATTTTAATATAAGTCTTCTTTTATTGACAATAGAAGAAGTTATATATACTAATACTAATACCCCTTATCATTTTGATTATTGTTATGTATTTTTATTAGCTATAATGGCTAGAAGCTTCCACATGGATGCTTTATAATGAAGATTTATCCAAAGGTGGTGAGGTCGCACAACCATAGTACTCCTCACCAACTTTATATATATATATATATATATATATATATATATATATATATATATATATATATATATATATGTGTGTGTGTGTGTGTATGAAGGAGTTTTCAATAATTACTTTCTCTCACTAACTATTGATAGTTACCATAAATATTATCTATTGATTAAAAATAAAAGGCCAAGAGTTATCAATGCAATTAATAGTTTGTAGTTTTTATTCAGGTGAATTACATCAATAAGACCAACAAGCTTGCTGGGCACCAGCTAGCAGAAGCGATTGAACAAACAATTAAGTAATAGGCAAAAAATTGAGGAAGAAGAAGAGAGAGGAAGAAGAAGAAGAGAGAGAGAGAGATTGAGATCAACAGAGTTTTGAAATTTTATTACGGTCAACCTTTTCACGTTTTAGTGTTACAACTATATATATGATACAATATCAAACCTTAAAAACATCAAATAAGGAAATCTAGAAAACTAGAAATGTAGTCGGGTGCGCTCGTGCCCAATGCCTCTCTGCGAGTGCACCCAAAACTCCAACATACTGCAATCTTGAGTTGCCGCACGCGCCCGCATCCAACCTTCTACGCGCGTGCCTCTAAAGTTTCGCGCTCGCGCTCGCGCCCAAAGCTCCTACACCTGTGCGGCCAATTCCAGTACCTTTTGTTTTTTTCCGTGCTCGCAGCCAATCTCTCTGTCCGTGCCCATGTATGGACTCGCACCCAATGCTTGTCTGTAACCGTGCCCGTAACTGTGTAAGTTAATAATCTTAAGGCCTAGATCTTGAACTCAATGATAACCACAATGACATACTAAATACTCTTAATTAAAAAACCTGATGAAGACATATTGCTTCTAATGATTTGCCCTTGATCCGAAATCTACAGTATATAGAGGCAGATGCGGAATATGGTTTCTCCCTTTTGGCCTAAAAAACCCTAATGAGTTGATTTAACGTAATAGATGAATATGATGGGTATTGCATCTCTTTTATAGGTAAAGGGAGGACCAAATTCCTATTAGGGTTTTAATCTCAATCGTCCATCAAGGCAGATTTATTTAGGAAACTTACCCTTTTTACAAACCAAATTTATTGTAATTTAGTAATTTCCAAATCAACCGTGATTCTCACTTATTGACCATATATAGATTTCTTAACCTGCAAGAAATATATCTTACAGTCTCCCACATGGTCAAAGTGATAATCCTTTAATGGTTAATCTTGAAAACATAAGGCGCGCATAATTACTAAATTAATAACTTGATGGTTAACATAATACCTTCGCAAAACAAGCTATCCATGAGAGTCATAGCGGTTCCATATTATCAGGTTTTCAACATGGTTCCTTCCATGTACTACAACATAAATAACTTAGTTTACTAGGTCTTTTAAGCAAGGGTATAAGGTTCCAATAATGTTCTTTCTTCAAGAACTATTTCTGTTATCAATTATCCATTCACATAAAGTATACAAAATATGGAAACGGAAATAAAATTCAGAATGTCATAAATAAGAGCTCAATAGAAGTTCAATGTATAAGCATAATAAACGATAAATTAATAATCAATCACTCTCTCTAGACCCATACTTAAAGTATGTTCATGAAAGGTCTTAGGAGGTAACCCCTTCGTAAGTGCATCTGCAACCATAAGTGTTGTGCTTATATGCTCAATGAACAAATGTTTCTTCTGAATTGCTTGTTTCACCGATAGATACTTAAGGTCCATGTGTTTTGTCCCTTTAGAGTATCTATCATGCTTAGAGAAAAATATTGCTGCAGCATTATCACAATAGACTTTCAACGGTCCAGAGACAAAATTCAAGTCTCTAAATCTTGAGATGAAATTTCGCAGCCATAAGCAATGATTTGTAGCTTCAAAGCAAGATACAAATTCAGCTTCCATCATGGAATTAGCAATAATAGACTCCTTTGTACTTTTCCATGAGATTGCTCCTCCAGCTAGTAGAAAAACATAACCAAAAGTGCTCTTTAAAGTGTCTTTGCATCCAGCATAATCGGAATCTAAATAGCCAACCAACTCTAATTGATTTGACTTCTTGAATGTAAGACAATAATCCTTCGTACACTGTAAGTATCTCAAAACTTTCTTTCCAGCTCTCCAATGATCCATTCCTGGATTTAATTGGTATCTTCCCAACATACCAACAACAAAGCTGATGTCAGGCCTTGTGCAAACTTGTGCATACATCAAACTTCCAACTAAAGAAGCATAGGGTATGTTTTCCATTTGCTTATGCTCCAATTCATTTTTAGGACATTGATAGAGACCAAATTTGTCTCCCTTCTGAATTGGAGCAACGCTCGCAGCACATGTTGCCATTCCAAATCTTTCTAAAACTCTTTCGATATATGTTTTCTGGGAGAGTTTAAGTAATCCACGTGATCTATTACGGAATATTTCTATCCCAATCACGTAAGAAGCTTCACCCATGTCCTTCATCTCAAAAAATTTAGAAAGATAAGCTTTGGTTTCATGCATTAAGCCAAGATCACTACTTGCCAATAATATGTCATCAACATGCAGAACCAAAAATATGAACTTACTCCCATTGATCTTGAGGTATATGCATGGATCTACAATATTTTTTTCAAAACCAAAAGCATTAATGGTTTCGTTGAATTTTAAATACCATTGCCGGGAGGCTTGTTTAAGTCCATAAATTGATTTCTTAAGTTTGCAGACCATGTCTTCCTGTCCTTCCAAGGTAAAACCTTCAGGTTGATGCATGTAAACTTCTTCTTGTAGCTCACCATTAAGAAATATTGTTTTCACATCCATTTGATGTAACTCTAAGTCATAATGAGCTACTAAGGTCATAATAATTATGAGAGAGTCTTTCTTTGACACAGGAGAAAAAGTCTCTTTGTAATCTATGCCATCTTTTTGAATAAAAATCTTTGGCTACAAGTCTAGCTTTATATCGCTCAATATTGCCATGACAGTTGCGTTTGGTCATGTAGACCCATTTACACCCAACTGTTTTGTGTCCTTCCGGCAAATGAGTTAGTTCCCAGACTTGATTATCTGCCATTGATTTCAACTCATCCTTCATGGCATCAATCCATTTATCAGAATTATTACTTGTAATGGCTTGTGAATAAGAAACTGGGTCTTTCATTATCCCTATGTCAAAATCAGATTCTTGTAGATAAACAACGTAATCATCATGGATAGCACTTCGTTTTTCTCGTTGAGATCTTCTCAATGCTGGTTCCTGTGATTGTTCTACAATTTCTTCATTAGCAATGATTTCATTAGGGGGTTGTGGCTGATGTGGTTGTGGCTCTTCATCATTTATCGGTTCAACGATGAGTGGAGCCACATGTGATCCTTCGACGTTTAACGGTTCAACGATGGAAGGATTCACATTGTCTGCTTGATTATTGGGTAATGGGATTGTTACCCTAACTTCGTGAACAGACTTATCTTCCACAAATATACTCCCACTAATCATGCCATCATCAATGAATTTGACATTACCAGTTTCCACAATTCGCAGCTTATGGTTAGGACAATAAATTATATACCCTTTGGATTTTTCAGGAAAACCAATGAAATAACCACTTATGGTTTTCAAATCCAATTTGTTTGCTTGAGGATTATATACCTTCGCTTCAACTGGTCGTCCCCAAACTTGCAGGTGTTTTAAACTAGGTTTCCAGCCTTTCCACAGCTCAAAAGGGGTCTTTGGAACTGCTTTACTGGGAACCCTATTTAAAATATATACGGCCATACGAAGAGCATATGTCCATAACGTAATGGGCAACTTAGCATGACTCATCATGCTTCTAACCATTTCCAAAAGCATGCAATTTCGCCTTTCAGCTACACCATTCTGCCATGGAGAATCTGACATTGTGTATTGAGCTACAATTCCAAGTTGTTCAAGGAGTCTGGCAAAAGGTCCAGGATGTTGTCCTGTTTCATCATACCTGCCATAAAATTCTCCACCTCTATCGGACCTTATGATTTTCACTTTTCTCTCTAATTGCCTCTCAACCTCGGTTATGAATATTTGGACAAAATTCACAGATTGAGATTTGTTATGCAATAGATAGAGATAACAACGTGAATAATCTATAAAGGTGATGAAGTAGGTTTCTCCCCCAAACGTTGGAACATCAAAAGGTCCACAAATGTCTGTATGTATTATTTCAAGAAGCTGAGAACTTCTTGTGGCTCCTTTCTTTGTGTGTTTTGTTGCTTTGCCTTTGATACAATCCACACAACTATGATAATTAGTAAAATATAGGTTCGGTAAAACCCCATCTTTTACTAATCTTTGAAGTCGTTCACGGGATATATGTCCCAACTTCTGATGCCACAAGAGTGAAGAGTCCTTTTTCATTATATGATGTACAGTTCCTTCATTATGATGCAGAGTCAATTGGGTTTCAGGTAAGGATGGAGAAAACAAAGTAAATTTGTAAAAACCACCCACAAGAATTCTAAAACCAAATTTAATAGAATCTTTATATAAATTGAAACTTCCAGTACCCAAATCAAACATAAATCCTTGTAAATCAAGTTTTGAAACTGAAACTAAGTTGCGGGAAATAGATGGAACATAAAGAACAAGACGATACATTCCAATAGTTTCGACAGGAGCTTTATTGCCGTTTCCCACAAATAAAAAGTTTTCAGTTGGGTTTATGATTTGGGTTGTAAGGTATCCCTGCATCGAATTAGAAACATGAACATTAGCACTTGTATCCAACCACCATGAATTTGAAGGCACATTAGAGAAGTTACATTCTAAAAAACTTACGAATCCCAAAGGATTACCTTTACTTTCAAACCAATTACGACGTTTCTCACAATCTTTCTGGAAATGTCCAGATTTCTTGCAGAAACGACAAACTTCTTCTTTCTTTGCCTTGACTTGAGGGGGTTGGACGTTATTATTCATTTTGGGTGATGCTCTTTTCTGGCCTTTTCCAGCCTTTTTCCCAAACTTATGATTTGCTCCTTGAAATATGAGATGCGCAACATTAACACCTTGTTGAGTTAGCCTTGCTTCCTCTTGAACTAGCATGTTAGATAGTTCATTCACTGTCCACTTTTCCTTAATGGAATTATAGTTCACTTGAAAAGGGGCATACTGTGGAGGAAGAGAATTTAGGATAAACTGGACAAGAAAATTCTCATCCACTTTCATTCCTAAATTCTGAAGCTTAGCTGCAAGATTTTGCATCTCAATAATATGATTGTGCATTGACCGTGCACCATCAAACTTCATAGTAGTGAGTTCTGACATTAATTTCCCTGCAAGAGACTTATCTGCAGTCTTAAAGCGTTCTGCAACGGATTCCATGAATTCCCTAGCCAATTTCGTTTCAGGAAGAGAGGTCTTGATGTTTGCAGCAATTGTCATTCGCATGAACATAAGGCTCAATCTGTTACTTTTCTCCCACAGTTTATGGAGATCCTTATCCTCTTTGGAACTTTCTGCGGTTAATGCAGAAGGTTTTTCAGTTTGGAGTGCAAGATCGAGATCAAGAACACCCAAAGTGAATTCAACGTTCTCACGCCATTCTGAGAAGTTGGTACCATTGAGAGAGGGTACAGATGAAGCATGCGAGTGCAAATTAACGGGAACAAGAGCTGAAATATAATAGAGATATACGCAAATTAGAAATTGTCTAAATGTACATAAAGAAGATTCTCATGTGGGTAGAACTTCCACTAAATTAATAACGAGTTATAGTTCCAATTTAATCATGTGTACAAGAGAACAAGATAAATATCTGTGGATAATTTTCTTTTCTCTAACACATCAATTTTAATGTTGTTCAAACATGTGGATCAGAATCACCTGTGGGTGATTACCGTTCTAATATGTATGTACAACGTAGAAGACTCATCAATAAACATTAATATTAAATAACATCAATTTAATTATTAATTATCACTGTGGTGATAATTAGTCTTTATACATATCAAAACAGTTAGTGCGGAAAAACATAATTAATTTTTCTTAAAATAATATAAATTCATAAAATTTCGAAGAAAGATTTTGGAGGCCAAAATATGATCGTATTGTAAACAACTTCATTGTCAATTTCATATTTCAAATTCTCAATCCGACATAAAAACCATCATTATTTACTATTACTAAACACATTATTAGTATTATTTACATAGTAAAAATAAACAAACCAAAAAAGAAACTTTGCATGTGCCCTGATGAAAGGGAATTAAATATGATTATTTAATCAATTATCCATGTAATTGTAAACCAAGTCAGTAACTATTGTCATCCAGAATTCATCATTATTAATACTAAACTTGGTATTCATAACAGTAAATCAATTTCTTACTAATATTGCATTCATGCTCAATCACTCACAAGGAAAAAGTGGCCGACAAGAGCAATTAAGAAGCCTGATGAAGAAGAAAAGTAAATATGTGGCTTCAATTTATTTATTTATTTGTTTATTTTAATCAATAATAATATTACATGCATCTTTAATGGATGATCACGAATTCGTAACATTGCTCTGATACCAACTGTAAATTAATAATCTTAAGTCCTAGATCTTGAACTCAATGATAACTACAATAACATACTTAATACTCTTAATTAAAATAGACATATTGCTTCTAGTGATTTTCCCTTGATCCGAAATCTACAGTATATAGAGGCAGAGGCGAAATATGGTTTTTCCCTTTTGGCCTAAAAAACCCTAATGAGTTGATTTAACGTAATAGATGAATATGATGGGTATTGCATCTCTTTTATAGGCAAAGGGAGGACCAAATTCCTATTAGGGTTTTAATCTCAACCGTCCATCAAAGCATAGTTTATTTAGGAAACTTACCCTTTTTACAAACCAAATTTATTGTAATTTAGTAATTTTCAAATCAACCGTGATTCTCACTTATTGACCATATATAGATTTCTTAATAACCTGTAAAAAATATATCTTACAAACTGGTCTTCGATCCGTCCTTAATCCCAAAAGTCTGCACCATCTAAAATAGTATCATTTGTAGTAGACTTACTAGAACAGAAGCGTTTAAGTAGGAGAAAGAAAACTAAAAAAGATCTGTCAAAATGGCTTGGACAAATGATGAGCAGAGCAATGGAATGCTACACCAAAGAAAAACAAACCCATCCTCTATTTGCCCGAGTTTTATTTTTGGTGGGGGACATAAGTCTTTAAGCAAAGTTGAAAAGGAAAAATGAAAACGAAGGCCAAAGAAAAGTAGGATGGAAAGTACATCTAATGTCATGTTATGTGTTAACCACGAATATTTACAACTTTTACTTTCTATAGAAATTATTGTAATTCTGTAGCCCATTAAATATGAGGGTTCTTTGCTCATAGATGCTTTTTGTTAAATTATTATCCTTCACTTTTATACATATGAGTGCCACATATATAAAAGTAGCCAAATTAATATTCCAAACGATTAAAAGTAAACTTTCTCTATAATATTGTAGTAAGGTTGTGACTAATACTACCAATCAAGGAATCATAAAGTTCATCGATCATCGTCAACCCTCCTCTGTGTGTGTGTGTGTGTGTGTGTGAAAGATGGCACTGATGGAAAGAACAAAGTCAGGGCTACAGCCACCAATATATGGAAACTTGATCACAGTTCTCAGCATTGATGGAGGTGGAATAAGAGGGATTATCCCAGCAGTTATTCTTGCTTCTCTCGAGTCCGAGCTTCAGGTAAAAAAATTATGAAAACATTTTTTTCGGCAAGAGGTGACATTTTATTTCTATTATTCGACGCAAATTTTTTTAAACTTTCCCACTGTTTGAATACAAACATGAACAAATTCACACCATCACCCTAGTGATTATTTGACTATCATATGATTTGTCAAATGAAACTATTTTCTTGGGATGAATGAAAGGAGCCAGAGTAGAACCCTTCACCAGCAACCACCAAGGGGTGGTTGTAGGGAAGAACCAAAATTGCCACCAGCAACCAGAAAATTTGTTGGAATTGAAGGATACTCGAATTTCAGAAATTTTATCTATATATAAGCCACTACAAAGTGGTACTCTTGAATTCGGCAAAGCTCTTACTGTGGCATCACAACTTCAATCATGCTGTAAAATGTTCTGCGATTTTTTCTATAATGGTTAGAAAATATTTTCATAAGAGCAACGCATATTAGGTTTGAATTTGCCTTCTTTATTTTCTTGTTAAAAACGTTCCAATGTGAATCATTTCAGTTAAGAACAGCGGCCATTTAAGAAAATGTCAGATTCAAGCAGGTATAAAACTATACCAGACGTTAAGACATAAGCCGATGGCGTAATTAATAGCCTATATATTTGCCTCTTAGCCGATGGAGTAATTAATAGCCTATATATTCGCCTCTCCCTATTTCAGATCAATCAACTGCAGTCCTTCCACACGTGGCCTAATTTTATGAAAAACTGTATTAGTATTAATTTTACTTTTTTGTGTAATAACTAAATCATAGTAATTGTTACATTGAAATTGTTGCAGAGAATAGATGGACCGGAAGCAAGAATTGCAGACTATTTTGATATAATTGCTGGGACGAGCACAGGCGGTCACCTGACGTGCATGCTAACTGCACCGGATGAAAACAATAAAAATCGCCCTATGTTTACCGCTAACCAGATCAAAGACTTCTACCTGGAGAACTGCCCTAAAATCTTCCCCCAAGCCTGGTAATATTACTTGCATATGCTCATATAAAAGATCCTATGCTACTTACTAGGGTGTATTTTCAGCCTAGTCAACTTGGGCTTCTGAACAAGTTCAAGTTCAAGTTTGTGCTCAAGTATTTAGTCTAGCATATTTTCGAGTTCATGTTCAACTAGACAAACAAGTCGAACACACTCAAACTCGAGATTGGTCGAGCCGAGCATCTGATAGTTGGTACGCATAACTGCCCTACAATTATGCCTCAAAACAGGGGCAGCCTTGGAAAATTTTTTAGCAGGTGAGGGGTTTTGCCATTAGCCCATAATCCAACAAGCTTCAAGAGATCACTTGTTTGTAGGCCTAAATAAGCATTTGAGTGACTGTTCAGATGTCCTTTTGGTCTGTTGCCCAAGTACTTCAGCAGACCACTCATTTTATTTATAAATTTGCTGATTGACGCGTCACCTTATTTTAATTTGTTGCCTAATCATTTTGAGAATTGACAATATTTGAATCTGAAATTGGAAGAGATAGAAATTGAGAGGAAGTGAGTAGCATATCCCAGATTCCCTCATTTTCTTTTTATTATTTAACTTGAATCAAAACTAAAGCATGCACACCACATTTATACTCGACCTAAGAGAGAGAAAGAAAGAAACAAACAAACAAACAAACTATTTAAGCTGACAAACACAACCCTTATACTACTAGACTATAACACTCTATATCCTTCACTTCAATTCTTCCTTATTGACACTCTTATCTTCAACACCCCCCCTCAAGGGAAGAGAGGTGAACAAATTCAACACTCGCAGCTTGGTAAGCAGATGAAGAAGATGAGCAACAGACAGAGCTTTGGTGAACACATCTGCCAGTTGATCATGTGTAGAGATATAAGCAGTCTTAATTAAACCTTTATCGATTTTCTCCCGTATGATATGACAGTCAATCTCAATGTGTTTGGTCCTCTCATGATAAACTGGGTTGGCAGCAATATGAATAGCTGCCTTGTTATCACAGAACAAGGGAATAGGGACCAAGTTGGGCATACTGAAATCTTGGAGAAGAGCATGGAGCCAAGTAATCTCACAGCAAGTAGAGGCCATGGCCATGTATTCTGCCTCTGCGGAGGATTTGGAAACAGTTGGCTGCTTTTTGCTTTTCTAAGAAACAAGAGAAGAGCCCAAGAATATGCAGTAGCCAGTAGTGGATCGCCAAGTAGAAGGACAACCTGCCCAATTTGCATCACAGTAAGCAGAGAGAGCAGTAAAGGACTGGGCAGAGAAGAAAAGTCCTTGACCAGGAGAGGTTTTAAGAAACTTGACCAATTTAAGGGCCGCATCCATATGAGGCTGTCTTGGATGAGCCAAGAACTGGCTAAGGACATGAACTGTGTAAGCAATTTCATGTCTAATAATAGTTAGATACAGAAGTCTTCCCACCAATCTTCTGTACCTATCTGGATTTAGAATCAATGGACCAGAATATGAGGACAGACAATGATGCTGAGAAATAGGTAAGAGAGATGGTTTGGCATGATTGTGTCCAGTTTCAAACACTATGTCTAGGCAATACTTCCTCTGGTGTAAACAAATGCCAGAAGTATTCCTGGATATTTCTAAACCAAGGAAAAATTTGAGATCACTTAAGTCTTTAATGGAGAAATGAGAATGCAAATGAGCCTTTAGAGCAGAAATGGTCTGGAGGACTAGAGCCTGTGATGACAATATCATCAACATACACTAGCAGGGCAGTAAAGGAGGATGAGGAGGATTGAATAAACAGTGTATGATCATTTGCAGATTGAGTAAAACCACAAGACTTTAAGGCACTTAAAAGTTTATGAAACTACTGTAGGGGAGCCTGCTTAAGGCCATACAAAGATTTGACCAGTTTACACACCAGAGAGGAGGACTGAGACTTAGCAGGACAGTAACCAGGTGGAAGAGTCATGAAGACCTCCTCATTCAAATCTCCATGTAGAAATGCATTTGACACATCCATATGGTAGAGAGGCCAGTTTTTCATAGCTGCCACAGCAAGTAACACCCTCACAATTGTCATTTTGGCAACTGGTGCAAATGTGTCAAAGTAGTCAAGACCTTCTGTCTGAATTAAGCCTTTAGCTACTAATCGAGCTTTCAATTTGTCAACTGAACCATCTTGTTTGTGTTTAACCTTGTAGATCCACTTATAACCAACAACTTTTTTTTTAGGTGGTAAAGATTGTAAAGTCCATGTGTTATTCCTTTCTAAGGCTTCCAATTCTAAAGCCATAGCCTCACACCACTGAGGACTTTGCACAACATGAGCATAGGTTTTGGGTTCAAATGAACTGTCAAGATTAGCAATGAAAGATTGATATGAAGGGGAAAGATGAGAGTAAGATAACACACTATTGACAGAATAAGGAAAGTACCGTTGAACACAAGCCCCATTTGAAGATGATGTGTTGAAAGGAAGGTTGACATAGTCCTTATATATATTTCACAGGAACTGTCCTCTTTCTGACAGATCTAGGAGGAAGTGGGGAAGTTTGATTATCAGAGACTGGAGGAGAATGAGAAATCTGTGGAGAAGGAGATGCAGAGGGAACATCAGAAGCAGATGAGGAGGAGAAAAAATCATCCATTT
Source organism: Codonopsis lanceolata (assembly GCA_013146195.2). Classification (NCBI taxonomy): domain Eukaryota; kingdom Viridiplantae; phylum Streptophyta; class Magnoliopsida; order Asterales; family Campanulaceae; genus Codonopsis; species Codonopsis lanceolata. The sequence continues at coordinate 64,717,957 of CM028384.1, read as the reverse complement.
GTTGGTCAAGATCAGACAAGGTAGGAAACATTGAAGGAGGGGTGTCAACAGAACTATTTGCAAAAGGAAAATGATCTTCATAAAAGACTACATCCCTACTATAGAATATCTGCTCGGTGGATATGTCATATAATTTGTAAGCCTTTTTACCTTGAGGATAACCTAAGAAGAGACATTTCCTTGCCCTTGGTCCAAATTTGTCTCTATTGTAAGGAAGAGTAGAAGCAAAACACAGACTACCAAAGACTTTAAGATGAGCATATGAAGGTTTATGACCTAACAAAGCTTCATAGGGAGTTTTCTAGTGAAAAATGGAACTAGTGGACCTGTTTATAAGGTAAGTAGCAGTCAACAAACAATCCCCCCAAAAAGAAATAGGTAAACTGGCCTGGAATCTGAGAGCTCTTGCTAATTCAAGCAAGTGTCTATGCTTTCTCTCAGCTCTTCCATTTTGTTGGGGAGTATCTGTGCAGCTGCTTTGCTGAAGGATTCCAAGAGGTTCAAGAATGGAAGTGACAGTGGAACTGAAGAATTTAGTCCCATTATCAGACCTAATTTCTTTAACACAAGCATGATATTGAGTGTGGACAAGATTGAGGAAGTATTTGAGATATGTGTGAACCTGTGCTTTGGATTTTAGAAGAAAATTCCAGGTTGTTCTAGTGTTATCTTCAACAATGGTAAGAAATGAATTGTAACCATTGTACGTATGATGCCTATAAGGGCCCCAAACATCACAGTGAAGAAGGGCAAAAGGAGTTTGAGAGTGAGAACTACTTAAGGGAAAAGGTTGTTTAGTCTGTCTTGCAAAATGACAAATGTCGCAAGGTGATACAGAATTGGAAGAGTCACCATTGCAAATATTTAAATGCTTTAGTGAGGTAAGAGGAATATACCCAAGTCTTAGATGCCACAGAGTGACCTCTTTATTGAAAACATGATGAGCAGAATAAGACATTACAGGACTATTCAAACTAGCATTACATGAATCAGAAAAGAAAGAACAGATAGAACAGACAGAACAAACAGACTTGCCATAACAGTTCCTTGTGATAGAAGTTCTATACAACCCTCCAGACAACCTACCAATCTCCTTGGTTTCCTTATGTGCTAGGTCCTGAAGAAAGCAAGCAGAAGAGGAGAAAACAAGGTTGCAATTAGTGTCAATAGCAATTTTACTGCTAGACAAGAGATTGAATTTAAAGGATGGCACAAAGAGAACATCAGATAAGATGATATTTTGTTCAAGAAGGATAGTACCTTTATGAGTGATCTTTGTAGTATGACCATTAGGGAGAAGGATAGATGAATTAACACAAATAGGATTAATAAGAAAATCAAAGTTAGGAGTAATATGATCTGTGGCACCGGTGTCGATTATCCATTCATTGTTATGCAAACTAGAAAAATCCCTAGATGGCATAGTGCTGGAACAACTTATAACAGTATTTGCAATGTGAGATTCAGGATTATCTGAGAGTCCTCCTGAACAGGACAAAAGTTGCATCAACTGGTTGTATTGACTATTGCTCAGGCCTGGGATGCAAGAGTTGGTTTCTGTACTATTGCCTCTTGGTACACCACTACTGACTACATTAGCAGCAGTCAATCCTTTTGGTTTATTCTTAGGCATCTTACTAAAATATGGTTTTACCCCATACAACTTGTGTTAGTCTGGAAAACCATGTAAGAAGAAACACCTCTCCTTAGTGTGAGAATCTCCATGACAAAACTCACACCAGAATTTTCCTTTCTGTGTGTAGTTGGCAGTTCCTGTGTTGGTCCTGTTTTTGAAATTCTTAAAACCAGTTCTACCAGACATTGTACCATCAGAAGTCTTACTCAACAATGCAACAGATATATCATTAACAGTGGATCCAATGTTACTACATTTCCTTTGTGTTTCTTCTTGAATTAACAAGTTCTCTACCTTACTTAAACTAGGAAGAGGATGCATCATTATAATCTGGCCCCTAATGTTGGTGTAAGTGTCATTGAGTCCCATTAAGAACTTGAATAGTTTTTGCTCATGCTCATAATCATCCTGCTTTTGAATAGCTCCACAATTACAGTCACAGACACACTTTGGAATGCTATTCAGATTGGTCAATTCATCCCATAAACTTCTGAATTTTGTGAAATAGGCAGAGATACTTAGGGTTCCTTGATGACATTCTGACAGAAGTTGTTTTACTTGAAATATTTTTGGTGCATTACTTTGTAAGAATCTGACATTAAGGTCCTCCCATATAGCCTTAGCAGTTGGAAAATAAACGATACTGGATTTAATTTCAGATGAAACAACATTCAACAACCAAGCCATGACCATATTATTGCATCTATTCCACTGAGCAAGGTACTTTGAACTTGATGCAGGTTTCTTATTCATTCCACTGACCATACCTAATTTGTTTTTTGCTGAGAGAGCAATAACAACAGACATCTTCCATTGATTGAAATTAATTGAATCATTCAGAGTTTGTGTAACAAGTATCATACCGGGATGATCATTTGGGTGAAGGTACAATGGATGTGAGGGATGAAGCTGAAATGTTGATGTTTCCAGATCATACTCATCAATAGCTTCTTCTCCTTCCTCGTGCACAGTTTCTTCGTCTCCATCAGTGTTGCTACTGTCTGCCATTACTTACGAGTACTAGAAGACTACCGAATTTGTAATTTGAAGAGAAGAACAATCAAGTTGATTTGAATCGAAAATGTTTAATCAGAGTGTTTGAGCGGAAAAGATACAGATCAATATGCTCTGATACCATGACAATATTTGAATCTAAAATTGGAAGAGATAGAAATTGAGAGGAAGAGAGGAGCGTATCCCAGATTCCATCCTTTCCTTTTTATTATTTAACTTGAATCAGAACTAAAGCATGCACACCACATTTATACTCGACCTAAGAGAGAGATCAAACAAGCAAACTAACAAACTAACTATTTAAGCTGACAAACACAACCCTTATACTACTAGACTATAATACTCTACATCCTTCACTTCAATTCTTCCTTATTGACACTCTTATCTTCAACAAGAATCATGGTTTTTCTTTTTCATTATGTTTATATATAACTATTGACATGGTAGAATTATGTCTATGATGACAGCTCTCTGTATGGTCTGCTTGTGAAGAAGGTGAAGGCCGTAATAGGACCAGAATATGATGGGAAGTTTCTCCATGATGTTATTAAAAGCAAGCTAAAAGAGACAAAATTGAGCGATACGTTAACAAACATAGCTGTTCCAACTTTTGACATCAAGAGACTGCAGCCAACTATCTTCTCCAGCTTTGAGGTTTATTTAATTTCTAGTTTAAATGACCAATACATAAGCCATAATTATTATTCATTACAGTTTGAAACCAAGCACATATCAAGCAATAAAACCCAAATGTCAGTTTTTCGACTGACAAATGGATGTTCATAGTTTACGTGTTCGAGTGTAACAACTTTGCATAGTTCTGGATTTTGTATCAGTTAATTTCTCTACGTTAATTTGGTTTTGGTACTTAAATGTTGAGATTGTTGTGATTGTGTTGTGTTTTGTGTAGGTGAAGACGAGTCCACAAATGGATGCCTTACTCTCCGATATATGCATAGCAACATCAGCAGCACCAACTTTTCTTCCACCACATACTTTCTCAACCAAGGACGAAAATGATAAAGAGCATGAATTCGACCTAATTGACGGTGGTGTGGCTGCAAACAATCCGGTAATGTCGATTCATTTGTGTGTTCCCTTTTAATTTTTGTTACCTCTTTTTGTTTGTTTTGAGTGACGGTTCCTTTGAGATTGTGATTTTAACGTGTGATGGATTATCTGAATGTGAGATGGCCAATCAGTAACCAATTTTTATTGGTGGGGCTCAGCTCCATTGTGCAATCCGCTATCTAACTAAATCACGTCCTGCATGCATGTTATTACTATGATGCGTAATATTTTTCTAAACATGTTTTTGATACGCTTAAGACATTGGTGGCAATGGGGGAGGTCACGAAAAAGATCACGAGGAGCAGTCCCGACTCTTCAGTTAAGGCAGTCGATTGCTATCCACGTTTTTTGGTGATTTCCTTAGGGACTGGGACTCGCAAACCAGAAGCAAAATACTGTGGACATGAGGCATCCAAGTGGGGTATTTTTGGATGGTGGTATAACATGCTCCAATTCAAGCGAAAGATACTTCCCCAAACACAGCTTTTAAGATGGTCAAATTGGTTATCTCAGTGGAAATTCACTGTCAAATGTGGATCCATCCCTTTACTTGATGTATTCACCCAGGCCAGCACTGATATGGTTGATTTCCACCTCTCTGTTGTTTTTCAAGCCCTTGGCCTTGAGCACAGATACTTGAGGATTCAGGTCAGTGTTGTCTGCATTTTCCTATAATCTAATTCTCAATTTTCTTTTCTACCCCAGTTCTTGCAACAAAAGTAGTACGTATTGACTTCATATCCATCTCTTAAGAAGTCATAGTTTCGCCGTTCCCTCCACCAAAAACAAAAAAGACACATTTCCAAAATTTAAATTTAAATTCAGTTTCATCTTTTTGCTCTAAATATTTTTAAACAAGGGCATAAATGGATGAATGCAGGATGATACATTAGAAGGGGATGCTGGTTCACTTGACATAGCAACCAAGGAAAATTTGGAAGCCCTTGTAAAGGTTGGTGAAAAGTTGTTAGAAAAACCAGTTTCAAGGGTAAATTTGGAAACCGGTGATATTGAACCAGTTTCAAGGGAAAATCGGGAAACCGATGTTATAACAAATAGAGAAAAACTCAAAAGGTAACATCATCACCTCATCCGTACTTTTTCATTGCTGAACAAGATTCTGTTTTATGAAAACAAGTATCCAAAAAATGTTACCTTTTGCTATTGAATTTCTTGGGCAAATTTATAATCGTTGGCTTTAATTAATTATCAACTTGCAGTTTTCTTCTATGTTCTTTCTACTGATTTATTAACCAACCACATTCATCTCTCATAGATTTGCTAAATGCCTCTGTGTTGAGAAACACGATCGTGAGAAACACGCTCGTGAGAAACACACAAGCCTTAGACGACTGAACACTATATAAGAGGAGAGTTGTACTCGAGGTCTGGCAGAACATCGCCAATTCATCACTCCCTTATGTACTCTGTGACTGTGAGTAACAAGACTTGTATTAAGCCAATGTAATTGTGAATTTATCCATTATTGTTGTATGCATATCATTTTCAAATGCACTTCCTATTTGAAAATAATATATTTATTAATTATCCCTTTATTTATTGTAATTAGAGTTTAGTAGTAAGTACAGTATATAGTTCCTTTCCTTTTATAGTTATTTCCTTATTATGATTCCTGTTGGGTAGATATGGTGACAGAGGAATATAGAACAAGAGAATATATATGAATCGATCAACCCTTCAGGCATGTTGAAAACACTTTCCTACAAGTTTTTAATCTCCCTAATAGCAATCGGGATATGCTGATTAAAACTTGTAAGATACAAGAAGTTGACTGATTACATGTGTTGCTTACAAAGTAATTTTACAAGGATGTTTTAAGTAGAAACTTATAAGACTTAGTTTCTACAACTATTCTGCATAATAAATTGAAGAAAACAAGACAACCAAAGGACAAAGTTTTTATATCTCCAAAACTGAAAAATCCTTCTCTTATCCGTATGTGGTAGCAGTAGATTTTTGGAAGTTAAGGGAAGTTAATACAAGTTATCCATAACTTCCATAAATAACTCCCTAAATAAGTCCCACAACTAACTCCCCATATCTATTCAAAATTAGTTAGAAAAGTTTCACCAATTCTTTTAACACTTAAAATTATATTTTATATATCCTTCACAAATCCGTATATGAAATATAATTTCGAGACCGGATAAGTTTACGAATTTTCATTCCTTTATAAATAACTAACATTCCTCCTTCATTTATAAAAGGAAAATAAATTCTTAATTGTCTCCATATAATTTCCCAAAACTCATGCGTCAATGAAAGTATCATTAGGATTGAATTTTCACTTAGTATTATACACTTTACATAATTTCCAATTTCATGGTGGACATACCTTGAACCAAACCATGTAATCCGTACTAAATAACGCATGTATAATACACATAAGCTTTAACTTTACAATCCTTAGAAAACTTGACACCAATGAAGGCCATGTGTCCGTATCTATTCATAAGCATATACCAAGCTGAGCCAAAACTTGTTGAAGTGGCCAAATTCATGCTTACATAGGTAGATCTTAAATACATGTCATGTTACTCACAATCAAAGATCTATTAAGAGAATGAACTCAACCTTAATTTCAATGCATTATCAAACACTAACCTTGGGATGATTAAACTCTTAGTGCTTGCCATCAAAATTGAAGTACTTATCTTCATTGAACTCTTTATCTAATGGTATGTTAGATAAGAGTTGAGCTTTCCTTCTCTTGTGATTATTCAACAGGCTTGATTCCCATTCCTTGGGATGTCTTATACACCGTGTCCCTTGGCATCGACTTAGTAAAAGGATCGGCCAAATTAAACCGGGACCTTACAAAATCAAGTATTACAATCCCATCCCTAATGAGTTCCCACACATAGCTATGTCGAACCCCTATGTGCCTTGATTTCCCATTATACACATGGTTATATGCCTTAGCCAGTGTTGTAGCACTATCACAATGTACCAAAATTGGTGACATTGGTTTTGGCCAAATTGGAATTTCAAGAATTAAATTCCTTAGCCATTCAGCTTCTTTACATGTCGAAGCTAAAAGCAATAAATTCAGATGTCATAGTGGAATCTGTTATACAAGTTTGCTTCTTAGAAGCCCAAGATATTGCACCTCTACCAAGCAAAAATACCCATCCATTTGTTGAAGAATAATCTTCTTTATTTGATATCCAACTTGCATCTGAATAACCTTGTAAAACAGGAGGTTCTTTCGTATATTCTAAACCATAATTCATGGTTTTCTTTAAATATTTGAGAATTCTATTCAAGGCACTCCAATGTATTGGACTAGGGCTGCTAATATATCTACTTAGCTTCCCAACTGCATAAGAAATATCGGGTCGGGTTTAAGTCATAACATACGTTTGTCAACTTTATCTTTCATAGATTTGCTAAATGCCTCTGTGTTGAGAAACACGATCGTGAGAAACACGCAAGCCTTAGACAACTGAACATTATATAAGAGGAGAGTTGTACTCGAGGTCTGGCTGAACATCGCCAATTCGTCACTACCTTATGTACTCTGCGACTGTGAGTAACAAGACTTGTATTAAGCCAATGTAATTGTGAATTTATCCATTATTGTTGTATGCATATCATTTTCAAATGCACTTCTATTAGAAAATAATATATTTATTAATTATTCCTTTATTTATTGTAATTAGAGTTTAGTAGTAACTACCGTATATAGTTCATTTCCTTATATAGTTCTTTCCTTATTATGATTTATTCATTTATAAAGGTTTCTGCTTGTACCACACTCCTATTGTAACTCCATATATAAATAATTGATTCAATCAATGGAAAGGCTATACCGTCATTCCTATTTGTAACGACCCGAGCTCGAGAGTCTGATCCGCTACGTGTAACCCACACACTGGCCCACTGAGCACGCATCACCTTGGGTCATCAGGCCCACCACAAGCCGACCCAAAAGTCCATGGATGATGTTGGTGCCCAGGGGTAGTGTGTGGCTACACGTAGCGGACCGGGCTCTCAGGCTCGGGTCGTTACAAATGGTATCATATCGGGTCCCAGCCGGAAATGTGGGAACAAAGTGCTGTGCGGGCCAAAGTGATATACCGCAGAAGGTGGGAGCCACCTCTTGATCCCCGTACGAGCCACCTCTTGATTCCTGCATCGCTCGGGTTACGATTCGGCCTTGACAAGGACGTCAAGTATTTAAGTGGGGGAGATTGTAATACCCCAATCCCACATCGGGTAGATGTGGGACTTGTGTTAGATTTATAAGGTAACCATGCGCTACTACTGGGCACCAACATCATCCATGGACTTTTGGTCGGCTTGTGGTGGGCCTGATGACCCAAGGTGTTGCGTGCTCAGTGGGCCAGTGTGTGGGCTACGCGTAGCAGACCGAGCTCTTGGGTTCGGGTCGTTACAAATGGTATCAGAGCGGGTCCCGGTTGGAAATGTGGGAACAAAGTGTTGTGCGGGCCAAAGTGCTACACCACAGAAGGTAGGAGCCACCTCTTGATCCCCGTACAAGCCACCTCTTGAATCCTACATCGCCTAGGGTACGATTCGGCCTTGACGAGGACGTCAAGGATTTGAGTGGGGGAGATTGTAATACCCCAATCCCACATCGGGTAGATGTGAAACTTGTGTTTGATTTATAAGGTAGTCATGCGCTACTACTAGGCACCAACATCATCCATGGACTTTTGGGTCGGCTTGTGGTGGGCCTGATGACCCAATGTGCTGCGTGCTCAGTGGGCCAGTGTGTGGGCTACGCGTAGCGAACCAGGCTTTCGGGATCGGGGCGTTACACTATCAATTGTGAATTTCTACATGGTATCAGCGTTTTGCTCATAACCTTCTTCCTTTTACCGTCACCGCCACCCAAACACTTCCGCCTCCATGGCTACCGGCAACCAAACTCTCACCATAAAAAACCACGTTGATCCTACCCAAACCTTCGACCTCATAAACATCACCCATCATAACATCACCAAACTCACCTCCACCGACTACATAGCTTGGAAACTCCAAGTTGAGGCAACCTTAATTAGTTATGACCTCTTCAAATTTGTAGATGGCTCACACCCATGTCCGCCTCCCACCATCCTCGCCAAGGATGCTCAAACATCTAAGGATGTTTCAACACCCAACCCGCACTACCAACCTTGGATTCGACAGGACAAACTTTTGTTTTGTGCCCTTATCGGCTTCCTTTCTGCTCCCTTGATCCCTTTGGCTTACCAATGACCATGTCATCCGTGCCGGATAGTTGGAGTGAAGATGGAAAAAAAATGTAAGGGTAAAGTGAGAGAGAAAAAAAATTAGGTTGTTGGCGAGAAAAAATTAATATCAAACTGGCATGTGAAAAAAAATAATATCAAGAGGTACATGGTCGGGAAGTTTGGTCGCATAAGATAAGGCACCGGCGTAGGTAGGTCGGAAAGTTTGGTCGCATAAGTTAAGGTTGTGGGACAGGGACTCGGGGAGGTAAACTTGGTAAGGTTCGGTCTTGTTTTCTTTTAAAGAAATTTATGTTAGTAATATTTTTTAGATACAAAAGTAAATTCTAATTTACAATTTGAAATTGGGATGTAACTATTTGAATTTGAATTCAAATCTAAATTGTTCATTGGTTTGGATTCGACAATACAACTATTGGACTGCGATGCATCAATTTAGAATTATAATATCAATGAAGATTTCAATGTACAATTTGGATTTGCGATGCACAAATTGGATTCACGATACATAAACTAGATTCTCGAAGCAAAAAAATTACGATGCACAATTTGGATTTACGATGCACAAACTAGCTTCGCAATGTAACAATTGAAATTGCAATGTATCGAATTGTAATTGTGATGCATCATGTGCCCGATTGAATTTCATTAAGGGTATACTATTCTTTTTATCCTAAAAAGTGTTATTTACATGTTAAAATAAAATATAGAGGATCTTAGTGATTGAAAATATTACGAAAGAGATCGGCCCGATTATCACCTTTAAAGATTTTTGAACCAAAACGGGCCTAATTCTTCAAATTGACTTAATTAAACTCTCATTTTGAAAAAAAATAAAATAAATAAATAAATAAATAAATAAATAAATAAATAAATAAATAAATAAATAAATATATATATATATATATATATACATATATATATATATATATAAGTATTTTTCTAAATAATCGTCATGTTTAACTGAGCATATAAATTAAGAAAAATTAATTGATTCAATTATATGCCCATAATCAAGTGAGAAGAAGCATAGCCAAAACCACAATTGCATGCTGATTGCTGCACAAGCCAACAGCCTGTTACCTTGGGGGTGATCGAGCCTTGTTTTTGAGTTTTGAGGGACATATTCTCACAAATTCTCACGTACCAAATTCATTGCAACAGATTTTCCAACTTAAGAGGTCCTCGATTACAATCTATCATTGCCTTGAAAATTGTGAAAGAAGAACCCTAGGTACAAAACCATGAATTCCAAACTCTTATATTGGCCGATCATTCCGTTCTAGGTAAAAAATTTACTATTATATTTTGTGATGTTTCATCTAAAGGAATTCACTTTAAAAATTTAAGACATAAAAGTATCATTTTATTACTATTGAACTACTAAAAATATTATTTTCTTAAAAATTTTGACTGATAAACTATTAGTTGAACGATGTTGATTTGAATTATGATCCATTAAGGACTTTATTTTGATAATCTCTTCTTTGTTTTATATCATCCATAATTAATTTCTCATAAGCTTCTTCATAGTTTCAAGGTCCTTTCTTTTTCATTACTCTTCTGTTCTCATCATAAGTCTTAACTAATTAGCATAATTTCATCAGATTTATCTTGGTGGATTAAGTAATAAGAGTATTAAGAGAGTGAGGCTCCGTCTTACGAATTTAAATCCGTAAAACAATATCACAAGAGAACTACTCATTTATTAAAGGAGAAGCTTAATTAATTCGTCATGGTGGTTTAATTGGTATCTTCATATTTTCTTGATGGGAGATTTGAAAAGCTCGATGTAAGCCTGACTTCGACATAGGGCCGGCTTCCGATTGGCTGCTTGTTTGAAAAGTATTCACAATAATTATGGGAAAACATTTATGAGGTACGTCAATGTCCGGTGTTGTTGTTGGGGAATTATTTCCATGTCCATATTATTATTGTATGAGACAAGAAACAAGTGGATGCATGTACGAAGAATGAAGGTGCATCGTCAGAAAGTTTAATTGCAATTGTTAAGGCAGTTGGGTAGATAGGAGAGACTTGAGAGAGAGAATGAGAGGTGCGTCAATACCACGTTTTTCTCATTGTCAAAAACCAAAGACAATACATATGCCACTGCTTTGCCCTAGAAAATGTCATTTACCTGATGATCTTAGTGATTGAAAATATTACAAAAGGGATTGGCAAAAAAAATTAAAACCAGAATTCGGACCAATTCTTCAAATTGATTTAATTAAACCCTAATTTTGAAAAAAAAAAGAGTTTTTCTAAATAATTGTCATGTTTGATTCTATTATAAATATTGGTATGAAAAGAAGTTTCCTTTAAAGTAAAAAAATAAAATAAAATGAAAGTTAGAAAAAAAAAAGTAAGGATAAAGTGAGAGAAAAAATATTAGGTTGTTAGCGAGAAAAAAATAATACTCTCTCCGTCCCTAAATAATCGTCCTGGTTGATCCGGTGCACAGTTTAAGAAAAAGTAATTGACTTGATTATTTATATTGGTTTAATGTGTAGTTTTCTTTAATGTTCATGTATATGTGTCCCATAATTAAAGTAGATTGAAAAAGTAAGAGTAAAGTAGTAAAAGTGATGTTCTAAAAAGATAAGTTTTAAAGTGGACAATTATTTTGGAACGGACAAAAAAAAAAAAGAAGACGATAATTTAGGGACGGAGAGAGTATCACACTGGCATGTGAAAAAAATTAATATCAAGAGGTACATGGTCGGAAAGTTTGGTCAAATAAGTTAAGGTAGTTTAGAAAGTTTGGTCGCATAAGTTAAGGCTGTGGGACAGGGACTCGGGGAGGTAAACTTGGTAAGGTTCGGTTTTGTTTTTTTTTTTTCTTAAAAGAAATTTATGTTAGTAATATGTTTTAGATACAAATGTAAATTCTGATTTACAATTTGAAATTGGGATGTAACTATTAGAATTAGAATTCAAATCTAAATTGTTCATTGATTTGGATTCGACAATACAACTATTGGACTGAGATGCATCAAATTAGAATTATAATATAAATGTAGACTTTGATGTATAATTTGGATTTACGATGTACAAATTGGATTCACGATACATAAACTAGATTCCCGAAGCAAAAAATTACGATGCACAAACTAGTTTTGCAATGTAAAAATTGAAATTACAATGCATCGAATTGTAATTGTGATGCAAAGCATGTGCCTGATTGAAAAACTAATTTATTCTATTAATGCCCATTCATGAGAAGAAGCATAGCCAAAAAGGGTATGCACAAGCCAACACTCTCTTTTTTTACCTTGTTTTTGAATTTTGAGGGACATATTCTCACGAAAACAACAAATTTACCTAAGAAAGTATGTACCAAATTCATTGCAACAGATTTTCCAACTTAAGAGGTCCTCGATTACAATCTATCATTGCCTTGAAAATTGTGAAAGAAGAACCCTAGGTACAAAACCATGAATTTCGGGTAAAAAATTCATTATTCTATTTTATTACTATTGAGCTATTAAAAATAATATTTTTTTAAAAAAAAATTAACTTTCAAACGAGGACCCATCTTGATTATTCAAATTTGGTTTTAACCTGATAAATTATTAGTTGAACGATGTTGATTTGAATTATGATCAATTAAGGACTTGATTTGGATAAGCTTTTCTTTGTTTTATATCATCCATAGTTAATTTCTCATAAGCTTCTTCAAAGTTTCAAGGTCCTTTTCTTTTTCATTACTCTTCTGTTCTCATAAGTCTTAACTAATTAGTATAATTTCATCAGATTTATCTTTTGAAAACTATTAATATAAACATTACAAATAAAAATGCACATTCTTCTTCATTTTATATTTATTTCTTGAAAATTTCAAACCGAATATTTACCCGAATATTCTGAGTAATAACCGGTTTGGAAATGGATTAATTAAAATCAGATCCGTTGGATTACAAATCACAAATCGGATCGAACTAAACAATACAAATTTTCGGATTAAATTTAGAAATACATTCGATCCATTAACAAACCTAATATAAAACAACGAAATGAATTACTCTCTGCGTCTCAAAATAAATGTTCCATATTTTGTTTTGGGACGTCCTTAATTCCCAATCCACATATTTTTAAAACAATTTAATCTATAATATTTTCATTAATTTTGATTACTAGAAAAATTACAGCACTGCATAATTTTGGGATGGAGGAACTATTATTATAAAAAGGACTAAAGGAGTGGGAATGAATATGAATGTGTGCATTATTGACCACAGCACTTACTTGGGTTGGTACTGGTAGCCTTTTGGCAAAAGTGGGAAATAATGGAGGCTGCTTTATTTATCTTCAATCTTTATAATACTATAAAAATGGATAAGATTTTGATAGGTTCCAATCTTAACGTGATGCATCATGCTATTGCCTTGCGTTCGTACTGTAAATGATTGAATCAATGTAGGATCCGAATATGCCTATTTTAATATGAAATTTAAAAATTTTAATTTCTAATAGTTATAGTTTGTGTGATGCATCTCATGTAGAGAGAAAAAAAATAGGGATAAACACATTTACATATTATCTGAGAGTTAATCATAACCGTTAAATTTTTTAAAATTTTAAAAGATGATTAAATCTTAAACATTTGTTGGTGTGCTAAGCGAGCTGTATCACACATAAATATGTTCTTAAAAGGATATTCTGTTTGATTAAGTATATATATATAAAAAGATAAAATGATTAAAAAAATATATATTTTTTAAAAATATATTACTAAGAGGATCCCCTATGCAATGGGAGGAGTCTTCTTAAGTTAGTCATGTATGTGAAAGTTTTTCTTCTTCTTAAATTAGAAGATATATTCTTAAATGAAATATAGAAAAAAAAAAATGTAGATGACAATGAGATCCAGTTAAGAAAATGTGTTAAGAAAAATTTGAGTTGAAAACGCTTTACGTAATATAGATGTTTTTTTTAAAGTGGACAAAAAAAGTGATGAAATTTTGACATCACTTTTATGATGTCACTTGTGACGGAGACCATACAATGTATGCTTTAATAAAATTATTAGAGTGCCAAGAAATTTGATAAAAGGAAATGATAGGTCACCTATGCATACATAAAGTGCTACTTTATTGACTTTCATTATAATTCATTAGAGCATCCCCATTATTGGTTTTGCCAATTTTTTAGTGCTTAGAACATCCCTATTGTTCGTTTTGGTAAATTTTTAGGCTAATTTTTATTAAGAATACACAAATGAACAATGAGAAAACAATTCTTAGCAAGCCAACTAGATGCCATATTAAAAAAAGGGAAAATAAAATTCTCAAATAAAAAGTTACTATTCATCTTGGGAAATAAGTCGGATGCGAGGGGTAGGGGCGGCTGGTTGGGGGAGGGGGGGGGTCGGCTTTCACTTTTGGTTTTTGGGAAGTGGGGTGTAATGGGGGGAGTGGGGCGACTTTCAATTTATAGATAATTTATTTATTAAATTATAAATTTATAAATTTAAAATAATAATGTAATTATCATTTTTAAATTAATTTATATCTTAATTTATAAATTAATTATTTATACGAAATATTTAAATATGAAATATATTAAATAACGTTAAATAAATTTATTTGTTGATAAGTATAAAAATAAGAATTAAGTATAAATTTAATGAGGTGACAGTGAGACCTAATTAAGAATATGTTAAGAATAGTATACAATAGGAAGATATATTTTTAAGTGAGTAAAAAGAGAAAAATCATCTAAAGTCATAGCTTCTTCAACATCTTCTTAATTTTGATACTTTGTTTTAAACCATATGCATATTGGCCGTATGCCCAATTTTCTCCCACAAAATTGAAGACTATTTCAATAAAACACATAACTATTTCTCCTTATTCAAGCCCGTTTCTCTCTCTCTCTTTTTGATGAACTTGTCAATAAGGTTTATGGATTTTTTGTCAATTGCATGTTTTTTCAAGAGTTTTTAGTAAGTATACTCTATATCCTTTGATTTCTACTTTAAGCACGACTTTTGCAGGGGAGAGAATGAGGGAAATCAGAGATGGAGTTTGGCTAGAATCGAAGGAGGACGAAACTAGAGTTATGATAGGCGTGACCAGAGTGGGAAGAGTTTGGGCCGGATATGAGAACTTGCACCCAGAAATGGCGGTGGCTATGGTGGGGCTAACTGGAGATTGCAACTATTACGGTAGACCCGGAGATGTGAACTTACACCGGGAGAAGAGAGAAGGAGAGGGTGTGAGATTAGGGTTTGTACTTTTAATACATTTACTCCTTAACCAGATAATAGAAATGATATTTTCGCCCCGTACGTGGAAGACCACGTACTATTTAACGTAAATTTTCTAACGTTCGTCAGTGGTAGGGTGGAAAATAGGGGGGATGTAAAGTCAGATACCATTATGAGACAAACTTTACAAAGGGGTAAACTATACGATTTTGTGGATTCTTTGGGAGGAAATTGTAATTTGGCCTTATAATTATTTTTGAATTATTAAAATAATTATTTTTATTTTTATTTAAAAACATATTTTAAATATCTAAATTGTTAATTAAATACTGAATTTATAGCCAATTCCCATTTTTGCGCCAAACAAAATGTCCAAAGTAATCTTCATGTGAACATGCACATACCATTTTCCTTTACAATTTTTAACGCCCATAAACGGGAGGGGGTGAAGTCGGACAAATAGCTAAATAAGTTATAAAAGAGAGACACTTCGTAGGTTGGGGTGCAATGTGAGATTTGATGTCTAATTTTGGGAGTTAATCATATTTTGGCCCCATTAAAATTAGTCCAAAATACAAATTTCCCCCTAAAGTATCCACCAAATTCACTTTGGCCCACAATGTAATTTTTTAGCATTTCCATATTTCATGTCAAATTTGGTGATAAGATGTCATGTCTAGTAATCGTAGTGATAAATATGGTGTGACGAATAATGTTTAAAATCGAGAATTTGCTCAAATCAAATCATAAACAATGTCAACGGTGTCGATGAGAAATTTGTTGAAGTTGAAGCTATGGATGATGAAAACGGATTGAACTATGGTTTGTCTCATCATTGTCGTATACGTATGTGACTGATTAAAATATAAGATTTGAAATTTTTGGTGTATGCTTGTGTATTATGTTGTATGAGGGAGAAAATAGGAAATTCTTGGTGTATGCTAGTGTGTTATGTTGCACGTCTTTAAATTTTTGGTGGGTTCTTATTCGTGGCTGCCTTGACACCTAAGTGTGATTATCTGATCTTGAGTTCAATATCTATGATATGATTCCGCTATATTTTTATTTATTTTTCTATATAATAATTTGAATAAAACATTAATACACTTTTGAGTTTTATCTCACTTAAAATTTACATACGAAGTCATTACCGAAGAAGATGTAGAGAAAGCGTTGCCGGAGAAGATGAAAAGGAAGTTTCTCTTTGGGTAGTAAAAACAAAGAAAAGCATTGCAAAAAAATGACTAAAATGTCCTACACGTGAAATACCATGTGCACATTAATGTCAGATTGGTAACCTTCGTCGTGGCTAGAGGGAAAACTAGAAAAGAATTATAAAATGAGAAATGAAAATGATATAAAACTTAGGTTGTGTGGTAAAGTGATGCTTTATATATACTTTGAGATAATTTCGTATTTTTAGTATAAGTATTTATACTTTGAAGTTGAAAGTTTGATTTCTCTAACATAATATATTATTTTCTATATGGAGTCATAAATTTCAGAAACGACAAAAACAAAATTTCCAACAACAATGTGTTTATCTAAGATAGTAAGTTTGAATTATTTTCAATTCACACACTCATAAAAGTAAATGAATTCATGTTTGGTAATAAGAAAATAAAATGAAAATAACCAATAAAAAACAAATTTTATAGGATAAGTTGCTATACAATGACTAAAAGTATACATTATAAATGACCGGAAAATAAAGTATCAAAATAGATAAAAGCACAACAACAAAATTTATAAGTTTCAAAAATTGTAATGATTAAAATAAAAAAAATCAATAATTAAAAGTAAACAGAAAAATGAAGAAACTAACAAATTATTTTAAAAAAAATATTAACACCACGTGCAACGCACGTGGACCTTACTAGTTTCATAAATAGAAAGTTCCAAATAGGGGTATCTCATTAAGCCGGCTAATCTAGAAGGAAATCATTGCTTGGAGGATTATATCAATCAGTCTAAGCACATCAGGGCAGGAATGCTTTTTCCGTTCAACGAGGCTGCCAAACCTATAAAAACTATATAAATTCAAGTTCAATAAGCCAGAGAAGGCACCAGAGGTGGCATAATGAGCGAGTAGCCAAGTTGATCATTTGCTTTTGAAAGAGCTAAAAGTTCTGCTTTAAGAGAGGAGGGGAATTCTTGAAGGTGTCAATTTAGGAACCTTCATCCCGTATGGGGCTAATAACTTATAAGTGTGCTCCACCATATGTGCAATAGGCATCATGACATAAATATGAATCTTGATTCTTGGCCTGCAAACTACATGAAGTTAGAAATAAAAATTACGGCAAAATTCTGTCGGTCTCTTTTTTTAAGTTTTAACCTCTTTATTTCAGTGTTTTTTCAATCGAAAAAGACCACTTTTGAACGCAAAAAGACTACAATACCCTTAATGAGCAGGAGCCACGTTATGAATAAAGACATGATGTATCGCGGTTCACATATTTATATATTGTGGTGCAAAACTATCAACAGTCAAAAAATTATATTAACCGCGGTATATAAATATATGAACCGCAGTGCAACATTATGTGAATCGCGATATATAAATGAACAAAATATTAACAGCTATCATTAAAAGAAGCAAACTACCCGACATGTATATCAATAGTAAAAAATTAATGACAACAATCCTTCTTTCTTCTTTTTTCGTCTTTAAATATCTAATTTCATTTCTTCTCAAACTTATCTACTGTTATTTTGTCTCACTCCATATGATTTATTTAAAATTCTAGTTGTTGTTTATCATTAAGTTTCTTCTCAAGCTTTGTGATTTTTCAGATGCATACAAATCTTAGATCAAAAAAACATTCACTTCTTCCTTCATCTTTATGAACTTAATGATAAAGATTTGGAAGCAACTTGATGATAAACAACCACATGGAGCAGATCTATGAAGATTTCTCACAATGAAAATTTCTCACAGACTTCGATCTCTCCATGCCCAGACTTCATAAATTTTTGATGTATTTCGATGCATTTTAATACAGAAATTGAAAGTAAAACATATATTTTGTATGGTGGTTCACATATGTGTTTTGTATCGCGGTTCACATGTATTTTGTATCGCGGTTCATCGGTGTTAACATTCATGATTTTTGATACATAAATTAAAGTAAAATATGTATTGTGTATCGTGGTTCACTTGTTTTTCTATCACGGTTCATTTGTTTTTGTATCGCGGTTAATATTTTTGTCAACTGCGGTACAACTAATTTTTATGAAGAGAACTGTTTATAAACAAATATATCAAAAAATTGAATACTGCTACCAAATAAGAAAATTTACCCCGTGGTATATAAACATTTAAATACAGAATTGAAGTTATATAATGCAGTGCAAAGACTAATATACTCTATTATAGTTGTTTGTTTTTGTATCACGGTTAATATATTTGTATCACGGTATATCAACATTTAATGTTGGCTCTTTATATTTAAATCAAAATAAAAAGACATGTGCACCGCGATTCACATGCTAGTCACCCCTTCAGCGTTCATTAAAGGTAACGTAGTTATTTCTCTCTAAAACGTGACATTTTTCGGTTAAAAATAAAAACAACGGACTGGAGCGATTAAAATCTTGGAAAAGTGGGCCGACCCGCAATTTTTTCTAAAAATTATGACAAAAGAAGGGTGTAAGCCCAAAACAGGTAAAAGCCCATTAGGCACTATAAATATAGAGATCCTTTCTTATTATTCACTCTCTCACTCTCTTCTCAACATACAAGGGAGGCACGCTCCCTCTTTTCTCAATCGAGACTTACTCGCACACTGGAGGGTTTTGGCGGGGAACCCTCCTTGCAGACTCACGGTGTTCCATTCTGCAGATCACATAACTAGATATCCACTAGACGACACCACTAACCACTCACATAAGACTAGACTTTCGACACCCCCTTCTCGTGGAGTGATCAATTGGTTCTGTTGCCGCCAATCGAGTTATATTCGTTTTCTTCTAATCATAGCCTCCATTGGCATCAAGGGTGAGGTTCGAAGCTTGGCCAAAATCTGCCATGAAATGGCCATGATATATCTTCATTTGAGATAGATTAGGCAGATAAAGAGAGCACATATCGAAAATCCAACATCACCCATGCCCTATGGACTCGCCTTGTTTAGATGAACATGATGACACCAAAATCACCTCGGTCTGAATGATTCAAAATATATATGGATCTTTTCTTGCATCCTAAAATCCAAGTCGATGCATCACGATTCACAAATGATACATTGTGATTCAAAATTAATAATTCAGATTCAAAAAGTTGTCGAACAATGAAAAAAATTATATTCAAACATTTCATCAAACACTTCATCAAACACTTTACATGCATTGTAACATAAAACACTTTGAATCTATTTTAAATCACACAAACATAAATAATGAAGGAAGAAGAAGAAGAAGAAGAAGAAGAAGAACAACAATATAATATGGATTAGTAAAAGAGTGTGAAGTTCAAGTGACGAAAAAACAATATGAAATAACTATTGTTCTTCCTCGCCACTCAACTCCCCATTCTCTTACCGCTTAATACATTTTTTCCATCTTTGGATGAACGAGGGAGAAAAGAAGAAGAAAAATAACGCACTATTAAAACTAAATATCCATAGATGAAGAGAAAGCAAATAAGAAGTTAAGGTGATGGATTAATTGAATCCAAAATAAAAAACACAAGTATTCTTCAATACCCCACTTATCTATTTTTTTTCTCACCATCCGTACGAATTTCAATCATAAATTCCCATTGCGAACATTTTAGAAAAGATTTTAGGAAAATAAATTTTAACGATCGAAAACCGGGGTACCATAGGGGTTTAAATGCTTAAGAAAATGTATAGGCCATGAATTTTGTCATTTATATATTACTTACCGGTTCGAGTTCGCACAAGTCACAGCCAAGTCTTCATCTTCGTCAATCTCTCAGCCTCTCCACGTTGTTACTCTCAGTCTCTCAGCCTACCCCACATCGTCTCACTGCCTCTCTCTCACCTCACCGCCGCCGATCCGACATTGTCTCTCAAACATCAACCGTCGTTCACGCGCGCTCTCTTGTTTGGCAGGTATATTCATTGCTCGTAGGCGTAGGCGGGCACATAAACATGAGCAGCAGGTACGCAATTTGATTTTCTGCAGAAATTTATTCCTAATATGATGCTGTTCTTAATGTTTTATTTCCCAAAATTAATTACCTAAATAAAAAACGATTGTTTGATGTCTGATTTTGGGAGCCGATGAAAGTCTAATTGTTGCAATTTCTCTTCTTAATTGGAATCTGGCATTATCATTTCTAGACATACAGAGATGGACTATGATTTTGAAGCTTAGAACGACTTCAATTATTGTTGTAAATACCAACTTACATACGATTAAACTCTGAAAGGTTGTTGAAGGAGTTGATTCAACATTGTTATCATCTAGCGTTCAAACTAAGTTGTTTATCAAAACCTGATCGAGCTCTAACTGTCATATGTGAGGCTTGTTCTCTTACGATTTGGCACTGAACTACTTCATAGTTCATTATCCCTATAAATCTAATTATCAGCTGATGATATGTTACATAATTTTATTTGTTTTTACATGTTTAAATTGTTTGAATAGGTTGATTTCAAGACCACTTGTTTCTAATATGTGTCGGTCAAACTTGCTGTGGAGGACATCCTGCAACGATGCACCATTAAAATCAACTGGGTCTAACTCTAGGCCAACTAGCAATGTAATATCTTTTACCTATCCTTTATGCTGCAGCTGCCTATCTATCTCTTACACACTATCACTTCCCCCGCACCCCTTTTAATTGATTATGCTGCCAATTCATACATACTTTTAGACCTTCAATTTGAAGTTATGTACTCCCTCCGTCCCTAAATTATTGTCCTGGTTGATCCGACGCACAGATTAAGAAAAAATAATTGACTTGATTATTTATATTGGTTTAATGTGTAGTTTCCTTTAAAGCTCATGTGTATGTGACTCATAATTAAAGTAAGGTGAAAATGTAAGGGTAAAGTGGTAAAAAGGATGTTCTAAAAAGATAAGTTTCAAAGTGGACAATTATTTTGGAACGAAAAAAAAGAGACGATAATTTTAGGGAGTATAAATTATTTGACTTTTGTCTCCTGATCAGAATTTAATAGGGAAAATTAGTGGAGAAAGATAATTAGGATCTATTGCCATTTGTGAGGTAGCCTCAAAATTCTTACATTCATCACCTAAACTTCCACCGTCTTAACACTGGTATTTTCTGTTTCTCTCATTCTATTGTGCGACTAATTTCTTATATGTATACCTGTCTAAAATCATAAATATACATTAATATCTCTCAGGTCCAACGGACATAATAAAACCAATTGAGCATGGTTTTCATAATTCATTTAGTTGTACGAGGGTTTCACCTCAGACTGGAATGTATAACTGAAGTCAAGAACTACGTACAACTCATATTTAGAGTTTCAATTAATTCTTCTTTTATTATCCAATCTTTTCTCATTCTATGGCAGATGCGATGAACATATCTTTCAGCCACATATTTCTTACTTAACCTACATAATATTATGAATATTGCCAGTTAGTTTTTCTTTCAAAGACAGGGCCGGCCTGGGCAAGGGCAGGGTGGGCACCAGTCCAGGGCCCAAGCTAATTAGGGGCCTAAAATTTTGTGGGTATTAGTAATAGTATTATATTGAGTTAGTTTTTTTTTTTTTAATTTTTTTTTGTTTTTTTTAGGGGGAATTTCAAGTGGGTACAATTTTGAAAACATGTTTTCATCTAGAACCATCAATTTTTTAGACATTTCATGTAACTACAAATTGCTTGCCAAATGACAAAAATGCCATTAATGAAAACTCTGATGCCAAAAAATCAATTTGATGCCAGGCATCAGAAATCAACCTGATGCCAAAATCAAGCTGATGCCAGGCATCAGAAATCAACCTGATGCCAAAAATCAACCTGATGCCAGGCATTAGAAATCAGATCTTGGCATCAGAAAATCAAATATTGGCATCAGAAAATCAGATCAAGGCGAGCATTAATACCACCCAAAAAGCTGATGCCAAAAAAAAATTGATGCCAAAAATCTGATGCCAAGACTTGGCATCAGATGAAAAAAATTCAAAACAAAATGCTATCATCGATGATTTCCCGAATGAAATGCTATCGCACATCTATGTCTTTCGGCCTCTCAAAATAGATCTGATCGCGAGTCAAATGGATAGCACTCTGACTCTCGAAATGGACGACAATCGCCCCAATATCCACACTGAGCTCACCGAATAAAGCCTTAAGCCAAATAGCTTCCTTAAGCTGCTTCAGTCATTGCCACTCTTCTGCCTCTGTACTTTGTAGTAGATAAAGCAACTATAGCCTGCAAAGTCGCTTTCCAACTAAGCAAGATCCAGATGCATCTACTCTACCTCATAAATACCGAAGTCTCCATTTCACTATAGCCAATGAATCATCCACAAATCAGTCCGCGACAAATTCGGGGGACGTGACCTTGACAGAAGTGTCGGAGCGTCAAGACTCAAAGGTTGGACGTTGGTTGTTGAATTAGCTCCGTGTGTTGATACAGCAGAGAAGGAGGAGCTTATTGAAGCACGACAAAAGTGTTCCATTGGATGGGGAGTTTAGAGTTGGGTTTGTGCAGAATGATAATAAGGGGCGATTGAAGTTAGGGATTTGTGAGAAAGGTAATTGGGAATGAGGAGGGAGATTAGGGAATCGAAGCATCTTTTGGGGAGAATGTGTTGGAATTCGACGCTTTAAAGATTTGAAGTATAAACAGTTATATATTCACATGTAAGAGAAACCCTAGAAGAAGAGTATGATGATGAAAGGTACAAATAAACAATTGAAGCTTTCGGTTCCTGCTCAAGGATCCCCAATTACCAGCTTCTTGCAAGTCTTTCCAGTCCCTCTCACTCTATAATTCATAAATAATCAGTCTTGTCAACTATTTAATTATGTTTTTCAAAGCTAGCCTTAAATTTTGCATATTCTTGGGAATCGAAGCATCTTTTGGGGAAAATGTGTTGGAATTCGACAGTAGAGAGAGGTGTGTTAATTGGGGGCAGTGATGTATTTTTACCTTAAAAGTGTATCTAAAAGATATGTCTAAAAAATAGCTGGATTGATTTGAAAACATGTTTTAAAAAATGTACCGGCTTGTAATTATTCCTTTTTTTTAATGCAGCTAGCTGAAGAGACCCAAAATCCAAAGAAAACAGCCCAATTCGACAATTTTCAAACTTAAGACACGACCCTGACTCACTTCATACATTATAATTCGGCAATTCTCAAACAACCCAATTAGTAATAGTTATAGCCTTAATATTTTTTAGTATGACTTGGGTCACTTATGCATAATAAATATTAGGGAAAAATATTAATACACTAAAATTGATGAATCGCTGTTCAAAAATAGACTAACAATTACATTATTGAACCGCGGTGCAAAAATCAATGCACTAAAATTGATGAACCGTGGTGCAAAATTAATTCAATAAAAATTGATGAAATGTTGTTCAAAAATAAACTACCAGTTACACTATTAAACCACGGTGCAAAAAATAATGCGATAAAATTGATGAATCGCGATGCAAAAATAATGACCTCCATAGCGTGCCTACGATTCATTAAGGGTATCGTAGTCATTTTATCACTAAAAGTAACTTTTTCTAGTTGAAAATAAAAAGGGTGTACTTTAACAATTAAACGTTTCAAAAAGTGGAGCGGCCCACAATTTTTTCTAAATATTAATTTTTGGTTATTAAATAAGGGTCATTTCTTGCACTTCGCCCTGAGCCAATTAAATGCTAGGAACGGCCCTGTCAAAGAGTTGTCCAAGTAAATTAGATCGGATTTTCCTAGTTAAAAATAAAAGGCCAAGAGTTATCAATGCAATTAATAGTTTATATTTTTATTGAGGTGAATTACATCAATAAGACCAATAAGCTTGCTATGCACCAGCTTGCGGAAGCGATTGAACAAACAATTAAGTAATAGCCAAAAAATTGAAGAAGAAGAGAGAGAGATTGAGGTCAACAGAGTCTTGAAATTTTATTACGACCAACCTTTTTACGTTTTAGTGTTACAACTATATATATGATACAATATCAAACCTTAAATATATCAAATAAGGAAACCTAGAAAACTAGAAATGAAGTCGGGTGCGCTCGTGCCCAATGGCTTTCTGCGAGTGCACCAAAAACTCGAACATACTGCAATCTTGAGTTGCCGCACGTGCCCGCATTGAACCTTCTACGTGCACGCTTCTAAAGCTTCGTGCTTGCTCCCAAAGCTCCTGCACATGCGTGGCCAATTCCAGTACCTTCTGTTTTTTTCCGCACTCGCAACCAATCTATCCATACATGCCCATGTATGGACTCGCTGTAGAAACTAATAAAGTTAAGGAATAACGACATAGCCATATGATTCATGCGAGTATGAAAAACCATGTTCGAGCAGAGACTTGTGGCGTCCACATTGTCTTAGTAAATGACTGGTTTAGTCGCAGAGGTTAGGCCGAGTTCACCAAGAAGAGACACAATCCACCGGACTTCAACCGCAGTGGCAGCCACTGCCCGGTATTCAGCTTCAGTCGAGGAGCGAGCAACAATGCATTGTTTCTTAGAGCTCTAAGAGATCGGGTTGTTTCTAAGATAGACAATGTAAGCATTGGTCGATGTGCAGTCATCCTTGTTGCCAGCTTAGTCAGCATCAGTGAAGGCATGGAGAGTAGGAGGAAACTGGTGATGAAGGAGGATGCCCGCATCAATAGAGCCAAAGAGATACTGAAGAACTTGCTTCAACGCATTCCATTACTCGGTGGTCGGCCTATGCATGAATTGAGAAAGTTTGTTGACAACGAAGGCAACATCAGGCCGAGTAAGGGACATATATTGAAGACTTTCGACCATTGCTCGAAATTCTGTCGGATCTGTGAGAGCAATGCCCGTATGAAGAGTCAAGGTAGGCGAGGTAGAAAGGGGCGTATTTATTGGGCTAGCATCGGTCATGCCTGTGCAAGCAAGGAGATCAACAATGTACCCGCGCTGGGAGAGCAGAAGACCACTTGGACGCTTAATAACTTCAACCCCAAGAAAATAGTAAAGGTCACCAAGGTCTTTGAGCGAGAAGCGATTAGCGAGCAGAGATATGAAAGTCTGAATTGCAGCGGGCTGGTTCCAGTGATGATGATGTCATCTACATAGACAAAGAGATAGATGATGTTGCTCGCAGTACGAAGGATGAATAGTGATGTGTCGACCACTGAGTTTTTGAAGGTGGAGGCAAGTAGAAACTGACGCAACTCATTGTACCACGCTCGGAGAGCCTGCTTGAGACGATAAATAGCCTTGTGTAGTCGACACACATGTTGAGGTTTGTCCTTGTTTGTGAAACCAGGTGGTTGAGCCATGAAAACCTCCTCGAATAGATTGCCTTGAAGAAAGGCATTGTTCACATCCAATTGGCGAAGATCCCATCCTTGACAAACGACCAGTGAGAGAACAAGGCGAATAGTGGTCGGTTTAACCACTGGGCTGAAAGTATCGTGATAGTCAACCCCGGTCCTCGGTGAAATCCTCGCCACTAGCGAAGTTTCAGAAGCGGTCAATAGTACCATCCGCATGTCATTTGACGCGAAAGATCCATTTACGCCCAACAATATTTCAAACATCTGTCAGGAACCAGCCCAAGCACTATCAAGGAGCTAAGGCATTATACTTCTTCTGATATGGCCTACGCCACTTGACATCTTTTTTAGAGCCAGTACACAAGGTTGTTCAATCCGCCGCTAATCGAGTCGAGAGACTCAATTTGGTCTTCGGCTCAAGATATTGTTCTCGGAGGAGAGATGACCACTGCGGCACAGGTTCAGCTGGCACACGGCCCATACATCGGGCTCAGGTCCTGGTGATACAATGCTATCCTCGACGACAGTATTAGTGGTCGAGGAAGGGTGAGCAGTAGGCACAGTGTTATCTCGCAAAGCGGGTGGTCGCCGAGGAGGATTGAGCAACGCACAAGCCAAGAGCAGAAATGCAATAGTGGTTAGGCCGGTGTATAGCGAGCCGAGATGAACAATGCCTAATTAGTGGAGACATTGGCGGGGAGGCACTGGAGCAAGTAACCAATGATGTGTATGAATTTGGGAGCAGTTCATGAGGAGGAAGTCAAGAGCCAACAGAGGTGCCTGCCGGTATACCGTGGCCTGGTGGACATAGGAAAGGTGGACTCGACAAAGCGAACATGACGAGAAATAAACAACCTGGTGGTGCTCGGATCATAACAGAGATAGGCACTCTGAGTGAGCAAGTAACCGAGGAAGACACATGAGGTGGAGCGTACAGCAAGTTTATGAGTGGAATAAGGGCGGAGCCAAGGGTAGCAAAGGCAGCCAAATGCACGAAATTTTGAGTAGTTTGGCGGAGAGCTAAAGAGTTTATGGTAGGTAGACTGGTGAGCAAGAGCGGGTGTTGGTAGTAGATTAATGAGGTTGGCCGCTGTTTGGAAGGCAAACGACCAGAAGGGCAGTGGAAGAGATGCACGAGAGAGGAGAGAGAGAGACCAGTTTCAACAATATGACGATGGCGACGCTCGGAGTACCCATTGTGTTCCGGGGTGCAAGGGGGCGAGGTGAGGTGAGAGTCTCGGGCAAGCCCTATGTATGGATAGGTAGGCGGCCAAGCTAGAGTCCCGGGCAAGCCCCATGTACTCGCCTCCAATGTCCGAGTAAACTTGGGAATGATGGTGGCAACCTTAGACTTGCATCTGAGGGGGGTAAAGCCAGATGTAATGGGTAAAATGATCAGCAAAAATCACATAATATTTGAACCCATCAATAGAGAGAAGGGAAAAGGTCCATACATCGGTATAAATAGTTTACAGAGAAAGAGTAGACACAATAGTATTTTGATAAAAATGAAGTTTATGACTTTTTAGAAAGACAATCACTATAATGAAGAGGATGATTGCGAGTAGTGTCTAAAGCTAAACCTACGCTAGATAGTATCTGACGTTGGACGGGGCCAAACGGACGACCGAGTCGATGATGCCAATCCTGGTGAGAGACTTTGGAGCTAACACAAGTAGAGGGGCGAGTAGGGAGTTGGCCGTGGGCCGATTCATTCACACACCGCCCTTAGATTGTCCTGGCCGCCAAAGATTCTCTCTGCCGCCAGATATTTCACATGAAAAGAAGTTGGTAAGAACTCAATGGAGGTATTATTGGAGATGAAAAATTGAGAAATAGAGATAAGGTTCTTTTTCATGTCAGGAACAAATAGTACATCATGCAAGGAAAAAAATGTGTGAGAGTGTATGAAGAGAGGAGAAACCAGTTTTGGAGATAGTTAACCCAGCACCATCACCAATGACCATTGTGAGAAGTACCACTGTCAAGCAGCCAACTTAGTGTCCCTGTGTCGGCCGTGGTTGCAAGGTGTGCCCGCGGTTGCAACTTGGAGCCACTTGTCGAGTTGGGAGCAACGGGCATAGATGTGGTGGCGACCAGTTGGTAGTTTGGACAGCAAGCAACTGTGTGACCTTGTTGTCGGCAACCTTGACACTTGCTGAGATATGGACGTTGTTACTGAGGAGCTATTACCGGAGTCTGCTGTGAAGGATGCCGAGGTTGAGATGAAGCCTGGCGAGCATGCGAGGAAGATTGTCGAGCATGCAAGTTGTTGTTCCTTGGAGTAGCAAGATTTGCAGTGGCTGGATGTGAGAAGGACGCATCCTTAGATTGTTTCAGGAGCAGCTCACGGTTGATGAGTTTTTCATGAAGCTCATTAAAGGATATGCGGGTATTGCGTCCTTCAACTACGTCCACTATATGGCGGTAGTTATCATCCAACCCACCGAGGAGGATCTCAATGAGGTCCTCGTGGTCAAGCGGTTTACCCAGAGCTACGAGTTCATCGGCTTGACTTTTGAGAGATTGCATGTAGTCGGAGATCGACTAAGTTCCCTTGGTTGCTCGCTTGAGGTAATCTTTGATTTGTTTGATGTGATCGCGAGTTGGTAAAGCATAGTTGTGAGCCAGAATTTCCCATGCTTCATGAGCAGTGGCAGCCTGTTGGATCATAGGAATCAGGGGAGCAGGCAGACATGAAGCCAACAAGAGCGCCAAATAGTAGTTTGTCTTGGCGAATCCATGGCTGGTAGTGAGGGTTTGGTGTGGGGACGTCTTTGGATGATTGAGCATCCTTGGTTAGGACTGTGGGAGGCGGGCAGAGGTGTGATCCATTTACAAACTTATAGAGTTCATAGCCAATGAGGGTGGCCTTAACTTGGAGTTTCCAAGCTATGTAATTAGTGGAGGTGAGTTTGGTGATGTTGTGGTAAGAGATGTTGATGAGGTCGAAGGTTTGTGTGGGATCAAGATGGTTTTTATTGGTGAGGGAATGATTTCCGTTAGCCATGGTGAAGGGTGGTTAGGGCGGCGGCTAGAGGAAGGAGAAGAAGGTTTAAGAGCAAAGCTCTGATATCATGTAGAAGCTAATAAAGTTTAGGAATAACAGCATAGTCTTTCCATTGATTGAATCACCCATTTATAGGAAGAGTTATAATTAGGGTTACACTTGGAGTAGCGTACAAGAAACCTTTACAAGGAAGGTAACATAATAAGGAAAGAACTATACAATGTAATTACCACTAGCTAATTGTTAGTCTCAATGGGCACAATAATAAGTTAGAAGAAGGTGGGGGGTTGAATAACTTATTAACACTTAAAACTTTTCGTAATAATTCATAGAACAAACACTTGCAATCTATTACGAAGATTGAAGTAGCGGAAGACTTGTAAGGAAGATAGATCAAGTCTGTCGGTGAAGCACTACCGGAAGACTTTGCTGATTACTTGAGTTTGCTGCTAAAAGAATAAGTTAAGGAAATGAATGACAATATAAAAACAGAAATCAATAGACGAAGATTAACACATGTGTTTTGAGATGGTTCGCACTATAATGAGTGTTTCGTCCACCACCAAGGCAATCAACCTTGGATTTAAATATGCACTATATTTTCCACTAGTTCTATTATAGAAATATCCAATGGATCATGTACAAAATATTTGACTTGTGTTTTGGGGTGGGGGAATTGAATATCTGGTAAAGCAGAATATTCAAGGTGTAGAAGAATAGTAAGATTACAACAATAAGAAGTAAATGCGTAAGAGTTGAAGCAGATCTTCTTGTTGTTATTGAGGACTTCAATGATCAGTTAATGATCTCCTGAATGCACCGAGTATAAAGCTTGGTGTTATTGGATACATTCATAGCATTTTTGTTCTTCAGTCTTTAATGACAGTATTTATAGCTGGGCATCCTTGAGACCGTTTGGAGAAGACGAAGTGAGTAACAACTCTATTAGGTTAATTTCATTAAATGCTTGAAGCTGCCTTGTTGACTTCATCTTCAATCTGAGACTGATCAGGGTATGGAGAGGAGTAGGTGCAAAGAATCGGTAGAGGGAGACAAACGAGTTGCGGACCTCACGTAGTTGGTACGATGCAGTTTGTGTTAGATTGTGCACCTGCTCTGTCACTTTCAGGAGGCGAAAGTCTTCTTACTTTTTCAGAAATGCTTGAGGGATGTGTCTAAGAAAGTCAAGCGCTAATTTAAAGATAAATTAAATTCAAATTAAAACTAATTAAAGCTAAATTAAATAATCCACTTAAGCTTGATATCTGGTATTTGCCGACACGTCATGCTTCTTTTAGATCGGTGAACATAGTCCGCCGAGGCCGCTTGAAGTTCTTGGTGAAGCCTTCAGCCGAAGTCTTCCGCTGAAACCTATGATCTCTAGAAAACTATTCTAAGGCAAAGTTCTATACACAGTTGCCACGCTAACTGGTACGCAGCCTATTTAGCCGCTAAGTATAGAACCTAATGTAATGAATGAACAAATGTAAATCAAGATACAATGAGAAACAACAATCTCCTCGTATTTGCATCTGGTCATCATTACTTACAAGTGAGGGCTATGAAAGTTTTTGGATAGATAGTAGCATGTCAAAAAAATACTTTTAAGTTTTAAAACTGAAGACATGCCTCTATCAAAAAAGAACACCTCAAATGTAACAACTAATCTAAGTGCTTTACAACAGAAGAGATATGAAGTATAAGCACAAGGATTAGAAATAAACAGTTCAAATAAATTTAAACTGGATGTTTGAATTCTAAGCAGATGTATGAAGTTAAAATAATAAGAATTTAAACAATAGACAATTTTTGAAAAGAATGCACTTCTGTATTTCAAACGAGAAGTTTAATTTGTACAGAGTTTTCAAAAAGATAGGTACAAAGGTTAGGGATAGAAAGATATAAGCTACCAAGGCCTTTTTCACTTTCCTTTGGTTGCTTTGTCAGCTGCTTCTCTTTCTTGGCGTAGACGTTCTTGTTCTTCAACTCTTCTGGTGTATTCTTCATCAGTAGAGGTTGGTTGTCTGGTAGAGCGAGAACGGTAGTCAAGTTCTTCACGAAGTCTGTTGTTCTCCTCCACCAGAGTTCAGTTCATAGACCTTAGTTGTCTCTTCTTCGTGATGGCCAGATCACGTTCGCGCTCAGCATTGATTCGATCATGGGATGCATTGAGAGCACGATCATTGAGTTCATGAACATGAGCGCGTTCATGACCCAGGTGAAGGGTTATGCTGTGGAAGAGTTGGTAGAAGAGAGTTGAGCAGAGTCTGACACACTTGTTGCGTTGAGCTTCCATGTTTATTTTTAAATTGGTAGACTCGTGCCTCATTTCTCCAAACTTGGTCCATACATTCTCTTGGAATTGGCGGAGGATGGCGGCATTTCTGTCTGCAGCTCTAGACGTTGCTGTTCCAAGCTCAACAGCAGCTATGGAGATACTGGTAAGTTCTTCCATTCTGTTGTGTATGGCGTCCAGGCGGCTCAGAATTTATGTGTTTGCCGATTGGGATGGAGAAGGGTCAAGGCCTATGTGAACATGCTCAATCTCTACAGACGAGGCGACACCTAAAGGCCGACAGGTGGAAAGGGCCTGGGACGGAGATGATGAGTTGGAGGTAGAAGAAGAGTCGGGTGTTGGGAATGTATGGGTAGAAGAGGAATTGGATTTAGGAAGGGATGAAGGAGGGGTTGGGGGGATTTCAATATCTGTGTCCGAATGATCACATATATTGGTAGGGGTTGGGAGGGGTTCAATTGAGAACCTGAAGGAAGGAGGGGGATAGGAAAGGACTTTTGGTCTCATAGGTTGAGGTTGTGGAGGAGGGGGAACAGGTTTGGCAAAGAGATCTGTTACTGACGAAAGTTCAAAGATGAACTTCGTGACAACAGAGGATAGGGCAGGGGAAACCAGGGGGTTAGGACGAGTGGAATGGGTTGGTCTGGTTCTGATATGGTAGTGTTGATTTGGGTAGGAGTGGGTGAGTGAGGGGTAGAATGGTTTGGAGATCCGTTGAAGGGAGAGGGATGTGTTGGAAGGGGTGATCTGGTAGGCTCCTCCTGAGGGATAGACTCCTCCTGAGGGATAGACTCCTTCGGAGAGGGTGATTCAATCTGAGTAGATGACTTAGTAGGATGAGTTTGAGTAAAGGTAGATGGTTGGTTACCAGCAGACTTCCTTCGCTGCCTCAGTGGCTGGACAAGGGGTCCAGCTGCTTCATCAGTAGAGATAAAAGTGTTTGCTGTTGGCTTGGTTGGTAGGCCTTTACGCAATCGTCTGCGTTTAGGCTTGGGTGATGGTGAGGGTTGGTTAGAGGATGGTTTGCGTTTTGGGGTTTGGGATGGCTGGGGAGTGGAGGTTGTTGGTTCAAGGTTGGATGGTTGGGGAGAAGATGATTGCCCAGCAGCAGAAGAGGAGCTGCTAGCAGACTTTGCACGCCTACTGGCCTTAAGTTCCTTCCGGATCCATTCATCTTGAAGCTCGTCTGTTTCCGCTTCGTGCCTAGCCTTGTTGGTAGCATCAGCCTTTGTCTTGGCAAAGATGTCAGCCAAGACTTCAGTTTCATCTGGCGAGAAACCAGTTGCCTTTCTATCTTGAGCAACTTTTCGCCGCTTCCACATATGCTCTGACTCGTCTGCTAGCTCTTAGGCTTCTTGCATAATGTTACGGCCAATGACAGAAGTAGCTTTCTGAAATCTTGCCTTGGCTGCACTGGCATCATCATACGCGTCCATGTCGAACCGCGTGACCATCATGGGAGTGGGCTTTGCTATCTTTTCAGTAACAATGTTTGGGAGCCCTCTTTGCTACCTCCTCTTGTTCTCATGGTCAACATATTTGTTGAGGAAGGTAACAGTTAGCTGTTTGTCCTTGGACACCTTGATCAGCTCGTCAGGCTGAACGACATACTTGATTTTTGCCGTGTCCTTTAGCAGGGAGTTGATGAGCCGGACAAAAGGCCTTTTGGTGTAGGGGATGTACTTCATATTTGTAATGTAATTGCGAAGCTCATTGAAGATGATGGTGCTGAAGTTGAGGTGTGTCCTCTGGTAAATGGCGCTTGAAAGGTTGAGCTGTTGGGTTGTGAAGATATCATGGGCCATATTCTTGAACAACACGGATTTGTCCAGCTGATGACTGGAACAGTAGACGTCAAGGGAAAGACGTTCCTTAGCATTTTGACTTGAGGTTCCCTTGGAGTATTGGTTCCCCTCATTGCTTCCCAGGCTCTATCAGCCTTAGTAATGGATAGCTCACTATCTCTGCCATAGTGGACTCTAATGACTTTGGATATCATTTTGGCAGAGAGAGAGAGAGAGAGAGAGAGAGAGAGAGAAGGGAAATCCACGAATCCATCCACGGATGACAGATGGAATCTTGGGGTTGATTTCCATTCGCTGGTAGAATTCTTCAGCGAGGATGTTGATGTAGTCTTCGTCGTGGAGATAGAAGAGGGGGAGAATCCCGGACTCGTTCATGTTGTCACACATTTTGGTTCCGGCGGCAAATGTGCGAACAGTCGTCAGGTTAATGCACATGCTTGGGAGGCACATCTTGGGTTCCAGCCCCTGAATTATATCGTGAGGGGCAGGATAGAGAGGAAACCCAAGGCATTGGCGGAAGGGCTAGGGTGAATGACTTGTTTAGGGTCAACCACCTTCTTTTTGCATGTATTGGTTTTGGCAAATGATTTCACCTACAAAAAACATTTTCAGAAATTAGGGCTTTTCCATTGACAGAACAAACAACTAAAGATTTCATTTTTAAGAAATAAAATAAATTTTCAGACAAAAAAATTGAAACCCTTAAATGTTTGGAGAGTAAAATGCAGAGAAACATCAACAGATAATTTGAAGAAATAAGTATTTCAAAGTATAGAGAAAACTATTGGTTTCAAGGTTTATAGATAGACAACAATGGCGGAAACCGTCAGGATACGCAAAGCGTCCTTTCAGGTTCCTCAAGAATATGACTCAGAAGAAGAAATAATATGCATAAATCAAAAAAGAGTAAACTAATGAGTATTGAAAGGCTTACCATTGTTGCTGTAAGGAAGAAGAAGCAAAGAAATAGTCGGAGAGAGGAAGCAGTTGCAGAGAAGAACTAATGGTTTGAGTTAGAGAGAGAATATCTGAGAGAGAGGTTTCGTGAAAGTTTTGAAAAAGACGGTTCAAAGTCTATTTAAAGGAGAAGAAAAGTCATTTTAGCGAAAATGCCTTGGATGATTGACGGGTGTCTTTCAAAAGGCTTTTAACTTAAGATATTTTCAAAGTAATAACAAAAAGTGACTTTTAACCCCTTTTACCCTTTTTAGAAAAACTTTTACCCTTTAATAGACTTAAAACTGAGATACTAACCTGGTTTTAATGTAGTTGAGCTATATCATTAACAAAGTTAGTAACAATTAAGTCTACTGGTACGAAGTAAAACTTACAAACTTAAAAATAAACTTTAAGCTGTATGATCAATCATACCAAGATTTCTCCTTAAATAAGTAAACCTGGTAGCATCCAGTGGTTTTGTGAGAATATCAACCAATTGATGTTCATTTGGAACATATTCCAAACTAATGTTACCTTTTTCCACATGATCTTTGAGGAAATGATAACGGATATCAATGCGCTTTATCTTTGAGTGCATCACTGGTTTCTTTAAGACTGAAATTGCAGGAGTGTTGTCACACATAATGGGACAATTTGCAGTCTTGATGTTGTAGTCCACTAGTTGCTGCTTCATCCAAAGTAGTTGAGAGCAACAGCTGCTGGCAGCAATGTATTCTACCTCTATGGTTGAGTTTGTAACTGATCCTTACTTTTTGCATGACCAGGAGACAAGTCTATTTCCAAGAAATTGACAAGTCCTCACTGGTGCTTCTTCTGCTAACTTTTCAGGTTGCATAGTCTGCATCTGATTACCCAACTAGATCAAAGTTGTTCCTTTTCGAATACTAGATACCCATATTTGTAGTTGATGAAACATATTTGATGATATGTTTAGCAGCAAACAAATGTGATTCCTTTGGATCTGCCTGAAATCTAGCACAAACACAAATAGCAAACATTATATCAGATCTACTGGCAGTAAGGTAAAGAAGTGAACCTATGATTCCTCGATACTTGATCACGTTCACTTACTTTCCCTTCTCATCTTTGTTAAGATGACAGTCGGTAGACATTGGTGTCTCAAATCTTTTAGCTGAATCAAGACCAAATTTCTTGATAAGTTCCTTTGCATATTTGGTTTGGCTGATGAAGATCCCGTCTGAAGTCTATTGAATCTGAAGTCCTAAAAAGTAGGTGAGCTCTCCCATCATGCTCATCTCAAACTTGCTTTGCACCAGCTTCTCGAATCTCTTGCACAGACTTTGATTTGTAGATCCAAAAATGATGTCGTCCATATAGATTTGTACCAGAAGAGAATGACCTTTGTGCTTGAGGATGAACAGAGTTGTGTCTATTCTTCCTCTCACAAATCCTTGTTCAATTAAGAACTTGGATAGAGTTTCGTACCAAGCTCTGGGAGCTTGTTTGAGGCCATAGAGTGCTTTCTTGAATACGCATACTTGATCCTGCTTGTCTTGGATGACAAAATCTGGAGGTTGTTCAATATATACCGTTTCTTGAAGATCACCATTGAGAAAGACACTCTTTACATCCATCTGATATACTTTGAAGTCCATGAACGACGCATAGGCTAGAAAGAGTCTAATTGCTTCTAATCTGGCAACATGAGCAAATGTTTCATCGAAGTCAATTCCTTCTTCCTGTCGATAGCCTTGAGCAACTAGTCTAGCTTTGTTTCTGGTGACATTTCCATCTTCATCTCTCTTGTTCCTGAAAACCCATTTGGTGCCTATGACTGGATGGCCAGTAGGTCTTTGAACTAAGCCCCACACTTTGTATCTATTAAACTGGTTTAGCTCTTCTTGCATAACTTCAATCCAGTAATGGTCTTTGATAGCTTCATCAATCTTCTTTGGCTCGATTTCAGATACGAATGCAAAGACAAACATAGTCTTATTTCGAACCCTGCTTCTTGTGCGAACTCCTGAGTTGAGATCACCAATGATTCGAGAGATGGGGTGATCTCTTGTTTCAATA
The DNA here is from genome assembly GCA_013146195.2 of Codonopsis lanceolata. Lineage (NCBI taxonomy): Eukaryota > Viridiplantae > Streptophyta > Magnoliopsida > Asterales > Campanulaceae > Codonopsis > Codonopsis lanceolata. Next base: position 64,682,248 of record CM028384.1, on the reverse strand, counting down.
ACAACTGGAGGAAGATCACTTCTGGTGAGTTTTTCTCTTAAAGATTCTGGAGAATGTAGAGAAGGAGATTCACCAAAATCAGCTTCAAAAGAGATAGGATCTTCGAGACCTTTTTCTGGTGAGCAAGAAGGGTTAGTGATCTGCAAAGGTGTTTGGGGTAGAACAAAAGAGATGGGTTCAGGGTCAACAAAAAGGTTGGAAGAGGTATCAGTAGAGATGAAGTTTTCTTGTGCTGGATTAGTAGAACTTGAAGAGTTTGCAGTTGGAGGATTTTGAGGTGAAGAAGAGGTAGGAGCTTTATTTGTACATGTCTCAACATCATCAGAATCATCAGCAACATTTGGAGCCACTCGTGGCTCTAATAAATCATATTCATCAAAAGTAACATGTACAAATTCTAAGATTTTCAATGAAGTTTTGTTAAATATGCGAAATGCTTTTGAATGATTGGAAGAGCCCAGAAAAATTCATTCGTCTGATTTTGAATCAAATTTGCCTCTATAGTCTTTTCCATTGTATATAATAAAACATTTACAGGCGAAGATTTTGAAAAATCCTATATTTGGGGCTCTTCCTCTCCATATTTCATATGGAGTTTTGTTATGAAATTTGTTTACCAGGGATCGATTCTGGGTAAAACATGCAGAATTGACGGCTTCTGCCCAGAAGTATTTTGGTAGTCTAGCTTCTGCCAGCATAGTTCTTGCTGCTTCAATGAGTGTCATGTTCTTCCGTTCAACTACAACATTTTGCTGAGGAGTTCCAATAGCAGAGAAGTTGTGGCCGATCCCGTGATCATCACAATATCTTTCAACACCGTTGTTTTTGAATTCGGTGTCATTGTCTGATCTGATGTCACTTATTTCTTCAAACTTTTGAGTTTGAAGTCTTCTGAAAAGGGCGGTGACTAAATCATATGTCTCATCCTTTGAGGTCATTGTTTCGATCCAGGTGAATCTAGAGTAGTCATTAACTGCTACAAGTGTATACTTGTCTCCGGAGATACTAACGGTAGTGATTGGTTCAAAGAGATCCATGTGAAGAAGTTGAAGAGGTCTGGAAGTTGACATAACTGACTTGCTTTTGAAGGAAGACTTGGAGAGTTTTCCTAGTTGGCAAGCTTTGCAACTTCTGTCGTGGTCGGCAGACACTGTAGGTAGACCTTGAACAAGCCAATTTTTGGAGAGCTTGGAGAGGTACTTGAAGTTGAGGTGACTGAGACGCTTGTACTAAAGCCAACTATTGTCATGAACATTGTTAGCAACTAGGCAAAGGCTGGAGGATCTCCCTAGAAGGTTTAAGTCTACGGCATAGACGTTTCCTTGTCTATTACCGGTTAGCAATGTTGAGCAGGATTCACAATCTTTGATGAGACATTGGTTGGAGAAGAATTGGCATATAAGAACTTTGTCGCAGAATTGAGATATGCTCACAAGATTATGCTTTTAGCTATTTACTAGAGAAACTTTGTTGATGGAGAGACTTCCTCTAGTGATTGAGCCATACCCAATTGTTTTCCTTTTTGCATTGTCGCCAAATATCACCATAGGACCTTTAGCTTCAGCTATATCTGAGAGTAAACTTCTGTTTCCTGTCATGTGCCTTGAACAGCCACTGTCGAGGTACCAAATGTCCTTATCTTCTGAATCTGTAGCCATGAAGCAGACCTGAAAAAGTCAAAGGAACAAGGTCCCCTTTATTTTCTTTTGGGTCCTGAGGATTAGCAACCTTTTGGGACCCATACCTGCTTAACCTTGAGAGAGCTAGGTCTCTCAGATTTTGGTGTGAACCTTAGCAGACATTCTAGGCCCAGATGGCCTAAATAATTGCAAGAATGACAAAGATGAAAGTTCCATGGCTGATTGTGATCAGCTTTTGCTGTAGAGTGCTTGTGACTTTCCTTCTTTCCAACATCAGTCTTGGGTTCAGCATGCTTGTTGACAGTAGGCTTAAGTGGTTTTTGTTGAGTTTTTCTTGATCTATTACCAGCAGACTTAGCTTTGGCTAGTCTGTTGTTAACTGATTTAGGAGGATTTGACAGAATTCCTTTAAGTTTATTGTCAATCAGCTTGGGTGCCTTCACCATTTCATAGACAAAGTTGATAGGTACCAACAGAAATTTCGTTGGTTTATCACCAGCAGATTTTGCTTTAGCAGAGTTGCTGTCGGCAGATTTTCATTTCTCTGCCGTTCCTTTAACAAGCTTCTCATTCGAAGCACTCTCTTTGGCTTTCCCTTTGTGAGCCTTGGGATAAACATATGGTACACTTTTATACTAAAGTCCATGATTACCCTTGTTGCCGAATGTCTGTTTAAATAAGGAAGCATCATCAGCAGTCTTGGAGGTTTCACATTTCAGAAGAGTATGCAGGACTGGGCTCATCATTATAGCCTAACCCTGATTTATCTCCACTTGGCTTTTGACTAGAGAGGATTCCTTCAAAGGTTTCCTTAGAGCTGTTCTAAGAGTCAATTGTCTTTTGCAAGGAAATTTTCTTCTGGTCTAGCCCTTTGATGTGCTCAGTTAAGTAATCAATTTTGTCACAATGGAATTTGTTTCTCCTTTTAACTTGATACTTTCCTGGTGATAGCTATTGAGAGTTTGAATCTCAGCTGCCAGCAGAGATTTCTCAGCAGCAAGCTTTTCATAATTTTTTGCGAGTTTTACATAGGCTACTCTGAAGGAGTTCAACTCCTCAAGCATTTCTTGATTATCCTTGAGTAGTTCTTCCTTACTGAAGCTTTCACAGTTGATCTCACTTTTTACGACGGGACTAGGTGAGATTTCGACTTCATGTTCAGAGTCATAGGTGAGACTTGATTTATGAGCTATTAAGCATATGTTGTCTTGCTCACAATTGTCCTCATTCTCTTCTGAATCCGTCTCAAACCATGTAGCGACCGGTTTCTCTTCAATGTTTTCAGCCAGCGTACCTTTCTGTTTTTGAAATTTTTTATAAGGAGGCTTTCGATATGCTTCAAATTTTGGCTTAGGGCATTTAGATGCAAAATGACTAGGTTTTCTACAGTTATAACACACGAGCTCATTGTTAGATGGGCTTTCAGCAGATTTTCTAAATGGCTGCCGGTGTGTGGTCCTTTCTTCCATATTTTGCAAATTTTTTAAAGCGTTTTACAAACATGACAAATTGTTCATCTAAAAGAAAATCAATTTCATTGGAGGAAGTAGATGGTTTTTCTTCAACTGGAGTTACTTCTTGTACCATGACTGGCAAGGACAAAGTTTTGAATTGTTTGTCCTGCTCTAGAGCTTGACTAACTTCGAGCTCGTAAACCTTCAAACTTGCATAAAGATTACGAAGAGTCATTTCATTTAAGTTTTTAGATTCCTTCATGGCGGTAGTCTTAACATGCCACAGACTACCTAGAGAGCCTAGAAATCTCATGTTCATTTTCTTTTTGTCATAAGTTTTACCGAAAGAGAAACAACTATTTATTGCCTCGCTGAAGCAATTGTATGCTTGTCTCAGGGTCTCCTTGGGATCCTTTTTGAAAGAGTCGAATTGTTGGATGAAGGTGTACTTTCTGTTGTCTCTTGTATCTTGGTCTCCTTCCAAGTATTCGGCAAGAGCTTGCCACATTTCTTTAGCAGAGGTTCACCGGATCACTTGTTGGTAGGTACTGGTGTCTAGTGAGCTTGTAATGATGTTAATGGCTTTGCTGTCCAGCTCTACTAGTTTTTTTTCGTCCTCAGTCCATTCTTTTTCTTCTTTTGGAACTTCCAGAGGATTTCCACCAACCCTAGCTAGAGGTTTGCCTTCATTGGTACATGGCGTCCTTCTAGTACGCACTTCCATAACCTATTGTCAATAGAATTCATAAAGCGAATTACCTTATCCTTGCAAACGTCGAAATGGCCTTTGTCCAATATTGGGACGTGGTTCGCATTTGACGTAGGTAGCATATAATGCGTTTGTGCCATTGGATCTTGTCTTTCAAGAGGTTAGTCTTTGAAAAACTAGTTTTCGAAGAGTTTAGCTATGTTATCAATTGTTAGTCCCAATTGGCACAATAATAAACTAGAAGGGGGGGGGGGTTGAATAACTTATTAACACTTAAAACTTTTCGTAATAATTCCTAGAACAAACACTTGCAATCTATTAAGAAGATTGAAGTAGTGGAAGACTTGTAAGGAAGACAGATCAAGTCTATCGGTGAAGCAATACCAGAAGACTTTGCTGATTACTTGAATTTGCTGCTAAAGGAATAAGTTAAGGAAATGAATGACAGTATAAAAACAGTAATCAACAGAGGAAGATTGACACATGTGTTTTGAGTTGGTTCGCACTATAATGTGTGCTACGTCCACCACCAAGAAGTAAATGAGTAAGAGTTGAAGTAAATCTTCTTGTTGTTGTTGAGGACTTCGATGATCAGTTAATGATCTCTTGAATGCACTGAGTATAAAGCTTGATGTTGTTGGATAGATTCAGAGCATTTTTGTTCTTCAGTCTTTAATGACATTATTTATAGCTGGGCATCCTTGAAACCGTTTGGAGAAGACGAAGTGAGTAACAACTCTATTAGGTTAATTTCATTAAATGCTTGGAGTTGTCTTGTTGATTTCATCTTCAGTCTGAGACTGATCAGGGTATGGAGAGGAGTAGGTGCAGCAACTGGCAAGAGGGAGACAAACAATGTTGCAGACCTGCAGTAGTTGGTACAGTCTGGTTGTGTCAGACTGTGCACATGCTCTATCACTTTCAGGAGGCAAAAGTGTTCTTGCTTTTTCGGAAAAGCTGGAGGGACGTGTCTAAGAAAGTCAAACACTGATTTAAAGATAGATTAAATTCAAATTCAAACTAATTAAAGCTGAATTAAATAATCCACTTAAGCTTGATATCCGGTGAAATTTGACACGTCATGCTTTAGGGTGCGGACACGATGCAATCATTGGAGGCTGGTGAAGCCTTCAGAAGAATCTTCATTGAAACACTGTGAAGCCTAGAAAACTATTCTAAGGCGAAGTTCTATACACAGTTGCCACGCTAACAGGTACGCAACCCATTTAGCCACTAAGTATAGAATCTAATGTAATGAATGAACTAATGCAAATTAAGATACAATGAGAAATAACACTAATAATTACAAATAAACAAGAATAAATAATAAGTATATTATTCTATAATACTCGCACCCGATGCTTGTTTGCAACCGTGCCCGTAACTGGTCTTCGATCCGTCCTTAATCCCAAAAGTCTGTACCATCTAAAATAGTATTTGAAGGGACCCGACCTTGGCCCTCCTACGTAGAGCGTGCACGTGGCTCCCAGCTAGGCATGGGTAGGTCCCATCCCTCAACCGCTCATAAAACTTGAGGATCGACCATGACCGACCATTATTCATCTGGTTGAACAAAGTATCCTCGGAACGACCAAAGGTCACTCTAGAAGCCAAACAAGATAGACCACTAAGCCGAGGAACGCCCATGCTCGTCATTCGATCACTCCGACGAAGTAATTACCAGATGTCAGATCCTGATTGGAAGCCACGTGTTGTCCATGCAAGCTTAGGTCAACCAATGAGAGGTTGATAGCGAGTCGACCAAGCAACAGACCCTTACGTGTGAAAGGAAGATATAACTTGGCAAGTAAGCAACCACCAACTATGCAAGGCTACCTATAGGCCATCAACCAATAAGAGGCTGCCAGCCAATTGACCAACAACAGGTCCCTATGCCCAAGGGCCCCTGCATTGATCATGATTCCCAAGGGACACTACTATAAAAGGAAGCCTTCCCTTACAAAAAAGGTAGGTTCAATCTATAAATTACACACACAATTGTATTCAAACGAAAAGCTAAATATACGCTATTACCGGAAGCTTAAGGGAACGCCTATCTCCGGCACATATATTTTTTGATTACTGACTCTCACACCGGAGGGCTGTAGTTGGGAAAACCCCCGGCACCCTAACGGTAGTTCCATTGCAGGTCGCTAAAGATTAAGGACAAAGCATAACAGATCAGTTTACAAGTGAACCAAAGCCGAGATATACTATCCAGTTTGGTACACTAGTACTTACTAGAACATAAGCGTTTAAGTAGGAGAAAGAAAACTAAAAAAGAACTGTCAAGATGGCTTGGACAAATGATGAGCAGAGCAATGGAATGCTATACCAAAGAAAAACAAACCCATCCTCTTTATTTGCTCGAGCATGGTTGAAAAGGAAAAATGAAAACAAAGACCAAAGAAAAGTAGGATGGAAGGCACATCTCATGTCATGTTCTGTGTTAACCACGAATATTTACAACTATTCTTTTCTATAGAAATTATTGTAATTCTGTAGCCCATTAAATAAGAGGGTTATTCCTAGAAGAGAATATAATATATTTATAATGTATTATATTTATAGTTAGTTTATATTTTTTTAATCTTTTTTGTATTTAGATTTATTAATCCCTTTTATATTTAGACTCTCTAAGTTAAACTTGTGTAACAAATATTGTATTTCTATATATATGTTCAACATATCAATGAAAAGACTATATCATTATTTCTAAACTTTATTAGTTTCTATATCTTTTTGGAGGAACTAGATGATCCACTACTGAACTTGGCGCCACTCTCCAAAGCGAACTTAAACATACCACTTATTGCTTATGTATATTCATCAGTGATCAGGATCAATGCCAAATTAAACACTCTGATCCAGAATTCTCAAATGATACTCCCGTTCTCGCTCCAAACAAAGAGTCGATCATGCTATTTCATGATGTTTTATTCTAAGAGTCGACTTTCAAAAATCATGTTTACGATTTTCATAACATTTCAATATTACTCTTCACATTTAATATTAACACATTGTTTATCAACTTTAATACTAGTTATATACTCCCTCCGTCCCAAATTACCTTTTTTTTTTTTTTTTTTTTTTTTTTTACGTTCCAAAAAAATAGTCTTATTTGGCTAATGACATGCTACTAACTTTGATTGCATGATGATTTTTGCTTACAAACATTTTGGAATAGAATTTAGAAAAAATTAAAATTTAATATTTAAAGTTAGTAAGCATCTAAATTGGAGAAAGAAATAATAAGAAAAAACAAACAAACTCTCTCAAGATGGCTTGGACAAATGATGTGCAAAGCAATGCTACACTAAAGAAAGACTTATTGAAACAAAATTCATCCTCTTTATTTGCTTTTGTTCTATTTTTGGTGGGGTACATCGGCCATTATATAAGAAAAGTAAAGAAGGAAAAGGAAACAAAGACAAAACAAAGATGGAAAGTATACTTGCCACGTGTTAATGGGAATTATTGCAATTCTATAGCCCATATTCTATGAGGGTTCATCAATGATGCTTTTTGTTTAATAATCCTTTCCTTTTATATTTCTTTTTCCAAATTCAATTGGTATGGATAGTGTAGACAACTACTACACACACATACACACTAGTAGCCAATTAATTGATATTCCAAACGATTAAAACTAAACTTTCTTTATAGGCAAACACTTGAGAAAAATGGTCTTATATTTATTTTATGTAAGACAAATCTCCTTAACCCGATCCATCGTGTGTTGATGGATTAAGTTGTGAGAGAGTGAAATTCCTAGAATTATGATCTGGAAATGATGTTACAGGAGACCTGCTCCTTTGTTCCTCTTTAGTAATGCTGTGACTATAAGTATTAATGCCAATCAAGGAGACATAAGTCCAATATATAGTGCGTTCAAAGTTGAAGACTCATCCAGTGTGTGTTTGTGTGTTAAAGTGGGCACTGATGGAAAGAACAAAGTCAGGGCTAGAGCCACCAAGTAATAGAAACTTTATCACAGTTCTCAGCATTGATGGAGGTGGAATAAGAGGGATTATCCCAGCAATTATCCTCGCCTCTCTCGAGTCCGATCTTCAGGTAAAACTACTTTTTAAACTTTCCCACTATTTGGCATTTGCTTACAACATGAACAGATATGCACGCATGACGCACCATCCTATCCACTCACCCCAATATAGCCAGCCAGCATCATCGACCAGCAGAAGGTCTTAGACCATCTCCAACAGTTTGAAGTTAAAACTACACAAAATCTTTAAACTGGTGCAATTTCTGCACCAAATTTCTTACACTATCTCCAATAGTTTTACTTCAAAGTTTACTCTAAAAGGAATATTCCAAGTATATTCTTCATTATTTCATTTAATTTGTATTCCAAGTATATGTTTTATTTTTTTTAATTTGCATTAATGTATTTTAGCAAAACAAATATATTATTGATTTAATATTAAATTAAATTAAATATTATGTATGTTGTGTGATTTAATTTAATGTAATGTATTTTTCATTTATTTATTAATGTTTAATATATATAAACTTTATCATAAATAATTTTAATATTATATATAACTAATAACTAACAATATAAATAAAATAATTGAATTAATTTTTTGTATTATTTAAACCAAAACATCTCAAAATGGTATTTAAACTAAACAACTAAACTAACAATAATAATGAAAACATAAAACACAAAATAATTACTTAAACCAAAAAAAAAAAGAAAAAGAGGAGAGGTAAGATGAAGTATGAGTAGTATGCTCTGGATTTGAAGTTCAGAATCAGAAACTTCAAATCTGAAGATGAAATGAAGCAGCTGTTGGAGCATGGAATAGTAGAAAAATTCTTCAAATTTGGAGTTTTGAAGCTTCCCTTGGAGATGGTCTTACAAATTCTTGAAAAGTTCTTAGAGTGGTACAAAGATACATTCATTTAATTTGTACTATCTTATACTTTCTCAACCCCAAAGAAAAATGGCGCACATTGAATTTTCTTTTGTGCCAAAAGAAACGTCCCAATTATATTTTTGTTATAAAAAAATATAATTTTAATGCAATTTAAAGGAGCACAAACAAGTAAAACTATAATTTAACTTGTCAAATGAGACAGTTTTTTTTTTTAGCAACCACCAGGGGGTGGTAGGGAAGAACCAAATTTTCCACCAGCCACCAGAAAGGTCGTTGAAATTGAATGTTAATTACTCGAATTTCGGAAATTTTATCTAAGTTGGGTGAGGCCACAGTAAAGTGGCGGTTTTGAGAGTGCGGCCAAGTTACTACTGTGGCATCACGACTTCTATTATGCTGAAAAACGTTCTGGGATTATTCTATGAAGGTTAGAAAAAATTTCATAAGAAGAACTTATTTAAGGTTGAATATTTTTCCTTCGTCATTTTTATGTTAATTAAAAAACTTTCTGATGTAAATCATTTAGGTTAAGAATAGAGGTCATTTAAGAAAATGTCACCACTCCCTATTGTGACATTTTGCTATTCACTTCCGCTGTACACACAACACTCCCTATTTTAGATCGATATAACTTCAGTCCTTCCACATGTGGCCTAAATTTTAAGAGAAATTGTATTACTATTAATTTCACTTTTTTGTAAAATAACTAAATCATAGTAATTGTTACATTGAAATTGTTGTAGGAACTAGACAAAAATAAGGATGCAAGAATTGCAGACTATTTTGATATAATTGCTGGGACGAGCACAGGCGGTCACCTGACTTGCATGCTAACTGCACCAGATGAAAACAAGCGTCCTATGTTTGCTGCTAAGGAGATCAAAGACTTCTATATGGAGAACAGCCCTAAAATCTTCCCCCAAGTCTGGTAAAATTAATACTTGCTTATGCTCATATAAAAGATCCTGCGCTACTTATTAAGGTGTTTGCATGTCAGCCTAGCTAGCTCGGTTAAGCCTACAATTACGCCTCAAACTAGGGGCAGGCTTGAAGTTTTCTTTTAGCAGGTAATGGGTGTTGCCATCAGAGCTGTCAAATAGGGCAAAAACCGCCATCTATTAGGGGCGGGTTGGGCTGATGTATTAGATACCCGTTTGCATGCGGTCTTTTCGGGCTTATTTGTGGGTTGGGGTGGGGCGGGCAGCAAACAACCCACACTTTCTTATAATACTTAAAAGTTTTAAAATCATTTCCATAATTACATTGCACATAGCCCAATCCAAGCGGCCCAAGTCCATTCCCACTCATTTTCCGTCAAACTCAAATTAGAGGTTAGGGTTAGTAGTCAAAATTCTAAAATCAAATTTTGAAAATACTCTCTCTCCCTCTCACGCTCACGGCTCACGCATGGAACGGCCGCATAGATTTCGACGACCTTCTTCCTCCGGCGATTGTGCCGCCTCCTGGGCCCTGACCTCTGACTCCATTTCCATCTCAAACTCTCAACTCTCTCTCATCTCAAGCCTGGAAATGAACTTTTCGTTCTGTCGGTAGTTAGATAATTTTCTTTGAGAATCGTGTTTTCTTCTTCCACATCGCATGCCCGTTCCATCATGATTTATGGCAATGATTTATATTCTGGCAACCCGTTAGGAAGAGAGGGTGTATTCAATGACGGGACAGAAAGGGAAAGGGTCATATGATGGTTCGAATATAAATCATAATCCCTCTCGTTCTGGAAGCAGGGAAATATCATAATCCTCCATCTCTATAACCGTCTCCTCTGCTGCCATCTCTCTTAGCTTCTGTGTTCTCCGACCGTTTTTCTTCATCTTCGACTTCTAGTTAGGATTATTATACTATTATATCTTCAACGTATGGTGAATTTGGTTCATTCAGCAAGCTTTGATGATGTTTATCTCCTTTTACAAAGTGTGAGAGACTAGTGTTTACTGATGGATTCTGACATCCATTTTTGTTTATCTTGTTTTGGAAACTGTAATACAGTAAGTACGGAGTATATTGATTTTTGGTGTATTGTTGGATGAATCATGAATGTAAATATTAAAAATCCTCTTTTTTTGCGGGCTTTGCCCGCGGCCCTACGAGGGGAGGGTTGGGCTAGGGGATTTTAGGATCATCATATTCGCGGGCTTTCCCGCCCCGACCCGTTTCACATTGGGCTTTCAGGCCTACGGGCAAACCCGCCCCGTAGGCCCGTTTTGACAACTCTAGTTGCCATTAGCCCATGATCCCACAACTCAAGCTATAAGAGATAACTCATGGTGGCATTGTCTAGTTGTCGTGTGGTATATCACTTGTGTGTAGGCGTAATAAGCAATTGAGTGACTGCTGAGGTGTCTACTTTTGGTCAGGTGCCTAAGTGTTTCAGCCGCAGACCGCTCATTTTATTACATTTACTGATTGACGCGTCACCTTCTTTTAATTTGCTGCCTAATCATTATGAGAATCATGCATGGTTTTTCTTTTTCATTAGGTTTTTTGTATAACTATATATTGACATGGTAGAATTATTTCTCGGATAACAGCTCTTGGTATGGTCTGGTTTTAAGGAAGATGAAGGCCATAATACGTCCAGAATACGATGGGAGGTTTCTCCGTGAACTTATTGAGAACAAGCTCAAAGAGACAAAATTGAGCGACGCCTTAACAGACATTGTTATTCCAACTTTTGACATCAAGAGACTACAGCCAACTATCTTCTCCAGCTTTGAGGTTAATTTAATTTCCAGTTTAAATAACCAATATAAGTCAGAATTTTATGATTCATTGCAGTTTGAAACCAAATACGTACTATACATATCAATAAATAGAACCCAAATGTCAGTTTTTCGATAGATGAATGGATGTTCCATTAATAACTTTGCTTAGTTCTGGCCTTTGTATCCATCAATTTCAATATTTTAACTTGGGTTGGGTACTTAAATGTCGTGTGTGTGTGTGTGTGTATTGTGTTGTGTAGGTGAAGAGGATTCCAAAGCATCCCATGGATGCCTTACTCTCCGATATATGCATAGCAACATCAGCAGCACCAACATTTCTTCCAGCACATCATTTTACAACCAAGGACCAAAATGGTAAAGAGAGACAATTCCACCTAGTTGATGGTGGTGTGGCGGCAAACAATCCGGTAAAGTCGATTTATTTGTGTGTTCATCCCTCTTTTTAATTTTTTTTTACTTATTTTTTTGAACACCTCAATCAAATGTTTTGAATTGTCAAGGTGTAACGGATTATCTGAATGTGTTTGGCCTATGACTAACCAATTTTTACCTCAACCCCATTGTGCAATTCACTATCTAACAAAATCACATCCTGCATGCATGTTATTTTGATACACTTCAGACAATGGTGGCGATGGGGGAGGTCACGAAACACATAATCAACCGGAGGAGGAGGAGCTGTCCCAATTCTAAGGAAGTCGATAGCCCTCCATTTTTAGTGATTTCCTTGGGGACTGGGACTCGCAAAGTAGATGCGAAATATTGTGCACGCGCGGCATCCAAGTGGGGTATGTTAAGATGGGGGCGTGACAAAAGTGGATGCATCCCTCCTTTAATTGATGTTTTCACCCAGGCCAGCACTGATATGGTTGATATCCACCTTTCTGATGTTTTTGGAATCCTTGGCAATGAGGACAACAGATACTTGAGGATTCAGGTCACTGCTCCTTGCATTTTCCTATCATATAATCCTCTGTTTTCTCTGTCTTTTCTTTTCTATCCCATTTCTTAGAACAGAAGTATTAGTTATTTAGTATTTACTTCCTCCATCTCAAAAAAAGTCACAGTTTCCATTTTTGGGTTGTCCCGTCTGCATTTTTTCTACTAGTTATTATCTATATCTATATATATATAAAGCCTAGGTAGTCTAAAAATAGTAATTTTTCGTCAAAAATTACATCCCTAAAATAGTAACCCTTATTTATAACAAACATTTAATGAACTCTATAATTAAATAATACAAATGTAAATGCCTATAACTCCTTGAAACTATATCCTAGGAACTTGAATCATTGAATTCATTACTTTGTTATCCAAACGCAACCTTTTATGCATACAACCGTTAATTTTCCATTGTTGCCAAATAAACTTCAGAAAAATTATGGATGACTTTGCGCAAGAAATTTCACTGGAAGGAATCACAAATACTCGCAATTAATTCTAACTGAATGACTAATATGTATATATATATATATATATATATATATATATATATATATATATATATATGATTTTATTTATGAATTTTTGTGTCTACTTACCAGATTAAAAGTTATTAAAACAAATACTTTCAATGAAATCACAAAAACTCAGAATTCATTATAACTACATGAAATATATGAATATTTTTTTGTCTATTTCATCGGATCAAAATTCTTAAAAGAAATATTATGAACAAAATTACAAATACTCATTATTGTTATTAAATATATGACTGACCAACAAAAATATATAGATTTAAAATTTTGTTGTCCATTTTATCATATTGAAAATTTAAAAATCATCAAAAGTTTATCTAAAATACGAATGCACATGATTAATTATAAATGACTGACACATCTAAAAAATATATTGATTTGAAATAAATAAAATTTAACAAATACTTCAAGTAATAAGAACTATATAATGGTAAATAACAAAACGAAACAAACAATATTGCAAGATAATTTTTCCTCTAACAAAGAGGAAATGTTTCGGAAGTGCAAAGTTACCTCTTTTTTAAAAAAATTGAACCGATCATTTAATCATGAACGAATTGATTTGTCGTTGTGTTCGAAAAGTAATCAGATTTGCATCAAATTGTAGAGTGCTCAAGTAATCTCACTTGGAAAGTTACCTAGAAGATCCCTTTTTATAGAGTTCTATATTTTCAAGGATAGAGAATGGGGAGATGGATAATGAGTAAAGAGAGTGAAGAAGAAAAACTAAAATGGGAGTTGGATCCATAAGTTGGGTTAATATTTGTTTTTTCTTCGGTGAGAGGGTAAGGTTGCTGGAATAAATATCATGACAAGAGGTAGCGAGACTCAAGACAAGAGTTTTTAATATATATAAATACTCTAAAATGATGTCGTTTTAATATCCGTGAGTGGCCCAGATGGTTTTACAGGTCATTTTTTTGTTTCTTGCTGGGATATTATTCAAGATGACCTCTACTCAGCCATTCTGGAATTTTTTGCTGGGTTCTCTCTCCCTCGTTCATGGACTAACACCCTTATAGCCACTATTCCTAAAACGGACAACCCAACCACTTTTAAAGACTTTCGCCCTATAAGTCTTTGTAATTTTTGCAATAAAATTTTCTCTAAATTACTTGCTTCTTGCCTGGCTCAATATCTTCCCTAGATTATTTCTCCCAACCAAAGTGCCTTTACAAAAGGTAGGGTTATTCAGGATAATGTTCTCTTGGCTCAGGAACTGGTCACTTTCTTGGGGAAAAGGTTAACGGTTCCAATATCATTATTAAGCTTGATATGGCGAAGGCCTTTGATCGTGTCTCTTGGCTATTCCTTATTAAAGTTCTTCGTAAGTTTGGTTTTCATGAGATATTTATTAATCTAATCTGGCGTCTCGTATCAGACAACTGGTTTTCTGTTCTTATCAATGGCTCTCCTTCTGGTTACTTTAATTCCTCACGTGGCCTCCGTCAGGGCGATCCTCTTTCTCCAAGTCTTTTTATCCTGGCAGCTGATGTGCTCAGTAGGAGTCTTAATGATTTGCATAATTCGATGGCCCGTTCTCGGTTCTCTACCTTAAGTGGCTGTCCTGTTATATCCCATCTTTCCTTCGATGATGATGTTATTATTTTCTGCAATGGCAATCGTTGGTCTATTCGCAAACATTTGGATGTTCTTCACTCCTATGAACAGATGTCAGGCCAACTTATCAATAAAGCTAAGAGCCGGATTTTTGTAGCTCCTTCGATTAGTTCTGCTAGAGCTAGTCGCATCACTGATTCCCTTGGTTTTTGTCTGGGTTCTCTTCCCATTACTTATTTGGGTTGTCCCCTTTATTATGGGCGCAAAACGAGAAGTATTTTTGATCCTCTCTTTGTCAAGCTTCAATCCAGAGTGGAGTCTTGGCTAGGATCCTTTCTCAATGTGGCGGGGAAAATCACTCTGATTCGTCATGTGCTTCAATCTATCTCTGCTTATCTTCTGGCCTCTTTAGATCCTCCTAAATCAGTGATCAATGATTGAGCGCTTTCTCGCAAATTTCTTTTGGAGTGCCTCTAAAGGTTCTCACAAATTTCATTGGGTTGCTTGGAAAACCTGTTGCAAACCCAAGACTTCTGGTGGCCTTGGTATCCCTTCTCTCCCCTATTTGGTTCAGGCGTTCTCTATCAAGCTTTGGTGGCGATTTCGCACCTCTCATAACATTTGGTCTGATTTCCTTAAGGCTAGATATTGCTCCTCAGTGCATGCAACAGTTTCAGCTTTAAAGGGTTCTCATGTTTGGCGCCGGTTAAAACTCATCCAGCCTATTGCTGAGCCCAAAATTCACTGGAATATCGGTCTTGGTGATTGCTCTATTTGGTTCGATAATTGGATCCCCGGGCAGATTCTTACTCGCCCTCGAGACTGTGAGATTGCTCACGTTAAAGATTTATTTGACTCCTCAGGGCTTAACCTTAATTCTTTGGCTCTCTCTATTTTGCCGGACGTTGCCAGATCTATTATCCAAGACCAGTGAATCTCCCTATCTTCCCAGCCAGATTTCCCTTGCTGGACAGTCAATTCTTCAGGCAAGTTTTCTCTTTCATCGGCCTTCTCAATCATAACTCCAGTAGCTCCTCCTCTCCGGCCAAGTTTATCCGCACAAACTTCTTCCCACTCATATTGGAGTTTTTATTTGGCGCTTATTGCCGGGCGGCTCCTCAGATGAAGCCCTGATTCATAAGGGCTATCAGATTGTTTCAAAATGTGTTTGTTGCTCTCATCATGCCGCTGAATCCTTTAACCATCTCTTTATCCATGGTCAGTTAGCTTCTTCGATCTGGTTGGCTTTCAACTTGTCTCATAATCTCTCCATCTCGGGCGATTCTATTTTGCACAGATGTATGGCGGGTTGGGGATCTAGTTCCACAGCTCACAAATTGCTCCCTTCTCTTATTCTTTGGCATATTTGGAAAGCCTGTAATGCTATTATTTTTGACAACTCCGACATATCCATTACTTCTACTATTCATGCAGTTTCTCATGATTTATCTCTTATCATGGGTAGTGGGAATTTCTTTGTTATGCCAAACCATTCAAGATCCTCTATTTCCTTTGCTATTAGAAGGCAAATCTGGGTTCAAGCTGTCTCTTGGTCCAAGCCGACTGATCCCTTACTCAAGCTGAATTCGGATGGTGCTAGTCGGGGAAACCAGGGCCTTAGTGGTGGAGGGGGTATCATCCGTGACTCTGAAGGTGGAGTTATTTTTGCTTATGCATCTTTTTATGATATTGCGACGAACACTGAGGTAGAATTTAAGGCTTTTTTTCAAGGCGTTTGTTGGCTTCATTCTCATGGTTTTCGCCGGGTCATAGTTGAGATGGACTCCATGATTTTATTTAATTGCCTCACTAAAGGGCATCTTCCCCCCTGGTCTCTTCATTACTATATTCGTCGTATTTTAGCCATGCAAAGGGACTCCTTGTTTTACTTTCGTCACTGTTATAGAGAAGCTAATTCTGTTGCTGATGGGCTCGCTAACTATGCCATTGATTCACGTTTGGACTCTGAGTTCTCCTCTCTTGCAGCTTTGCCCCCCCTCTTATTAGAGGGAATTCTATTTTGGATATTCATGGTACTTCTCATATTTGTATTTCCTAAATCTTTTCTCATCTTTGTATTTTTCGATTTCGAGGTAAGACTCCTTTGTCCCCCCATTATAAGGATAAGGCTGGTTGTCCCCTTCAAGTTTGTACCTTCTTTTTTTTATTAATAAAAGTGTGCAGGGTGCCGCCCCTGTTTCCTAAAAAAAAAAAAAAAGCCATAAACAGGCTTAAAGCAGTACAAATAGAATTATTTGAGTCAATTGTCAATCAATCATCGTCAATTAAATTTGTTTAGAGTAAATTTTGTCATTTAATTAATATGTGTTGGGTTATGAACACGTCAGATCCATTTATATTGTCTTTTAAGGGTTTGAAAAGAATATGGTGAAAATTGAGTCGGTCTCTTTTGAGAGATATTCAACCGCTGTCCACTATGTTTTTTTAATCGGAAAAAAAACATTTTTGATATGAAAGGACGAGTATACATTTAATGAATCGGACACGCTTGCGATAAGTATCGGTTCATACATTGCCATGCATGATTCAAAATTGTGTAATTGTCATTCTCATTCCATAGCACAGTGCATCACGATTTTAAATCGATGTCTCACGTTCAAACGATCTATTTCCAATTTATAGCGATGCATTATGATTCTAAATTAATGCATCGTAAATCCAAATCGACGTATCGCTACTGAAAATCCATACACTGTGGTACACATTTTTTTGTATTTTCATTTTAATTATTTATTTAATTTTCATAAATTACAGTTATTCCAATTTATTTATTTTATTATTGTTAATCAACTGACACATATATTTCTTTATTTTCATATTAATTTTTAAACAAATGAATCAAGTGATATTTTTCTATTCATTGAAATAATCTCTTCTTTTAGTTTTGTTTTTTGTCTTCATTTTGCTTGATTATAATTTAACTGAGTACAATTTGATTGAAAAATATATATGTCCGTACGTTTAACGCACGGGTATAATTTAGTATTATAAACAAGGGCATGAATTGAATGGATGAATGCAGGATGATACATTAGAAGGGGCTGCTGGTTCACTTGACATAGCAACCAAGGAAAATTTGAAAGCCCTTGTTAAGATTGGCGAAAAGTTGTTAGAAAAACCAGTTTCAAGGGTAAATCTGGAAACTGGAGTTATTGAACCAGTTCGTGATATAACAAATAAACAAGAACTCAAAAGGTAACATCATCAACTCATCCATACTTTTTCATTGTTGAACAAGATTTTGTTTTATGAAAACAAGTATCCAAAAAATGTTACCCTTTGCTATTGAATTTCTTGGGCAAATTTATAATCGTTGGCTTTAATTAATTATCAACATGCAGTTTTCTTCTATGTTCTTTCTACTGATTTATTAACCAAACCACATTCATCTCTCATAGCTTTGCTAAATGCCTCTGTGTTGAGAAACACGCTCGTGAGAAACACGCAAGCCTTTAGACGACTGAACACTATATAAGAGGAGAGTTGTACTCGAGGTCTGGCAGAACATTGCCAATTCGCCAATTCGCCATTGCCTTGTGTACTCTGTGATTGTGAGTAACAAGACTTGTATTAAGCCAATGTAATTGTGAATTTATCCATTATTATTGTATGCATATCATTTTCAAATGCACTTCCTATTAGAAAATAATATATTTATTAATTATTCCTTTATTTATTGTAATTAGAGTTTAGTAGTAATTACCGTATATAATTCCTTTCCTTGTATAGTTCTTTTCTTATATTATGATTCATTCATTTATAAAGGTTTCTTGTACCACACTCCTATTGTAACTCCCTATATAAATAGTTGATTCAATAAATGAAAAGGCTACGTTCGTTATTCCTATCAATTGTGAATTTCTACATGGTATCAGCGCTTTGCTCATAACCTTCTTCCTCTTGCTATCGCCGCCACCCAAGCACTTCCGCCTCCATGGCTACCGGCAACCAAACTCTCACCATCAAAACCCCGTTGATCCTACCCGAACCTTCAACCTCATAAACATCTCCCACCATAACATCACCAAACTACATAGCTTGGAAACTCCAAGTTAAGGCAACCCTCATTGGCTATGACCTCTACAAATTTGTAGATGACTCACACCCATATCTGCCTCCCACCGTCCACGCCAAGGATGCTCAAACATCTAAGGACGTTTTAACACCTAACCCGCACTACCAACCTTGGATTCGGCAGGACAAACTTTTGTTTGGTGCCCTTGTCGGCTTCGTTTCTGCTCCCTTGCTCCCCTTGATCCAATTGGCCGCCACTACCCGCGATGCATGACAAACCCTTGCTCACACCTATATTCTCCCAAGTCCTGGTCATATCAACCAGATCAAGGACTATCTCAAGCGAGTGTCCAAGGGCACTCAGTCGATCACCGACTACCTGCAGTTTGTCAAAGGTCGCGTTGATGAGCTCGCTGCTCTTGGAAAACCACTCGATCACGATGATCTTATTGAGATCATCCTCGGGGGTTTGGATGATGACTACCTCCACATTGTTGATGTGGTCGAAGGCCGTGACACTCCTATTTCGTTCGTTGAGCTTCATGAAAAACTCATTAACCGCGAGCTGCTTCTCAAACAATCACAAGCTGCGTCCTTCTTGCATCCTGCTTCGGTCAATCCTGCTACCCCGAGGACCAACAGCTCGTCTGCTTGGCAACCATCTTGGCAAGCTCAACAACTGTCCTCGCAACCTCGGCAACCTTCCCAGTCCTCGGCAACTGCTCCTCGCCAACAGCGACCATATCTTGGAAAGTGTCAAAGATGTTGCCAACAGGGACATACGGTTGCTCACTGCCCCAACTATCAACTAGTCGCCACCATACCTCTGCTCACTGCTCCCAACTTGGCCAATGGCTCAAAGTGGCAACCATAGGCACACCTAGCAACCACAGTCGACATAGGGACACCGAGCTGGCCTTTTGACAGTGGTGCTTCTCACCATGTCACTGGCGACATTGGCAACCTCTCTTTACACTCCACCTACACGGGCATGGACGACATGATCATTGGTGTTGGGACTAGGTTAACTATCTCCAAAACTGGTTCTTCCTCACTTCATACACCATCACACACCTTTTCCCTTCATAATGTTCTTTTTGTACCTGACATGAAAAAAAAAATCTCATATCCATATCTCAATTCTGCATCTCCAATAATACATCTATTGAGTTCTTACCATTTTCTTTTCATGTGAAGGATCTATTGACAGGGAGCATACTGCTAACCGGGCAATCTAAAGATAATATGTATGAATGGTCGACCACTGCTCCCTCTCCTCGCCCATCTGCCTGTGTAGGATCTAAAGTCTTTCACCAAGACTAACATCATCAGCTTGTTCATCGTCATCCGTCTGAATCCATCCAACGTCATATTCTATCTAGTTTTGGCTTAGCTTTAGACACTACTCGCATTAAACAAACCCATTGGAATGATTGTTTATGTAATAAAAGTCATAAAATTCATTTTTATCAATCTACTGTTGTATCTACCTCCCCGCTTTAAACTATTTACTCTGATGTTTGGACCCCCCCCTTTATTCTATTGATGGGTTCAAGTATTATGTGATTTTTATTGATCACTTCACTAACTATCTCTGGCTCTACCCGCTGAGACGAAAGTCTGATGCTGCCACTATCTTTCCTCGCTTCAAAGCCCTTATGGAAAAATGTTTCAAAACGAACATTATCACCCTTTACTCGGACAATAGAGGCGAGTACTCTGGTCTTGCCCGGGACACTGGCTTGGCTGCCTACCTGTCCGCCAATGACATCTCCCATCTCACCTCACCGCATCACACTCCGGAACACAATGGGTTCTCGGAACGTCGCTATCGCTATATTGTTGAAACAGGTCTCTCTTCGCTTTCCAAAGTATCTCTTTTGCTGCTCTTCTGGTCGTTTGCTTTCCAAACAATGACTTACTTCATAAATCGGCTACCAACACCAACCCTTCAACAACTATCTCCCTACCAAAAACTGTTCGGGTCTCCACCCAACTACTCCAAACTTCGTGCCTTTGGTTGCCTTTGCTACCTTTGGCTCCGTCCATACACCGCCCACAAGCTCATTGCTCGCTCCACCCCGTTTGTCTTCCTTGGTTACTCGTTCACCCAAAGTGCCTACCTATGCAATGATTCGACCACCATTAAAATGTTTGTTTCCGTCATGTTCGGTTTGTCGAGTCCGAGTTCCCCATGTCCAACCTTGAGTTGCATCTTCCTTGGCCCACTGACTCCATACGTGCTACCTGGTTACCTCATGATATTCTTTTGACTTCATACACACCATCCGCTGCCCGCTCCAGTGACTCCATGCCAGTTGCTCCTAGCTACCAGCCTCACTCAGTAAGTCTTATTCCCGCTACCAGCCCTGCGCATACTACTTAACCCTCCTCGCCACCCAACACCCTGCCCGAGGACAGCTCTATGCCCGCTACTGACTCCTTCCCAGTACCAAGTTCCTTACCCGAGGAAAGCACCGTGCCCATTACTCTAGTGCCCGTTGCTACTGGTACCTCGTTTATTATTACTCACTTCAAGAACAATATTTACAAGCCACTCACCAAACTCGGCTCACCTAGCAGCGGATAGCGAACCGACTTGTGTCACACATGCTCTCAAAAATGTCAAGTGGCACCATGACATGTCTAGAGTATGATGCACTAACTCGTAATAGTACTTGGGATTTGGTTCCCTCGGTAAGTGCTCGCAATGTTGTTGGTTGCAAATTGATCTTTCGTATCAAACGTCATGCTGATGGCACCATTGATCGCTACAAAGCTTGCCTAATTGCTAAGGGGTTTCACCAGCGACCACGTGTTGACTATCATGCGATCTTCAGTCTGGTTGTTAAACCCACTACAGTGAGACTAGTTCTCTCCCAAGCCGTCTACGAAGGATGGGTTCTTCGGCAGCTTGATGTGAACAATGCCTTTCTCTAAGGTGCTCTCTCTACGGAAGTATTCATGACTCAACCTCTGGGATTTATCAACAAGGACAACCCTCAACATGTATGCCGGCTTCACAAGGCCATCTATGGACTCAAGTAGGCTCCCCGAGCATGGTACAACGAACTGCGACAATTTTTTCTTACCTCCGACTTAAAAAATTATGTGGCCGACACGTCGCTGTTCATACTTCATACTGGGGGCACTATCATCTATCTCCTTATCTATGTGGATGACATTTTCATCACCAGAAACCAGCCCGCTGCAGTTCAGACCTTGATCTCTCTGCTCGCTAGTCGCTTCTCACTCAAGGACCTTGGTGATCTTCACTATTTCCTTGGTGTTGAAGTTGTTAAGTGACCAACTGGTCTCCTGCTCTCCCAGCGCGGATACATTGCTAATCTCATTGCTCGCATGGGCATGACAAATGCTCGCCCAGTTGCTACTCCCCTCGCCACCTCGCCAACTTTGACACTTCAGTCGGACGCTGTTCTCATGGATCCTACTGAGTTTCAGGCAATGGTCGGGAGTCTTCAGTATTTGTCCTTTACTCGCCCTGATGTTTCCTATGCTGTCAACTTCATGCATAGGCCGACTACCGAGCACCGGAATGCAGTCAAGCGTGTTCTCTAGTATCTCTTTGGTTCTATTGATGTTGATATTTTTCTTCATCATTAGTCTCCTCCAGCTCTCCATGCGTTCACTGATGCTAACTGGGCGGGCAACAAAGATGACTACACATCTACCGATGCATACATTGTCTATCATGGCAGCAACCCGATCTCTTGGAGCTCCAAGAAACAACACATTGTTACTCGCTCCTCGACTGAAGCTGAATACCGGTCCGTGGCTGCCATTACTGCTGAAGTCCGATGGATTGTGTCTCTCCTTGGTGAGTTCGGGTATCATCTCCTTGACTCAACCTGTCATTTATTGTAACAATGTGGGTGCCACTAACCTGTGCTCCAACCTAGTCTTCCATACTCGCATGAAACATGTGGTCCTGAATTTTCACTTCATCCGGCAATAGGTGCAAGACGGGCTATTACGGGTCTCACATGTTTCCTCGGCCGATGCCCTTACCAAGTCGCTTGTTCGCCAGCGCTTCCATCAATTACTTCACAAGATTGGTCTCTCCTCTCGGGTGCCTATCTTGCGGGAGCATATTAGAGAATAATATATTTATTAATTAATCCTTTATTTATTGTATTTAGTGTTTAGTAGTAACTACCGTATATAGTTTTTTGGCAAAACCCCTCATTTGGCCACCCAACTTTTCAAAAACTTACAAGGCGGCCACCGAAAGTTTAAAACTTGCAATGAGGCCACTGAACATTAGTTAGGCGCAAGCGAGCCCGGACGTCCGACGGACGTAGACTAGACTCGTTAAATTAAGGGGCGTTAAATTAAGGGGCAAAATAGGAAAACAATATTGAAAAATGAAAATGTAAAATTAACGCCGATTAACTTAAGACAAACCGGATGAAATTGGGGAAGAACTAAAATCGGGGATTTCATATATGTCTGAAAGACAGAGAGAGTTTGAATCGAAGACGGTGGGGTTGGCGTCATCGATGGAGGAGAAGGCGGAATCGAGCTCGTTGGTGTTGAGGGCCAGAACTACTGCTTTTGACAACTTGTTTCAGTTATGGCGTGACTCAGTAACAATCGGAGATCGTATGGAAGGTCCGGTGGGCCATCGCCTGGTCGCAGGGATGGGGATGGGGATAGTTCGTGGGGAAGCAATCCGAGATCTTATGGTGGATTTGAGAATGATCGGAGAGGTCCGCCATCTAAGGTTTCAGATTTTGATCGGCCGTCTAGATGAGTTTGATAATTGGGCAATGGCGAAGAAGTCTATGCGTTTGATTCGGACCTAGGTTTAGTTCAAGTGGAGGAGGTGGTGGCGGCGGCGCTTATTGGTGGTGGAGGTTTTTAGGGCGGATGAAATTGATAATTGGGCTCTTAACAAGAAGACATTGGCTCTAGCACCCAGACCGCATCTAGATCTTTAAGTTTTGGTTCGGTTTTAGGGATTCGGCACTGAACGTCGTTGGGTTAGGGAGTGGGATTGCCGCGTGAAGTGGAGCAAGAAAGAAGGCGTTTGGTATTGGATCTTCCAGGGGTGAGAGTGCTCGGTTGAGCCTGTGCGGTGAAGACTAATAAGCCAAATCCGTTTGGGGCAGAAGACCTGGGATGAGATCTTCTTGGTGAGAAGGGTTTGGATTGGAAGAAAGTGGACTTGGACCTTGAGGCTAAGAAAAATACCACAGCCGACTAGCTCACGATCAAATAGCGGGCCGGAAGTGCATTCTATCGAAGTCGAACATGATACTTGTCAATAACAAGGGGCAAAATAGATATTTTACATAATTTAATGGCCAAATTTAACGGCCGTCCAAAAAATGGGCTCGCTTGCAGCCTAACTAATGTTCAGTGGCCTCATTGCAAGTTTTAAACTTTCGGTGGCCGCCTTGCAAGTTCTTGAAAAGTTGGGTGGCCAAATGGAGGGTTTTGCCTAGTTTTTTTCCTTGTATAGTTTTTTCATTATTATGATTTCTTCATTTATAAAAGTTTCTTGTACCACACTGCTATTGTAACCCTAATTGTAACTCCCTATATAAATAGATGATTCAATCAATAGAAAGTCTATGCTGTTATTTCTATCAATTGTGAATTTCTACACTTCCTTCATATCGTTCATATTCAACCACGTGTTCTTCCAGGAGGTTTCTTCGCATATTAATGAAATGTTTGTTTAAAATGTATTTATTTACTGAGGTTTTTTAATCTTATTAAGTGTTACAAAGTGATAACCCAAGTTCCTTTATGTATGGTGAACTTGAAATAAGCACGTTTAATCTAATATAATTATGCATGTTGTGCACAGCGGAAGACTAGCAAACAAATTAATAGAGTATAATAGGATCAATCACAAAGAAGAGAGGGAGATTGGGGGTCAACGGATTGTCAAAATTTTATTAGAGACTCACCTTCAAATGTTCTAAGTATACAACTATTTATATGGATACAATAGAAACCCTAAAACCCTTAGAAGGACAAAAAACGAACAAAGCAGCAAATCCCTAAAAACGGGGTTGAGCGGTCGCTCAGCCCAAGCACTGGGCGACCGCGCAAAATGCAGTAACACGGCTCGAAGGAATCTTGATCAAGCGGTTGCTCAGCCTAACCACTGAGCGATCGCTCAGTCCCAAAACCTAAAATGTCTTTGTCCAAAACCCGAACAGTTCCCTCGGAGGGAGCTGGCTTGTTGCCTGGTTAATCGAGTCATCTCATTCTCAACAATGTATATTCATTAGTGAACAGGAGGATGAAGGCATAAACATTCAGATTCAGAACTCATTTGATAGAAATTGTCAGTGATTATTAGTTCTTGAGAATGAACTTGTTGCTACAACATCTATGTAAATTAGTTCTCTCTCATATACTTTTCTCTGTCTTGGCGCACCACCGATTAGTCTCCCCCCTTCAATTCCGACCACTCTACACCCACTGCTACAATGGTGCATAGTCCATTATCATACACTGCGGCAGTCTAGCAAATGGCAATCCACGAAGTCGGTTACATGCCAAAACCCTAGTCGCAGATTGGCATTTCGTGATCTACCCCTGCCTCTTAGACAACTAGTGTCCATCCACAGTGAACCGGGGTACTTGTTCACGCCTTTAGAACTCGAGGCTCCAGAGAAACAATTTAACAATACAAATATACAATTATTCTTAAGTTTTCGGTTGGGAGGCCTCTGATACACACGTAATTCACGATGACATCACAAAGGTTTGGAACTTGACAGGTTAGTTCATAGTGGGTTTGCTTGATCCATGTCCTACCGTTGGTCCCAAAATAGGCTCAATCTAGGCTAGAAGGGGGGGGGGTTGATTAGCCTAGTTGTATTTTTATAAAAACTTTTTATAAACACTTCTTAAAGATTTCTTAAAAGGATTTAACTAGAAGTGTTAATGCAGCGAAAACAGAAGAGGTTCTGAACTGACTGGAATTCTGCTTAAGCAGCACAGATTCAGAAATGGTTAAGCATAAACAGTTAATAGAGATAGCAAAACAGATCAGACAGAACACAGAGTTTAGAAGTGGTTCGTACTGTGAATAGTACTACGTCCACTACCAAAGTGGTTAGCTTTGGATTTTAAAAGTGCACTTGTTTATCCACTAGGTTTATAAGTAAGATCTCTAATGGATCGTGTACAAAATAAGTTTTCAACCAAGTGTATAATGGTGAGAGGAACAATCAAGGATAAATTGTTCTCACACGTGCTAAAGTAAAGAACAATTTAAAAACAAACTAGATGAAGCTGAAACAAATTTAAGACGGGTAGATCTGCAGCTTCAGGAAGTTTGGTGAAGTGTTAGTTCTTGTCCTTTGATCTCTTGAATGCTTGAGTGTTGAAGATGAAGCTTGAGAGTTTAATGCGCAAGAGTTGTATCTTCAGATCTTCAAAACTTGAATAAATACCAGAGAGATCTTTTGGACCGTTGGACTGAGGCAGAGAGAACTGTGTCCAACGTTCTATTGTATTGAATGCAATTCGGCGCTTTGGGAGATGTAAGATCCACAGTCATCAGAGATGCAGTGTGTGCAGAGAAGACATTCCCAAATAGAGTAAGGTTTCAGGTTGCAGGCGTTGCAGCTGAGAAAGTCTTCTTAGCTAAAAAGGGTAATATCTTCAGACTTCATGTTTCAGGAGACAGACTGGACAGTTGTCAGCATGTAGAGTTGACCTCTTTAAAATGAAATCTGATGACGACATTTTGACTAGACATTTCAAAAAAAAAATCTAGATAGGACTATACATGTCATAATTCCATGATTTGGCTATTCTTGATTTTTCGCTCTTTGGCAGCATTTCAAAGTTCTGCTGTTTCTTCCAAACTGCCTTGTAGAAGCACGCTTATCAGCGCTAAACTAACACTAAACAGCTTCTAAACAACCTTGATTCTAAGGACAGTTGCCACACTAATCAGTACAGACCTGCACCTTTAGCCATCAGTATAATAGAATCAGAAGATGACTCAACCAAATCTTAGAACCTATGGGAGTCAACAATCTCCTCCTATTTGGTTGATGTCATCATTCTCAGCTACTAGCAGACTTTGAATCATGCAATGAAATAACATGTCTTAAAGATTTTTATTAAGAAGAGCAGACATGCCTCTCAGAGCAGAAGTCTTAGTAGAGAGATAGCTAGACTAAGTACTTACAAGATAAAAACATTAATATCAAGTACTAAGTAGAGCAGAGTTTAAATCTATAAGCACATGAAATATAAAGATTTAAATACGAAGTTTAAATAGACCAGATCATGATACGATAGAGCAATTTAAACTTAAAAGAAACATAAGTCATCTGTGATTAAACAGGCTGTTTAACAGCAGAAGTTTTTCAAAACAGTAGAGTTTGAAATAACAAACATAGAATAGAATACCAACATGTTCAGAATAGATGTGGTTGGGTGCGTCGACGTTCTAAGTAGTCACCAACCCAGATTCTGATTCTGTCATTGAGGCGCTCTCTTAGTCTGTTCTGTTCTTCAATAAGAGCTTGATTCAAAAAGTGTGTAGCTCTCCCCTCCCTGATGGCAGCAACCCGCCTTTGTTCTGCAGCAACAGCTCGCTCATTAGCTCGTTGAATATTGCGAACAGCAGTGAAGTCAGCAACCTCACGTCTGTGGATGATAGCTCGTGCCAATTCGGTCTTGAGCTCGTCAAAGAGGGCACGAATGCTGATCTACGGAGAGTGGAGCATCCCCATGAGAGATGCCTACTGGTCTTGAACGAGAAACTGATGAGTAGTGAAGGCTTGAGCGGTGTCGTTCACCAGGTGATCAACAATCTTTCCAATATCGAAGATTGTAGCATGAGTGGTATTTAAGCCATAGCTTAGGACTTCGAATTGCTGGGCCATGGAAGATACTGTGCTGTTGAGCCGTTCTAGGTTGGCATTATTGGTGTGAACGAGGTCGAGAAGAGCAGGTCGCCAGTTGTTTGAAGGAAGGAAAGGGGTCGAGGTTGACCGAGATATGGGTTGCCGCAGGGTTAGGAGCAGAGTTTGGAGAGGAGGAAGAGGAAGCAGGTTGGTTAGCAGCAGAGGTCGAAGATGGAGGAGAAGATGGCCTAGAATCAATTTCAATGTCAGTGGCTGAGCTACTAACATAGGAAGAAGTAGAAGAGGAAGAAGTGGCTTCTAAAAGATAGGAGGGAAATGGATAATCAGGTAAGAGAATGACGTTAGGAGGGGAGTCAGAAGGGTAGAGAAAATCAGAAATGGAAGAGAGATTAAAGAGAAAAGAGTGAGTAGCAGGAGATATAGAGGGAAATAGAATTTGGTATAAGTCAGCAGAGATGGAGATGGGGGTAATGTACTGGGAGATGGGAGGAAAGATTTCTGGTAAGAGGGTTGTTTGGTAGAGTAGAGTGGATAGGTGAGGGTCAAGAGAGGAGAAATTTTCTGGCATAGAGAAGGAAATAGAAGAGTTTGTGTGAGCAGGAATGATGGCTAAAGATGAGTCAGGAAGGATAGTGGAGATAGGTTCTGGGAAAGAGGGTGGAGAAGCGAATGAGTCTATGGTAAGAGAGGTAAAGAAGGTGTAGAAGAAGGTGTAGGAAACCACGTACTTCTTTGCGAAGCCCCGCTTTCTTCTTTGGGGAAGGAGATATGAAGCTCCTCCTCAACAACAACATGGGTTGATGAGGAAGTATGAGAAGAAGGGGTAGCGAGCTTCTCCCAATGACGGCAAGAGCATTGAAGAAGTAAGAAAGGGGATGAAGAAGAGATAGGAGATGAAGGGGGAATAAATGGAATGAAGGGTTCAGAAGGTTCTGGTTCGGTGCGCTTGGACTTACGCTGAGAGCGAGAGAGAGACGTGTCTCGGTTCGGCCTCTCAACAGTATGAAATAAAGAGCGTATGAAAGCAAGCAGGAAAGAAGGAGCAGCATGAAATTCATCTTTTTTCTTCTTGGCTCGAGCAAGCAGTGGTCGGCGGCACGGAAGAAAGAGATTTTCTCTTCTTGGTAACAAACTCCTCCTCAGCGGAAGAAGTCTTCTTCTTTTTCTTAGATGTTGTCGAGGGAGTAGAATCGGCAGACTTTCTTTGAGGCGGCCCTACGGCGGCTTCCTTTGAGAGTTTCTTGGCTAGCTGCTTGGCCATGAATGCATCCTCTGTTGTCTCGGGGTTAATCTTGAGGATCACAAGTGGAGGTGGATTCATAGCATGGACTATGAGTAGAGGGAGAGACCTAATGTGCTCGTTTTCATTCTTGACTTGTGATAATTGAGAATGAAGGTCTTGGTGAAGCTGGATTGATTTGAACCTTCTTTTCTCAAAGGCCATCATGCGGCGTATGAAGCTGCGTGTTGGATCGAAGAAGGTAGTTGATGAAGCGAGCGAGCGGTCGCACGCTTGAGAGAATCTTTCCTGAGAATCAATAGCATCGCCGCTGACTCAAATAAGATCGTGCCCGGTTAGGCGTATGTTGAGGATGACAACGAAGTATATTCCAGTGATGCAGTAGTCATCACATCATGAGTGCCATTCTTGAAAATCAAGCTTTTGTCGAGAAGAGATGGCTGAGGAAGTAGCGTCATCTTGAACATAGTCCTCTTCATC
>CM028384.1:64588852-64653037 GCA_013146195.2 Codonopsis lanceolata | reverse complement strand
TGGTGATTAGTTCCTGCAGATTCTTGGAGTGGTTTGGCGTATCTTGACTCATCGAGACTCCATTCGGACTTTGCGGATGTATCTCACCATGTTGGGCTTGAGGGAGTGAATGAAGCGAATCGTAGCGATAAGTCTTTGCGACTTCGTGATCTTGCTCTTGTTTCCCGAGGGGTCAGCACCAAGCCACAAGGGCAAGGGAACAAGCTAAAAGCAAAGAAGACTTCGAATTTGGGCCCTAAAAGTGACAAGATTGCTAAAGCGTCGAAGAGGCAAAAGAATATTGCTAGCGAAGTGCTGGCCAACAAAGTGCCTTAGGTCATTTTGCTCGGCTTGTCTGAGCCTAGAGAAGGTATCATTTATCTATCTCCATGCAAAGTTATGTTTGCTCATGTTTTATTGGTCGACTCTCTCCTGTGTGGATTGTAGACTCGAGGCTCAACCAAACATGTGACGAGGGATCGAGAAGGATTTGTAGATTATCGAAAGTTCTATTTGGTACACAAGAAGAATTTTCATGGAAGCTTGTTAGATGCAATTGAAGTCAAAAGGAGTTCAGGTCATACCAACTTCAATTGCGAGTGGGCGCACATTGACTCTTCATGAAGTTCTTTATGCACGGAATTGACATAATCTACTATCGTTGAGTACAATTGCTAGGACATGGATATTCTTTTAATTTTAGTAATGATCACTTGGATATTTGTTTTGGTGATGAGGTTTTGGGACATGGTTCTTTGTCGAGATAATTTCTTTTAAATTAGATTTGTTGGATTCCCAATTCTTCTCTTAATTCTTTTTTATAATTCTTCTTCTTGCATGGTTTATGATGATTCTAATTGAGGTTATGGCATGCTAGACTTGGACATATAAGGAGGAAAGATAGGATGACTAGATTGGCTAGGAAGGCCTATTGGGTCTCTAGAGCAGTGTCAACCTACCACTTGTGTGAATCTTGTTTGTGGGGAAAAAAGCTTGAAAGCCTTTGGTAGCAAAAGAGGCACACATTAGAGTTAGTCCATTCAGACATTTGCGGACCAATGAATGTTAAGGCAGTCATGGAGCTTCCTATTTTCTCACTTTCATCGATGACTATACACGCTATGGTTATGTTTACCTTATTTCTCACCATGATGAAGCTCTGTGTTTTTGGCGCTTTCTCGAAGGTTGAGAATCAAAGGATAAAAGCTTAAAAACTTTTAGGAAGCCCAGGGCGTGAATATTTATCGATCAATTTAAAGAATTGTGTGAGAAAAGGGGAATATTAAACGATTGACAATTCCTAGAACTCATGACAAGCGGTGTTTAGAGCGAAGGAATCGAACATTGTTGGAAATGGTTAGGTCGATGATGGCACAGGCCAACCTCCCAATTTCGTTTTGGGGGGATGCGCTAATGACTGCCGCCTACATACTTAACCGAGTGCCTTCTAAGTCAGTTCCCACAACCCCTTATGAACTTTGGAAAGGTGAGAAGCCTAAATTGGGGCATCTTCATCCTTGGGGTTGTGCAGGTTATGTCCATAGTACCTCCAATAAGTTTGGAAAACTAGGCCCTAGAGGAAACAAGTGTGTTTTCATAAGGTATTCAGATACCTCAAAGGGTTATGTTATGTACGGTGGAAAACCTAACGAAGGAATGACTGAATCAGAGTCGCGCAATGTTGATTTCATTGAGAATGATTTCCCACAGATAGGTGAAGTTAGGAAAGACTTTGAACTTTTTGAGATGGAAGAACACATGACATCTTTTGGCGAAGGTGGGGAATTGCCTCAACCTAATCCTACGGTACAACATGAGGTTGAACCTATGGAAGTCGCCAATGAGAGTCAAGGTGATCTTCATCCGAGTGGGAGTACGGATTCTAGTGGGAGTCCGATACTAGAACGAAGAAGTAAACGTGGAAATATACCTCGTCGTCGATTCGCGATCGAAGAGGAATCTTTCCTAACTACTTCTTTCAATTCTAGTGAGCCTACATCGTTCAAAGAAGCTCTTTCTTTACCTACAAACAGTGAATGGATGACTGCAATGGAAGATGAAATTTCCTCTATGAAAAAGAATCAGGTTTGGGAGTTAGTTGATCTTCCGCAAGGTCGCAAGACTATTGGAAACAAATGGGTTTTCAAAGTCAAGCGAAAGGCAGATGGATCAATTGACAAATATAAGGCACGTCTTGTGGCGAAAGGCTTTACCCAAAGAGAGGGTTTAGACTATGAGGAGACATTCTCCCCTGTGGTGAGATTTTCCTCTGTTCGCCTAATCCTAGCGATAGTAGCACACATGGATCTAGAACTTTATCAGATGGATGTTAAAACTGCATTTCTCAATGGAGAACTAGATGAAGAGATCTATATGACTCAACCAGAGGGTTTTGAAGTCAAGGGACAAGAGCGCAAAGTGTGCCGACTCAAACGTTCCATCTATGGTCTCAAACAATCATCTAGACAGTGGTACATTCGTTTTCACCAAGCGATAACCTCAATTGGCTTTGTGATGATTGAGGAAGACCACTGTGTGTATGTTAAACGATCCAAGAAAAAGATCTTGATTCTGTCATTATATGTTGATGACATCCTACTAGCTGGGAATGATATGGAGATGATAAATGCCACTAAAGAGTGGCTTTCGATGCCGATATGCGACTTGGGTGAAGCAAGCTATGTGCTTGGAGTAAAAGTCATTAGGGATGGATCGCTCGAAAAGATTTCTTGGTTTGTCTCAAAGAGACTTACATTAAGAAAGTTATCGGCGATTTGGCATGACTAACTCAAAACCCGTTGTCACTCAATGGAAAAGGGATGTGTCCTTAGTACAAAACCAATGCCCTAAGAATGAAGAAGAAGAGAATAAGAGAATGTCTACGACTCCATATGCAAATGCGGTAGGAAGCTTGATGTATGCTATGGTGTGTACTCTGCGACCTATGCTGTAGTTGGGATGTTGAGTCGATTCCAAAGTAATCTGGACACTCAACAACTGGATGGCAAGTGAAGGTTGCGTTTTGGTGGGAACCACAAATTTAACCCTATGTTACCAAGGTGGGGATTTGAGCTTGAAAGGTTTCACCGACGCGGATTGGGATGGAGATGTAGATGGCTATAAATCTGCTTGGCTACGCTTTCCTCCTTGGTGGTGGAGCTATCTCTTGGTAGCAAGCGACGACTAGCACCGCCCCTATCTACGATGGAGTCGAGTACATGGCTTGCTCAATTTGGTTCAAGAAGTGTGTGGTTGAGGAGTTTTCTTCAACATCTTGATGTTACGACGCATGTGGATCGCCCCAGTAGTCATTGCTTGTGATAGCATGGCAGCTTTAGGTTACACTAAAGATCCCAAGTACATGGGAAGGCGAAACACATTAACATCAAATATCATTTCACTAGAGACATGGTTGCAGAAAAGAAAGTTGTTCTAGAGTATATTCCTACTAGAAGCATGTTAGCTGACCCTATGACTAAACCTCTAGCTAGAGAGATCTTTTAGGATCATATGTTGGGTCTAGGGCTTCGTAGGATTTGACTTTTATTCTGAGAACACTTATGATGACATTTGATTATTATTCATTATCGTTTGAATAAATTGCAGTTTTCATTTTGTTCCTTTTATATGTTAATTGAATATTTTAATATGAAATTGTGTATATATATATGTTTTTTGATTAAAAGATGTCGTGGATATTGAATTGGCCTTCACACTGGTAATTCACCTTGTCGTGCAGTGGGCGAAGCAAGTTGAGATAGTAAAAGTTTTTGGTACCTACAAAGGGGGGTACGCAAATGACGTTTACATTTATCGCCTTGGCATACGGCCAAGATGAGACCTTTTATAAGGACGACTTAATATCCCAAGGAAAAGTCCGAATGTGAGATCTTAAAAGGGAGTCACTAGAAGAGTGGCTGCTTAAGTACTCAAGTTAGACGCCGAGAAGAGGCGGCTAGACTAAGGTTCGTATGACGTTTGAGCATGACATGCCTACTTCGTGTGGGAGTTCCGTCATAGCATACACTTCATACTGTATGTGACTATAATGCGACTTAAGAAAGTGATTGAATGATCCCTGCTTCATCACTGTGTGAGTTCTAGTGATCAAATCCAGATCACAATTATACCCTATGTGACTTAGAACTATATCATGAACTTGGACGTTGATGATGCTACTTTGGCATGCCGACCAGGCTATGCACATACAGCCCTGATCCTGAGCATTCTTTGGGAAAGCGATCACCAAGAGTGATTAATATGAGTGTCTAAGGAAGATAGTATGATATGCATATTTATTTTTGTGTTTCAATGCCATGGCGATCATATTGAACATACGGTTCAAAAGGTTGATCTTGATACACAAACATATTGAGTTTTAAGCACCACTCTTGAGGGATTGAGGATGCTTAAATTGATGTATATATACGGTGTATAGGCGATTTAGTTTTGTTTTCTAACGAGGACGTTCTATGCCTTTGGTCGATGGTGATTTGGTATAGCGCTCCACCCTTTATCTTTCTCGTCATGTCGCACGCTTCACTTCCAAAGATGAAGAGGCGTGTTTTAACGGGTTTTGATGATACGATGTGGTTAGAGATGAGTCCATGTGTATGAGTGGGAGATGTTGGTAATGGGCTTGCGGCCGATTATTTAGTCCCGCCCACATGGAAATAATATTTATATTATTTATGGCAAAACACACAACCACCCAACTTTGGACCATATTGCAATCCGCCACCGAAGTTTGGTTCATCTATTTTGGCCACCCTACCATTTCTGCAATTCAAGTAAGCGAGCCCATTTTTTGGATGACGTTAGCCCAAGACGTTAATTTTGTAAAATTCCTATTTTGCCTTTGGAAATACGATGCTGGTTAATCTATTTGTGTTCATCTTTTGTGTTCATCTTCAAACCCAACATCACCAAACCTTTCGTTCTCTCTCTCTCTCTCGGCGTCTCTCAGTCAGTGAGCCTCGCTATTGTGCATGCGATCGATCCGCATACGCTGTCGTCCCAACCTTCGAAAAGAAGCCATCCCAGACCGTTATTATAAACGAGTAATAGTGATAATACTCCCTTGCTCGGCCCGAATTTTCTCTCAGACGCCTGACACACATACATAGAATCTCCTTCCTCAAAATCAACCATGATTAAAACAGCCCACCTACCCTAGCTCCTCCGATCCACAAAACAAACCGCAACCTTCGCATCCGAAACAAAGATGCAACATTGAAGGGAGATTTGTTGACCAAAAGCGAGAAATCGCTCATCGATCACTTTATTCTCTCTCTCGCCCGGCTCTCCATCTTTAACCACAATCATGCCGGCCACTTCTCCGATTCTCCACTCGATCGTTCATCCATGGGCGCCCTCCTTCCCTCTCTCGCTCACACCCGATTCGCCTCGGCTTGAGATCGATCACGGTCTCCGACCCCTGCTCCTCTTGCCTCGCAATTTTTCTTTTTCCCTTTTCTCTCTCTTGCTCGTCATTGCACGAACACTTTTCTCTATCATGTTTACCGCTCATATTCCCCTCTCCTCGATCGCAGATCTCTCGTCGCCTTATCGACGACCTCTGTATGCGATGGAGACGACGACATATTACCTCCCCACCCCTTCTCTCGGTTCGTGAATGAGATGAATCCATACCCCAAATGATATTGTTTTCTTCGAGTCACAAAATCGTGGGTTTGACTCACCGAGTCAACTCAAAAATTCAAATCTGGGAAATCAAGAATTCATTAGTTGGGAAACTACAATGTGAGCGCTTCGGATTGAATATTTGAATCGTAGAGAAATTATTAACCCGGGGGTTTGATTGGAGAAAAGGCCGTGATCCGTCTCACGCTTGTGTAATAATAGGGCAAAATAGGAAATCGTAAAGTTAACGCCATTTTCTAACGGACGTTAGAAAATGGGCTCGCTTGCAAACGTAACGAAGCGAAAGTTGGGTGGCCAAAATAGATGAACCAAACTTTCGGTGGCCGGATTGCAATATGGTCCAAAGTTGGGTGGCCCGTTTGTGTGTTTTGCCTATTATTTATTGGTTAATTAGAATCCTAATCCAATTGGGTTTAGGATTACTTAACCTACAAGAAATAGGTTTCTTGTAATAATATAAATAGGGCAACAAAAGGGATAAAACCCTATTCAGTATTTTGGAGAACACGTCTCCCAAGAGAAGCCGCCCTCTTCTTCTTTCCCTAAATCTATCTCACCAAAATACTCCCTCTAGCCTAACCATCAAGAGGCTTGGATTGCGGTATGAACCGATTGATATCCGTGCCCGTGATATCAATCCGACGAGAGACTTGCGTGCTCCGTGGATATTGGCATACGAAGATTGTAGCTCAAGCTGCATTCCTCCACCGCATGCATAGGCTGGGCATAAAGGTAATTCGTGATTACATCGTTTTATTAGCGAACTTGTATGATATATATATATATATATATATATGATATATCCTTCATTAGCCATGGTCCTTTTCCTTCCCCAGTCCTCAGCTTCCACATTCTCTCTCTCTCTGTATAAATCTATCGATCCGTCTCTATATATATCTATGATATATCTTTCTCTCTCTTCTTTAGTTCTGTCTGTGTTTATATGTGCGTGTTCTCTGATTTCAGTCTCTTGCTATTAATAGAAGAGCAGGTCTCCTGTAGTAAGTAAGAGCGAAAGTAGGTAGCTAGAATGTATTACTTAATTACATATTTATGAAGAAACCCTACGTCCATACCTACCCAACTTTAGTTGAATGTTGTATTTACTACATGGGGAAGTCTAGATTTATCTATATTAAGATATTAGGAAAAATATCAAAAAAATCTCATTAAAAATTATCATATCCAAAATATCTCAAAAATAATTTTAGTATTTCATTTCAAAAATCCAAAACTTAATGTTTCTAATAACATCGTTAGGGACTGAGGTTTTATTTAAAATAAAATTATATTTAACTTCAATAATGTTAATTATTTAGTATTTTGGATAAAATAATAATAATATTTATTAGCAACCAAAATAATAATAATATTAATATTAATGATATTATGATACTTATAATAATAATAATAACAAAAACAACAAATAACTATACTGTTAAGACAAGCTTTTTGCTATTATTATTTGTATTAATTATTATTACAACTACTAGTAATAACCACAATAATTATAATAATATTACTACAAAATTGCTTAATGGTGTAAAGGTTAACTTTTTTGAATTTTTAGTATGATTTTTATTTATTTATAGATTTTATGAATTAAGTAGTAGCTTTAGGATCATTCAGAATTGAATTTCTTAAAGATATTTTTTTAATACTATTTAGAGTAAATGTTAATGAAAAAAATGATAATAATTTTACGGTTATAATAATAATAATATTTTTATAATAATAATAATAATTATTGTAATATAATAATAATAATATTTTTATAATAATAATAATAATAATAATATTCAGAACAGTTCTTATCATCATCATTGTCATAAATAAAAAGAATAATAAGTTTTCATCCGATGAAAGCGTTTAACATAGCGATGTTTGAAGACACATTAAGTTTTGGACATTCTAATATTAAAATTTTAACATTAGATTCAAAAATCAACATTATTAGGCAACAAAACAAGGATCTACTAGTTCGGTCAGGTTGGGGGGTTGAGGGAGCAGTGCCCCTCCGTGAGGGTTCGGAAGCAACACCCTCAAAAGGTAAATAGTTTTTTTGATTCATTAAGTACGAAATTGTAATGGATGTGATGGTTGAAGAATTTTTCAGTAGGACGAAGGCGAAGGAAGAGAAAGAAGAAGAATGATTACGACGGAGGAGATGAAAGAAGAAGGTGGAGGACGTGGTCTGGTTCTTTATGATTTTGTATCACGGTACAAAATTGTATTAAACTATATTTTATGTATCACGGTGCATGCAAAAATTAATTTTATCACAGTTCAAAATTGGATTAGGTAATTAAAACTTATGTACTGCGGTGTAAAAATTGTTTCATCGTGATACAAAAATTGATTCAATTAAATTGATATATTGCGGTGTAAAATTTGATGTAGTACGATGTATTGAGTAAGTGACATTTGTACCACGTTTTCGATTCATTAAGAATATCGTAATTATTTTATCTCAAAAAAATAACATTTTATGATCGAAAAAAATCACGAAACTGTAGGAGTTGTAAATTTAAAAAAGGGACCTATCCCTAATTTCTCGTAAATTTTTTGTTGAAAAATGTGTCGATGGATAAGCTTAGGGCCAAATGCCATGTGGTTGCAATTTATGTTTAGGCCTTCCGGGTGCAATTAAATGGGCCCGCCGCTCACCAGTCAGCCTACCCCAACCAATCATCACGACCGACGCCTGTACTCAGTACTTATTCGAATTGGCACACCTCTCAATATATTACGTGGCCGAGGTCCAGACAACCAAAAATCAAAATAACGAATTGAGTAATACGCCCATTATTTTAAATTATCATCCTTTTTAATATGAAATATTATTTAAGAAAAATTAATTTATCATATTATAAATATGGATGAAATATATAGTTTATTTTAATATCTTGAGTATGTGACAATAATTAAAGAAGATAAAAAAAGTAAGGATAAAATAGTGAAATTAATTTTTCTTAAAAGGAAAAATTTTTAAAAATGACAATTATTTTAGAACAAATAAAAAAGGAATTAAGGACAATAATTTGAAAACGGATGAAATATGAAATAGGAGTATTTGTTGAATATTATGTGAATTGGTCAACTTAACAATAAAAAGTCATGTTTTTTAAGAATAATACTTCACCGTGTTCAAAAATAATTGATATTTTAGAAATTTACACAAAAAATTTATAAAAGATGGATTTATCATAAAGATCATATTTTTCATATCAAATGAGTATCTCACATGAAATTCGGTGATTATGTGAGAATTAATAAAAAATAAAAATCATAATTTCGAAAAGAGTATAAGCGACGAAGTTTAAATTCAATTACTGACACGAAGTTGACATACATTTTAAAGGAGTATCAATACCAATGAATTAATGGAATCTAATGAATGTTACATAAAATTCGGAGACCTAAAAGATGCTTAACAAAATAATCCGCAACACAATCTATTATCCTAAACCTGTTTGTCCAATTCTAAAAATACGGCGTAAAAAGAATTATCAACAAATATCTTAATAATTTAATTAACTAAAGTATTAAAAATTTTAATACAGACCAGACCGATTATTATATCAACATAGATAAAAATTAATCATTTTTGACTTTTTCTCTCTCTCCCATCCTCCATATTCATCTAATAGTCACCATATATATATATATATATATATATATATATATATATATATATATATATATATATATATATATATATATATATATATTAGACACAAATATTTCAAATAGTATATTATAATAATATAATATAATATATTAGATACAAAATTAAAATATACACATATATATATATATATATATACACACACACATATATATATATACACAAGAGCGCGCACACACATACAAACACACAAGCTTATAATACAATAAAAAAGGTTGGCTTGATGTATGGTTTAAGAAAATATATTTAACGGAATTATTAATATTAGTTCAATGTGTAGTTATTTTAAAATCAATATTTATGTGATCATAATTAAAATAAAATAAAAAAATAATGATAAAATAATAAAAATATCATCTTAAAAAATAATATTATAAATAAGATAATTATTTTACGACGAAAAAATAAAAATAAGACAATAATTTGAGAATGGAGACGGAGTGAGTATTTTACTATTTTTCTTTTCTTTTGATCTCTGACTTCCTTCCTTATACATTCTAGAGCCTAAATTAAAGTGATTCATCGTTACTCACTAGTCACTAGCTAGCATACTATGAAGTATATAG
This sequence comes from Codonopsis lanceolata, assembly GCA_013146195.2. Lineage (NCBI taxonomy): Eukaryota > Viridiplantae > Streptophyta > Magnoliopsida > Asterales > Campanulaceae > Codonopsis > Codonopsis lanceolata. Next base: position 64,643,140 of record CM028384.1, on the reverse strand, counting down.
TACTACTACTCTATTATTCGTAAGGTGACAAGTGGGAACCGAGGTGACAAGTGGGAATTGAATAACATTAACTCAGACTGTGATGTCTCCTCTCTTGTTCTCTGGTCGAAAACCTTTCTCCCTCTACTCGCGGCGGCACTCGGTTTCTTTCTTATTTATTGGATTCCACAATAAATATCTCCTTTTTATAGTTATACCCTAAGAGCATCGCCGACGTTCAAAAAATGTTAATTTTTAACCAACTTTCTATTAAGAAGTTGTTAAAATTTCTTCATTATACACATTTTTATTTGTCAAGTAAGAGAGAGAGGCAAAAAAACTTTCCAAATAAGAAGTTACTGTTTACATAGGAAAATGAGAGAAAGTAAGGTGACAGCCGCCCACTTTTTCGGTTATATGTGAGGGTTGGGGGGTTTTTGTTTTTATTAGATGATCTTAAATTTAATATTTTTGTGTGTAAGAAGTTGTGTAAGAAGATTATACAATGAGAAGATATATTCTTAAGTCGGTAAGAAAATAAAAATATGTAGGTGACAGTAGGATTCAGTTAAGAAGTTGTGTAAGAATTTATAACATTGGGGATGCCCTAATGCCTATTCTCTAACCCTATCCGGAAATCCTAGCCCAACATTAATTTAAGAGACTGTCAATTTAATGTAATTATTGAAAGTGGGCCTAGCCCAACTTAATTTAATTGGTTACTATATAAGTTCAAAAATAATTAAATTAACTCAAATATTTATAATACTCCATTAATTAAATGAGTCTAAAACAATAATAATATTAATTAATACTTCCTCCGACTCTATATATAAGCAAAACTAACCGATTTCACACAGATTAAGAAAGTAAGTTAAATTAGTTAAATTGTCTTGATTTTATATAAAACAAAAATATACTTACTAAAATAACCTTAAGTATCCCACTCAAAACAGATGACAAGTAATGTAATATTAACTCATTGTCATCAATTCATTATACCTCATTTTATTAGTGACTCTTTGTGTATAAGGAATGTGCACCCATCTTGAAAAACAAAAGAATTAACAAGGGGTATTTTTGGTACAAAACTTCTTGAAAGTTGTGAGTATAGTTTAATATGGTGATTTTTGCTTATATTTAAGTCCACCAAAATTTGGTATTTTTTGCTTATATATAGGATCAGAGGGAGTAAGAATTAATATTTTAACTAAAATTATTGGGGTATTACACTTTCATCCTCTTAAAAGAAGTTTAGTCTCTTAACTTACGCACTTACCCAAACAAAGTTTTGATACTTTTCTCGTATCCCTTTCTTGACTTCCCAAGCGGTGTCCTATTGATTAGTCAAATAAACCAAATTAAGGTCTCACTCAAAACAAATTATCTAGTCACATATGTACCGACAATTGAAGCCCAAAACCAAATTTCAAAGGACATGCATATTTTTCTTTCAAAATGGCTCCTACAAGCTAGTAAACAAATGACAAAGATTGATCCAATTGTCAAGAAAGTCCTGCAATAAATTATTATGATTTCTTATCAATTTTATGACTTTGAATTTTTTTAAGGTTATTATTACCTGTTCATCACGCTTCCACTGGGCACTCTAAGTACAACCAATAACTTTTTACTAGTATGAATGTTGCCTAATATATGAGGCTAGACCTCATTTTGAGAACACAAAGCTTTCCTAACAACCTTCCATTTTTCAATTCCTTAATACTTTGAGTTGAGTCTATTCTAATTCCAAGGTGTGACACGAAATTTACATTTATCGTCAACTCCATATCATAAAGACATCCGCAAACGAAAATCTGAAACCTTAAGTTTCCCTAAATCATAAGATAAGTTCTCTTCCCACGCTTTTGATGAGCACCTTATTATTCTATCAAAAGAAGCTCAATATTCATGCCCAAAACTCCTTAGATGTTGATTCACGTTCCTCCCAAAATTCGAAGTAGATCAAAATATCATAGTGAACCCGGTCACGTATCAACCGGAAAACTCTTATAAAGATCAATTCGATGAATCCTTAAATGTAGTTAAGATCTTTGTAAGTCCAAACGTCACTACCAGAAACTCAATGTCTTTAACGACCCGAATGTCTTAAAAGCAATAACCAAACCATTCCAAAAATTATGTCAAACTCATAAATGTGTAGTGGAACCAAATCGATAGGCATACTTTATTCCCAATTCAAAGGGCAAGATCAAATACCAGTGTAACCTAAATGTACCCCTTAGTCGTCATGTTTATAACTAAATCAAAGTATAAGTTATGGGGTGAGAATCTAAGTCGTGTAAGTGAGATAATAAGATTAAGTGTGAAACACTAGGATCAGTAAAAACTTAAATGTTACAAAGATAAAGTTTCATGGTACATGTCACCACATCACTTATTGCTCTAGCATCCCTGACAGTCATTGCAAATATTCTTCCCTGAGCTTTCGGTTTTGCTTTATCGTCACTTCTCGTTCCTCGGATGAAGTTTTCTTTTAGTGGCTCTGGGCAATCCTTGATCCTATGTTCCATCTTTTCGCAATTAAAGCAGGCTTCCGTAATCCATTAACAAGTATCTGTCATATGCTTTCCACCACACTTGGTACACGCAGTGTTATTATACAAGTTATGATCCAAATTTTGATTATGCCATTGATGTTGGTGCTGACCCTAATTATAATTCCGGTTTGGCTGGTTGGTCCCCCTGTTATTGTTGTTCTCTGTGTTCCTTCTCTTATTTCCATAGCCATTTACCCCTTGATGGTTACCATGATTCATGTTGGAGCCATCCTTATAACCCCTCTTTATCTCGTCCTTCTTCCTTTGATACTCGGCAAACTCTAGTTCCATTACACGGGCTCTGTCCAGCACTTCAGTATAGGTTGGCAATTGAAGAGGAGTTAACCTATAGCTAATCAGGTTATTTAGACCCCTCTTAAACTTCCTAGCTTTCTGGCTTTCATCAGCAAAAAGTAAAAGAACAAACTTTGACAGCTCGATGAATTTGGCGTTGTACTCATCAACCGTCATTTTCCCTTACTCAAGGTTAAGAAATTCCACTAACTTCCTATCCCTTATACTTGGTGGAAAATACTTCTTGTTGAATGCCTCCACAAACATGTCCCAAATGATCACTTGAACACCCCGAGACTCTATTGTAGTCTTCTCGGAATCCCACCACTGGCTAGCTTCTCCCTGAAGCACAAAGGTTATCGTCTCAAGGATCTTTCTCATATGATTCAACCACTACTCAAGTTTCTCCGTGCCAGGTGCACCCATAAATGCTTTCGGGTTGCGCTTCTGAAAACTTTCTAGTGGGTCTTTGTCTGTAGGTTGAGCTAGGGCTACAGGCTGTGCTGGTACGATAGGCTGAGCTAGTGCGGCAAGTGCTGCCTGTGTTGCATTTTTCTGGTTCCTATTTCCCACAAGGGCTTACGCTATAGTCTGAAGAAAGGTCAAGAGGGTAGGATCTACTGGGGCTAGACCAGCAACAGCTACATTCAGCTGGGCCGCTGTAGGTACATGACGTGTGTCAAATCATCAAAATTAATTCTCCTACTTCCCAAATAACGAGTATAAGGTAAGTCGGGATCGTATCCATAGGGAACGTCGTATTTATTTCTTAAGAACTGTGATAAAACAAATGAAACTTACGATTGGTGATTGTTTAATCTAAACTACTATTTAACGAAAGAGAAAATTGAAACTGAATTAAATTACTAACTATAAACAAAACATAAAATAAAATAAAGGTCCAATCAATGAATCAATTTCCATCTCGATTTGCACTATTGATCATTGATGCAAAAATGCCCCGTTCAATTGCAAATAAACCGGTTATAACTGTCGAAAAACGCCTAACACCCAATCTTTCCTTACAGTATCAATAATTAAGAGAAGTTCGTTACCTACCACCTAACCGGAATACAACCCTCGAGACGCTCGTAAGATTTAGTAATCCCAATAGCATTAGGAAAAGAAAGACCCGATTCTAAACAGTGCATACTGAAGCAGTATCATTTAATTTAGATTATTCGTTCTCGCAACACGGTCTGATTATGCTTGTGATGTCTAAAAGGTGTGTTACTTGCTACTGTGTTGAAACTCAAGGACGATTATGGATCAGCGGTTTCAACAAGCTATAGACCATTGCACTAATTAAAATTTGGGCCCTGAATAGTAATTAATCACAATAATGACGCAACGTGAAAAATAGAGATTAAATAAATACTTACAAATGAACGAGATTAATTACCAATTCGATCTCACAATAGTCAAATAACGAAACTTCAATTGCTCTGGAGAAGTAAACTAATTACAACTCTACTTCAATGAAAACAAACTTCCAACGACTCTTGTTCCTAGTGAGTTTTCTTCTCTCATTTTCCTCCCTAGTTGTATAGTTCTCTCTATCGTGTGTGTGACACTTTTTTCTAGCATTCTCAACCCCCTTTCGATCTTTTTTTTCTCCACTTAGTCCACTTCTTAGCAGTTTTTAACTAGAGAAAACTGCCTTCAACTTCCTAAAACCGCTTAATAACTACTCTAGCATTTTCTTTACAATACAAAAGACAAAGAGAAAAAAATATGATAATAGAAGAAAGTGTCTTCAATTTAGGCACATCAACATTTCCCTAAAGTCACCAAAATATCAGCTGGATAGTCATTCAAAAAGTTGAAAATGAACTCTTATCTCGGATATTAACTAGCACGTGCCCACGCAACATCACAGAATTCATTTTTCTTGCAATCTAGGTCTTTTGCTTCATTTTTCTTTTGTCAGCTCCATTCACACCTACAATCATCAAACAAGCACAAAACAACCAAAAGTGTAATATGTACTCAATAATTAATCACAAAATCAACTAACAATATCACACAAATGTGCTCTTATCAGTACAAGTCCATTAGCATTCGCATTCGATCGGACCACTTCGGGTGCAGTGCCATTGACGTTCGCGTTTGGTGGGGGTATACCATTTTCCCCCACAATTTAAGAAGTGGAGTCCTATATGACTCTACCAGTTCTAATACCCCTGCCACGTCAATGACCACGAGTTCCAGCGCGACCTCCATGTGCCATATAGTATAAATAAGAGCGATCAACATTACTATGTTTAATGAAATCGAAACCTCAAAATGTGACTTACTAAATGACATAAAGAGTCAGTCTATATTTAGTGAACTGCTAATTAACTCGCAATGTCACTCCAATCGATCATGTGCACTATCATAAATCATAATAAAAATAGATTTTTTTAATAAATAAATAGAAAATAACGAAATTCCATTTCAATAATTAACCGTATCTAAGGTTCTTATCAATTCAAATCACAAAACCACTTCCAAGGTTTCTACTTATTCGAACTCAAAAGTTTCTAGTACGAAATCTCTAATTGACCCCTAGTCTAGATATCTGTATCAACCTTTCCAAGCAAATCTCTCATAATATCCCAATTAACTTGTTCAACCTTTCCTATACTTGTTCAAGGACGTCTTGGACATTTGCTGCATATATACCCCCATTTCAACGTACGTACCTCTAATAATCTAACACACATGATCTATAAATCAAATTAAACCATAAAACGAATTCATAAAATTCTTATTGAGAAAGATACTTCAATACCTTAAAGAATAAAACTTAGACTTATCTATTTGCCCTCAGACGTAAGTATTACCTCAAAGAGTTACACAAACGAAGGAAGAGATGGTGACCTACATATTTCTCTTGTCGTCTTTATCAATCTTGTCATCGTACAATATCTAACAAAAGTCCCAATGAAACAACGTGATAGTAAAGCCCACTTAACATTAGTAGAAACTTAAAGCTATCATCATTTCTCAATGAACAAAATCATCATCTTAAAACTATCATATATTTCTAAATCTAACGATTTGACCAATCTATAATGCCCCAAACTCAGTACTGACACCACGGTCCCACAATTTGACCATGTCACTAACTTAAATCATAAATTTTCTCAATCTCATAATAAATAAACCTTAAACATCCTTGAATAAAGTCAAAATAAGCCCAAAGTAATTAATTCAATACAAAAATCTGATACTTAACATAAGTCAAAAATTTAGTCAAAGTACTATCATGCGATTTAATAAGAAGGAATTAGATCAAAATCCTCGGGATCATCTTCATTGTCTACCTGAGCCAAAGTTCTTTGATGAATCTTACTCGTTACCTAAGAGCAAAAAGTATGAAGAGGTGAGCGAACAATGCTTAGTAAATTCATATACAACCCCTCCGGTTACTAAGTAGGAGTTGATCATAATCAAGTCAAAGATGAATAAATCAAGTATTCAAAATCCATTGTTCAAAATCGATAAGCAGAAGCAGTTATCAAATGTCAATCAGAGAATCAAGAATCCAAGCGAAAGATAAGTATTCAACAAATAACTCGAGTAGCCAACTTCCACCAACCGCCCCATACCGGTTGAAGGCAACAAACTACTCACATATATATATTCAGGATTCCAAGTGAAAGGTAAGAAAGCAATAAGTAGACTCGAGTAACCAATCGCCATCAACCGTCCCATACCAGCTAAGGACGACAGATTACTCACAGAATACCACGATCACATAAGTGAATTAAACATTAACTACGAAAGTCTCGATAGTTCGATAGCTCAATCATTCGATAATTCAATAGTTCAATAATTCGATAGAGATTGGTATATCTGGATAACCATACCACTAGCTATGTGACATTTGCTAAATTCAATTGTTCGATAATCATATCCACTAATCAATTGGTATTCGATAAAATCAGTAATTCGATAATCATGTAACCAGCTTAGTGATTATGGTAGAATTTCAAATAATCAATTGCCAATACAAAAATCAAGTATCATAAAGATCACACTTTTCATATCAAGGGAGTATCTCACAAAAAGTTCAGTAATTATGTGAGAATTAATAAAAAAATAAAAATCATGATTTTGAAAGAAGTGTAACCGACGAAGTTCAAATTCAATTACTGACACGAAGGCGGCATACGTTTCAAAGGAGTATCAATACCAAGAAATTAATGGAACCTAACAAATGTTACATAAAATTCGGAGACCTAAAAGAGGTATAATCCCTTACCTCGAAGTGTTTAGCAAGATAATCCGCAACACAATCGATCGTCATAAGTCTGCTTATCCAATTCTAAAATTACAACGTAACAAGAATTACAAACTAATATCTTAATAGTTTAATTAACTAAAGTATTTAAAATCTTAATACAAACCAGACTGATTATTATCTTAGCATTGATAAAAATTATTCCTTTTTTACTTTTCTCTCTACCATCCTCCAAATCCATCTAAGAGTCACCGTCAATATATATATATATATATATATATATATATATATATACTCTCCCCGTGCCCAAATTATTGTCCTGTTTTTCTTTTTTGTCTGTCTCAAAATAATTGTCTTGTTTAAAACTTTCCTTTTTAGGACAATACTTTTATCACTTTACCCTTACTTTTTTAATTATACTTTAATTATGGGTCACATACTCATGAGCTTTCAAGTAAACTACACATTAAACTAATATTAATAATTTAGTCAAATGTATTTTCTTAAACCGTGCGCCAAGTCCACCAAGACGATAATTTAGGGACAGAGGTATTAGAGAATAATATATTTATTATTCTTGCTTATTTATAATTATTAATTAGTGGTAATTACCTTGTATAGTTCTTTCCTTATTTATGTTACCTTCCTTGTAAAGGTTTCTGTTGACCCTCACAGGTTCTAGATTTGGTTGAGTCATCTTCTGATTCTAGCACAGTGGCTAATGGGTCTGCGTACCGGTTAGTGTGACAACTGTTTTAGAATCAATGGTGTAATAGAATAGTTTAGTGTTAGTCTCTTCAAAGGCGTGGACCAGCAGGCTTCAACAGCAGACTTGAAAGCAAGGTTCACCAGCAGACTTTTAAAATCTGCTCAAGATCAAAAGCGAAGCTCATCTAATTACGAGGAATTAGGTCACATATTATTTGACCAAGATATTAAATTATCTAGTCATAAATATTCAAATTAATTTAATCAGTTTTCCCTCTCAAAAGAAGTCAACTATCTGGCTTCAGATAGACGAGACAGACAAATGTCTATCTTGCACAGTGAATTATGAAAACTGAAGACATTACATGTTTTAGCTAAGAAGACTTTCGAGCTGTCACGCCTGCAAGCTGCAAACTTACTCTGTTTGGAAATATCTGTCTCTGCAACCACTGCATCTCTGATGACTATTGTCGAGCACAACCCACAAAGCACCGATTTACATTTAATGCATTTTAACGTTGGACTAAATCTCTAAACTCTCAGTCCAATGGTCCTGAATATCTCTCCCAATATATATATTCGAGCTTTGAAGATCCGAAAAAATAACTAATCTCTTGCGCATTCAAAACACTTTCAAGCTTCATATTCAAAGTTCAAGAGACAAAAAGGACCAGAGCTAACACTTCATCAAACTTCCTGAAGCTGCAAATCTGATAATCTTCACTTGCTTTCAGCTTCGTCTAGTTTGTTATTAACTGTTCTTTTTACTTTAGCACTTGGGAAAAACAATTATTTATTAATTGTTTCTCTCATCCTTAAACACTTGGTTTGAAAACAAATTTTGTACACGATCCATTAGAGATCCAATTTTCTCACCTAGTGGATAAACAAGTGCACCTTTCAAATCCAAAGCTAACCACTTTGGTAGTGGATGTAGTACTATTCACAGTACGAACCACTCTAAATTTTGTGTACTTCGCAAACTGTTTCTACTCATATTATAACTGCTCTTATATGTTAGCTTTTTAAAAAGAAGAAGAACACGCTACAAAGTTTCTAAAAAGAAATTTTAGATACATAACTAGGCTATTCAACCCCCCCTTCTAGTCTAGATTGAGCCTCTTGAGACCAACAGTTTCTTGTATCATACTCCAAGTGTAACCCTAATTGTAACTCTCTCTATAAATAGGTGATTCATTTAATGGAAAGACTATGTCATTATTCCTGAACTTTATTTGTTTCTACATGGTATCAGAGTTTTGCTCCTAAACCCTCTTCCTCTTCCTCTCACCGCCGCCGCCCCAACCCCTATGACTAACGGCAATCACTCTCTCACCATCAAAAACCCCATTGATCCCACACAAACTTTTGACCTCATAAACATATCTCACCATAACATCACCAAACTCACTTCCACTAACTACATAGCTTGGAAACTTCAAGTTGAGGTCACTCTTATTGGCTATAACCTCTATAAGTTTGTAAACGGCTCATGCCCATGCCCGCCTCCCACCATCCTAGCCAAGGATAATTCATCATCCAAGGACGTTTCAACACCAAACCCGCACTACCAACCCTGGATCCAACAAGATAAAATTTTGTTTGGTGCTCTTGTCGGCTTCCTGTCTGCTCTCTTAGTCTCGTTGATCCAACAGTCGCCACTACCCGTCAAAGGAGCTTCCAAGGGCACCCAGTCGATCTCCGACTACATGCAGTCAGTCAAAGCGTGTGCTGATGAGCTCGTTGCTCTTGGAAAACCTCTCGACCACGAGGATCTTATTGAGATCATCCTCGGGGGTTTGGATGATGACTCCCGCCACATTGTTGATGTGGTCGAAGGACGAGACACTCCTATCTCGTTTGATGAGCTTCATGAAAAACTCATCAACCGCGAACTGCTTCTGAAACAGGCACATGTCGTGTACTCGCATCCTGCCTCGGTCAATCCTGTTGCCCCGAGGTTCAATAGCTCATCTTCTTGGCAACCGTCCTTGCAAGCCCGACACCAGTCCTCCCAACCTTAGCCGCCTTCCCAGTCCTCGACATCTGCTCCTTGCCAACATCGACCATATTTGAGCAAGTGTAAAGGATGTCGCCAACAGGGCCACACGGTTGCTCGTTGCCCCAACTTTCAACTTGTCGCCACCACATATCTGCCTGTTACTCCTAACACGACAAATGGCTCCAAATGGCAACCACGGGCACACCTCGCAACCACAACAGACCCACGGACACCGAGCTGGCTGCTTGATAGTGGTGTTTCTCATCATGTCACTAGCGACCTTGGCAACTTATCTCTACACCCCCCTACACGGGTACAGACGACGTGGTCATTCACTACAAGAAAACATAGTAATTGAAATGGAAAATGCTGTTGCAAAAAATGAATATCCGTTACAATTAGATGATTAATGAAACCGAAAAAGTTTGTTACAAATTCGGTTTGGAAAACGCTAGTTGTAAATTTTGTGCAACCGTATTTATTCCGTTGAATGATATTGCAATGAAAACCGAGCGTTGCAATTTTAAAATTTTCGGTTGCAAAGGTACTTCCCAAGGGTATTTCACGTCCGTTGCAACTAACAACTAATTTTTTCTATTGCATTCTTGCAACAGACTTTTTCGTTGCATTCTTGCAACAAAGTTTTACGTTACATTCTTGCAACATACTTTTTTGTTTCATTTTTTCAACATATTTTTTCGTTGCATTCTTACTACTAACTTTTTTGTAATATTATTGCATCAGATTTTTCCATTGCATTCTTGCAACAGACTGTTTTGTTACAATGTTTGTGTATTTTTTATTTCTAGTTTGTAATTGAAATTTTTTTAAAAATTATTATTGCAAAAAAAGATTTTATTGTAAATTTCTATTGTGAAATATGTTTTTTACAAATAATGAATGTATAAATTTTTATGTATTGTAACTGATTGAACATTTCACATTTTACAAAATAAATTAAATTTGAAATCAAACATTTAAAGTAAACCAAGTTCAAACATTTCATTCAAAAGTTATGGTCAAAGTGTCAAATTACATGGAAGTGTGGAGCATGTTGAGAGGCTCCAAGTGACCAACATCCTCCATGTGGAGGATGTTGGGTTCTAAGTGATCGAATTTCTTCTTGAATTAGTTTGAAATCAGCTTTGATTTGCTCAATTTCCTGAACATTGTAAGCTTGTATTTGTTTTTGAATATCCTTCCTTATCTGCTCCACTTTTTCACAAAGCTTATCTTCAAGTTGTTAGGTTTGTGTGAAATCTTCATTCACACTTCCATATGAGGAAACTTGATACCTTCTTCCTGCAGCGGAACTACCAACCTAAAAGAAAATTATATCATACAAAGAAGGAAGGAAGATTCACAAAGAAGTCTAGTGTCTACAGTTAATACTTGTGAAACATGTATTTTCATGCATGGAACTTGTGGAGTAAAAATAAGATAAAGAATTTAATAGATCCAGGATATAAGAACCATGCTCGCACAAGGAGATATGGGATTTAGATATCAAGTAAAAAGTAGTCAAGTAACTATTTTTTTTGTCAATATGTTCGAGAAAGCAAAGGGAGAAGGAATTTCAAGTCCAAACAAGTACCAACTAAGCGCCTAACAATTTGTATAACATAATCAAGTTAGACATAATAACGAAGAATATGGAAAATGAAGAATGTACAAAACAACTTGGGCATGGGTTGTAAGGTACCAAGTTCCATAAGGTTAAGCCTCTGAATCTGCATGTGAAATGGAAGTGGTGTGTAATAGTAATACACAGCTGGGATGTGAAATTTAGGGTAAAAGTTATGGCTACCTAAGGGCTACGGTAAAAAGAGTTATATAACGGACTTCTCTCATTTATTTGATACTTGGTCTCGGGAGTCTCTTCGCAGTCAACTAGGTGCTTGTCAGTTGGGTATTTTTATGTTTTCCTGTTGGGAAATCTGGAAAGCTCGCTGTGCTTCGGTGTTTGATGGTGTGCCTATGAGGGTTGAAGCTATTTACAATAAAATTGTGCATAGTCTCCGGATATGTTTTTTGTGTTCAAGCCTAAGGCGTCTTGTGGTCCTCGCGCCTCTCTCGCCTTGCAGTGTATTGGTATTCCTGTGTTGGTCCCTCCGGTTAGCAAAGGCCTTTGGCTTCGTTGGCATCCTCCTGATTTAGATTTTGTGAAACTCAATACGGATGGGTCTTCTATTAATGGTCTCTGTACTGGTGGCGGCATAATTAGAGATAATAAGGGCGATTTTATTAGTGCTTTTTCCTCCCAGTTCCAGCATGGTTCGAACATGAAGGCTGAGATAATGGCTCTGCGAGAAGGCTTGCTTTTGTGTCACAATTTGGGTCTCTCCCAAGTGGTTGTGGAATCTGATTCTAAGGTGGCCATTAATGTTCTAGTGCATCATCATTCGGCGCCTTGGCAATACACGTATGTTCTTCGTGATTGTAGGCATTTATCTATCAATTTTCAGTTGTCTCATGTGTTTAGAGAGCAGAATATTGTGGCTGATCGTCTTGCTGCAGAGGCCCATAAAATTGGCAGCTTGGTGTTTTCTTCGTTATCGGATCTTCGGCAGAGGTGAAGAACGCTTTTAAGATGGACTATTATGGCTTACACTCTTATAGGAAAATTTGATTTCTTTTTTTGGTTTTTGTGTAGGCTCTTCCTTCAGTTGTCTTTCTTTGTATTTCCTTTTAGAGGTCAGACTCCTTTGTCCTCCCATTTATAAGGGCCAGGCTGGTTGTCCCCCTTATGTTTGTATTTTCCTTTTCTTTCTAATAAATTTTGCAGGGTGCCGTCCCTGTTTCCCTAAAATAATAATTAAAAAAAAAAGAGAAAGAGTTATATAAGTGGTTACTTATTCTAAATTTAGGTCAGTCGGTTCCTTTGAATGTGGAAAAAGTATTGGAATTCAGATAGAAAAGTTTATGGTTGACCTATTATGGCTATCTATGAGTTCTCACCTGAAAATGGTCGTTGCACCGAAAAAATAAGAGCCATCCAGTGTACGAGACGAAAATGTTAATGATGGCTGATGTGGCCAGTCTTCTTCTCTTTGGACCATACTTAAGTGTAGATAAGGCTTTTGTATTCGTCATTCACCACAAATGACCACTATTGAACAATTGAAGCCTTGGATCAGGAATAGGACATTTGCTAGGGTGTTTAGTGACACTTCTGTAGGTGATTGAGTTCTTATATATGTGAGTTAACAAGGGTAAACTATATATACCAACTTCACTAAACTGGAGTGAATCAATTAGATAGATTTTCCATAATCAGGTTCTGCAAGCTTTGGCATGCCCTTAGTATGCTATTTTCATGCTTAATAGGGAGGTACTTCAATTTTAAAAGACATGTAATCATTAATTACAGGGCTTAAAAAATCAGTCACTGTGTGGTTTCATTACGCTTCATGTTATATCTATTAATTGCATCAAAGGAAGAGCACAACAAAAAATGGCAAATGTAGTTGCAAGTTCACTTACAATGATAGTATTTCCCGACTGAGCGAGCATAAATGAGCATTAGTTGCATATACATATAAATGACCAACGAGCTCTAGCTGCAATCACTTCTCCTAACAGGTTGGGTGTTCGAGTCTCACTAGAGACAATGACTTTACAACTCTAGAGAGGTCGGGTGTTCAAGCCTCTTCGAGGCATCGTTGTTGTTAAAAGCCTTATCCAAAGGCCCCATTTAGCTACTCACTTATCTTAACGAGAGGTTGAGTATTCAAGCCCTGACTTATCTACTCTAGGTCGGGTGTTCAAAGCCTCCCCAAAGGCACCAATTGTTCGAGCCATACCAAAGGCATCATATATATATAATTGTAGCCTTTCAAGGCATTAAAAAATAAAAAATTAAGGGTTAAGTCTATGTCCTCCAACCTTTAAAAAAAAAAAAACAAGAATCACACTACTAACAATTGACTGAACTACTTTGTCTTATAATTTATAAGAAAATCATTAACTTGTTTTGTAGCGAAATCCATCACTTGAGCCTCATAGATATTTCTCCCAGGTTTTCTCACTATTTACGCCATGGGAATATGCCATGCATCTTCATTAGGATATATGCTATTAGATGTCCCCAAATGTTATTTAAAATACATGTTATTTCACAATTTCAATTCACAAAGGCACACGTTTCGTACATATATTAATATATAGAAAACAACAAGAAAAGCACAAAGTAAAACACTATGATCAAAGTAGAAGAATAAAATTATGGAAAATGTCTGTACTGAGGAGGCAACTAATGTTATTTTCAACTCCAAATACCTAAATCGAGGAGGAAATTAAGATAAGAATGAAACAAATTGGAATTAATCAATCTCTCAAACTGATTACGCAATGTTCATAAAAAAAATTGTCTTCGTGTCCAACAATCAAAACTAAAATAGATTACCAAACTATCGTCTTAATGGATGACCATATTTTACCCTTACAATCTCCCATTTGTTGAACCTTTCTGGTCAAATCAAATGTCAAGTGTTTTTCAACACCATCAAACATCTAACCTGTATTGGTTAGAAAATATCATCTCTCCCTGAATTTGTGCAAGGTATAAAATCATAAATCATTTACTAAGCACAAATCATATATAAATCATATGCATTCACATGTATTCCCAACAAGCAAACATAGCTTAAACTAACCAGACATAATTATATGGAATAAGCATGACAAAACAACACATTATGAATCTACAAAGAATCAGATTCATCATAATCAAAAGATGCCACATCTTTACCATCAGCAGTAAAGGAACACAATCACCAGAAGGAATATAAACACTTGAACTCTCTCTCCCCTTATTTGACCAAAAGGAGGAAGAGGAATAGTAGAACTTCATAAATCAGGGTGATGTAGCTTTGGGTGAAGCTGCATTCAAAGCTTCATCAGTCTGGAATGTCAAATTTCTCCCCCTATTCGAACAGACTAAGGTTTGTAGAATAAGAGAAGAAGGGGTACGGGATTTTTTGTAAAATGGAGGAAAAATTGCCAAAGAGAATTTTATAGAGAATGAGTGCACCATAATAACTTCAACATGTTAATAACAATACTTCAAAAACGCTACAAACTAGGGAAAATCGATTTCTTTTCAAAAATCATTTAGGATACCTCAAATAAATTCAAGATTTTTAAGAAAACACACTAAGGTGTTACCCAAAAATTGATCAACCTCAAGCAATACTTTAGCAGCACATATCCAAAGCTCAATGTCTCTTAGTTCCCCACAAAGATTAGACATCCACTAAATATTTTTCAACATGAAGAATTTTTGGAATTTGATTTGCATATTTTATTTTAGGACAAAATTTCGCCAGTCTGATATTTTTACCAATAATGCATGTCCTAAAATTTTATGTCTAAAAACATGATAACTGATGCTAAGCAAAAGAATAAAAAATGCAATCACACACAAGTGATAAAGACCATATCAAATGATGTAGTTCTTGATGCAGCTGCATTGGGAGATGCATTCAACCATATTGAAAATTTGTGCACTTTTTGCATCTTTTCCTTTTGTCATACTTCTCTCCCAAAGATCAAAATATTTCACATAACAAATATCCATGGGTACTTTATTTTCCTAGGAGTATAGCTCTACTTTATTTCAAGTTATACAAAACTTGCCACTAGGAACCTTTCACACTATTTACCAAGGGAAGTCATTTTGCGCAAGATCAACCCATGAAATCCAAAGATTCATAGTTTCAAGAGAGAATGACAACAAACCTTGTTCATAGGTAGCTCTTTTCCTTTAGGCAACTTTCACACTTTTCCAAAGGTATTCATTTTTCTCAAGATCAACCCATGTAAACTTAAGTTCCATAGTACCAAGATAAGATTCTACAACCCTTGTACTTTAGGTAGCTCTTTTCTTTGTGGACTTCAAACTTGCTCAAGAACTGGGAGAGAGAGAGTGAGAATCATAAACCAAGACCACAACTGAATTTGAATGCAATTCCCAAGCAACAACAAAAGGCACAAACATGTGAGTCAATGATCTAGAGTGCCCTCTAAAGACAAAATGCAATCATGTCTAATTTTTTTTTCTTTTCTTATAATTAACTAAGTGTAAAATTATATGACACACATACCAATAGATTTCTTTAGATTGGAAAATCTCTTCAAAATCAAGACTCTTAGTAAAAATATCAACCAATCGATTTTTTGTCCCAACATGCTTAATGCAAACAATCTCTTGTTCAACCAAGTCTTTAATAAAATGGTGTATTATATCAATGCATTTTGTTCTAGAGTGTTGAACAATTATTTTTGTTATACTGATTGCATTGGTGTTATCACAATACAAGGTTAACACATCATTGTGTAGTCCATAATCTTTGATCATTTGGTTCATAACAGTTGTCTCAACACAGTTCTGTTTTTTACTAAACCAAGAAACCAAATTATTTCCCAAGTAAAAACACCCACTAGATATACTTCTCATATCATCTATTTGTTGAACAGTAATATCTAGAAAGCAAGTGATTGCAAGCAAAAGACGTATGGACTCAATGAGGACAACAGGTTCAAAATTTTCATCGAAATCCACCCCCATCAACTTGTGTGTACCCTTGGGCCACAAGTCTTACCTTGTTTCTAATTACATCTCCCACCTCATTCGATTTGTTCTTGAAAATCCATTTTGTTCCAATAACATTTATGAAGGTAGGTCTAGGTACAAGAAACCAAACATCATTTTTAGAAAATTGATCAAGCTCTTCTTGCATAGCATTGATCCAACATTTATCTTTTAAGGCTTCATTCACATTCTTTGGTTCAATAGAAGACACATAGCATGATGCATGAAACTCTTCACATTCAATGGAGGATAAGCAAGCCAATTTCCTATAGTCAACCATACCTTTCTTCATAGTAGACATATCATCATGTACATTACCCATCACTTGAGAGCATGTATGAACTTTCTAAATACGACTAGGAATAACTTGGCTACGATTAGTCACACTAGACTGTGCTTCAGGTTGTTCAGTTTCTGTTTCAGCATCCTTAGAATTTTTGACCAATGCACCGATGCAGCTGCATCCGCATTTACTGAATTTTCAGAACTTGCAGCAACTGTATTTTTTGAACTGGAACAGTGTCTCCAGTAGCTGCAGAATCTGAAACTTGTGCATTTGTCTCAAGATCACAAAAATCTAGCAAACCTTTTTTTACGCAAAGTATTAACACATTGATTAGCAAAATGACCAAACCCTTGACAATCTCTACATTGAATAGAATCAATATTTTTATCACTTGTGTTGATGATTTAAGTAAAATCATTTGTCATTTGGTATAGTCGGGGTTTATGTTTTGAAGATAGGTGAGCTCGGGAATACTATATTATGAATTTGGGGGTGCAGAGTGCACATTCACATAAGTTTTTATGGGTTTACGGGTGTTAATAATCAAGTGATCTGTTTCCTTTCGATTTATCATTTTCGCAACGAATAACCCTGGCGGGGGTTGATTAATCTGCAAGGGACACATATTTACTATATAATAGTTCCTTCATCTTCATTTTGGTCGAAATACATAGAATACTCCAATAGTAGTCTCTGCTTTAGTGCCAGAACAGGAGGGCAATTGTAGTCTTATCCCACAAGAATATTCGTGTAACCCAAAGGCATTTGATAGGGTCGAATAATTCTTGCAGGAAAGTGCACGGTGCATGATTCTTCAATATATCCAAGTTATTCAACATTCAGTCATCTATTTCTCAAACGACTTGATGTAGACTGTTTAGCAAAAGGGTTGGTAAAAGATTTTTCAAGGATTTGGAAAAAGTCTTCTTTTGGAACAAACTTACTAGACTCAGGTTTGAAAACAGTTTTGGTGTTTGAAGAAGGAGATTTATTTTGTTCTTTTGCTTTCAAAATATTTTAAAACTTTGTTGTTAAAAGATCTAGCTATTGAGTCTTCATAAAAATCAAATTCCTCAACATTCCAATTTGAGTAATTCGTATCCGTTAAGGTAGGAGGATGAACAAAATTCTCATATTGGGAATCCATCATGGCTACAACCAAAATCTTCTCTTAGTGACGTCAAGAGGAGGCTCTGATACGAATTGAAAGATCAATAGTAGGTAAGATTCACGGAATCTGTCAATGTGTCTCGTGATGTAGCTTGTATTGTAACTACACCCAGAGGTGCATTGACCAGAAAGTCAAATATATAAACAGCGGAAGACTTTAAACAATTAAAACAATACTAAACACAAAAGTTTATCAAACGATCTACAAGTTATACTTGTAGATCCAGCCTTATGGCCAAAAATATTTCACTAAAAAGGATTATGTGTTTAACAAAACAAATTGTGAAATCACAAAAATACCAAACCTCTCACAAGACAATAAGTCTGGAGAGGAAAACCCACAAAAACAAGGTATAGAAAATGTGGGATTAAAAAATAAGCTCCCTAACAACTTAGGAAAGCAAAAAGCAAAAACAACCAATGCAGCTCGTGATGAAACTGCATTCGGAGCTACATCCAGATTCTGAACAACTCACAGTTTCTTCTCTTTTTATTTCTGTGTGTATTCAGCCTCTACTCCGAGCTTCTTTCTTCTCTACGAGCAGCATTATATATATCCTTGAGGTAGAGTCTTACACAAATAGGAAAACCAAAGACTCCAAGGAAATAAAGGATTAGGATATAAAAGATTTGTTTCATAAATTAATTTTCTTGTTCCAAAAGAAACCAACTTACCAAAGTTTTATTCAAACTAAATAAGGACTCTTTGAGAGTTTTTGGAAGTATTTAAATATGGTAACTACTTACCATAGCTTTAGGACCAAGAAACGTATTAAATATGGTAACTTTTTACCATTGCTTTTGGACCAAGAAAGGTTTAAACAATAAATTAAAACTACGGTTTTAATAAGAAAAATATGATGACCCTATTTTACCCTTACAAAACCAGATCCCATGTACCAATACGAGTTAGTGCATCCTACTTTTCAAATATGGCCTGATGCCACTTGACATCTTTGAGAGCTTGAGTGACACACGCTGGCTCATTGTCCGCTGCTAGATGAGCCGAGAGACTCAGTTTGGTTAGCGGTTTGAATATATTGTTCTTTGAGCGAGTAACTATGGATGAAGTACCAGAAGCAGTGGGCATAGGAACAGGGTCAGCGGGCACTAAACTGTCCTCGGGAATCTCCAAAATTGGATTTACAGGATTGGTAGCGGGCACAGTGCTATCCTCGGGTATCTCCAAAACTAGATGTACAAGACTGGTAGCAGGCAGAGTGCTTGTGACGACCCGACCCAGATTCCAACACAAAATCCCAAGGTCGTGTCGCTAGGACAATGCCAAAAGAGGACATGCACTTGTTAAACGATAGTGCAAGTCGAACAGTCAAGCTAACAAGCTCTAAACACAAATATAAAGTCGTACTAAGAAAATGAAGTCACGAGCTATGAAGCTCGAAACTAAAGCCAATGAAACCAAGAGAGACATTATCTCACAAAGGGGAAAAAAACAAAACTCGCGTGCTGCAACATTGCAGACGCTGAACAAACCATTGGCACTCCAGGTCGGCATTTCAACAAAGAACTAACCTGATATAATAATTACACACGGCTAAAGCATACCAGGGTTAACAAACAACAATAACAACTAGAATAAAGAAAAGCCCCAAAGCTACTAATTGCCCAGGAAACATCTGAAATAAATACTAAAACCACGAACAATGACGCGACACAAGACGTCGGCCCAAGGAAGAACCAATATAAATACCCAAGTATCTACCCGACCGTAAAGTCTATATAACTTTACAAACTATCGGTCTCACAAGAATAACAAGGTACATATACAAATGACGATGCTAAAAGAAATGGGATTCCACAAGCTACTATTCGGGGAAGTCAGCTGCTACTAGCACGAACCATACGATCTAACCTCGGTCTATCAATCAGATGCGCTCTGCTACAGTCATGATCTACTCAGTCTTAACGCGACTACCAATAACTGCGCACTAGAAGGCAAAGTACGGAGTGAGTCAAAAGACTCAGTATGTTACTATTAAACAATATAACATAAATGAAATATTGCCATAAGTGGTAATGATATCATGTTACTACAACGAAGACCCAGTAAGTTGAGTTGTATACTGTACAGGAACCGTTCCTTTACCAGACTACCAAGATGAACCAGAGTGAATTCCCTGTTCACAACAACCAAGCAAGTCAGGAGGCAAGTCACAAGAATCATTATATAATTATGGGCGTATATCTTAATATTAAACATCTCAAGTCTCCCATAAAATAATTAAATAGAAGTATGCATATTTATATGCATACACATATCAAGTCTCTCATAGGGTCATTAGGTGTAGGTGTATAAACTCATTTATATACCTAATAATTCATTCATGGAATCTATTATGTAAGAGTATGCACATCTATATATACACACCTATCAAGCCTTTCGTGTATTTAACATAAATAAGCATGTTTACCTATATATATATATATATATATATATATATATATATATATATATATATATATATATATATACATATCAAGTCTTTCAATGCACAATCAATACAACATGGTCATTTAGATCTCATGTTCAACCAATACTATGTTAACACATAAGTGCTCATAGTAAGCCATATAAGAGATAAAGAAGATACCAAATTGTTATTGTTGCGTTGCTCCTGCAAATCACAAGTGGTTAACTAGGAATGTGGGTCAGATGCTCGAGATTGAGACATCGACCTTCCAAGGAGATGCCCAGAAATAGCACTAGCCAAGTCGCCTTATTGGTTACGTCAGTAGGGGCTACTTCCCCACTGTGATCATCAGCGAAGGGTGTGTGGATGATTCTGGTTCGACAATTCATCACTATCACGAATCTCACGATTCGTAACGGTGATGTATCGTAAACCAGGGAAGACAAGAACAAGTACGACAACTGGACTTATGGGGGACAAGTAGATGTTTACTTATCAATCATGAACATGTAGAGGATCGAGTTCGACAAGAGTAAACTAATCCAAGTCAAGTAGATGTTTACTCACTTATGAAATCAAGTAGGGACGAGCTCGACAAGAGCGATCTCGTCTAAGTCAAGTAGGCATGTTATACTCTACGACTAACAATCAAGCATGAACATGAATCCAAATCAAAATCTCAAAACTAGTATTCTAGTTAAACGAATTTCAAACATCGTAGGGATTGATCATTGAGCCAGTATTGTTCAATGGCTCACTAGTATCGACTCCGTCGAGTCATTTCTATAATTCCAACCAAATAGAGTTTGATCACTATATGTGTTCCAAAACTCTTTTGTATGTTCTCGTTTGAGGCATAGCTAGGTCTTTGTTCCATTTAGGAACCCTAGTTCAAAATCACAAAGTCAAGTATAAAAGGGAAGCCTAAGTTGATTAATGTCAAATCAAGCTTAGTTCAATTTCAATTCATAATTCCACTTAGTAGTAGAATCCAAGTTCAACATAAGTCGATAACTGTAGAATAGATCATGCATGAAGGCAAGAATACTCAATATGCTTATAAGTCATATTATTAAATCACATAGAAGAAACAATTCTTGACATGGTAAAAATCATACTTTTAGTCATAATATCAAATATACATAGTATTCCATATTCAATTATGAAATCAAGCTAAGTCATAACTTAACCGTCAATCCATCATATAGTTAGTCTAGGATCATAAAGCCATGTACTTGTAAGTATTAAACTCTTCCTAGAATAATGATTCATTCTATAACCCAAAAGTCCATAGTAATCCAAAACTTAAACAAACAATAGAGCGACGATAATTCGTATGGTCAAACCATACCAACGAGTCTTAGATATCAACATAGTTATCCTTGCGACTTAAACAAGTAGACTTCATGTATAGAGTACTAAAGCAAACCCCAATCCAAATCATCCCTTAGAAGGGTTATCAAATTCATTATCTTGGGTTCCCCAAGATATTCACAAGGCGACTCTAGTGAGTCGGTATTCCAACAACAACAATCTGAATTCCCTAGGTATCATATAGGCGTAGATTACATTTTTACAAGTCTTGGGACTTCATTTAATGTCCGACAAGTATCAATAGTTCTAGTTCATAATTGAACCAATTTAAACGTATTTCATTCGAGTCACGCATTTGCGACCCACACATAACCAATTCAATGACTAGTGATAATCTCGCACTTAACATCATTCAAGGACCTCAATTAGAGTCCTAAGCCAAGAATCAACCTTAATACCAATTCGGTCTCACTCGAACAAATCTCAAAATTCCGTGATTGAGATTCGACGAACACAAGTAATTGTAGGAGTTTATCCTAAAGCTCAAAATAACAACTTCTATAATTAATTGACTCCATTTGGGTTAAAATTACAAAGTCCCAATTTCTAGGTCAAGGCATAAATTTGGGATTCCCAATTTATTCGGGTTTCTAAACCCAACAATAATTAATTTTAATCCATAACAATTCCAATATACCTAATAAACTCATTTGGGTTCAAACCCTCACTAACATATATTAATATCCAACAAAAAAAATATCATTTTAACATGTATAACAATAACAAATCACGAGGAACAAGTCTCTAACAACCTAACATCAAAATCGATGTAGAGAGAGAAACTAGGGCCTAGGTAATGATCGAGCCACAAACAACTAGGAAGAGGAAAACAAACCAACTAGAAAGACTCTACTCGGCGATGGCTTCGTGATGGCGGTCTTGGATCGTCAAACGGATGGTCGGAACTCCAGGAATCGCCAGAGCACACACTAATCTCATACACAATCTCACGTACTCTCTTTCTCTCTCTCAACCGGTGGATGTACACAATGAGGAGAGGGAGAGGTCTTGGGGGCTTATAAGGGTGTTTAAGGACAATTATACCCTCAAATGGGTGAAGGGGAAATGGTTCAATAAGGGTAGAATAGGAATTTCACATCAAAAATCAAACCAGCACAAAGTTGATATCGGGACCAAGCGGTCGCTTGGAGGAGGAGACCAGGCGAGCGCTTGGTAAGTTTTTCAGAAATCAATATTGCCGGAAAATGCGGGTCGTTTGGTCCTTTCGACTGAGCGAGCGCTTGGTCTTCTAGGAGGTGAAAAAAGCTTGAAATTTGGTCCAAAAGGTACCCAACTCAACCCCAAACATACTAGGGTTAAACCCTACTCAAAACTCATCCGAAACACTCCCGAACAACCCTCGAAACATGTAGAAACGAAGATCGAAACACACACTAAAGAATCAAATGATGATAACATCAATCAATCCAAAACTAAGTAAGCTTAGTTAAACTTCCCTAAACATGTTAAGGACTAAAACCCAAGGTATATAACTCAAACCAACCTATCACAAGTCAAACAGACATTCAATACAACCAAGGAAGTTAAACCGAGCAACCCTAAGATCCAAATGCTCAAGCGAATCAACAATGCTTCCAAACTCTCAACCAAGCAAACTATAGTTGAGATCGAAGTTATAAAACATACAAGAAAGGTTATGGTATGGACTAGAGTACTCCTACACTGTCCTACAATGATACACGAATATAGAAACTCCAAATCACACGGCATACGTAAGGTTTCGGTTACACGTATCACGATAAAGACGAATGCAATGCAGTTAGCATCATCAGAAGCATAAATAGACTAAGGGAATCTATCCCCTAGTAGGACTAACAATCTAAAACCATTCAAGACAAACAAGAAGTGGTCTAGGGTATAACCGAAGCCACAAAAACGAACAACGCGAGTAAACGCTCGACCGAGTCACGTTCCGACTATCGACGAGTCACGACTTGAAACTATAACAAGTTAGAGGTTATGGACCAGATAGAACTACCGCATTGGCTTCTACCAAGCCAACTCACACCTTCCAAGGCTCTCACAATGAGTCGAACAAGAAGTGATACGGTCATTCGGCACGTAAAACAAGGAAGTCCAACATACGAAGGTTTGGGGTCTCACGGTGCTATCCTCGGGTATGGTGCTAGTTGTCGATGCGGGTTGAGCAATACGCATAAGACTGGTAGCTGACATAGTAGAGGTTGGTTAAGGGTGGTGTGTAGGCGAGCTGAGATCAACCACATTCTGATTAGTGCTAGGAGCAACTTGCAGGAAGTCACTAGAGCAGGCATCAGACAGGTGTGTATGAATTTGAGAGTAGTTCATGCGGGGGTAACCAAGTGGCTCAGTGGTGGTATTAGAGCAAGAAAGGTGGGTGTCGAATGTGGACTTGGGAAAGGCAGACTCGATGAAATGAACATGACGCGAAATGAACAGCTTGGTGTTGCTTGGATCATAACAGAGATAGGCACTCTGAGTGAGTGAGTAACCAAGGAAGACATAGGGAGTGAAGCGAGCAACAAGTTTGTGGGCAGAGCCAAGGGTAGCAAAGACAACTAAAGGCACGAAGTTTGGAGTAATTGGGCGGAGATCCAAACATTTTTTGGTAGGGAGATAGCTAGTCAAGAGTAGGTGTTGGAAGTTGGTTTATGAGGTAGGTCGTTGTTTGGAAGGCAAACGACTAGAAGGGCAATGGAAGAGGGCTTTAGAGAGAAGAGAGAGAGCAATCTCAACAATGTGGCGATGGCAACGTTCCAAAAACCTATTGTGTTCCAGAGTGTGATGTGGTGAGGTGAGATGAGAGATACCATTGGCGGACAGGTAGACAACCAAACCAGTATCGCGGGCAAGTCCTGTGTACTCACCGCCATTGTCCTAGTAAAGAGTGACAATGGTGGTTTTAAAATAGTTTTTTACAAGGGCTTTGAAGCGGGGAAAGATGGAGGCAACCTCTTATTTTCTTTTGAGCGGGTAGAGCCATATATAGTGAGTGTAGTGATCGAAAAAAATAACATAATATTTAAATCCATCAACATAATGAATGGGTAAGGTCCAGACATCAGAATAAATAATTTGAAGCGAGGAAAAAGACACTATGGTAGATTGCGAGAAAGGAATTTTGTGACTTTTATTGCATAAACAATCATTACAATGTATTTGTTTAATACAAGTAGTGTTTACACCTAAACTAGATAGAATCTGACGCTGGACGGGTATAGAGGGATGGCCAAGCCTGTGATACCAGTCGAGATGAGAAACTTTAGCGTCCACATAGGCAGAGGGGCGAGAACAAGAGTTTGTGGTCGGCCATTCATACACACCATCTTTAGAGTGCCCAGTCAACAGTATGCTCCCTGTTAGTAGATCCTTCACATGAAAAGAAGATGGTGAGAACTCAATAGATGTTTTATTTGGAGATGCAAAATTGAGATATGGATATGAGATTACATTTTATGATGGGTACAAAGAGAACATTATGTAAGTCAAATGTGTGTGATGGTGAGTGAAAAGAAGAAGAACTAGTTTTGGAGATAGTTAACCATGTACCATCACCAATGACCATGTCGTCGGTGCCCGCGTAGTCGGAGTGCAGAGAGAGGTTGCCAAGGTCGCCAGTGACATGGTGGGGGGCACCACTGTCATAAAGCCATCTCGGTGTCCCTGTGTCTGATGTAGTCGCAAGATGTGCCCGTGGTTTCCAGTCACTTGTCGAGGAGGAAGTTGCAGGTTGGGGCATGGTGGCGACCAATTGGTAATTTGGGCAGCGAACAACAGTATGACCCTGTTGTTGGCAGCTTTAACACTTGCCAAGATAAGGTCGTTGTGGCCGAGGAGCTGGTGTCATGGTTTGTAGAGAAGGTTGCTGAGGTTGCGAGGATACCTATCGCGCATGCGAGGAAGGCTACCGAGCATACGAGTTGTTGGTCCTCGAAGTAGCAGGATTGGTAGAAATAGGGTGCGAGAAGGACACAGACTGAGACTGCTTCAAGAGCAGCTCGCGGTTGATGAGTTTTTCATGAAGTTCATCAAACGATATGAGGGTGTCCTGGCCTTCAACCACATCAACAATGTGGTCGTGGTCATCGTCCAAACCCGCGAGGATGATCTCGATGAGATCCTCATGGTCGAGGGGTGTGCCGAGGGTAGCGAGCTCATTAGTACCACCTTTGACTGAGTGCCCTTGGAAGCTTGCTTGAGATAGTCCTTGATCTGTTTGATATGACCGTGAGTTGGGTGAGCATAGGTGTGAGCAAGGGTTTGCAATGCATCACGGGTAGTGGCGGCATGTTAGATAAAGGGGACCAAGGGAGCAGAAAGGAAGTCAACAAGAGCACCAAACAAGAATTTATCCTGCCGAATCCAAGGTTGGCAGTGCGGGTAGGGTGTTGGAATGTCCTTGGATGTTTGAGCATCTTTGGCGAGGATGGTGGGAGGTGGACATGGGTGTGACTCATCTACAAATTTGTAGAGGTCATAGCCAATAAAAGTTGCCTCAACTTGGAGTTTCCAAGTGATGTAGTTGGTGTATGTGAGTTTGATGATGTTATGGTGGGAGATGCTAATGATGTCGAAGGTTTGAGTTGGATCTACGGGGTTTTTGATGGTGAGAGTTTGATTGCCGTTAGCCATGGAGGCGAAAGAGTTTGGGTGGCGGCGACAACGGTAGGAGGAAGAAGGGAGGTTTTAGGAGCAAAACTCTTATATCATGTAGAAACTGATAAAGTTTGGGAATAATGACATAACTTTTTCATTGATTGAATCAACTATTTATATATGGAGTTACAATTAGGGTTACACAAGAAGTGTGGTACAAGAAACATTTACAAGGAAGGAAACATAATAATGAATGAACTATACAATGTAGTAACTACTAAACACTAATTACAATAAATAAATAATAAATATATTATTTTCTAATACCACATTGTTTAAAAAACTTCTATTATTATTACGTACCAATAGAAGATATATATTATACATTTGTTAGAAAATTATGTTGGTTTTATATTTCAACATTTTAATCATAATTCCTAAAATTTTAAAATTTATATTTACTACTATTACCAAAACAAGAAATGTATGTAGCATTTAAAAATTATAGTAATATTATTATCAAAAGAATCCGTGCTCCGCAGGGACTCTTTAACTAGTAAAATCAAAAGAATGAATTACAACTACTTCAATAAAAATACATCATTGGTCGTAATATAATAAAAGAATGAATTACAATTACTTCAATAAATTTGGCGAGTTGAATATAGATACGTTAATTCGTTTTTTGTTTTAATTTGTGTGTCGAGTTATATTTTAGAAAGAAAAATAAAACCGAATTAAGTAGAAATTTCTACCAGTATTCTTCCATAGTCCATAGAATGAACTTAAATACGGAGTAATAAATGGCCAACCCGAACCATACAATCAACTTAAATGACCATTCAGTCAACTTACTTTTAGGCATGTAAATTCCAACAAAAAAAACATGGAACCTTCTCGTTTTGCAGTGTCATGTCACCGTCATCGTGCAGTAGTACATTGAAATATTTCAGTTGTTTTTTCAAGGGCAACTTCATTCAGGCTTTGTAAAACCATAACTCTATTACTGAGCTATCGTTTCGGGTAATAAAAATAGTTAATTTTATTATTTTGACGAATTTTTATATTTTGTCATTAAATTATTTTTTTGAGCAAAATTGTAATTGTATTTTTCAAGATTGATGTAATTTCGTCATTAACTCTAACTATCATCCAATATGAACAAAATTAATTTCATTTGTTTCCCCTAAAGTTTTTTAAAATGTTAAAAGATCCTTAATGATTATTGATGTTAAAAGAGAGATTATTTTTTGGTTCATAAAATTGTAAGGGGGTCTTTTTTTTCTTCTTTTTTTTTTGTTTTTTTCTG
This sequence comes from Codonopsis lanceolata, assembly GCA_013146195.2. Lineage (NCBI taxonomy): Eukaryota > Viridiplantae > Streptophyta > Magnoliopsida > Asterales > Campanulaceae > Codonopsis > Codonopsis lanceolata. The sequence continues at coordinate 64,615,606 of CM028384.1, read as the reverse complement.
TTTTGCTTTTACGGGTTAAAAAAAGATATTATTTATAAACGAAAAATGAAAGAATGAATAAAATATAAAAATACAAATAACAAGAAAAGATATATTGTTTGAATAAAAAATAAGAGAAAAATATTTAAATTAATTAATCTATACTTTTTGTCTTAATGAATCATATAATAAAAATATTATTATTATAATAATAAAACATAATAAGTTTAACGAAAATCTAATCGATAAATATTTTAAAAAAATTAATTCATTAAATCTAGTTGTTAACACTCATTCATTGAATGTAATTTAATTCTTAAAGAGAATTGATTAAAATTATAGATTATTTATGTATTAACATTTTTCAATATCCGTTATAATTAAAAATTATAAATATAAGATTAATAAATAAAACTTTTAATTCAACTTATAATAGCCACCATGACAATTGTGGTGTGTTATTTTTTTTTTAATAATACTCTTTTTTTATAAGAATAACTTTCTTACACTTTTTTTTAATGTTATTTGATGATTTATGTCGTATATGTTTTATTTAATAATTATTTATTAATTTATAAAATATTTTTTAATAATTGATTTTAAAAAATTAAGTAATTCAATAATTTATTAAGAATTAAATAAATTTTGTATTTAATAAATTTTGTATTAATTTATTTTTAATAATTATTAAGTATTTATTTAATAATTTAGTAAATGATTCATTAAGAAAAAGGATAACCACTTCCACACATGTGATAAATTCCAACCGTTAAATATTTTAAAACAATTTAATATTAGTCTGTAATAGCTTTTATCAATTATAAGCGAGCTATTAAACGCTATTTTATTATTGATAATCTTATCTTAATTTTTTATTTAGGAAAAAAATATATTTCCTTCTTATTTGCATGTTTGTATTGCATTAATTCTCTCTTTTTTTGTCCATAAAATATATTTTTTAACCTCCAAAAGAAAAAAACACTGTTAATTTAAAAATCTTAAATCATTTAATTTTTAACTTCAGCTATCATTAAACATCTTCCTAAATTTTAAAAAACCTTAGGGGATACAACTGAAATTAATTCCGTTAAAAAATGGATGACAGTTAGTGATAATGACGAAATTACAAGTTCTTTTAAAAGTATAATGTCAATTTTGCTCGAAAAATAGTACAGTGGCAAAATGTAACGATTAGTCAAAGTGCAATGACAAAATTAACCATTTTTCCTTTTTCAAATTATTATCCCCTTTGACCTAGTACATCGTTTAAGAAAAAATAATTGGTTGTATTATAAATATTAGTAAAATGTGTGGTTTCTTTTAATGTCTTTGAACATGTGACAATAAATATTAAAGTTGATAGAAAAAGTAAGGATTAAGTGGTAAAGGTGTTTTCCTAAAGAGAACATTTTAAAATAAACAATTATTTTATAACTGACAAAAAAGAAAAAAATGACAATAATTTAAAAATGAAGGAAGTAATATTAATTGCATTCATAGTAAACATTTTATTCTACAACATTCTATACTACTTTCTCCGTTTTTAAATAGTTATTCTCTTTAACTTAGTACATCGTTTTAATTTATTTTTACTGTATTATAAATATTGATGTAATATATGTGATTGTTTTTAATGTCAATGAACATATGATCATAATTAAAGTATGTAAAAAAAAGTAAAGGAAAATTGATAAATGTTTTTTCTGAATAAGAAAGTTTTAAAAGAAGACAATTATTTTTTAGCCAATAAAAAAGAGAGGATAATTATTTAGAAACTATGAGAGTATTTTTAGTAAATACTACTCCTTACGTTCCATAAATGTTCATACTTACTACTTAGAGATATCTTAACTAATGTTTCTAAATATTTTTGGTGTACAAATTTTCTACTAATTTTTTCAATATATCGTTTCATTGAATACTATCATTATTATGCATCTTAGAAAGATAGTGTAATGAGTACAAAATTATTGAAAAAGAGAGCGCGTTGTGTATTATAGTCACAATATATTTTACAATTCATCATTATTTATATTTTTTAATCTTTGTGTTTTGTTTCTGGGACTAGTGCTAAAGATTTGGTGGCAAGGTCTTGGCTTTGAGCCCCAATGATATAGAATTAATTTTTATTCCTTCATTTACCTTGGGATGCTTGACGGATCCTAAACAGACTTTAAATGTTAAGTGACACATTTAAAGCCAAATATGACACATTTAAAAGTCAAAAGTAACACATTTTAAGGTTAAAAATGTCACTATAAAGAGAAGTTTATTATAATTATTATTAAAATATAAAGTAACACTCTTAATACTAAGAAGTGACATTATTAATACTAAAAACTAACACATTTAATACTAAAAAGTGTCAATTTAAAACTAACGGTGACTACCAAAAGTGATACATTTAATATTAAAACGTGACACTTTCAATGCTAAAAAGTGACACTTGTAAAGTCAATAACTACGATTTTTATTTATAAGATAAAACGACACTTCTATGGTCAAAACTCAAAAAGTAGCACATTTAATGTTAAAAAGTGACTTTTAATGTTATTATAGTAACACTTTAATGTCAAACGTAATGGTTTTTATTTATAATAAAATGAGACATTTTTCAAAGTAAAAGTAACACATTTAAGGTTAAAAGTGGCACATTTAATTCCAAAAATTAACATTTTTAAAAAAAAAAAATTATAATTTTCATTAAAAATACAAAGTGACATTTCTAAGACCAAAAGTAACACATTTATATTACAAAGTGATACTGTTAATAGTAAAAAGTAACACTTTGCATATATAAACATGATGGTGGCGCTGTAATTTTCAAAAACTAATGGGTTGCATTGATATTTCTGAATTTCGCCCATTTAATCTAGATTGATAGGATCCTTAAGACTATTTTAGAGGAGATCAAAATTTGAATTAATTTGTTTTTTTTTTAATGGAGTTAGTCAAAGACACATTGAGATCCAAAACTTTGCCCACAATGGAATTACAACCGCACCACCATGGTCATGGATCCATTTGCGGACCCGAGCTTTTGCCTCTAAAAAGTGTAGTAGAGATGAAATTTAATAAAGTGTGAGGTCCCTTCCCACATCCCGTTGGGGGGAAAACGAAAGGATCCATTTGCGGCCCCCAACCATTGCCAATTTGCCATGTCCTCCCATCGTCAACTTCTACACCAAGCAATCTTAAATACGCAATCTAGTTTAGAATCGACAATTCAAGCCAAATACAGAGCTGTTATGAAACCCCCCATCCACCATTTTCATTATTTCCCATTATTCAAATTTAACTTGTCAGATACTCATCAGTCAGTCATATCGTATATGGTTCAACAAATAAATTGTGCAAGACTTTCACGCGATGATTGTCAATGCAGCGTTTACTTCTTTCTAGGCAGTTAATCAGTCCTAGAAATTACATAACCAATCGAATCCATTAATATTTTTGGATCGAAACGGCCGTTTGACCAAAAAATATTAACGAATTGGATTTGGCCGATTAAAGCGGGTCGAACTCGTTACCAATTTTGACTCAATACTTTTTACTTTATAAATATATGAATTTTTTAGAGGAAGTTCGGGTAAAGAAAAATAGACCCGTTTTAACCAATTATCTTGTTTAACCTGATTCATTGCAACTCGTTAGATATTTAGGCTCTAATCGATTCTGACCTATTTTAACCTTTTATCCATCCCAATCCGACATAACCCTCCAAATTGTCAAGCCTACTTGTTTCCGAATGTTTTCGTGATAGAATAACATTCAAGGCTCCAGTGATATAGAATGCTACAACTAAGGATATATAAAATGAGCAACTACGAAAAAAGTATACATTGGCTCCTAGAATTTAAGTAACCGGGCGACAGTCACTAGTAATGTGCCCGAGAAGGCAGCTTTATTGCATAAAGGGTGGCCATCTTCACGGTATTAGGGTCTACCTAATCTTTCTCCTAAATCCAAGATGAGTTTTAGCTTTTAATCAAGCCCTTCCCCAACACTTGCAAGTGTGAAAAATCATAAAACAAATCCTATAAAGAATCTGACACAAAGTCCTTCAGTTACTCTACTCTCCTGGTACGTATTATGCTCTATTTTGATCCCCTTATGCAGGTTCAGATCAATTTCAAGCCAGATATCCAACACTCTCTGTTCAGATCACATTCACTGAGACATTGTTAATAGTAATTTTGATTTCAGGTAAAGTAAAATGTGCTTTAAATTAGTGTGAAATTTGGGCTGGTCCACTTTTTAAAGTTTCTAGCATCTCCAATCAAGTATTTTTTTACGGTCATAATCGGACCGGTCCCCTGTCAATTTGTCGTGATATTATAATCATAAAAGTCTCATATATTTGTTTTCAACCGCTAAAGTACACTTTTGGAGAAAAAATGATGAAGATACCCTTAATGCAAGAAAAACGCGTACGCAAAGCCACTATCTCAATTTATGCGTCAGCAAAAAAAAATTGGGTTTCGCAAAAAAAAAAAATGGGTGTCGGTAAAATATTTTGGGCATCGTTCATCAATTTCGAGCATGATTTTAAGACACGATGTCTAAATAAGTAACAACGAGACATGATTTGAAAGAACAATGTCTAATTAAGTAACATCGAGACAGGATTTGATGGAAAGATGCCTAATTAAGTACAACCGAGGTAGGATTTGAAGGAACGATGCTTAATCAAGTAACACTGAGGCTTGATTGGAAAAATAAATTGAAGTTGTGCCACCATATTAAAGAAACGACGCCTAATTAGTAAGACTAATACATGATTGTAAGAAACGATGTCTAATTAAGTAACATCGAGACACAATTGCAAGCATTGATGTCTAATTATTTATATACCGAGGCATGCCTTGAAGGAAAGATGCTTAATTAAGTAACACTAATGCATAATTGCAAATAATGATGACTAATAAACTAAAACTGAAGCATGATTGTAAGGAACGATGCATAATTAAGTAACACTAAAGTATGATTGGAAGAACTGATGCCTAATTTTTAAATAATTAAACGCGTGTATTTTTAAAGTGAGACATAATAGAAAATTTTGTTGCCTAATTAAATTATACCGACGGTGAATTGCAAGATACGATGTCTAATTAAAAACATTGAGGCAACACACACATCATAGGCAATGACACCCACATCATAGGTAACGATGCCCACATCATAGGCAACGATGCCCAAATTGGATTTGTCTGCAAGTGATTTCTTCGGCTTCTACCCACCTGTGGTTCTATTCCATTCCATGTGATTCTAGTACAAACCGAACACTTTAATTACAAAATTACAATGGAGATAGAACATAAATATTTTGGGTCTGCTACATATGAAATGAAAAGGCATGGAATGAAATGAACACTTTGATTATAAAATTACAATGAAGATAAAAACATATGTTTAGCCCAATCCTCTTCCCAATGGACATATGGACAGATAAACATATATGATTTGAGGAAGAAAGAGATTCAAAGGGAAAATGAGATCGGGAATGACTATGAGATTTTGGAGAAGAAATGATAGCAGAAGGAGGGGCATTTAAGGAAGAAAATAACGAAAATGAACTTATACGGTTGAAAAAAAAAGGTACTTAAGCGGTAATAATTCTAGGAAACGGTGCCGACCTACAATTATTTCTTTTTTTAAGCAGAAAAGACCACTTTTGAATGCGAAAAAACTGTAATACCCTTAATGAGCAAAAGTCATGCTACGAATAAAGACAGGATGCACACTATTCACATATTTATATACCGCGTTGCAAAATCATCAACAACCAAAAAATTATGTGAACTGCGGTGTAACATTATGTGAACCGCGATATATAAATGATCGAAATATCAACAGCCAACATTAAAAGAAGCAAACTACATAGCATGTATATCAACCGTAAAAAATTAATGAAAACGACCCTTCTTCTTCCTTATTTCGTCTTTAAATATTTAATGTCATTTTTTCTCAAGCTTATCTATTGTTATTTTGTCTCACTCCATATGATTTATTGAAAATTTCAGTTGTTGTTTATCATCAAGTTTCTTCTCAAGCTTTATGATTCTCAGATGCATACAAATCTTTAAAAAAAAAACATCATTTTCTTCCTTCATCTTTATGAACTTGATGATAAACAACCACATGGAGCTAATCTATGAAGATTTCTTACAATGAAGATTTATCTGTGGCATGCCCAGACTTCGATCTCTCCATACATTCTTTTACTGATCACAATAATTTTTTTTTCATTTTGATGTATTTCTTGGTTGAGTTCAATTATTGATTTTGATGTATTTTAATACCGAAATTGAAAGTAAAACACATGTATTTTGTATCACGGTTCACATATTTATATATCGCAATTCATCAGTTTTAACATTCATAATTTTAAATATATAAATTAAAGTAAACATGTATTTTTTATCGCCGTACATATATTTATATACCGCGGTTCACATAATTTTCTGGCTGTTGATAAAAAAATTGAAGTAAACATGTATTTTGTATCGCGGTACATATATTTATATACCGTGTTTCACATAATTTTCTGGCTATTGATACAGAAATTAAAGTAAACATATATTTTGTATCACGGTACATATATTTATATATCGCGATTCACATAATTTTCTAGCTGTTGATACATAAATTGAAGTAAACATGTAGATTTTGTATCACGATACAAATTTTATCGCGGTACATATATGTACAAACCTATGCACCGTAATTCAAAGAGATAAACATGTCTCATCCTTATTAAGGTTAACGTAGTTTTTTCATGTCTAAAAGTGACTTTTTCAAATTTAAAAAAAAAAAAACCTAAGGATAGTTAACCGTATAATTATTTTAGAAAGTGGACGGGCCGCAATATCCTTTAAATTGTGAAATGGCTAATCAAAGGTGGGAGAAAGAACAATAGGCCAGTGGTTATCGTGGGCTTGAATTGTTGGGTTGAAGCTGATGGCCCTTCGTAGACTCAATGTTGTCGTCATTTCCTTGAGCTTTATTAAAGGGAATAATTGTGAGCCAATCAATTTTCAAAAGGTTTCAATCGTTTCAGTTCCGTTTTTTTTTTCAACATGAAAAAACACTATTGGGGGTAAAAAAACGAAAATACCCTTAATAAATTTGAGGCGTGCTACGGAAATGCATCGCGATGTATCAATTTATTTTTGCATCGCAATGTATCAATTGTAATTACCTAATTCAATTTTGCATTGTTATGCATCAATTTCAATTACATAGTCCAATTTTGCATCGCAATGCAAAAATCTTTACGAAAACATACTTTTATCTACATTTTTACCATTGCAAAATCAATAAAATGATATAAATTTATATGCATCTTTCATGCATTCCAAATCAAAATCTATGCATCATGATTAAAAAATAATTCATTGTGATTCAAAATTGATGCATTCAGATTCAAAAAAGGTTTCAAACAACGAAAAAAAATATTATTCAGGAATTTCATTGACTAGTTTATATGCATAACAACACAAAACACTTAAGTAAAATCTATTTTGAATCACACAAACGCAATGATGAAGAGGAAGAACAACACCACCATCACCACCACTACTAACATGATATGAATACATAAAAGAGTAAGAAGTTAGAGTGATGAAGAAAGAGTTAGTAGTAACCACCGTTGTTTTTCACCACCAAACTCCCCACTCTATTTCCTATTCATATTTTTTTTTGTGTTTTCAGGCAAACACATTCAACAACGATGGAGACGATCAAGAAAAAGAGAGAAGAAAAAATTCAAAGAGTTTTTTTGACTTTGTGCATTACAGGAACATTTATTTCGAAAATAACCTTTTGCTGTTGAAAAAAAGAACGGCGGATTGGAGGGGTAACAAAATTTGCAAAAGGGACCGCCCAGAGAGATGGGAAGTTGTCCCAGCTAAAGCCCTCCGGTGTGAGAGTCAGTAACAGGGTTGGGTTGACCGGTGCTAGGTGTTCCCTAGAGCTACCGGTGGTAACTTGTGTTGAGAAAGTGCGTTATGTGCTTGAGAGTGTGAGTGAAAGTGTAACCTGTTGAAGGTGATGAAAGGCGTTATCTTGCCGAGGATGATTGATCTGCGCCTGGTGGTCGGTAGTGTTCGGTCTTCGATTGTTCTAGTGGGTTCCGAGGATCGTATGTTTACTGATCCTCAGTCGTCGACCTTGGTCAGTGGTCGATTTTGTTGTCTTATCGTTAGTCGAGGAGTGAGGCTCCAAGGTTGTGCTGGCGGCCACGCGTGTCCCTCCATGTAGGCAAGGTTAGGTCAGGTCCCTTTAGGTAGGTTTCCTGTAAGATCGTTTTACCAATATTAATTCATAAAATGGAACCCCACTATTTCACAGACCAAACCCACCAATACACGGTAGGTCGGGTAAGGAGGATCAGTCTTAAATTTTTTCCGTAAATTTGTCTTACCCAAGTTTTTACATTTTTTTCACACAAAATGATGTTCGACTAAATATGTTTTGACAAGTTTCAGAAATTAAACATTCAATTTGTAAAAATTCAGTGTTACCTACTAAATCCTTATGCTACTGGAAATTCGACCCTAGACCTTCGCTAATTACTGGCCGCTGCTGACTCTCTGTTCAAAAGTTACTCATTGGATTCAGATTCAGATTCGTATTTGGATTCAGATTCTGATTTGAGTTTCAGTTACGTTGAATATTTCAATTAATGATAATTTATTGGCATGATGAACTTTAAAAATTGGAGGTAAAAGGGACCTGATCAGTTCTACTCTATTGTAGCATATTCTGCTCTCTTCTTTTCTTGCCAAATCAATTATCAAAAACGATACAAAGTTATGCTATTCCATTTCAAAAAATTTGATAAATTTTAGTTAATTTTGTTTCTTCAAAAAGTTAATTTCATTTTTAGATATTTAAGCTATATTTTTTATTCTTATATTTAAGCTATTTTTTTTTAAATGTGCAACGATTTAAAACGCTTCAATTTGGAGCATTTTTAAAATATGATGTGTTTACAACTACTCTGTTTATAAAAATAGCGTTTTAAAATAGTTTCTCAAACGTGTTTATAAGAAAAAAAAATACTTTGAAAATACTGCATTTTAAAAACTTTGCACCATACGAGGCTAGAAATCCAACACCATCTAACCTTGTTCTCCTCACTCACCCCAAGTTCGTTATATATTTTTAATTCACTTTTGCTAACTAATCCATCAAAGCTCCACATTTTTTTCTTGCTAGTAAGTGAAGACTTGGTTAGAGCCATGGAGTTCTTGTATATCTCTCTCCTCACTCTCGTTATTTTCTTCCCTTTCTTACACCATTTCCTTTTCAAGATAACCAAACCATCATGTGGGCCTGGCGGAAGTCTTCCGCCAGGTAAAACATGATGGCTTATCATCGGGGAGAGCATTGAGTTCCTTTCCACCGGCTGGAAAGATCATCATGAAATTAAAGTTCATTTTTGACAAAATGTCGAAATACTCTCCATTAGTCTTTCGAACATCTCTCATGCTTGAGGATGCCACGGTTTTTTGTGGCCCCAAAGGCAACAAGTTCTTGTTTTCAAATGAGAACAAACTAGTCCAAGAATGGTGTCCATCCTCAACCGATAAATTTTCCCTTCTAACAAAACATCCAAAGAAGAAGCCATCAAGATGAGAAAATAAAATGCTTCCCAACATCTTCAAACCCGAAGTCTTGCACCGCTACGTGCCCATCATGGACCATATCATGATACGTCATTTTGCCTTGAGTTGGAATAACAAATAAGAGATAGTGGTTGTTTACACCATCTCAAAAGAACTCACTTTATGGCTTGCTTGCAAAATATTTGTTAGCATAGAAGATCCATAAGAGGTTGAAAGTAATAGAATATATGTGTAAATATAGCATGAATCTGCAATAATTGTATGTATATATTATAGGCATAATTAGTTACCTAATTTGTAGTGTATGATATATCTCCTGTAATAGAATATATAACCCACGCTTGTAAACATTGACAATGCAGGGAAAACAACCTTATTTTATGGTATCAGAGCATTAGGGTATACGATCTTCTTCTTCTTCCGCCGAATTGTTCTTCAGCCACATCCTAGCTCTTCCTGTACGTCTCGAACATCAAGAACCATGTCCACCTTACTCTTGAAATGGAAAACGTCCAATATGCGACGTAGGCAGAGGTGCGGAGCTCTTCAAAATTCATGCCCGATCTCACCGAGTCATCAAATATATCATTCCGCCGACAGAAACTGATGAAGCTCGGTATACCAAGCGCGGGGTGCCTGCTTAAGGCCGTAAATGGCTTTCCTAAGCTTACACACATGGCTCGGACGGTCCCTGTCAATAAAGCCCGGAGGTTGATGCATAAACACTTCCTCAGATAATGTGCCTTGAAGAAATGCGTTATTCACGTCAAGCTGCCGGAGAGGCCAATGACGAGATACCGCAAGACTGAGGATCAACCTAATGGTGGTAGGTTTGACCACGTGGCGTAAGTGTCATGATAATCTATCCGGGACGTTGGTGGAACCCCTTCGCAACTAGACGAGCCTTGTGTTTGTCAATGGAGCCATCAGAAGGTATTTGGTGCGAAACACCCACTGCGCACCCAACCGCATTTTGATTGGGATGGGAAGGAACCAGCTCCCATGTGCCATTAGTAACGAGAGCATCAAATTCGGCGGAGAGAGCTTGACGCCATTTAGGATCTCTCAAGGCTTGAGTGACAGTTGATGGCTCACTGGACAATGTGTTTTTATGGAGCTGGGCTGTGAGGTTTAGCTTGGTGACAGGTTTAAAAATATTGTGTTTGGATCGGGTGATGATGGTCCTTGGCTGGCTCGGAATGGGTGAAGTAGGCGAAGTGGGAACTGAGCTTGGTATAGGTACTGTTGGATTGGGGAAGTTGTTGTCTAGAGTGGGCTGAGAAGTTGGGAAGGGGGGAACCGAGTTGGGTGGGAAGCGGGAAGGGGCCGAGGTTGAGGCGGGGAAGCAGTGTTGGGCTGGGTTTGGGACTGGGGCTGGGGCTGGGCTGTAGTTGGTAGGGAGGGAGCCGAGGTGGGCTGGGAAAGCGGGGAAGTGGGCTGAGGTTGAGGCGGGGAAGCAAGTTGGGGATTTGGGACGGGCCGGGTCTGGCCGTGCCGGGTGGGTGAGAGGAACTAATGATTGGTAGTGTAATAGAGCACCATTCGGTGGGAGAGATTAAGGATGTAGATGGACTGGGAGTAGTAGGAGTGGCAAAGGGAAAAATGGACTCAATGAACTTGACATGACGGGAGACATAGACACGAGACGTTGTTGTGTCGAGACATAGATAGGCACTCTGGGTAAGTGAGTAGCCAATGAAGACACAGGGGGATGATTTTGGAGCAAGTTTATGTGGAGAATATGGACGAAGCCAGGGATAACATAGGCATCCAAAGCTACGAAGTTTAGAATAGTTGGGGGGTGTGAGAAAGAGAGTATGATAGGGTGAGCGGAGGTCAAGAGTGGGGTGGGAAGGCGATTAATAAGATACTGCTGCGGTGGAGAAAGCATGAGACCAATAGATTAAGGGCATGGAAGCATGAGAGAGTAGGGATAACCCAGTCTCTACGATGTGACGATGACGACGCTCCGAATAGCCATTATGTTGGGGGGTGTGAGGTGGAGTCGTGAGGTGGGCAATGCCACTGGTAGCAAGAAAACTTTTAAGTGCATCATATTCCCCACCGTTGTCAGAATAAAGAGTGAGAATTTTGGTTCGAAAGTGGTTTTCAACAAGTGCTTTGAACCGAGAAAATACATCACGAACATCAGACTTGCGCTTAAGTGGATAGAACCATGTGTATTTGGTGAAGTGGTCGACAAATATGACATAATATTTGTAACCATCGGTGAGTGAAGTGGTGAAGTCCAAACATCGAATAAAGAATTTCAAGGGGAGATGAGGATGAGATAGTAGAAGTAGAAAATGGCAATTTATGACTTTTATTGATTTGACAAGAATTACAAAGAGAGTTGTTGCTAGTCTTATCAGAACAATCTAAATGAAAAAAGGCAAGAATATGTTTAAAAATAGTTGCAGAGGGATGTCCTAGACGATGATGCCATGCGGACGAGTCGGTTTTGATGCTTGAGAAGGCAATAAGCGGAGAGGAGGGGGATGGAGTGGTTGTGGGCCACTCGTAGACACCATCCTTAGTTGGGCCCTGAAAGAGAATGGCCCCCGTGCGGAGGTCCTTCACAGAAAACGAAGAAGGTGAGAACTCAACAGATGTATTATTCGTTTGACAAAATTGAGAAATGGAAATTAAGTTTTTTTTCATTTGAGGAACACATAAAACATTCGACAGTGTGAAGGATTGAGATGACGTGGAGATAGAAGTAGAGCCTGTATGAGAGATGGGGAGACCCTTACCATTGCCGATGACGATGTCATCCGAGCCATCATAAGGAGTGTGGTAGGCTAAGTTTTGAAGGTCGGATGTGACGTGGTGAGACGCCCCACTATCGAGGAGCCAGTTGGGGTTGGTTGTGGGAAGGGCTGTGGCAACATGGGCATGAGGTTGGGAAAGGGAGGGCTGCCATGGGGTGCTAGGACGTGGCTGCCAAGGTTGGGAGGAGCGAAGGGGAGGTTTTTGATTTGGATGGGTTTGGTTGAAAAGGTGGCAGTGGGAGAGTACATGGCCTTTGGTGTTGCACCATTGGCAACGACCAAGGAAGGGACGAGGAGGAGGTCTAGGGGATTGGGTGGGGTAGTGGTTGGCTGGGTTGGTGTTGGGGACAGAGGGCGTGTTACGGGTTGGGTAAGATTGAGGGTTATGTTTGGAGGGACGAGCATGGGTAGGGTTAGCGGTGGCAGGAAAGTTAGATGGGGAAGTCTTAGAACTAAGGGTAAGTTCCTTGTTGATGAGCTTCTCATGAAGTTCATCAAAGGAAATGGGTGAGTCGCGGCTATTAACGGAATCAATTGTGGATTGGTAATCATCACCTAGGCCATCAAGAACTATTTCAATAAGATCTTCATGGTCAAGTGGTTTGCCAAGGATAGCCGATTCATCGGCGGGTTTTGGCCAGTGCATATAATCGGAGATGGATTGGGAACCTTTGGTGAGCTGTTTAAGTTGATCCTTGAGTTGTTTGATATGACCACGGGAAGGACGAGCATAAGTGCTAGCCAAAACAGCCCATAACTCGTGACTAGTTTTGGCCTGGGAACCTAGAGGGGCAGTCGTGGGGGAGAGAGTGCCAAGGAGAGCACCTAGGATCAGTTTGTCCTGTCTAAACCAGGTGGTGTATTCGGGGTTGGGTTCTTCAAGGTCGTTTTTGGTGATGGTGGTGGGTGGAATGGGGTGAGAGCCATCAACAAATTTATGCAGATCATAGCCAAGGAGAATGGCTTGAATCTGAGTCTTCCAAGAGAGGTAATTGAGAGATGTAAGTTTGACAGAATTATGGAAAGTAACCATAATGAGAGGTTTGGTGGGTTCTTTGGGGTTGGGAATAAGAACCTGGGATCCGGAGGTGGCCATAGAAGAGAGCAGAGAGGAAGAAAAAAAAAAAATTTAGTTGTTATGGATCAAGGCTCTGATACCATAAAGAATTACACAATTGAAAAATGTTAACCCAATTCATTTCATTCGCTGTAGATACAGAATGTATATATTGACTTACAATGATGTCTATATTTTAGGAAGGATATACATTACATATTTAAACAAATCAATTACATAAAATTAGGAACCCAAACTTGGCCTCCAAGACTGTTGGTGCGAAGCTTTAATCACGGAAGACAGTTGGTGTTGGTGAGGATTCTATCAGGTACAACCAAGGTACCTACAACTGATGAAGAGAAATAACTTTAGTCAACCCTTGATGTTATGGTCCTTCAATGGATCTATGCAACAATCTTGAATGATTTATTGCAAACCATTCTTGAACCAAACTGCCCGACAATCGAAGCTTGGAATACGTTATGTGACATTTTCTAAGACAACAAAAAGTCACGTGCTATAACTTTTGAGCAAGAGTTTACTCACACAAACATGGAGGATTTCCCTAACGCCTTAGTGTATTGTTAAAAGCTTAAAGTTTTGTCCGACCAACTCAAAAACGTAGGTGCTCCGGTCTCGAATAACCATCTTGTTCTTCAAATGGCCTCACCGAAGCTTATAAAGGGGTAGGTACACTTATTCGTCAAAGCAATCCTATTCCACCTTTCTATCAAGCTCGGTCCATGCTTATTCTTGAAAAAACAAGCTTGGTAAAATAGGTTGCTTCAAGTTCCAATGCCGCTTTGGTTACAAGAAAATCTGATGTTCATTCCTCCTCTGAATATCAACCTCAAAACTGTACCAACGGTGGAAATAGAAAGGGTCAACATCGCAACAACAGCAACAAAAATCGGGGTGGTGGTCGCAGTGGTGGCAGCAAAGGCAATGGTGGCCAATTCGGGGGTAGCAGTAGTTGTAATCGTGGAGGCCATGGACCTTGGATGAACAATGGGCAGCACCAGTGGTCATGGACATTTATGCCTTGGGTAGTTCCTCCATGTCCTTATCTAACATCTCCCTGGACCAAACCAAACATGCAACAGTAGCAGGCTGGAATTGTTGGTCCTCGCCCACAACAACAAGCTTTGTCTACCATAGCACAGTCCACTCCAACCGATATTGAGGCCGTTATGCATGCACTCAGGGCCACTCCTCCGGATGCAAGCTAGTACATGGATACCAAAGCCACCTCTCATATGACATCCACGCAAGGTAATCTCTCGTCTTATTTTAATTTGAGCAATAATCATGGTATAATTGTCGGAAATGGTCAATCTATTACAATGCATGGTTATGGCCATACAGACTTGTCTCCCCCCAACCCACCTCTATGTCTAAAAAATGTTCTTCATGCTCCTTAACTTATTAAAAACTTAGTTTAAGTTAGAAAATTCACTACTGATAACTTTGTTTCTGTTGAATTTGATCGGTTTGGCTTTTCTGTGAAGGATTTTCAGACGGGGTTGCACCTCATGAGATGTGATAGTCGGGGAAATCTTTATCCCATCACCAAAAATCGGGCCACCCCACCTTCAACCTTTGCAGGTTTAGCACCTTCTTTATGGCATGCACGTTTAGGTCATCAAGGAGCACCTGTTTTTGACTCCCTTAGATTAAATAAGTTTATTGAATGTAATGGCACTCGTAGTTTTCTTGTCTGTCATTCTTGCACTCTCTTGGAAAGCATGTTCAATTGCCTTTTATTGCATCTCATTACTACAATTTTATGCCATCGATACTATATTCTCTTGTTATATAATTTCTCCAATTTTTTGTGGACTTTTCCCTTGTCAAAAAAAATCTCAAGCTTTCTCCACCTTCTTAACTTTTCAAAAATTCATTTGCACTCAATTTGAACGGGAAATAAAAACTTTTCAATGTGATAATTGCAGGGAATTTGACAATGGGTCTTTTGGGAATTTTGTAAAGCTAATGGTTTGACTTTTCGTTTCTCTTATCCTCATACTTCTTCACAAAATGGAAAAGCCGAAAGAAAAATTCGAACAATTAACAACATTGTTCACACCTTACTTGTTCATGCTTCCTTACCACCATCATTTTGGCATCATGCTTCACAAATGGCAACTTACCTTCTCAACATCCTTCCAAATAAACAGTTACCTACCAATCTCTTCTCAAAATTTTCTACCAAAAAGACCCATCCTATTCTCACCTTCGAGTATTCGGTTGCTTGTGCTACCCTCTATTCCCATCTACTACCATTAACAAGCTCCAAGCCTGCTCTACCCCATGTGTATTCTTGGGGTATCCCCCTCATCATCGTGGCAACAAATGTTATGATTTATCCTCAAATAAAATCATAATCAGTCACCACGTCATTTTTTATGAGACACAATTTCTCTTTACTAAAATGCATACTCCACCAACTCAAACTTACAATTTTCGGGATGATGGTAAGTCCGCTTATGTGATTCATCACTTGGGCCTCACCAAGCAGTCCAAATAATACCCAGTCCAATCCATCTCCTTATCATGTTCCCCTCAACCTAACTACCACCAGCCCAGCTCATCCACCAAGTCCTTTAAGTCCAACCCCTACCAGTCCAATGCTCACCGAGAAGATCTTCTCAGCCTCCTACTATTGGTCCATATATCTCTAGCTCAGTTTCGACTACCCCATCTACACTCCAACCTCCTCCAATACAAAGCCAAAGATCGGTTACTAGAAGTCAATATGGGATTTTTAAGCCCAAACCTAAATACAGTCTTATTACCCATGTCCCTAAATCTCCTCTCCCACGTAACCCCTTGTTTGCCATCCATGACCCAGATTGGAAATTGGCTATATATGGAAGATGAATATAATGCTCTCATTAAAAAAATCAGACGTGGGATTTAGTGCCCCATCCACCTGATGTTAATGTGATTCGTTATATGTGGATTTTCATACATAAAGAAAATTCGGATGGTTCTTTTGAGAGGCATAACGCCCGTATTGTAGGTGATGGCAAAACTCAACAAGTTGGCGTAGATTGTGGCGACACTTTCAGCCCAGTAGTCAAACCCACTACTATTCATACCGTTCTCAGCTTAGCTCTCTTTAAAGCTTGGCATATTCACCAACTTGATATGAAGAATGCTTTCCTTCGTGGAGATCTCAAGGAAACTGTCTATATGCATCATACATTGGGTTTTCGAGATCCAACACATCCTGCCCATGTATGTTTATTACGGAAGTCTCTGTATGGGCTCAAACAGGCTCCTCGGGCATGGTACAAATGATTTGCTGATTATGTTTCTACCATTAGGTTCTCTCACAACAAGTCTGGTCATTCTCTCTTCATCTATCGTAACGGTACTGCTATGACTTATATTCTTTTATATGTGGATGACATTATCTTAACTGCTTCTTCAGATATTCTTCGCAAGTCTATTATTACTCTTCTCAGCTCTGAATTTGCTATGAAGGATTTGGGACCACTAAGCTATTTCTTAGGGATAGCCGTCACTCGTCATGGAGGAGGTCGATTTTTATCTTAAAAGAAATATGCTGAAGAGCTCATAGAACGAGCAGCATGTCCTCTTATAAGCCCAATACTATACCAGTTGATACTAAACCGAAGATTCGTGCTAACTCTAGCACACCAAATAATGATCCATCCCACTATCGTAGCCTTGCAGGTGCCCTGCAATACCTCACTTTCATGCGACATGACATATCTTATATTGTCCAACAGATATGCTTATTCATGCATCACCCATTGGAGGAACACATGCATGCACTCAAGCGCATTGCGTGCTATATTCAGGGGACTTTAGACCATGGCTTACATCTGTCTCCCTCCTCAATATCTAGTCGTATTTCTTACACAGACGCCGATTGGAGTGGATGTCCCGATACCAAGTGCTCGACTTCTGGTTATTGTGTATTTTTGGGTGATAATCTGCTCTCTTGGTCCTCGAAATGGCAGGCTGTTTTATCTCGCTCTAGTGCAGAGGCCGAATACCGGGGTGTAGCCAACGTAGTTTCTTAATCCTACTGGTTACTAAATCTTCTTTTGGAGCTTCATTGTCCTATTCCAAAAGCTACATTAGTCTACTTTTATAATGTTAGTGCAATATATCTCCCCGGGAATCATGTTAAACATCAGCGTACTAAACATATCGAGATGGATATTTATTTTGTCCGCGAAAAGGTGGCTCGAGGGCAAGTACGTGTTTTACATGTCCCGTCATGATATCAAATTGCAGACATCTTTACAAAGGGTCTTCCATTAATCCTATTTGAAGACTTTCAGGACAGGCTCAACGTACGGCAAGCTCTTACTTCGACTGCGGGGGTGTAATAGAATATATGTGTAAATATAGCATGAATCTGTAATAATTGTAGGTATATATTATAGGCATAATTAGTTACCTAATTTGTAGCGTAGGATATATCTCCTGTAATAGAATATATAATCCATGCTTGTAAACGTTGACAATGCAGGGAAAACAACCTTCTTTTAGAAAGATTGCAAAAACTCTTTGAATATATCGCTCAGGGGTTCTGTCGATTCCCATAGATTTGCCGTGGACTCTATTCCGTCGAGGAATCAATGCGTCAAACTTTATTCGAAAGGAACTTATTGACATTATCAAGCAAAGGAAGATTGATTTGGAATTTGGATGAAGGGAAGGTGCCGCCTACGCAAAATATATTGTCGCACATGCTCTTGACAAGTGATGAGAATGGAAAATTCATGGAAGAGTATGATATTTACTCATAAGATTTTGGGACTGTTGATAGGAGGCGGACATGACACTATTAGTTCTGCTTGTGCCTTCATTGTTAAGTATCTTGCTGAGTTGCCTGAGATCTACAATGGTGTCTACAAGGGTATTAGTATTAATTATTTTTTTCTCAACTCCAATTTTGGTTTTTTTTCTCAAGATAATACTCCATTCGTTCATGAAAAAACACTTATTTTCAAATGAGGGGTAAGAATACATTTAACCAATATACTACTCCCTCCGTTATACGCAAATAGTCTACTATTTCATTTTGGGATAGACTACTAAAAATATCATTTTCTGAGTAAGTTTTACTTTTAAGCAGAGATTCTTTACGCCGAACGAAGGAGTATTTTCGTTCATCAAAATAGTTCTAGCTTAACTTTTCAAAAGCAAAGCATATGCTTTAGATATTTGCATGCACTTAAATATAGGCTGCTGGTTGTTTTAGATCCATATTTTTGTAGACATCGGTTTTTACTCCAATCTTTCATGTTCTTGGTTGTATATCTTTTTGGTCAACATATAAATAGCCTCCCCAAGTGCCTCCAACCTATTTGTTTTCCCATAATGCCACCTGATGTTACCTTTTCTTCCTTTGCCTCTTGACCAGTACAAACGTTATATTTTTCTCACTTATTTTATACTTAATAATTAGATGACATGGGGCAAAGTGAGACAAAAGGTAAGTGGCATTATGGGAAAAAAAAATTAGGTTACGGTATACTTTAGGATTAAGTGAATACTTTGGGGGTAATTATATTTTGGCCTATCTTTTTAAATGCCCATTCATTTCATGTAAATAACTCTCATTTGATATTATATTTTGTCAACTTGATTATACTTTAACTAAAAATTTACATAAATTATTAGAGAACTGTAAGATTTGAAAATTATACTTCCTCCCTCCGTAATTTAGTCGTCCCTTTCCCAAAAGACTAGTTACTACCCATTTTACTTCAAGTAGTCTGTTTTTATTTCTACTCCCTCTGTATCGGGTAAAAATTCCCGTTTGAAAGTTAATATTTTAAGAAAATGACACTTTTAAGCCTTAATTTTTGAAAGTGGACTCTTTGAGTTAAACATCCCAAAATGCTCATGAATGCCTTTCTCCAAAGTACTCTCTCTGAGGAAGTATTCATGGCTCAACCTCCGAGATTCATGTATGTCGGCTTCACAAGGTCATCTATGGACTCAAGTAGGCTCTCTAAGCATGGTACAACGAACTTCGACTGTTTCTTCTTGTCTCCGGCTTAAAAAATTATGTGGTCGACGCATCGATGTTCACACTTTATACATGGGGCACCATTATCTATCTTCTTGTCTATGTGTATGACATCATCATCACTGGAAATCAGCCCGCTGTAGTTAAGACCTTCATCTCCCTGCTCGCTAGTCGCTTCTAACTCAAGGACCTTGGTGATCTTCATTATTTCATTGGTGTTGAAGTTGTTAGGCGACCAAGTGGTCTCTTGCTCTCCCAGCACGGATACATTGTCGATCTCCTTACTCGCACCGGTATGACAGATGCTCGCCCAGTTTCTACTCCCCTCTCCACCTCGCCAAGTTTGACACTTCAGTCGGGCACTGCTCTCACGGATCCTACAGAGTTTCGGGCAATGGTCAGGAGTCTTCGACATCTGTCCCTTACTCGCCTTGATGTCGCCTATGCCGTCAACAAACTATCTCAGTTCATGCATAGGCCGACTACCGAGCACTGGAATATATTTTATTGCCTATATCATTTAAAGAGAACAAACGGAGATTGCAAAATCAAAAGCTCCAGGAGAACCATTGAACTAGGAAGATCTTCAATTGATGAAGTATTCATGGAATGTAGCATGCGAAGTGCTTAGACTTGCACCCCCTCTACAAGAAACATTTAGAGAAACCATTAATTATTTCATGTACAATGGTTTCCAAATTCCAAAGGGCTGGAAGGTAAGAAGGGATTTATATGTTGAGTGCAAGTTGTTATCTTATTATTCTATTTTTTTTTTTCAATTTTAATAATTGAAAACTTAATAACACCCATATTTCCTATATTGCAGTTATACTGGAGTGCAAATTCAACACATAAAAATCCCGAGTTCTTCCCCGAGCCACGAAAATTCGACCCATCAAGATTCGAGGGAACGGGACCATGTGCCATATACATTTGTGCCTTTTAGGGGAGGACCTAGGATGTATCCTGGAAAAGAATACGCATGTCTAGAAACACTAGTTCTCATGCACCATCTTGTGACCAAGTACACGTGGGAGAAAGTCATTCCGAATGAGAAAATTGTCGTGAACCCTATGCCGAGCCCTGCCAATGGGCTTCCGATTCGCCTTTATCCTCACAATGTTTAATTGTGCATAACTGGAGTTGAAGACATTTTGCTTCAATAATTCCAACGAACATGCATCTTGTATTTACAAACTAAAGTATAACAATATGCTTGATCGTAGTAATATTGTGTGTACTAGCTAAATATTTATGCATGGACTACAATGGATAGTACTCACTTAAGCTTTGGTTGCATTGTTGTTTTCAAAGGTTATTTGGGGTCGGGCTTCACATATGCTATTGAGTAGGTCTCTTGTAAGACCGTTTTACAGATCTTACTGTTGGGTAGAACCCTATACAATCTTACAGAATATAAATAGAAACAAAAAATAAATAACGAAAACAAAATTAAACCGTTGTACAGCTAACTGCTTCGAAACAAGTCTTCTGGTGACTTATAGGGAAGTCTGCTGGTGACTTGAATCAAGGTCTGCAGGTGGCTCTACAAGGTCTGCTGGTGAAGGTCTTCCGGTAAAGGTCTTCTGGTGAAGCACAGAAGGTCTACCGGTGGAAGGACGGATGTCTACCGGTAGAAGTATTGCAGGTCTACCTAAGTGGAAAGTCAAGTCTTCGTGGCGATCGAAGTTCTACCGGTGGAAGACTGATGTCTTCTGGTGGAAGGAAAACGTACCGAGGCATGTGTAACACACAATTTCCTTGAAACGTTATTCGTCCTACTCCCTGTAAATGCGTGGAGTTTTCTACGCAGGACGATCGTCTCCCAGGATACAACGGCTGAACCGGATGACTATGAACTGTAGGTCCGGCGAACTGAATAGATGTCTGTAGACTATCACCAAACAAGAGGCCAAGAAAGACAATGATCAAGATGCAATGTTAATGCAAGCGTACCAGAGGAAGAGAATTTCGTGCTTTCTGTGTGTGTATTCTCTGTTGTGGAGAATAGTTCCTTTATATAGGCCAGTGAATCAACACGTTTTAATTACTAAAACCGTTTTGATTATGCCCATTAACTACTCAATTAAAACGGACATTAAGACAGAATTAATATGTCCATTTAAAACAGAATTATTCTGCTCTTTAATGCTGGAGTTACAAAACTTGAATTTAAAATTCAAAAGAAAAATGTGCAAAAGGCGGGTTTGTCCACACGAGTACGCCAGTCCAAGCCAAATTGGACCATGATTTGCACCCCCCCCTACGGGCGCGGGGGGGATAGTTCTTTCTATACAAGCTTACCTAACACCAAGGAAGCCTTTGTATATAAACCCTTCAAGCTTTTCACATTTTCCCAATGTGGGATAACCTACTTCCAACATTTCAAATGTCCTATTTTAAACCTCTATAACTTATTCATCTGATATCCGAATTGGACAAATAAATATAGTATTCTTATGTACTCACGGAGAAGAACATAATTCCACAATTATCATAGTCATTACATAAATGACTCACAAATAAATTAGTGCCTCAAAGCCCCAATTTACTTCACTTAAAAACACTAGTTTTCCAACACTTACTTCCTAAAATGGAGCTCCACTCTCTTACAGCTTAAACTATCAACATATGGTAGGTCGTATAAAGAGGATCTGTCTTACAAAAATATCCGTAAGACGTTCTTACCCAAGATTTTTCTTATGATATTTCATTGCGAAGTTATTAAGAGTATTTTCTTTTTTGATCAAATTTCCATTTAAAAGCTATGTGGTACTCATACTTTTCTTAAAGTTTGTCCCCCATAAGAAAATACAAGTCGCATTTCTAAATTTTAGCAATAAATTTCATTTTTTTTAATTTTCTATAATTGTATTTTCCAACATTTCATACAAAAAGAAATGAATATAGTGTAATGTGTTATTTTTGTTGTGGAGAAACACGGATAGGGTCAATAAAAATATAAGAGGTTTAGCTGCTAAAGTAACCAATTTTTAAAGTTTTATTGTCAAGCTTCAAGTTTTTTAGGAATTTACAAACCCCCCTAAAATTCATTGAATATAGGGACGAAGATTCAAGCATTATACATTTATACTTACTTTGAAAAATATTCATATGCATTTTATTTCCTATATTACAGTTTATTAAATTTAAGATCAAACCATATTTGAGCTTGAAAGATAATTAATTCTCCTCTCATCCGCGCAAAAACTCGCAAGCTTTTATGCAGTGTGGGACTGTTTTGATAGTTCTTGCCACAAGCCTCCAGCCCCTCCACAGCAAACCATGTCCCATACGTGAAGCAAATCCCCCCCCACAACCATACCTGTAAAAAATGCATGGCAATAACTTTCGTTAGTTAATGAAGCATGGTATATCGAGGAGAGATTTAAGTAAACGGTAAGTATCTTGTAAAATCGTCTTATATATCTTTATTCGTAAGATGAATTTTACTCCTCACAGCTCATCACACCAACATACGATAAGTCGAGTAAAATAATTCATCTTACAAAAGATAACCGTAAGGCTGTCTAGCCAAAGTTTTTATCTTAAGTAATATACGAGGGAGAGTACCATTAGCCATCGGGTTTTTGTGTGTCTTCAACATATGAACAATGACTCCATTAATTTTAGAGTGAACGATTTAATCATTGGAAAGGTCATTTAATCTATAAGTTGGGATAAATAGGACCAGCCTTAAAGTAGGGATTGAATGTATGATCTTATATATGTATAATATCCATCATGACAACTAGTCTATTGTGATATAATATATATCATTTATCTTTGATATATTATAGTAAATGACTAGTACTTTTATTCGTGTTGATGGCACGATGTTAGTTTGTGAATTTATCAATAAATAAAACAGATAATGTGGAAATGAATTAATATTTACTTATAATTTGTCTAAGTTAATTATGATAACAGTTAAAAAGAAAAAAACAAATATTTCAAATTACAAAACCTATGATATTTTTAAAAATTTATTTGTATACGAAATTGCGGACCGGAAAAAAAATTAAATTGATTAAGTTGATTACAATAACAATTAAAAAGAAAGAAAATTAAAATAGAAATATTCAAAACTTAGACATAAATTAAATTGGAATTCAGTTTCAAAAAATAAATTGATTAAGTTAATTACAATAACAGTTAAAAAGATAAAAAACAAATATTTTAAATTACAAAACTTACGAATTTTTTTGCATAAAATTGATTAATTAATTAAAATATCGAAAAGAAAAGGGACGTGAGTTTAGTAGAGAAATGATTAGCGGCCACCAATCGTGAATAGTGGGGGGGAGTTGGAGAGAGAGATGGGGTAGTTGTTCAACCGCCATTCACACATGTGAACTCGATAAGTGATAATGACCGTAGGATCTCAATAAATGAATCAATCTCAGCCCCTAAATAACTTTAGTCAATTGCACATGTGCGACTATGAGCTGTATTGTATTATAGATATATTACTAGGTTATACCCGTGTGATGCACGATTTTTAAGATTTTTTTTTTGCAAAAGTTGTTTATAAAATGAGAATTTTCTAAACTCGTTGTATTTAGAATATTTTAAACTAAACGAAAAGGGTAAATACTAAAATGTATATATGACTGAGTAATATAAAGATGCACATTCGAATTTGTTGCAGAAAAGAGAAGTTAAAAGACAAATGTTGTTGTTCATTATAAAAATAAACCATGATCGCAAATAATATAATAAAAAAAGAACGAAAGAGATTTAAGCAAAGACAAAGTATATCTGAAATATTAAAAGCAAAAAAATATAAAGGAACAAAGCTTGCAATGAGAATATTATCCAATCAATGTACTCAAAGAGAGATAAAGGTAGATGGATATTTATATTTAAGTGAGTAAAAAGATGAGATATGATAATCTCAAAGATTGCTTTTGGTATATAAAAATATATATACTCGTTAAGCTTAATTCACTTTTTCTTCACAGAGTCGGGAAGTATAAGGGATTTCTTAGCACGCAAGCAACTTTCCTCATGGTAGGACTAAATGCAACCTTATTCTCAACCCATGTCATTGCAATATTGAATGGTAACATTTTCCAAATGGATAAAGTCAAACAGTAAGCCTTGAATCTAACATTGTTAGTTACCACTAATGCAGAATTAGATGGTTGAAAGAGCTTTTATGTCATCTCCTATATATTCTTTGTCATCAACATAACTATATATGTCCATACCATCACCAAACTCACATACATACATTTTTGCCGGTGATAAGCTCAAGGATTACTACATAGTAGCTATAAATGTTGCTTTTCTCATTCATTTGTAGCATGTATGTGTATTATATTGTAAAACCAGATAAATTTTAAAAATAATTAAATCAATTATATTAATTTTTTTCATGCTTATTCATAAACATATTTAATAACAGTATTAATTAAAATATTAAATATATAGGTAATTTATAATAAATTAAAATTTATTAAACAACTCATATCAAAGAGCAAGTGCTAATAATAACAAAGCAAAAGTTTAGGGACCAAGTAGCAAAAGTTTAAGGGACCTAATGAGAAAAATTAGAAAACTAACTTTAACAACCCAACGTAAACTAATGGAAACTAACATAACACCACCAACCCACTTGGTGGTAACAAGCACCACCAAGGATCGGCGGGTGGTAGTCGAGCACGACGGCTGCCTTCAAATTTTTTTTTTCTATTCATGAACACAAATCGAAATTATAAAGAATGAGTTTAGAAAACATACCTTACCTTGTTTGAATTGAGAAAGAGAGAAAATCTAGAGAGAATGATTTTTTATGATAGTTTTTGGTTTGTATGTTTTTTTGTTCAAATTTTTGTTTTTGTTATTCATAGTGACCAAGGGTAATATAGTAATTTCATAATCAAAAGTGTTGTATTAAGTATTTTATACGTGTTGTGTTAAGCATGCCCCAATTAGAAAAGTAAGAAATTTGAGAGAGGTACCGATAAGTGGATTAAATTACGACGGTTAAAATCTCTTGTAGATGAGGGAGGATTATAAATTTTAACTGTCTAACATTATTTATAGATCAAGGAACAAATGTTGTTTAGAGTAGATAAACATAATTTGAATTTGAAATAGATTGTTTAAAACAAATAAACATAATTTGAATTTGAAAAAGATTTGTTTGTTATAATTTCATCATTAATAATAATAAAATAATAGAAATTTTATCTTTTTTTTATTATGCATGCATGGTTTATATGTGTTTATTGATGATAAAACTTTTATCAATAAAATTTAAAAAAAAAATACAAGTTATAAGAGAGTGACACGTGGAAGTATGAAATTCTTTAAAAAGTTTAAGCATTTAACAGAAAGATGAGAATAATTAATAATATAGTTAATATATAGATAATTAATAATTAATAAATATAGATTAGTAGAATAACAAATAACGTAAAATTATCCCGTGAATAATTTGTATAAATTAAACAGTATGAAAATGAAAAAGATGAGAATTGAAGAATTTCAGTCAAATTAAGCTTGTATAAATTCCATAGAATAAAATCTAGTTTAATTAAGCAATATTTGAAAAAATATATATATAAACAGGAAGTTGACACGTGATTTTTATCCGTAAATCTCTATCATAAATTTTTACTCGTAAAATTATATCTTATATCTGTTTTATCTTATCAAATTAGTTTTAGAATTTTTTATCTTACCTAAGTAGATTTAGGATTTTTATCTTAAACTAATTAGATTTAAGATTTTTATCCAAATATATAATTTATGAGGTATGATATTAAAAACAAAATCCTAAATCTCTATCATAAATTTGTTTTATTTTATCTAATTAGTTTTAAGATTTTTATCTTATCTTATTAGATTTATGATTTTTATCTTAAATTAATTTATTTGGGAAAAAGAAAAGTGGCAGTAGCGGCTTCTGTTTTAGTATTATTTATAGATATCTATGATATAATATATTTGAAAGTAAATTCACAAACCAAAATTAATAAAAGATTATCACCACCCAATGATTCAACCACTACAATCTCGATGTTACTTCCTATTTCAAGCTAAATTTGTTGTAAATATTTTTCAACATTAAATTATATATACAAATACTTAAGACAATTCTACAAATTTGGGGCCTTAAAATTAGGGCCCACGACTGATCGCCCTTCTCGCCTCCCTCATGGCCGACCTAGGATAAACAAAGTAACAAGAATGGATGCAAATATTGCTTAATTTAAAATTATATTTTATCTTATTTAATATATACAAGTTTAACAGCAAATTTAAACTCATTATTTCTCATCTTTT